>OY982578.1:15577705-16314264 GCA_963859945.1 Euplagia quadripunctaria
AAAAACATTGGCGAAATTTTAACTTCAGAGCACAGCAATTCTCAGTCAACTTGTTCATGGAAAACTCAATGACCTGCGTGAAAGTATAATTTTATTACTTATTCTGTGACTACTGGCTTATTTGTACTTTCTTTCGATGCAACGCTTTCTTCTATCATCATCCTCCGCGCATTTTCCCAACTAATTTGGGGTCGGCTTTCAATCTAACTACGATACGGCCGAACTTTGATATTTTACGTGAAGCGACTGCCATCAGACGTCCACAACCCAAGTACTAGGCGATATCGAAGTTCTGTAGCTAGACCAGGTTGTCGAACTTTTTTAGGGCTCCAACTACCCGTAACGAATGCCACAGATGTTTATATGGCACCCGGGACCGACGGTTTAATGTGCTCTCTCCGAGGCACGGAGGGGTTTTAATGTGTTAAGAATGGTCACCTATCCTAGACTGACCTGGCTAGTATTACTTAACTTTGGAATGTGTTAACCTACTCGGTTACCACTTAGCCACGAGCCTTTCTTCTATAGTTTTTTTAAATCAAAAATACTAGTAACATGGGTCAAACTAATATTGTTGGTAACCCCTGCAACTAAGCTAAATAGGAGTTGATCCAAGATCACGTCGGTAGTGCACTGAGAACCCCAGACTCCCAATAGCTAAGTCCCAAGTTGGACACCTCAGCCATTACGCAACCACCGCTTCAATACTGCCTATGATTAAAAGGTTTTTACTTGATGCTATACAAATCAATACGAACCTGTACATAAGTAATTGGGAACATGCCACTTCTACCCGAACACTCTCCCTGATACCAAAACGGATCCAGTTTCTTCTGAAGCAGAATCGTTTCGCCTTTCTTGAAGGATAGGTCTCTGAAATAAAAATAAAAAAAATATGTTAATCATGTCGTCGCCACATCAAACTCTTATTTATTTTATTAAAAATAGGGACAAACTATAATAGATGATAAGACAGTTCACTATTTAATAAGAATAAGTTAATAGACATTATTTTGACTGGTTATACCAATGGTATTGGTCGATTGATAAATATTAATGAATAGTGGGGTTATAAAAGGGTAGAAATAAATTCAGAACGTTGACTTGAGTGCGAATAGTGGTACGAACAACTTGGCAGTTACTGTTAGTTAGTGATTTTCATATTTTATATCAGTGGTTGTGAGACTGTTTCTTAGAAGCACAATAATTCTAAATTCATAAAAAATGTCTTCGTAGTTCGTTTCGTAGATTATGAACGCTTGTAGCCTGTTTCATGTGCGTCATCGCGTTTTGATGATCAATGAGGGACTTGCTAAATGCACATTTTAATTAATCTTATAGGGTACTAGCTGTACTCCGCGGTTTCACAAGTCCGGGTGCCGTGGGAATGTGAAATGAGAATTAAAAGTCTATGTGTTAATCCAGGTGTCCAGCTATCTACATACTAAGTGTCATCGCAATCGGTTCAGTAGTTTTTCAGTAAAAGAGCAATAAACATCCATACATCCTCACAAAGTTTCATGTTTATAATATTAGTAGGCTATAGTCTCTTAGGGTAAGTCCATTTACGTTTGATGACCACACGTAAATATTGGTGCACATGTGCACGTTGTTTTTCTGGGTGTTTTATATACAACTAGCCGTTCCCCAGCTTCACCTGCGTTTATGGCCAGTGCTCTGCTCCTAAGGGTTGTAGCGTGATGTTACACAGCCTATAATTTTCCTCAATAAACACTCTATCTAATACATAAAAAATTATTCAAATCTGACTGACAGTTACACAGATTAGCGCGTTTAAACAAAACAAACAAAAAACTTCAGATATGAATGTATGTATTTACAAAAACAATTATAATGTATTTAGGTATGTTTATCAGTGTTCTTAAACCCATAGTAGGTACAAACTATGTTTGGTTTAGGTTTAGATAACGCTGTATAATAAACGAGCTGACCCGCGTAACTTCGTCCGCGTTTGTAAATTTTACCCGTTTTTTGCAATATTTTTTACTAGCAGTGCCCCGCGGCTTCACCCGCGTAAGTGCCGATCCCGTGGGAATATCGGGATAAAAAGTAGCCTATGTGTTAATCCAGGTCTCCAGCTATTTACATACCAAGTTTTATCGCAATCGATTCAGTGGTTTTTGCGTGAAAGAGTAACAAACATCCATACATCCATACATCTATCCATCCATCCATCCAAACTTTCACATTAATAATATTAGTGGGATTGATGCTCCGCTCTTATTGGTTTTAGCGTGATGTTATATAGCCTATAGCCTTCCTCTATAAATGATTTTTCAATTCGAACCAGTAGTTCCTGAGAATAGAGCGTTCTACCAAACAAACTCTTCAGTTTTATATTAGTATGGATAAGTCACATAATATTGTTACATTTAACTAGCTTTTACCCGCGGCTTCACTCGCGTTAATTTTGCTATTTTCCCTCGAGAACAGTAATTTTTTTCCGGGTGAAAGATTATTTCCTTTTCTGTCCTCCTGACAACGTGAATTTCATTATAATCCCTTACGTAGTTAAGACGTGAACGCTTAACAAACAAACATTTACAATATGAGTTAGGATTGTGTCAATACACACAAATCAAAAGAATTCAAGAATTCAATATCAATGTTTGTTATTAAACATCGAGATATTATATACTAGAGAAGCCACTCAGAACAAAATACATATTCCGTTTTTATTTGAATTAAAACTAAAAAGTGCTGCAGCGCTAAAACAATAATTTGTAGTCAAATCCTACAGTATTAACAAGCAGCGCTCGATCATTTTTGAGTTGTAGTTTTCTGGCGAGCGTAAGGTCCTAAGCCCCGTGATTTTCATGGCGTTTACGCGTGTTGTGTTGCCCAACGAACTGCTATATTTTCACTACGGTGCAGGACCGCAGTTCGCGTTACAAACTTTTTCTTCGCGGTGTCTACTCTACACGCTAGTAATAATAACTCAGTGTTATTAACACGAAATGCATCCTGACATTGCAAATTCTCTTTCATATCTCCCAACAGGTGACGATGACTAACATTATTATAATGAACTTGTATGACACACGCCCTTAATTATGGCTGTACAAGACTACAGTAGGTAGATTAGTTGGGGGTGACTCATTGTGACAATGCAGCTTATTTATACCAATAGAAGTTAAGTGGTTCTCACACTGTCCACTAACATATCCTTTATCATCAATAAATAATGTCTTAATCAGAAAAATGACTCATTATGAACATAGTTGGGTGTTAGAAGTTTATGAATATTTGAGGCAAAATGAGGGTTGTTATAAGTTTATGTGTTTGTATGTCAATGTCAGTTTTTTGGTATTGAACTCCAAAATGGATGAACCTATAGTTATATGTATGAATCACATCATAGGTACGCCTGTATCCCCGAAGAGGAAGGCACAGGAATATAAACACTCACATTTGAAACAAATATCTATTATAGCTATCTATAACTAGCTGCGCCCCGTGGTTGATGACGTGGTAATATCGGGATAAAGATTAGCCTATGTGTTAATCCAGGTGTCCAGCTATCTACATACCATTTTCATCGCAATCGGTTCAGTAGTTTTTGCGTAAAAGAGCAACAAACATCCATACATCCTCACAAACTTTCACGTTTATAATATTATTATACAGTAGAGTAGGATTAGTTAGGATAGTAATTTAATACACAGTCGGTAAAGAACACACAATAATTTTATCACCACAGCACATGAATGTAAGCCACTAGTATCCTATTCACAAAAATAAACATGTTTTATGTAATTAATGTGAATGTATTCTTTGATACCTGTAAGTTCATATCATACGTAATATGAGTAATAGCTAAACAACTGTGGGAACAGTAAATAAGACACTTATTTACTTCGTTGATTGCTTCCGGTGATAAGACAATTCGACAAAATAATTAAAATTTGCACCAGCGTGAGGATTTGGGCCATCGCGTTCATTTTTAGAATTATTTATTCTTTATTTTACACTAAAAGTTGTAAGTTGTAAGTACTTCTGATCCCGATATCCCCTATTTTAATTATTTTTTCACTACTAGAAATCTACTTATCCAGAAGTAACACGTAGTAACATATTTTAATTCCGTAATATGTACAGGAAAATGCGGGCGAAGGTAAGCCTAGCTGGTTTTAAGTACATACAGAGCCTTACCTTAATATTCATAAAATATAATAAATAATAAAATAATAGTTACGGAAAACAAAAAGAATTAAAAACGTAAAAAACAGTTCCAGTATCCACCCCCTGGGTCCATCATCAGACCCTCCACACCAAGTGCAAGTGCAAGCAAATCATACGACCCTAAACTGGAGGGGGAAACACGATGGTAATTTAGTGGCTTACCCAAGTTCCTTAGATATGTAGTCGTACAAGGCCCTTCCGTGTGGAGGCAGCTGCTTACCGTCCCGCCCAGCCAACTGCACACCTTGTTGGACCTTAAAATATATTCAAACCAATCCATTAGATCAAAAACATGTCAAGTTCCAAGATGTCCTCCAATCTAAGGAAGTCAGGAAATGTTTATTACCTCTGTACCATGGCTGAACATGTAATTCGTTTTTTTTAATACACAGTTATTTTAAAGGACAAGAAATGATAAGAGGTCAGCGTAAGAAAATTGCAGCTGAGCGACAGCGCTCAGTCGCGTCTTTGTTATTATATACTAGCGGTCCCACACAATTCTGCGTTTGTAAATTTTTACCGTTTTTGCAATAGTTTTCATCGAAGGGCCGCTCCTATTGATCGTAGCGTGATGTTGTATGGCCTTTCTCGATAAATGGGCTATCCAACACTAAAATGAATGAATGAATGAAAATGATTTTTTCAATTCGAACCAGTAGTTCCTGAGATTATCGTTTTCAACCAAACAAACAAACTCTTCAGCTTTATAATATTAGTATGGATTTATAATTAACATTTGTATAATTTTGTATCATTTTAGGCTTCCGTTCCTCAAAAGGAAAAAATAACCCTTGTTGGATCACTTCGTTGTCCGTCTAAATGGTCTGTCAAGACAAATTTTGTCAGGAACGCGTACAAGTATCAAGTTGAAAATAACATCAAATACTTATGTATGTGATCCCTTGCAGCTGTAGTAAAAAAACCAAGGTGCCAAGTCAACGCAATCAAAAGATAAGGCCTTTAATTTAAGCCTTATATTTGAACATTTCGCAGGTAAATCAAAACCTTCCCATTGACCGTTAATTTATTGTGATCACAAAAAAAGTTTTTTTGCGATTACAAACTTAGTAGTTTTGATCTTGGAAAATGGACTGTGATATAATATATCGATGAATGGGAAAGTATTTTTAGAACGGCTAAGTTGTCACTTGGAAAAAACGGGCAAAAATATTCGAGAATCGATGCCCTCGGTGCGCGAGTCAGAACTCGCACTTTTTTTTCCACCCTCCAACGCAACTACTAAAGTGCAATGTTTTTTACTCAAATAGAAACCTGACTAGGGAAAGACGTCTGTCTGTCTTTGCTTCTGCAAAGATTGTAAACATATTACCTACATAGTTATTAAGATTTTCTGCCTCTCACCTGTGCATGCCCACTTCTCGAAGTTCGTTGTACGGTAATGATTTTCCTCGGAGCAGAATTCTTCATGCCCTCGAGGATCCTCATTAGGAGAACATTCGGCGGCAGCTCCTCCACTTTGGCTTCCACAAGAACTCTGCATTCTGGACATCGGAGTTCTTTGTGCGACTCGATTATCACCTGAGAAAATAACAAATTAAAATAGTCAGTACAATATACAATAGTAAACAATATCACAAATGGTTCAATTTGAACAACAGTCGACTTTAAGACAGTATATAGGAAGTAGGGCATAGCAAATTTCTCTCAAAAATAGGAGCCACTCTATTAGCCCAAAATAAGACAGCACTTTAATGCCGCCTTCCAATTTTCGTTGAATTTTCAATGAAAATGTTACCGTCCGTAAGCAAAACGAATCGTTTCTTGTTTATTGGAACGTGGCATTCATCGTAGTTAATAGTAAATAATTTAAGGTTTCTCCTAGTAAGCGAATAAAATGCAACCCGAATGATCCTAACTATATAAATGAATAAAAATTTATGCAAAATTAAGTTACAGACTGCTACAAGCCTTATCTGAAATTTCTACCACACTCATACTTTGTGTGAAATGTCATAATATCAAGTTGCTTGGTTTCCCCTGTGTTGCCATATCTACTTTTATTTACGACATCTTACAGCTTCATGTTAAAGGCAAGCAGCTGTGATTTTTTAATTCATTTAAGTTGTTAGGTTAGAAATGACTATATATGACTGATCTAGCTGATCCTGATAAGCTTGATCTTACATAATATGTTAGCGTGCAATCGTTAGCTCCTGGGTTAGATTCACGGGCCAAGCAAAATGTTATTGTTTTTCTGTCCGAAGAAACTGATTAAATCTAAATCGCATGGTTTGACAATGTGCCCGGATGAAAAAAATATAGACGAAGAAATAAGGGTGGAATAATACGCATTTCTGGAATATAAATTATGACGTTGTTCTTCACGATAAGCAAGTCTTTAAGTCGTTGAATCTATCTTCAACAGTGGACGTCCGGTGTGTGTATTGTATGTGGTGTGAGATTTTCAGAGCTATAAAGTGGCTGAGGGACATTCACTCGCGCAAGGTCACTAAGTTTACTAAATCCTTATAAAGATTACAATGTAAGTAGGTCGTATAGATTGTGATATTGTGCGAGTAATGTATGCAAATGATAATTCCTCTTTGTACATTAGTATATGATAGACATGAAATAATAATGTTTTTATACATCACGCCCTAGACAAAAATCATTATATTCCATTGTTTAATGCAGATTAAATGAATCTTTAAGATTTATCAAACATTTTTGAGGTGGGGAGATATATGTAATATTCATAATATTCATAATTAAATTTAAAACAAAGCTGTACATAAGCAACAAGCATGACAGTGAGTCATGCTTGTTGCTTATATACAGCTTAGAGTAGATCCCGTGGACTTCATTTGGTGAACCTAAATTGCCTTTTTGGTTCGAGTCGCCAAGTCTCAAATGAACTGCCTGCGTCTATTTATATACAAACATACACGTGTACATATTTATATATTTTATGCGGTACCCGGTATGGGTGTTTGCTGCTTTTTCACGCAAAAAGGACTAAACCGATTGCGATGAAACTTAATATGTAGATATTCCTATTCGATATTATAAATCATCTTTAAGAGAATGTCGTATATAGCTTTATAAAAGACACCAAGACTATCCATGATTTCTTCTATTTACTTTTTTTATGGTATAAATGAGCACACGGGTCACCTGATGGTAAATTACTACCATCGCCTATGGGCACCAAGGGCATGGCCAGCCCTTAAAGTGGGAGTACGGGAAGGGGGGAAGAGGGGGATATAAGGGAAAGGGGAAGGTTAGGGCCTCCAGTAACCTCACTCACTCAGCGAAAAGTGCTTCACTGCCGGTTTTCTGTGAGGCCGTCGTATCACTCCGGTCGAGCCGGCCCATATGTGCCCAAGCATGGCTCACCCACGATAAAACCGTTTTTTTTTCATCAATGTTCCGCGAAAACGCTACCCTATGTATATATTCACTTGATATTATATTTCTTGATATTACAATAAAGTTTATTTCTATTCCGTTCTAAATTACATTTTCTTCGAATAATATTTCCTAAACGGTATCATTACCTATACATTTGTAAAGTTATTCCTTTTTATCATAGAAATATAGTCAGTAACAAGACAACCTTGAAACATTTGTGAGTTACCTGTAATTCTATTTTTGCCAAAAATAAGTCTGCTTATTCGATGTTACCTTGTCCGTCAATTGTAACCGAACGACGTAAAATTCCGTGTATTGCCCGCCCTATCTACACGTCCACTACTGACGAGGACGCCGTACCACGAATTAATAAATACCTACCTACTTTCTAAAGTCTGCGACACCAAATTACTAGGAATTTTAAGACTGGTTTATGACGCTATATTCCATGTCTGACTTCAGATAACCTCTGGTTGAGAAAAACGACGTTTAAACACGATGACACTTTATAAAATGTCAGCAATCATTTCTAATGGGATTACAAACATATTGAATGTTGCTTTCAGCTAAGAATAGTATCGTCCTGTCTTCCTTCGGAGTTCAATGCTACTTGAATGAAGGAGACGTTTATATTTTCGGTTTTAAATTCGTAGTAGGTACTTTCCTGCGGTTTGAAGTCTGGTTGGGGTTGTGTTGGGAGTATACGTAGTTGGCAGTACATCATCGTCATTACTTTTTTTACCCGACTGAAGAAGGAGGGTAATGTTTTTCGAGCGTTTGCGTACCATGATATAAATATAACTGTAATTTTAGACGTCAGAGGCAAGCAAAGAAACAATCCATTTTGTTTGTAATTTAAACGTTTGCAATTATAGATTGAAACAAAAAACATTGAATAAGGCATTATTTACATATAGGTCGGAGATTAGAGGGACAGCTCGATTTTCATTTTTATTTATATACCTAGATTATAGTAAGTTTTCTTTTTTCGATTTCTTTTAAAAAGACAATTCCCGCATTAGGAATATTCCTGTGTCGCGGCTTCACAAACATTCAAACAACGGACATAAAGAATACCCAGATTCGGGACAAATATTTGTGGATCACACAAAGTTTTGATTTGAACCCACGACACTCGGCGCGGCGTAGTGGCGAGGTGACCACTTAAACCATTGCGCCATCAGTGAAGTCAATATTAATTTATTTATCGTTAGAGGGCTCGGACTTCGCAGCCAACAGCCAGTTCGAATTACAGCTGACGACCCTGACCTGCACGCGCTACTGCTTACACCCCCCAATCCATACGTATAAGCAATAAAATTTATTGTGGATTAGCAACCCGCCCCGGTTTCGCACGGGTAGCAGAGACATCTTCAACAATCATCATCATATTTCAACCAATTTACACATAACCTTAACAAATGATCTAAACCTTCCTCAAAAATTGCTCTATCTATTAGTGAAAACCGTATGAAAATCCGTTCAGTAGTTTTTTAGTTTATCGCGAACAGACAGACGCGGCGGGGGACCCTGTTTTATAATATATAGTGATTAATTGTCCTGAGTTTATTCATTTTAAAGAAATAACTTTTTTGTCTGTTACCTTCCCTCTCTACCTACCCTAAAGGGAAAGCCCTTTCAATATACTCCCAATTTCTCCATCATTAATTCCCACCAAAGGTCCCCATGCGCGGTGATAGGCTTTCCCCCTATTACGTAATGGGTATAAATTATACAAGACAAAATAAGAATAAGAAAGACTTTGTCTTTTACAACACATACTTAATATTAATATTAAAAACAGTAATTGGTGACCATTAAAACTGTAAAGACAAAATGATCTTGGATTCAGCATATGGATGACAGTGCAATGCATGCGCTATTATTCTGTCAAGCCTATCATTAATAACAATCTATACTAATATATAAAGCTGAAAAGTTTGTTTGCCTGAACGCGCTAAACTAAGGAACTACTGGTGCAATTCGAAAAATTCTTTCAGTGTGACCGTATGTGTGTGTGCAGTGACCATAAACGAAGGTGAAACGGAGGGGACGCCTAGTCTTAGAATAAGCACAACGACCAAATCCCAACAACGAAGATTATCACTCCGCATTCCGGTAACAATGCAATTTTTAGTAAAGATAACATAACATTAAATTATATAAGCAGATAGATGCTATGAACACAGATTAATAATGTGGGGGTTTAATGCGCCTCTGCTTACCCGTTCAAGGATGAAGTAGGACTGTGTATTTAGTATTTTTACGTATCCGGGTATTTTGTTTTATTGTTTTTTCACAAACTATTCGTAATTAAATTTTTTACGTATTATAAACATGATGTCCATCTTTTTTTTTAGTTTTGTAACGAGGTGGAAGATCCTCATGGATGTCCTCCGCCCTTGGGGGGAGACTGAAGGGGTCTGTCGGACTCTTATCGACTAAAAACCACCCCGGTGTTCCACTGCTTGCCCATGATCGGGGGAGCGAGAATCGCCATTGCATTCTTCCGCAAATGATGTCCATCTAGGCAACTTTGATCATGAACCCTTTAAACTTAATGCTTAGATACTTCACTAAATAGGATAGTTATCTATGTTTAAAATAAACTATATAACAGTCCTTAGTATTATTTTCAAATTTGATATTTTTTTTATTGTAAAATTAAAAGTAATCCATTTTACTATAGCAAAGATGGTGTCACAAGTTTTTACTTGATAGAGATTTCTAGAGAACCTACCTTTGACGTTTAATAAAAAGAAACTGATGTTATTTGTTAGTCAAGTACTGTATTCTTCGCCTTAAGATGTGATCTCCTTAATAGCAAAGGTTTATTATGTACTAGATAAGTATAGGAAGTTTGGTCAACTATTTGATTAAAGAGCCGTGCCCAACTGAGGACCAGTAAGGGGCTATGTGATGATAATTACAATAAGTATTTTAGTGCATCATCATAAGTATACAACGAGGGTTATCTACGACTTATCTACGACTTATCTAATCAATAAATTATCGTAAGTTTAGTGAGTCAAAGTTGTATTGTAAATAATGTACACTTATTTTTACACTTTTGCAAGTTGTCTCTTAAGGATCTTGAGCACAATTAAAATAATTATAGTTTAAAAAACTAAAAAACATTTATAGAAAATTCAACTAAAAATAAAAAAAATAATCGAATTATTGCATTGTCATCGGTCTTTGACAGGTGTGCAAAATTTGAATGAAATCTGGCCGTTTAAAGTGGGTCAAAATCGCGCCCAAAGGAATCGGTTACAAACAAACATACAAGTGAAGCTAATATAAAGCGTGTAAAAATACTGTTTCATTTCGTATTTATGGTTAAATATTGTGTCAATCGACTGAAATATTTAAAGAAATATCGTAAATCACTATAATTCTCGCGACTAATACAATGTTTTTACTAATACAAAAAGATTATTAATGATTAAGGCCCAATTTCTTCATGTTTCGGTCACGTTGTAAATGTACGTCTGTTGTCGAGAATTATTTCGAAAACTACTTCAGCCTCGTTTGATCAAATTTGATCGTTTGACAATTCGATCAAAACCTAGCAACCCAATAAAAGCAGTTGACTATATATAAGGTCGGGTAAAAGTATATTTGTGTTTTCTTTATATTTTACAAATTAAAGACATTTTTTTTAAAGTTTGTTTACATTTAATTATAATATTTTATGTGCCATTTTGTTCGATAACTTGTTACCATCTTGTAGGTAGTGACATAATCCCGTTGCTGTAGAAATATTAGGATTTTTGATTAAAAAAAACTGCGACAAGTAGTTTTGACAGTCCTCTCTTGATGTTAACCTAACACTACCCAAAGAATTTTGAAGAGACCGAAACAGGAGAAATTCTGAGTGTGCAAGGTCAGGGCTATATAGTGGATGCATTAACACTTCCCAACCAAGCTCTCTCAATTTTTGCTGAATGGCCAAAGATATGTGTGGTCTGACGTTATCATGATGAAAAACCACTCCTTTTCGGTTGATCAATTACGGCCGTTTTCTCTTTATTTTTAACCGACGAAAAAAAAAGGAGGTTCTCAATTCGACCGTATATATATATATATATTTTTTTTATGTTTGTTCAGTCCTCTCTCGTCGTTCGTTCGTTATTTATGAACCGATTTTGATTATTCTTTTTTTGTTAGATAGGGTATACCTCAAGGGTATACCTGATAAAATTGAGAGAAACCTTCGAAAATTGTAGGAACGAATAGTGTTTCTTTTTACTTTTCATTAGTTTATCAGGTATTTGCGTTCAGAAATCATCACCTCATGTAGCTGAGCTGATGATGAAAATAAAATCATCAAATAAAAATCTTTTTAACAAAAAATTAAACCGACGAACAGACCTAAAAAGCAAAAAATAAATAACTATAAAATGTTTATAATCTAATCTGAGTCGGCGACAAATAATAAAATGATTAATTATATCTACATACAGTTGGTTGTTTGGCGCCGACTCAAAATAAGATTATAAAAATTTTATTATTATTTATTTTTTGCTTTTTACTTCTTTTCGTCGGTTTAATTTTTTGTTAAAAAGATTTTCATGTTGCTTGAGTCTCATTAGTTTTTTAAGAAGCGCGTTTGCTTAAAAAATGCGTACTAGGATTCTTACGTATTAATTTGCTGTGCCCCGCGGTTTCACCCGCGTTAATTTGAGGAAAAAACCTACTAAAATATGTTAAACTAGCAGCGCCCCGCGGTTTCACCCGCGTAAGTCCCGATCCCGTGGGAATACCGGGATAAAAACTAGCCTATGTGTTAATCCAGGTCTCCAGCAATCTACATACAAAGTTTCATCGCAATCGGTTCAGTAGTTTTTTGCATGAAAGAGTAACAAACATCCATATATTCATACATCCTCACAATCTTTCACGTTTATAATATTAGTAGGACTATTATCTATATAAGTCACAAAGTCAGGTTTACACCCTCTGATTATTTAAATTCTAACTGAATATTCATATTTTAATTTGAACTTTTATATTTGCTTCCACAATATCAAAATTAAACTACTAACGTTCCCTTCAACTAGACCTTGCTGTTTTGTAGGCATTATAAAAGAAGATTTTGTCTGCTCCGAGACAAATCATTTGTTACTACGCTTTTTGTGAGTTAGAAGTTAATGGAGTTCTAATCAATTTAGTGGAACTAAATAGGCGTGAATGAAATACCCATTGCTTGCTTTAAAATTTTAGCAATTAAAATGGCAAATTGTTGATGCATCAAATTATACTATACTAGCTGCGCCCCGCGGTTTCACCCGCGTAAGTTCCGATCCCGTGGGAATATCGGGATAAAAAGTAGCCTATATGTTAATCCAGGTCTCCAGGTCTCCAGCTATCTACATACAAAGTTTCATCGCAATCAGTTCAATAGTTTTGGCGTGAAAGAGTAACAAACATCCATACATACATACATAAATACATCCATACATCCTCACAAACTTTCACGTTTATAATATTAGTAGGATAGTAGGAAGTAGGATTATACAAGCTGACCCGCGCAACTTCGTCTGAGTTAGTAAATTTTCCCCGTTTTTGCAACATTTTTCATTGATGCTCCGCTCCTATTGGTCGTAGCATGCTGTTATATACCCTGTAGCCTTCCTCGATAAATGGGCTATACAAAACTAAAAGATATTTTAAATTCTAAACAGTAGTTCCTAAGATTATCGCGGTCAACCAAAGAAACAAACTCTTCAGCTTCTTAATACTACTATAGATTGAATGATTTAGTGTCCGCAGCTATTAGTTAAAACTTAGATTTACAATAATTAATTAAAGTAGCATTATTAGGACAATTCATATCAAAATAAATAAGACGAACTCCTTTTTAATACGTGGGTTCTCTCAATATTTAATTTGAATCATGGTCACAATTTAAAAATGTCCACTTTAGTTGTTCACAGCTGGATAGCGCAACGGTTATCAACTGCATCTAGCTTTATTGGTTCGAACCCCACATGGTTTCAATTGTCCTGAGCTTGTTATAATAAAGCTGAAGGTTTTTTTGTTTATGGCTCTAATCTCTAGAACTGTCAGTCGAATTGGGCCACAAAAGTGACGGATAGAAGACGATGGCATGCAGCTGAGTATTTTTCTTTTCAGGGTTACACCTGAGTCTCTGGTATTAGGACCCCGTGATGGAACACCGTGTGGTTTTAGTCGGTTCGAGTCCGACTTACCCCCTTGCCGTTGGCCCTGGATGACCCCCGTGGCGGTTTCCACAACAAAAAAAAAAGATGAGATGCAAATATATTTGTGATATATGTGTGAGGAAGAGATAAGAATATCATGATAGATAAAATAAAGCATGAGTATATTATTAGAGGAAGTTTATGGTGTATAAATTTATTATTAGGAATGGCCTGAATAATGGCGAATCTGCAACGTGCATGTTTGCTCTATTGATTTTTTTTTTAATGAAATAAGCGTGTCTTCCAACTCACCTGATGAAAAGTGACCATAAGAGATGAAAGTCACATGAAAAGTGTACTTAGTATGATTGACGAAAGCTTTAAGAGTAAAAGACGTATGAAGAAAAGAGATGGATGGATGGATTGTGTGAAAGATAATATACTTAGAGAGAGAGAGAGAGAGAATAGAGATGAACGATGGTAAGAAAGGGAGAACGGATAAGACGGCTGGCGGAGGTATTAAAGGCAAAATAGATTTACGTCAGTCCTAAACAATAATGGTGATAATAAGAGGATAAGTAATAATAATCATAGATTTATTATGTATATGCTTATTAAGGTAGCGACATAATCTTCTCGTCGCATATTAATGATGATAAAACTAAAATATAGATAATTAACCTTTATATAAGCATTGGTTTAAGGGTTAATTTATTTACTTTATTAATCATCTCGCGCATGGTACAATTGAGTGGAATATTTCTAACTAATATGACTTCGATGTTAATATAGTATTTGAGTTGCAGGTGCCCACGGGAGGCGGTAGTCATTTACCATCAGGTGACCCGACTGCTCGTTTGCCCCCCATACCACAGATTACTAAGTAGTTACTACGTAACAGATAAATCACTCCCTATAAAAATATCGATACCTACCGTTTTAATTGCCTACTCTTTTCCGGGCTTTAAAATGTGTGTAGGGTTACCTCTTCAGTAATTATTTTTATAAATAAATTACAATTGTTATATAATAAAATAAGTACTTAACGCTTATTTTTTATTTATAATGTTTTAAAATCATTCATGTGTTTTATTTTTATGTAAAGATTAATTAACTTCTTCCCTTTTCTAAAACTCGATTATTAAACTATAAGTATAGTGGAAAATATTCTGAATCTTACAAAAAGTTTTAATGAATGATTTGACAAGAGCATATAGGGTTAAAAGGTTAATTTTTTTAAATTACATAAATAGTGCTGCCGGACTTTTTTCTCTTATCTAACCTTTATCTATATTCTTATACTGCACATAAACAACCATATCAATTATCTATAATATATCAATACGATCTCGAATTACGTTTTTGTACTTTAAAAATAAAAGCGTGTGCGCACGATGCAGATGTCCGCAAACCAATACGCGAGACTGCGTATAAAGATCCGCCGGCGGACCAGCGGCCGGTAGGTATTTAGCGCGCGCCACTGGACGAGACTGGGTATAAGGTCCGCCGGCCGGCGGACGAGCGGCCCTAATCCTGCATCGATATGAAAGTTCTCGCGCCGATTAGTATATACCTATGCAACTTCCGAACATCAACCGTTTGGCCGCGGTCCGCCAGGTATGATCACCTGCCTGGTCGGCGGATCCTCTTTTTGTATTGGAGGGACACGACAACCTTCCCTCCACAAAAGCAATGTTCAATAAGCGAATCCGATGACAATGGTGACAATTCTGTTGTATTACTCTCTTGACTATGATTGACTAAACTTTCTTCATACAAGATTTAAACAACATAATAATATGTCGCTATTGAAATAAGCAATTTATTTGTCGACTAATGTCTGACACGCTTAAATAAACTTTAATAGCACGTAGCAAGAGCCGCTATCCGTTGAATGTCATCTCTTTTACTCCTTATTTTTAGTATGCGTCTTCGTAGGTGTCGATTAAAATAACGTCATCTTAGTTCGTTTTGAACAGGTTTTTGTACGGTACTTATTCGGCATTTGAATAAATGGGGACTCTAGCAGCGTGGAAATAAAGTTGAGTATACGGTGACAGGTTTTATTGAAATTTAGTGGCGCTGAGAAATAGATGCCAGTAACAAATAGACCTTGTTGCGAAGAAGACAGGGTTGATTTCATATGAAGAAATTAAGTTAGGTTTTGGTTTGGTGAGTGTTTACAACAGAATCGGCACCAATATCTTCTAGACTATTGACCGCATTTAGGAACAACAAATGTTCTCTCTTTCCTTCGAAATCTGATGTAAGTAATTCATCTACTTAACACAAGACATTCCTATGTACGGCACTCAGTCGCGGTACTTGTAGGACTACAGTTGAAAAAAACTCAAGACGGTTTATGGTTTCGTTGTTTGGTCAAATCTCATTGTAGCAAAGCAAATTCGTTTGACACACTATACAATAGATTCCCGACTTTTTTTTTGAAGATCACGAAAAATAAAAAAAACATACAGAAGAACTATAATTAACAAAATTATTAAAAGAAAACGTTCAATTTATGTATTAAATTTTAGTTCGACTTTTTGAAGATCGAAACAGAAACATGTTTTTTTTTTCTTATTATTCTAATAATAAAAAAACATGCGATTAGAAAAAATGCGATAATTAAAAGTTTCTGTGTAATCACAATAGCGATGAGGTTGAACCTATGTCTAACAATAAACTGTCAGAATATTATTGTACGGGAAAATTCACCTTGTTGTTTTATGATGTGAAATGATCTTTAACCGTATGGTGGTAGATGATATACTTGGCCGATGGTACGTTATATTTCTGCTGCAGTACTTTACTAATTTATGTAATAACGACCGCTTTATATATTAATTTTAGTAATAAGACAAGTCACTAATTTAATGTTCTGCCTTACAGAGTAATTTTTATGTTATTACACTAATAGTTAGTATTTAGAGTAGATCGACGGCCTAGTACAGGCGTCGGCAATTTACAGAACGCGGAGAATCTAAAACAAGTAAATGAATAACACTCAAACAAGAGTATTATCTATTTGTATACTACAATCCGCATGTTAGACATTGAATGTTAGATTTACGCTTTTAAATTAGTGAAAGAGCGACCTATTGCTGTGTAGCACGCGATCGGGCGAATCCTCCTCCTCTATTAAAATAGATTATTTAACTTTTGACTCTATATTTAATTCACTTAATACAAAGTAACATCACTGGTATTACGAGTATTTGTAGGGTAGTCGACAGTAACCGTTTACGATCAGCAGGGTCTTAGGCTTGTTTGTCATCTTATTTTTTTTTTTTACTTGAGAAACCTCACGCACTGACGTCTGATCCCAAACTAAGCAGAACCTGTACTATCGTAATCAGACTGCTTATACTACTAAACATATGTATATATTACTAAATACATTCATATTATAGATAAACTAGCTGACCCACGCAACTTCGTCACCGTTTGTAAATTTTGTCCGTTTTTGCAACATTTTTCATTGATGCTCTATTCGTCGTAGCGTGATGTTATATAGCGTATAACCTTCCTCGATAAATGGGCTATCTAACACTAAAATATATTTTTTAATTCGAACCAGTAGTTCCTGAGATTAGCGCGTTCAACCAAACAAACAAACTCTTCAGCTTTATAATATTAGTATAGATTACACTCAGACACAGAACACATGATCGTGCTCATCACACAATTATTTGTCTCAGGTGGGAGTCGAACCCACTACCCTCGGCTAAGAATCAGGGTCACTAACCGCTGGACCAACAGGCCCGTCAAATATGAATAGGCATCAACGATTTAGGAAAAGAACAGTGAAAACACTTTGAATACAGATAGTTGGATGTTTATTTCCTGCATTTAAAATGTCAAAAACTTGAACAACATTGACTGCAATAACAAAAAAAATGTCATACTTTTTAAAACTTGGTACAGACGCCCACAGTATTTATTTCGTCTGTTCCGTATTCTGTTTTATATTCTTTTACGTCTCTCAAAACAATTAACAAAACAAGCTTAAATGTATAATGAAGACATTCGTTACTCTCGTTCAGTGACAGCTCGCCGCTCCATCACCCTTAAACTTAGGCGTCCACAAATAAATACGGCGCTTCGTCTTTTAGAACAAATATAAATAAATAATTAGAAACTAAGTCAGAATAAAGTCCGTCGGGAAAGTATAGTATGTATGTATTTTTTTGGAGATTATGCCTACAATGGGTTTTTTCTGCGATAAACTACTCAAAATAGATTTGTAATGTTCATAGTGCTTATTTTGTGAAACTCTTGACTTATCGGTATTTGTAAAAAACTAAACTAAATGTCCGAAAACCGATCTCAAAACTCCCTGCCAAGTAATCTGGAAAATTGAGCAGGCAGTCAATAAAAATATTTTTTTTAAACAAATTTTTGTACAAACTAAGTTTTATTTTAGTGTAGTTTAATGTTTAAAGAAGTACTCCTCCAGACGAATCAATCAAGCCCAAACTCGATTGGTTTATCTGGCTTAGTTCAGCAGTTCCTATGGCCACCTTCCGACTCCATTATCATACCTTGGATATCATGTAGCACTAAAGTACTCACCAAGACAAAACAAATGAGCCCAAACTCGATGAGTTTATCTTGTTTAGTTAAAAAGTTCCCATGGCCGTCTTCCGGCTTCCATCGTCAGACCACCTCCATGGTACCATATTATTGTATTGTCATCGAAGATACATATGTACACCGAAATTTGAGCCCAATCGGACATCGGGAAGTGGTCCTAATTTAGCTTCCAAAATTCGTGCCAAACACACATACATATATACATACAAACATTGCAAGTTAAATAAAAGCTTGTAAAAAGACTTGAGCATAACGCCATTCATAAATAACCTTCGGTCACTTTTAAAAGATCGACCGAAAACGAGTGTTGCACCGGTTTCAATTTACTAAAACCGATTTTTAACAGCGACAAAAATGTTCCGGTATTTCTGATCTGTAAGATGCCTTTACAAATTCTATATTGAGAAAAGATTCCAATCGTCTATTTTTTTATTTCAGATTTTATCACATTCCTCAATGTTTAAAAAAAGAGACCGACGAATCTTAAATTTACATAAGTTTACACATTGGTATCGGGTTTTTTTTTGTAACTAAACGCAACGCAACGCCGCAACATAATCCTACTAAAATTATAGACGTGAAAGTTTGTGAGGATGTATGGATGTTTGTTACTCTTTCACGCAAAAACTACTGAACCGATTGCGATATGTAGATAACTGGAGACCTGGTATTGATGATATTGCCACGAGATCGGGACTTATGCGGGTGAAACCGCGGGCAGCTGCTAATCTTTAATATATTGCATATATTGCGATCTGAACAGATTGCTTGTTCGCCAACTTGCATAAAACAAAATAAATTGTGACCTGATTTAAAATAGGTAATATACGGACCTCTAACCGTTTCATGGTTTAGTCTTCAGAGTCAGCTGACAGGCGACTCATGACATGGGATAATTCTTAGTGGACGTCCACTTTATAGAACTGCAGATAAAACCCAATATAGCTATAAATATACCTGAAGCGACCGTGACAAAAATGAGCATTTGTAAGTAGGACAATAATAATCAATAATGAATATGTATATCTAGTCTCGTATTGGCTGAATTGACAGGTTCTGGAAAGTGGTTGCGTGTCTGGTTGTAATGGCTGTTTTTGTACAGCTGAGATAGAAGTGAGAATGGTTAATTCAGAAATTTATAAGTGTATATTCACAGAAAGTGTAGTTTGACAGAATATTTTGGTAAATCAACTGTTACAGAAAGGTGTGATCATATAGATTTTAATTATTAATAAATTTTCGTGAGGGCTGACATGAACGAAACTATAGGTAAAGACTACCAAAGATGTTGATGGAATGTCTGAATTTATCCTAAGCTATCTAAATAAAAATAAATAAACAAGAACATGGAAATTGATATAAAGATTGAAAACACGGTTGACAATTTTGTTTGTTTGTCAACATCCCTCTCGAAAACAGGTCTTCCCATTCATTTACATACATGTAGTAAGGCCATCGCTTATTCATTCTTTGTTCTATATTGAATTATGTGACGTAAATGATAATTATTACAATAGCTTCATAGGATTATAATCAATGTTATTAATAGATATCTATGATGCCACATGTCGGTGATTTATGAAAATACATAATATATTCGTAGTCAGGCGTTTCACTAACATCAAGCATGCATCCAAAAGCCACGTCTGTTTACAAGATATTGGTGTTATTACACTCGACAAACGTGACGGGGTCACTCGCTATCCTAAGTTAAAAGGGGGCAAACTATATGTAATCTGCAAGTATGAGTAGGCAATGATAGTGTCATATCGAGTACATATTATAATTAAACGAAAACAAACAAATAAAATATGATTTCATGCCAAAGATAACCTACATAGCTTTTATGTATCTACGACCTTGCCAGGGCAGGTACAGAGAAAAGGAGAAGAGTAAATTAGTCCAACCAGAATTGTTCTTTCACAATATCACTGCACAGTCGACCGCGAAAGTCATATATTTTGTTACAATGCGGATTAGTTCAGCCATTAACATGCAAAAACCGAATATGTAACGAAGTAATCGCATACTTTGTATACAGCAGTACGAGAATGATCTTACATTTAAATATAAAAACCAAAAGACAAAATTAATTATTTTTTATTTAATTTAATATTTGTTATACTAACTTTTAAACCTTCGCGTTCCATGATATAATTATGTATTTATGTGATGCGTGATGCGTTAATGTTTGTTTTAAATAATTAATTATTTTACGCTTGTATTATTGGGATAGATACAGTGAAAACTATGGAGGTGATTGGAGTACAAAATACGTTGCTTATTATTTACCACTAATCTCAACATTATAAATAACAACCGCAGTGAATAAATCAGTAAACGGTACTCTTAATAATGACTTTCGTCATGTGGTAACCTCCCATGCCATGGTTATCCTTCAAAAACAATGACAACGCGCTAGCTACGGCAAGGGACCCCAAACTTTTTTGATACGCGAAGCACTTACAGGTAGGTAAGTATTTTGTCTCGGTGCCCTAGTTAGTCGAAATAAGGTACAATGATAATAGATAGGTACAAAAATTAAAACATGCACTAATATGAACAAGAGATTTATATTTATACAGAGAAGAAAACATTTATTATTTAAGAAATATACTTTGGGAACTCCTAGGCTGCGGTGTGAATAAGTTTGAAATCCTAAGGTTAAAGTGTTCTAAAATTCTTAGAATAAGTTTGGACAAATAATACGCTAAGACATGAGTCATTCAATTGTCTACTGTATAAGTTGACGAGTTTCATAAAAATGGTAATTTAGGAGTGATTCTAGTTTCTATCTGCGATAGACATAAGAGTTAATTACATTATATATCTTACAATATTCACATTTTTTCATATTGTCTAAACTACTAGATTTTGATATTTCTTTTAAAATAATGAAGTGTTATATAGTTATTTAATTCGTCTTAAAACCCATTAATTAAAGTGCAGAATGTCGCCATAACATAATATTTAAAACGCAGGGTACTGTGCGGATACATCCTCGTACTAGCCCGCTTTCAGATGTATATGTGGTAGGCCGGTCGTCGATTGAGCCGATCGAAATCTGTCTGGGCACATCGTAATACGTAATTTATTTTTATTTGGAGCTCCAGTAATAGTCCGAGGAATCCCGCTTCATGGATACCCTTACTATTTTATTTTTGTGACGCCGCTTATCTTTTTTACACATGAACACATGACTCGCAGAGCACTAAACAGCGCCATCAGCGTCGCAAAACAGAACTATATTACGGTACGCCCGGACGTATCTCGATGTGGCCAAGTGACTAGTTGGGCACAATTAGGTTGCTCTTATTGATCTGCCAACTTTAGATTGGTCATATCATAAAATAATCCGCGAAATCACGAAATGCCGGCATATCATAATCTGCCCAGGCATATCTCGATCGGCCCACGAGATACACAATTTCTTGCTCTACGGTTGTACTTGGCTGCTAACACTGCTGTGAATAGAGTATCCAACTTCTATTATTACATACAGCGAGCACTTAATCTTATCTTACAGTTTTATATAAATGGAAATTCCCGTGGAAATAACCTTCGGGAACCGTACATTTTTCCGGGATAAAAAGTAGCCTATGTGCTATTCCAGACTATAATCTAGATTCCTTCAGCCGTTCTGGAGTGAATGGGTAACAAAGATCCATCCATTCAAACTTTCGCATTTAAGTAGGATTCCTTAGGAGGTTATGGCCTATTTACCATCACGCGCCACATCGCCAGGTCGCCACGCGACCCTTGGGAGCGCAGCTGTGATCAGAAACGTGAAAGTTCGGTGAAAGAACGGCCAGTCAACTACATAATATAATGATCGTGCCAGCATGAGCACCTGTAATAAAATCTTAAATGCTAAATTTATATAAAAAAGGCAACACTAGCTGTAGTCCTTTACATACAGGTTTATCGCACACTCAGTGACATCACATCATGCGAGAACACAAGTCTTAACCGCTAGTGAAAGTGAACTAACAACACGCAACATAGCGCGATCGATGAAGTTTAAAATAAAACGTGGTCACCGATGTGTTTTGTGTAAGGCTGTTAGACGACTTCCCGCTTTTCGTAAATGTATTTCTGTGGTATTTATTTGTCGTGTTTTTAAGCGATTAATGAAACGAAATAGGCGTAAGTGAAAACAGGCCACAAATAAAATTTGCGTATGAACATTAAAGTAGTTACTTTCTATTATTACAGCATAATATACTAAGAATCATATGCTATATTTATTACGTAAAGGTCAAGTAGAACGTTATCGCTCAAACCTATAGCGGCTCGACTCAAAAAAACTCTTTCTTCACTCAATAGTTTATTGCTTCCATAATGTAAATACATATAAAAGTTTAAGGAGTAACAATTATGGACCCTGTCGAGCGCAGCATAGTTTATTTGGAAGAAAGGAAGATAAATACAAACATATATAATTAAAGCGTTCCGTGTAATGTATATGATAGGATATAATTGTGATACTTTTATATTGTATGTATTATTAATTGATAAATTCGTTAATAATTGTAATGTTGTACAAAAGAAATAAATATATCGTTTGTTACTTAATCAATTCAATTATTATTTTAATTATTTGATCGATTATTTATTATTATTTTAATAGTCATAATTCTATATTAATAGAAAAAGAAAGAAAAAAAAGTATTACATCATTCTGACAATAATAGAATTTGTGATTTTATTATTTTAAAATATATTATCTATTTTTACACGCTTTATATTAGCTTCACTTGTAGTTTGTTTGTATGTTTGGAACCGACTCCTTTGGGCGCGATTTTGAACCACTTTAAACGGCCAGATTGCATTCAAATTTAGCACACGTGTCAAAGACCGATGACAATGCAATAATTCGATTAAATTTTTTATTTTTTTTATTTGAATTTTCTATAAAAGTTTCTTAGTTTTTTAAACTATAATTATCTATTATTTTAAATATTCTTTTACGCTGTAGTAACATTTGCTAACTAATAAGAGTTTTTTTTAATTTATTAACAAAAGTATTAAATTTAGTCTCGTTTTAATGTCAATTGGTAGTTTATTATAGACTTTTATAGACATGACCAAAGGACTCCGAGAATGCATTATTAGTCTAGAAGGTGGTACATTTAATCTATTTTTGTGTCTATAGGAAAAGTTTGCTTCTTTGTCTTCCCGTTTACTATACAGTTCCGGATATTTTCGGATAAATTATTTCTAAGATGTATATACTGGGTAATGTTAGGATGCCTAGATTTTGGAAGTGAGGTTTACATGTGTCTGTTTCTTCTATATTCATTAAAATTCTTATTAATTTCTTTTGAATGGTAAATACGGTAGATGCATCTGTACAATATCACTCCATAAGACAGCCAAAAACAGGCGTAGGAATAGTCGGTGACAAGTGCTGTAGCTAAATCTATCGACTTTTTGATTTCTCGCAAGGCGTAAGCGAATTTTGATAATTTCATCCTAACATTTTTAACATGTTGTTTCCAGTTGACATTGGAATCTATAGTGATACCACAGTATATGTATATACATTATACTGTGGTGATACCGAGCTAGTTAAATTCCTTTACTTGTTCTATGTTTATTCCTCGAAATGTGAAGTTTATTGGTTATTGGTTTATTGGTATATTTTGGTAAAAATGGAAAGATATTACTTATGTTTTGTTAAAGTTTATTTGGAGGTTATGTTCATCCATCCAACCAGTTGTTTTGGTAAGTAACAAGTTCTTTTTGCTAGTTTCAGTTTTCACGATACTAATAAGGAGATGTCATCTGCAAACAAAATACGTCCATTTATTATTTTTGGTAGGTCGTTTATATATATATGAGGAATAGTAGATATCCTATGACACCTGAGGAATTGAAGCTGTAATGCTTATTTTGTCGGATCGGATGTTTTCTATTCTATTGCTTATTTTATTAAAATATTCTATTTCTACAAACTGTTGTCTGTCTGTCAAGTATGATGTAAGCCATTCATGGGCCTTACTACGTATTCCAATTCTTTCAAACTGCACCCTGTCGTAGGCCCTGGATATGTCCAGTAATATTCCTATTGCATATGGTTTTTTTTTGAGATATCTAGGGCTTCCTGAATGTATTTAAATACTGCCAAGGTTGTCAATTTGTTTTTACGGAAACCGTTTTGGCAGTCGTTAAATCTTACTAATATCTTACTAATATTATAAAGGTGAAAGTTTGTGAGTATGGATGAATGGATTGATGGATGTTTGTTACTCTTTCACGCAAAAACTCCTGAACTTGGTATGTAGATAGCTGGAGATCTGGATTAACACAAAGGCTACTTTTTATCCCGATATACCCACGGGATCGGGACTGACGCGGGTGAAACCGCGGGGCGCAGCTAGTATTTTATATTTTTCGCAATGGCTTTCTCAAAGAGGGCTGCAGGTAGGAGGGCGATCGGGCGGTAATTGTCAGGTTCAGTTATGGCGTTTTATTTTTTTTGTGAATCGGTTTTACTAAGGCCTGTTTTAATATCAACAACTCTAAAGAAGATCGCAGTTAGAATACCTTTAGTTTTGGTCTCTCCTGAAAAACACCACTACTGTAATATGTTTTTTATAGACGGGATCTTTAGCAAGCGCTACCTACAACAAGATGTAATATCAACAGAAAACTGTTTCTACATATATTCCTTGCGATGCAATTCTCAATAGATTACAGTAACCTTTTATCATTTTGTACATAATACTTAATACGAACTATGTATTAAGTATTATGTACAAAATGATAAAAGGTAAAGTAATTATAAAATCGTTAGCGTCAAAAGAAGGTATTAGAATCGCCTAGTAGCAACAATATAGGATGCTTTTATCTTTGTGTGTAGGCGCCACACTCAATTGTGGCGTAAGGTCGTTTTATTCAATTAAAAACGGTCGGATACACCTAATAGAACTAAAGTAGGTACTATTGGTCAGCTATTTAATAAATTCTGATATTCTTGGTGGATATAACGGTAAGGTTTCTCGGAGTTGTGACTAATATGTATAAATTTATTTAAATGTTCTGTTAACGTATTCAAAATTTGAACAGGAAATGTCATAAGTTCACGACCCTGCAATGAGTGCACTAGCGCCTTTTATTTCTTATTAGTTAATACAACATATTACGAGAAACAAAAATTAACATATTACTTTGGATTATACATGTATAAAATAATCTAGCTCTCGTAGTTTCACTCAACGACTTAACAAAAAATTGTTTTATACAATCATGTTAATAGAACTACCGATATTTAAAGTATCAGCTTTTTATAGTCTGTATTCAATTGGTAGAACTTTGTAAAATGAACTTATAATACGCCGCATTAGATTAATATCTAAATCGATAGATACTATCTACAAGTAACAAAGACTAATAAAACAATATTACCGGTTAAACTAGTATAGAAACGAACATTCGTTTACGTGGAAACTTTGATGAAATCTATCCTATTTTTCCGGGATAAAAAGTAGCATATTCTAGATCTATCTCTGTGCCAAATTTCATCCATATCTGTTCCGCCGTTTTCACGAGATTAACCAACATCCATCCATCCATACTCACAAACTAAGATAAGATACTTAGTTACCATTATGTCGAGTAAAATTGAGGTGTCAAGCTTAAGGCATGTTTATAGGGTATGCCAAAAACAATTGGGTAGATGCCTATGTTCAAAATAAATTATTTCGCCAAGTGTCGCAATAAAAAAACTTAAAATACTGTGAAAATTGTCGTCCAGTTTTAACATTAAAAGTAAATGATTTGACAATACTAATGTGTGACGTCACACCTTAGTATTTCATACAAAAATGAACAGAAGCTTCCGTTTTGACGTTTACTAAAAAGATACTGATTTGACTTAACAGTCATCTACCCTATTGCTATTCTAACGACATGACACTAGCAACTCTTTACATACATATACGAGTGCAACACAGCCAAACATAATATACACATTGACATACTAATTGATTGTACTGAGTACAGCACTAATATCAATTCTACTGACACTGTCGATAAAAAGATTGATATGATATAAAATGTAGAAAAATGTGAGAACGATTATCAAGATTTGATTGTAATATGACGTTTTTATCACAACAGACTTCTGATATATTATATATACACTTATCTTTCGATGTGTCACGTTTGATATACATTGACCATTGGACATGAGCAGGCTACTTTCGTCTCATATCGTATTCATATAAGTGTCTTATCACTACACTACTTGCAGCGAAAGAATAATACAAAGCTACATATAAAAAACCTGATAATATTGACTGACACTGCCAAGCCGGAAGTCGCGGGATTGATTTCCCAGGGAGTTATACCAGAAACAAGTTGTGGCAAGAATGTGATTACCATCTTCTGAAGCAACACATTCATTATTTTTTAGACGCAGTATAGTTCTAGAGATTACCTTGCGTATAAACTCATACAATTCGCACTACTTACTTTGTCAAGCCAGGTCCACTCCGCTACGTAGGTATAAAGCTACAAGTACACAGCGAGGTCGACTAATCGTGCCAAAATTCAGTGGGCTTTCGAGCGCGGACAGGGTCGTACGTTAGTTCGATGCTCACTTACGCGCTGCATCGCGTCATCCATTCCTTTCTAGACTACCAAGTTATTAGTACCTAGTCTAGGTTTATTTGTTCACAAGAATAGAGTAATAGGCACCTAACTTACTGGTAATTAAATATTCAGAATAATTAATTATTTATAAAAAGACAACCCTAACGTCGCGGCGTAGTCAGAACAGATAAGAGTTAATAGAAAGAGCGGCGACTTCTAGGTAAATATAACTGTAGGTAATTAGCGCTGGGGGACCTTAATTGCGTCTTTATTTTGTCGGCACAAGAGTCGCTATTTATTTGTGTGTTGAGTGAGATTCTGTATTATGAGTTCTGTATCTGTATTATAATGTATTCTGTGCTTTAGTATAGAGAAAATTATATTTTAACCTTTAAACGGAGAAGAACCTCCAAGGACCAACATGACATTCAGAACTTGTCAAATTCTATGTCGGCAAACTTAGCCAGTAATCCCTCTCCCCCGAGAGACCCGTGTCCAATTTGTAACCTTTAATAGTTAACAAGAATATTTATAGACCTGGTGCATATGTATTAGGTCTATATACGTCTTCATCACAGCTCTTAAACTTATGCGTAAGTAGAGATAAATACATGTACCTACATTATATTATTTACGGCTCTGCGACACCTTTGAACACTCAGCTAAGTGTCAATTATATTCTTAAATACATTCTGCACAGCTTATAAAATCAAGTAGAAATCTTTAGCCAATATATACGTGTTTTAAACAGGTGTGCCGTGTGGTCATATTTTAGGATCCTTATGTATCAATAGTTGACCGAAAACAAATTTTAAAAACAAAAAAATAAAAACTTCAGATGCTTTTACTTGTACGAGGGGTGATCAAAAAGTAATGATAAACGGGTATTTCTAATAAAGATAAAAATCCAAAAAAAATTGTTTTCACTTCTTCGGTCCTTCACTACTTCCCACCTAAAAAATTGTATAAATAGGATATCATTTGGAGGAGCTACATTCATTTGAATACCAGCAGTCGGAGCGACAACACGAAAATGGAGAAACACGAAGTGAGATGCGTCATCAAGTACCTCTGTTTGAAAAAAATGTCTACCAAAGAGATACACGCTGATTTGGTGGAGACACTGGGGGACTCTGCTCCTCCATATTCTACGGTGGCACGGTGGTGCAAAGAGTTTAAGCTGGGTAGAACATCCACAGAAGATGAACATCGCGAGGGACGCCCAACCTCGTCCCTCACTGAGGAAATCGTGAAAAAAGTCGAAGATATCGTATTAGCAGACCGAAGAGTAACCATCAGACATTTAGCTGAGGTCACAGGGATCTCATATGGCAGCATCCAAAGCATTTTGACCGGCAAAATGAATATGAAGAAGGTCTCCGCGCGTTGGGTACCGAGAATGTTAACGGACGAACAAAAGAAAAAGCGAGTTGACATTTCAAGAGCCAATCTTGCAAAGTTCCAGGCTGACCAAGAAAATTTTTTGTCTCGATTTGTGACCATGGACGAAACATGGATCCATCATTTTGATCCTGAGACCAAACAACAATCGATGACTTGGAAAAGGCCATCCTCACCGACGCCGAAGAAGTTCAAAGTCTCGAGCTCGGCGGGCAAGGTTATGGCGTCCGTTTTTTGGGATGCTGAGGGAATCATAATGGTTGATTACCTGGAAAAGGGAGCTACTATAACGGGCTCCTACTACGCTGATCAAATAAGACGACTGCGAGAAGCCATAAAGGAAAAAAGACGGGGCAAACTCCGAGCGAAAGTCCTGTTTCATCAGGACAACGCACCTGCACACAAAGCCGAAGTTGCGACGGCTGCCATTCGAGAAGCAGGCTTCGAACTGGTCGAACACCCACCCTATTCTCCAGATTTAGCCCCCAGCGACTTTTATTTGTTTCCTCGGCTCAAGGAACACCTCAGGGGCAAGAAATTTGAGGATGATAGCGAGGTTATGGCTGCTGTAGAGGCATTTTGGGAGAGCCAAGATAAAGATTTTTTTTTAAAGGGTATTTTAGGCTTAGAGAAACGTTGGACTAAATGTATCGACTTGTTAGGAGACTATGTAGAAAAATAAATTAAATTTAAACTAGAATCGTTGTTTTATTATACTCATTATCATTACTTTTTGATCGCCCCTCGTATATGCGTACATTTTTAAACAACGTGTTATCAATTTCAATGGTTTTGCAATTTTTTTATAGGGATATAGACGGACAACTCATGAGTATCCCGTCAACACTCTTGGTACCTATTCATTTTCTATAGTTTTATTAATGTCAGCCCTCTTTCTCACGAAATGTTAGCTTGATCGCAAAATTTTCGAGTTCATATTGTCATTTCAAAGATTTCTATATTAAAACCGAACGAAATTTCCTAAAATTACGCGTACTTACGTCATTCAAGGGATGTGCTATACCATGTACCTACTGCCATCCTAAAATATGAACACATTTTAATGTAACATGTTCTACAACATGTATGTTTAAGTGGAAACGACGATTTATTTCGTCTATCTATCTATAAACGACACTTGTTTTTTTCCCGCGGCTTCACACGCGTTCGTTATGTCCTTCTCTGTACCCCCACCAAAGTGTATGAGAAATTTCATAACGATCGGTTGAGTAGTTAAGGCGAAAAATCGTAACAGACAAACTGATAGACAGACAGTTACTTTCGCATTCATAATATTAGCCTAGATTTAGTAATTACTAGCAACCTGCCCCGGCTTCGCATGGGTAGCAAAGCATATTATATTAATTTTTTCCGACCTCTTCAACAATCATCGTCATATTTCAGCCATTTTACACAAAACTTTCCTCGTGAAAACCGTAGTTATTGAGTTTATTGCGAAAAGACAGACGCGGCCGGGGACTTTGTTTTATAATATGTAGTGATAACTAATACAGACATCATAAACTTGAACGTCCAGGTAAAGCATATTAAGTATAATTAAGCTCTGGACCCGGCTAGAGTCGACAAGCCCGTCCCCACTATTCAAGGTCTCTGAAGCCTTGTTCTGAGAACTTACTTGTATTATAACAAGTATTGAATATAGATTTGCCCCTCAAGGCTCTTCGAAGAATTAAATGTCACGCGTATTATTAGACGAGGATTACCCATAGAATAATAATAATTATTATTATATTAAACCGCAGATAAGTGAACGTGCGCATTAGGAAATATATTTTTTTATTTCGGTTCTTTCCATACATAATTAGTTTATTCGAATAACGTTTCGTGCTGGTCAACGATTACAATTGTATTGACAATGTGAAATGAACCAGCAGTATTAGAAATATTAGATAGTTATTAATATGTGAAAGAGTTTAACTCTTTTCCTCTGATTATGTCTGGCAAATAAGGGAACGTACCCATATTACGTGACCCGTTCTGAGAAGGGAGGGGGGTCTTCAAGATATCACGATTGGTCACAGGGGCGGAGGGGGAGGGGGGGCGGTGTGCTTAGGTTTTCGTCACCTAGTCAATATCCTCTAGGGAAATCTCGTGCTTTTTCGAGCTATATTCAAATATGGCGCGCAGCGTTTAGCGCTTTTTAAACTCACAGGTGGTAACAAGCAAGCGTTTAGCACTTTTTAACTTTCTGTCGTCAAAAAAATATTTAAAACCATATTTATAAATTACTACGTGAAAACTAGAGGGGGAGGGGTCTTGACATATACTACGGGTGGTCACCGAGGGGGGAGGGGTTTAAAAATAGTGAAAAATGGGTCATGTAGTACGGGTACGTTCCCTAACTTGAAGACACTCGAAATGTAAATTAACATTTATATGTTCGTAGTGACCTTTAAAATATGTAAGTAAAATTAATGTGCTTTTTGACTAGTTTATTTTCTATCTGATAAGAAGTAACGCCATCGTATAGAATTACAGTCCATTTATAACAGTTTCTATTCATCCTACTAATATTATAAACGTGAAAGTTTGTGAGGATGTATGGATGTTTGTTGCTCTTCCACGCAAAAACTACTGAACCGATTGCGATGAAACTTGGTATGTAGGTAGCTGGACACCTGGATTAACACATGGGTTACTCTTTATCCTGATATTCCCACGGCATCGGGGCTTTCTATTCATCCTACTAATATATAAACGTGAAAGTTTGTGAGGATGTATGGATGTTTGTTGGTCTTCCACGCAAAAACTACTGAACCGATTGCGATGAAACTTGGTATGTAGGTAGCTGGACACCTGGATTAACACATGGGCTACTCTTTATCCTGATATTCCCACGGCATCGGGGCTTACAAGGGTGAGACCGCAGGGCGCAGCAGCATTGTTAAATGTAACACGAAAATATAATGATGGTTTTTATATTATTATATTAAAACTAAAAAAAATGATTATATTAAAGTATTTTATTATTAACGGACTTCAAAAAAGGAGGTTCTTTATTTGTTCTGTATGTATGTATGCGATTTTCTTAAAAAGTAATGGACCAATGTTCATAATTGTTTCAGGAAGATTTTAGCATATAAGAAAGTATGTATTTATTAGTGATATTTTCACAATCAATTTCGTTGGAAGTCGTATGGTTTTTGTAAAAAGAATTACTAGCTTTTTTTATGGTATAGGGGGCAAAAGAGCAGACGGGTCACCTGATTAAGTGACTACCGCCCCCCATGGGCACCTGCAAGTCAAGAGTCACAAGTGCGTTGCCGGCCTTTAAGGTAGGATTAGAAGAAGAGGGAAGAGGGGGAGGAGTGAGAGAAGGGGAGAGGGAGTGAGGGAGGGATAGGGGGGAGGGGAGAGAGAGGGAAGGGTTAGGGCCTATTTTTTTTTTGTGCGTTAACCTCACTAACTCGGCGAAAAGCAAAGGCATTGCTTCACTGCCGGTTTTCTGTGAGGCCGTGATATCACTCCGGTCGAGCCGGCCCATACATGCCGAAGCGCGGCTCTCCCACTAACAAACTTTTGCATGCAGCTTCACTCGTGTTAAGTTATTTTGCATTCGCTCGGGAACAGTACTAGTTTTATGAAACCTTACCCTACCCTATGTCCTTTTCTATATCCCTGACAACTTATATGCAAAATGCGTAACAAACAAATACACTTGCATTTATGACATTAAGTTAGTATTATGCACAGATAACACATGCATGGAGCCTCCTTGACAATGACGTGGGACTGACCTTCGCTATAGTAAGAAAAGACGTTTTATTAAAACTAAAGCTTAACAAGGGGTGACCTTTCGTGTGTGATTGACGAATGCGCATACGCACATACCGTCTAAAATAGATTTGGCACATATAAAAATATGCGGCAACTTATTGATAGCGGAGCGGGGCCGACATGTCAGTGAGCAAATAAAACTAGTACAATATTTATGATGAGGGGGCTAAATACAGGATGTGTGAACGGAACAATATGTGTTAGGTATGTAATGTACATTAAACAAATTGTTAAAAGAAGTTTATCCGAAATGATTTAATTTAATATTATTATCCTGTTATTTTTTTCATTTACCCATAATAGTTACAAGTAGATATATCAGTAAATTATTTTTATTTAGGTAAAGGACCACAATACAATTTCTAGGTTAAGTGTATGTATTACAAAGGCTATACATATTTGTATTGAAAGCGGCGATAGCGTAATGGCTAAGGCGTTGGACTTGCGATCAAATTGTTGCGGGTTCGACCCCACTCCTAACGGAAGCATTTAGCTTAGATTAACGAGAATATTAGTAATAATAAAACCCACAGTGATAGTAATCTTTATAAAAAAAACAGGATAATTTTGTTCTGCTGTGATTAGATACTTGTTTGATCCCCACTTACTTTGATAAAGTTCTTTAAAATATGCTCGAATTTTTTTTAAGTCTGCAGTTCCACTCGAAAACATAATAAAATGGCCTTTGATGGACTATACTCTACTATAAACATTCACATCTTATAAAACAAGTCAACTCGTTATTTTTCACTAACTGTTACACTTAGTAACTTATTAAAATTTGGAGGAAAATACGGATAGAAACTAATTATTGTACACCAATTAAAATTTACTGACAAGCAATACAAAGAAGGTACGAAAAAGGTAGCCCTTGTCGCTAAGAGCAATTTCTTACAAGCAAACTTTGGATGGACAAAAAACACAGTAAGTAGAAGAAATAAAAGCGTTTATTACTTAACTACAAGTAATGGACTATCTACATATTTTATTTATAAAGAGTTTCTTTGGCCGTGTAATGCGGCCTACTTGGCTCAGGCTACCGCTGCCAAATTTGACAGTCCTGTGAGTTGCTTCAATTTTGTGGTCTGTCGATGGCAAAGTCTACAATTCACCGTCTTATTCAGATTGACTTATATTGGTACGACTGGCTTGTTGGTCTAGTGGTTAGTGACCCTGACTCCTGAGCCAGGTCGTTGAGTTAGGTCGTTGGTTCGATTCCCAGCCAGGACAAATAATTGGGTGATGAGCATGAACCTTTATTCTGTGTCTGGGTGTAATTTATCTATAATATGTATGTATTTAGAAATATTATAAGTATGTTTATCAGCAGTCTCGTTACCATAGTACAGGCTCTGCCTAGTTTGGGTTCAGACGGTCGTGTGTGAGATGTGTGAAGTTATTATTATTACTGTCGCGAATTCCCTAATCGCGACAATAATAATAATAACTAAAATAATAATATATTCAGTGCATAAGAAAACCTCAGAAAGTTCACAATATGCTCAAGAGTTTCGCGTTTATGGGACATCAACTAGGCTTAATTGAGTCGAGACTTGGACCGTGTCATGGGAAACAAAATTCGATTAAATTAAAAAGTTAAGTCAAACAATAAACAATGCTAGTAAATAGTGTTTACTGATTGAGCTTTAGAACATTTGTTGGCACAAAAGAACTTTTGGAAAAAAAAAGTTATGGGTTGAGGGAATCACTTCAACAAAAATCCACAATGGAGAGATGAAACAGGTGCCACTGCATTCCGAAAAAGTAACTGTTGGGTGTGAATTTTGGTCCAGCTGTATCATCTTACTTCTTAGAAGATGCTAACAGTTTTTAGACAAGCATTTGACTAGTCAGAGGTGTTAAAAGGGACTGTCCCGGTCAAGCCTCTCATTGGAACGGATTTTATTTAGTAGCAAATATAATAAATCACAGATTATTTACTACCGTCCAGTAAGTAGTTCCATTATTCATGTCTAAATTTGTTTACGTGCCCCGAACATACCGAAAGTTTACGGAACCTTCCCGGATACACGCAATCAGCTTACTCATGTTCGTATAAATGACATAGATACGCATAGGAGACTAACACTTCATTTTTGTACATAACATAAATTTTTGTGTAAACCCAGACAGTTGAGACACCCAAGTTAGATTTTGATTTAGAGTCAGAAAAACATTTAAAGAATAGAAATAGTGACAACTCACATGCTGACAAACTATTAAAATTGCCCCGTTTTTTTTCAAAGAAAAACATAGGAGGGCTCCTCTTTTGGCCCGTCTTGCTATGGAAAGTATACAAAACAAAACATTTAAAGTTAATGATTTATGGTCGAAATTCGACCATCATGCGATTTTAGTAGTTAAAATTGAAACGGGGCTTATGTAATGGTAAACATGAACACGAAAAGGTACCGTGCCTTATAAATTATACCACGATTAAATTACAAATTTAATAGGCATACAAGTCGCGAAAGTTTAAACATTTAGTTTGTTGTAACAATTTAGACGGCTGTACCGCCTACCGGCAGACATTGTTTATATTGCGCTGCCCTAATTTATAAGCAGCGACTCTGTTACATGTTACCACTACATCACCTAACAGGTTTTTAATACACGTTACCTATTATAATAACATTGTAATGTTAAGAGTTCACAAGCGAAAGGTCGTTACATTAGTCGTACATTTACTCTATTATATGAATATGAAGACTGAGTTTGGTCTTTTCGCAATAACAAGCCAGCAATGTACTTCTAATACTCACTAGCACTAATCAAAGCGTAAAAAACACGTTAGATAGCCCGTTTATTGAGGAAGATAGGCTATACATATAACGGAATGGTACATAGAAGCAGAGCAGAAACCGTGCGTACAAGTGTACGTGTACGTGATGCAGATGAAACCATGCAGCAAAGATATTTTTTTATAAACCCTTGTCAATCCTCTTGGAAGTGTTAGAATAAAGACTTTGTTAGTGGTATTTATCTTTATTCAAGATATATGAAGATGCCCGAGATAGGGATGCCCGGGCTCAATAGGGTATCTTTATCGAGGAGTGAACCCATCTGCCGCGTCGGTTTCAAGCGCCACAAACCAGAACCGAGCATCCCCGAAATACACACATGAAACCGTCCATTATTACTAAATGTGATAGGAATGTTTACTGAGACTGATATTCAAATGAATAAGGCCAGGAACACTAAAGCGGCCGAGATAGCAATGTTCACTGATACTGATATTCAAAAGAATACCGGCCTTATTCTGGGGCACTAAAGCGGCCGACTCAGTATGGTCTGACGATAAATGTGTTGTCTATTAAAGTACAGCTATTAATTAGGACTGTTTACTTTACTGTTGAGTCGCATGCAGTTTGCAGTTTAAATGGGAAAAGAAAACCTAATCTCAGAAATTCTTTTTCCAAAATAAAAGTAGCCTAAGTTACTCCTTATTACACCATCTATCTGCCGGTGAAAGTCCTGTGGAAATCGGTCCAAACATTCCGGAGGTTAGACGGAACAAACAGACAGACAAAAAATTTAAAAAATGAATTTTAGGCTTACGTATCGTGTAAATAACTGTATGAGCTTTAAAAGAACCATTATTTTGACTTTACAAACAGACACTTGAATTTCTTTTTTTTTTTTTTATTTATTTGTTTGTATTGATGTGAAGTTTGTTTGTTACGCTTTCGCGCCTTCACTACTAACTTGATCATCATAAAATGCTAGTTTCTTAAAAATCGATAAATGACATCAACACAAACAAAAAAACATTCAACGAAGTTTCAATGTTCTTAGAAGTCGCAGTTGCGACATGTAATAAGAACCGAGTTCCTCTTGTAGAGCGTCACCTGCATTCTGTCTTGATGTGACATACACATTTTGTACGTGGTTAAAGAAAAAGAGAATTGTAAATGTGGTAAGTCCAAACTCAGTAGCTGTATTAAGATACTAAGTCTAACGAGAGATTTCACCACCCTCTGTGCATTGAATGCACACTCGCAGAATGCATTGCATTCTCCTATCCTTATGTAACTCATTGCTGTCTAATTCCTTATTGCTACGTCTGTCTTGCTTTTCATAGATATCGCGATACTTAATCAAAGGAGCGAGCAAATTCAATTTAAGTCTCGCCGATTTGGCTTTCGTCTATCTGTACGTGCGTATTACTCTACAGATCGGACTCTTCAACTTTTCGGCGACAGCCTGGTACTCTGTTCGCAGACACACTAGTCTTTGTTTGGGTCTAACTAAACCTGTGGTAGTGTTTAGTGGCTTTAGTTTTTTGTAAAAGGTGGCTTCAAAGTCAAATTAAAACCGATTCCTAAGACTACGTGGTAGCAATAATGACTGCGTGCTTCTGTCAAATATGCCATAGATTCACGTTCCCTTACAAAAATCGCGACAAATAGTTGCACCAGTTAGTACTACATACTTTACGAGCCTGCATTTATGTAAACCTAATAATAAACCATACAATTAATGTTCTTGTAAATATACGTTGTAATAGTTCGATACAAAAACTTCAATGGCGTCTGTGGTTATTACTTACTACAACAGAGCGCGTTAGACTCGTAGATAGGTTTAATCGTGGGAGAGCCATGCTTAGCCACGTATGGGCCGGCTCGACTGGAGTGATACCACGGCCTCACAGAAAACCGCCAGTGAAGCAATTGCTTTCATTGCTTTTCGCCGCGTGAGTGAGGTTACCGGAGGCCCCAACCCTTCCCTCTTCCCCCTCTCCTCCTCTTCCCGCTCTTCCCCCCCTTCCTCTACTCTCACCTTAAAGGCCGGTAACGCACTTGTGACTGTTGAGTTACAGGTGCCCATGGGCGGCGGTAGTCATTTACCATCAGGTGACCCGGTTTTAAACTGTATGCCTAAATGTTTAATTTCCTCTACAGAGTGTATTCATTCAGTGTATAAGACTAAAATACGAACTCAACAAGAAGCATTCATAGTCGATTTCATATGTTCATCGAACGTCCCCCACTATTTACTAACATTAACTGAAACACATGTTTATCGTTGATTGACAAGATACAATACACGTAACAAAAATATACCCTAACACCAGATCCATAAAGTCCATAGTTAAGTAGTGTTTAAATTGTTATTAATACCCTACTCAATCAGCAGCCGTATTTAAGAACGGTTCAAGAAATGCATAGCGAATATTTGGTTAAACTCTTCTAACAACCAGCTCTCTATAGTCAATAGGTTATCTTGGATGACAATGGATCATTTCTCATAAATATAATGAAATGGAACAGGATGGAAGACAAAATATTGCAGTATGATTTATGCTTTGATAACTAAGACCGTCTATAATTAAGACCGCTGTACGTTATTCTTATTAGTAGATAACTATGATTTAGATGTTTTCATATAGTATATCATTCTAACTATCAAACATTTCCTCCAAAAGAACACGACATTCAATATTTATTTATTTATTAACACTTTATGCACAAAAAAAATGTACAATGGCGGACTTAATAAGGGTTGTCACCTTTTTTTGGGAAAAAAATTTAGTATTTTTTAAACTTGCAAAAATATAGTACTTTTAGAAAATTCTGGAAAAAAATAGTACCTACACATTTATCGTTCTTATCTTTTACGGTACGTTTATTGTTGTCTAAAAGTATTTTTTCCTATGTCCTTTTCTGTGAAAAACTGACCAAAACTTAATGATGAGCGGTTGAGGAGTTTAGGCGTGAACAATTCCAGTGTGTTCCAGTTTCAGTTAAAATGGCGAAAGTTGAGTTAGCAATAAAAATATAGCATTTTTCGTACTATATTATTGTTCTATAATATATAGTACAATTGATCAAAATACAGTACGATACTATATATTTTAGTATGGGTGGCAACCCTAGACTTAATGCCTAAGGTACTTTCTACCAGTCTATCTGAGGGTGTTGAAGAAAAAGGGTATAAGTGTACTAAATTTAAGTAGGAAATTCTAGAACAAACGAAAAAAAAAGAAACAAGGAACTGCCAATCTGGACAGTAAACGTCTTTCGTGGCTTACACGTAGGTCTGCCATCACTTAAATTGCCGACGCCGGACAAAAACTTACAAAAATCCGGACACATGGGTGAAATCGGGATTCTTTCCCGGACACCTTAAAAAAAAAACGCCGATTCCATTTAAATTTTTAGCTTATTAACGATTCATCTAACAATAATAATTGTTCCCTGGCACAGAGTGTCCGGGTTTTACCCGGACACTTTTTGAAAACCCCGCCCGGACGCTCCCCGCACGCCCTAAACTAGGACAAATCCGGGGAAACCCGGACGGATGGCAGCCCCACTCACAGGAGCCTAAATCCATTTAGTCATTCGCTTTTCACTCGCTCTCTCACTCGTCTTCCGTGGAAGGTGGAAAAAAACTGTTTCCAAAATGTTACTTCAAAAACGAAGAGGTTCTCAATTCGACTGATGTTTTTTTTTGTTTGTATCATCTTCGCAATTTGTGAACCGACTTAATTAATTCTTTTTTTAAATAGAATTGGTTGTACTCAAGGTTGGCGCCGTTTAAATTTGAAGAAAATATGTCACCTCTAAGGGTGGTTAAATTAAGAGATGAAAAATACAGTTTATAATCAAGCATCCTTTTAAGAGTATATAGCTTATGAGTGTTTCAGCGATTGGGTAATAAGTCAAGTTTTTACCCGACTGCGGCAAACTCCAAAAGAGGGTTTATAGCATCGTTTTGGACCCCGCCTCCCCCCTGGTGAGGATTAGAGTACCCCACCCCCCCTACCCGAAATCACGCGTATTTTTTTTAGTACAATGTATCTTAAAAAAAATCAAATATTATTTTTACATAAAGATATAATCTAATGTTGGAAAATGAAGCACCGTGATAAACATGTCTAGACAGTTCTGACTGGCTTAAAAAAATATAAAGTGTAATCAGCTGAAAATCACAGACTTACTGGCGACTGACATGCGGCGGACGGGGAAATCATAGCCTGACAACTGCGAGCCATAGTCATGCGTCGCGCGTTTAACGAAAAAATACATACACGTGACATCTCAGTAAACCCCTCCCTCCCCCTTGTGATATTTCGTGATGTTTCTGAACTACCTCCCCCCCCCCCCCCTCCTTTGAAGCCTCACGTGTTTAATGAACGATCCCTTATCTCCGTTTCAAAGTTCTCGTAACTACTAAACGGATGAACCGTTATCAACAAAAGCCACTAGGTAAATAAAATGTATGTTTACCTTACCTTTAAGCATTTGAGGCAGAACGTGTGCTGACAAGGCAGCACCCGGGACGACGTATCGAGTCGCTCCAGACACACGGAGCACTCGAGTAGATCATTCAGAAGACCTTCATCCATGCCGGTTGGGGCACTTTGAACAAAGACAAAAATAGTTTGTTGTAGTATTCACAGACAGGTGGGAAGTGAGGAGATATGGAGTGTTTACTCCTGCTTTCATTGTGAAATTTACCCATAGCAAGATGTGATGTTTAATTAAATAATAATTAAAATAATTACTTGCTTTAAGTACTTTGACATTAATATCCATCAACTATGCAATAAAATTGGAATGTTTTATTGAACCACATTTTACTATTAAAGTTGGCTTGCATCATTTATCAAACATTTAATGTCTCATTGCCTCAGCTAGATAACGCTGTCAATTAGAGATGAAATGAATAGCTATTTCAGCTATAGTATATCCAGCTATCTGGTCTCAAGGTAGCCGGATAGCCGGATATCTGGCCAAACATTATCAATTGCCTATCCTGGATGTCGAAAGTAATGTCACGATGTCATTGTCAAAAAATATGAAACTGAACAAAGAACTTCTGATTTCCTATGCATGAGGGTCTTGTTGTAAACTGAATTAGTAAGTCTTTTCTACTCCTTAAGTCAACTATTACTACTACTAATCGACGTAACATTATTACTACGTGACAATAAATTAGTCTCCCAATCAAGAAAGTAATGTAATTTCATGTCAAATTGATTTGTAGTTAAAGTCAGCGGGAATTGATATTGATCTTGACTCTTTTTCATATTTTGTTGTTTATATTTATGACAAATGCACCCTGCAACAATGTATACAACAAAAGACTTTTCTAAGCTCATTTAGTCCATGAAGACAATTAAAACCATTTATTTCTTCTTTGCTGATAAATTTGTATAATCACTGGCTTTTACTTGTGGCTTCGTTTTGCATTAAAATCTTTTCTATGCTATTTTACATTTACTATTTTTTTTTGAGGAAAGTTATCTACCCTTTCTTCTTTCTTGTAACCCAGACAGGGTGTCTGCAAAAATTCCATGATGATTGGTGGACTACTCAAGGCGTGGAAGCATTACACACAAACAAACTATGAATTGCATGTATAATAGGAAGTCATCATTGTCATCATCAACAGCCTATCGCCGTCCACTGTTAGACTAAAGCCTGATATTGCTATGTTGTGCTACAAAAGACCAGAAATAGTTGAAGTAGCACTAGGCACTTGAAACAATAATATTATAATAATAAGGCCTAATATTAATTAGTTAAGATTTATTTGTAATATATTTATTTGAAAAAGCTAACATATACATTATACATTATTTAGTCATCAATCAGTGTGCTTTGTTGTAAGATATTTGCAGTTTCATAACCACCACACACTTGTTCTCTCTACAAACAATTTTTCTATGGCCTGCTCACTATCACTTAACTTATTTCACATAAATATTAAATGGTCTTATTACACAATTACTTACACTTATATATTACTAGCGACCCGCCCCGGCTTCGCACGGGCGCAATGATGATACTAAATATACTGCAGCATGTCTTTATATACAATGTTAACAGTTTTTTTGTCATTAGACAATATAAACATGTTTTCTTCAGAGATTACTCTTGAAAGAACGACATTTAACACTCTGGCGGGTACCGCCGCAACCGCTATGTCCCTGCATTTTAAATCTGTATCTTCGAAAGTATTCATTGAAATTACATGCTATAAAGGGCCATTTTGATCTGTATTAAATACACAATGTATTTAAGGTACTAATTGGATAAGGATTAATGCTGTATTGCTTAAAATCGCTTCGTAAATAAGCCATTATTTCTCGTAAAAAGTAAAGGATAAAAAATGGTTATTGTGGGTTATCCCTAAGAGATAAATATATACCATCACGGACTTTTTTGTAGACCTTTTTAAGGTGTACAATACTGTGGTACATTATTTTGATCTACCTCGTAGGGTTCAGCCAGCGTTTGCAATGTAATGTAAATGTAAATGCAAAAAAAATGTGTTTATTTACGACATCACATTAGAAACCTCTAAAGTTATCAGTGTTTCTCTACTATATTATGCATGTATTATACATATAAACCTTCCTCTTGAATCACTCTATCTATTAAAAAAAACTGCATCAAATTCCATTGCGTAGTTTTAAAAATCTAAGCATACATAGGGACAGACGGACAGCAGGAAGTGACTTTGTTTTATACTATGTAGTGATATTTGTATAACTATAAAAATATTAATTCGAAATTTATTGCTATATGAGACACAATATAATTTTCAATAGTGACAATTATTTTAATAGAAAGTACTCAAATTTACTATCCGGTATGCGGCTGAATACATGCTACACCATCTGGTATTCGCCGGGTATGCAGCCCGATAAAGTAAATTTTGGCCAGATAGAGTGGATACCATATATATGTTTCGTCTCTATCTGAACTGTCAATACCTTGACAATTTTTACAACATACTTTGTATCTAACAATGTATTATATATTATAATATGTATAAATATGTTTACATAAAATCCTTAATTTAGAAGGACACATGGCCATATAATACTTTACTATATCAATTAATTTTGGTAAACAGTTTCTTTTTTTTTTATGTTTATATACTAAACATTCAGTCTGCGCAGATGGGGCAGATGTTTTCAATTGGTCACTTAGGATCTATCCAGACAAGGTACAATGGATTGGTCTCAGTCTTAATATGTCAACCATAATACAGTGTACTGTGCGAGTTCTTTGAAACACAGTATAAGCCATATACACAAAGATTAAGTATGTGTGTTTGTAAGCATGCAATGAGGTCTGTTTCCATAATATAGCACATTGTACAATTTGTCACAATAAAAGTAATGAAGCTAATAATAAATTTTGATAACTGAGCTGAGTGTATCTGTTTGGTGTTACACTATAATATATATAACTTAAAGCCAAATTAAATACTACACAAGTTAATACACAGCACTTTCTAGCCTCAAACTAAGCGTTATGTGTAGTATGGGTTCTAGAACAATGATAGATTTATATATACATTTTTTTCCTAAATACTAATAAAATTCTATATAAAAACACCTATACCAATGCATACATATCGCAGTACAAGAACCAGGTGACAAAAAAGTCAAAAATTTTTTTTTTTTCATAATATGGGTCACAAAGTGTTCTTTTATGAATTGCCAAAACGATATATTCATGCCCACTAAATATTTGGAATTGAACACCTTACCCTGGACATGGCACTTGAATGCTATACCGCCATACAACAGAGGTTGTATGGCGATAAAGAAAAACTTATAATTCAATTTCAGGAACAATAAGTTTTATGTACTTCTGCACATTAGTGGTCTGGTTTCCTGGACAAAAATGTCATTTAGAACATTAACACTTCTCAGCTAATAAAATATTAACTTAATGTGTTTATGCTTATTATACTGTTACCATGAGCAGTATTATGTTATCTGTGCCATGAGTAACTTAAGACGTTACACTCTGAGCATAGGTACTGTCATTTTAATTTTGTAAAGACCGATAATACTGGATATAACTCACAAGGGGCAGAGCAGTAACCTTAATACTATTGAAGTTAAAAATATATATTACTTAATACTATATTACGAATGCGAAAGTTTGGATGAATATTATATTTGTTACTCCATCACACAAGAACGGCTGAATGGATCTGGATGGGCATAGAGTTGGGTAGCATGTTTATGGGTTGGAATAGCATGTCGGATCCTCTGGGATATTTGAAATTACTCTGAACTGAATAAATTTTTATGCACTTCAGTATTAGGTATACTCAGTTATATATACTCTCTTTGGAATATTTACAAAAAAGTAAATGAGAATTTTCTTTGAAATCAAATGTACTAACTAATTCTTTTATCATGTTTAGTTATGTGTAAAATAGTTTTTGCCAGATACTTATAAATGACGAAAAAACCGTGGAGGTTATCCAGTCTACGCATGTAAATTTTTTATGGTACTGCTAGGAAGGCAAACAAGCAAATCGAGTAGCGAATGGTAAATAGTTACCGAGGTCAACAAACACAGATGAAGCTCAGTAATAAATGTCCATACTATATGTAAACATACTGCAATATACAGTAAATTACTAAGTCCATTATTTAATCAGAAATATAATCAAGAGTTAAGTTAGATCATTACTAATCCTTTTTAATAATATTGTATGAAAAATGGTATAACAATGAAATACATAGATTCATACTAATTGAAATGAATATGACTAAATATTTGAAATAATGAAAATAAAAAAAATTAAAATAAAAGTGGGTTATATTTTTACAAACCTCAAAAATTTTAAGAGCATATCAGTGACTGAATTTCTTCATTGGCTTTCAACTGTAACTTAAGCAACTCTAGATAAAGATACTAAAACATTTCACAATAACTTGTACTGAATTTCTCTGGAAAAACCTATTGATACGAATGCACATGTTATCTTTCTTACTTAGAACATGATAAACACTCAGGTGAAATTTTTTATCATTTGATTTCTTATAGGTTTACTGAGAGAGTATGAATAGTTAAAAGGTCTGCCTGTTAGAATAGAAGCTAAATTAAATTGACAAACCCAGTACAATTTAACTTATATCATTCAAACATTTGACATCTATTTTACAGTCTACTTAAAAGATAACTTGACTTCAATGCAAGAGGTTTCTCTAAGGTTTATGAAAAATCAAAGAATCCAGGAAAGTTTATTTCCAATCCATGTTTGTATTCCTTAGAATACATGGGAGATATGGGAAAGTAAAATGTTGTTATTCTTAAAAATAGCGCCACTGTCATCAACTGAACAAAACGTCTCTACAATGCAAGTTTTCTTGGTATTTTTAGATCGACATGCATATTCTCGAGCGATATACAGTAATATACTAAAACGTTAAAACTCAAAATGTTGATGACTCACCGAATGTTTTAAATTCCAACGATGTTAGCGGGAAGTTTGCCCATTATTGCACTGCACAATGAAACAAAATCCACAGGATACCACCCCGAACCATTCACATAATTTTTTTTCGACACATAACTATTTAAAACTAAACACACTTCAACACTTTATAAGGGATAATTGCACAAAAGAACTAAAGGTCGAAGGGTGAACTTGCTGCTGTGAGAAATATGCAGTTCTTCACATAAAAACTGATACAATTTCACGCACAAATGCCATTCTCACCGTTCCTTCGTTCGACCGGACGGTGAAGCGGGGGCGGGAGTAAGCGACTATCACCGCTTTTCGGGTGCACGAGTTAAATCTAGAAAAACTACCATATTTTAATCTAGTACTTTATAGTATACAAAATATTAATTGTTTTTTTTTTTGTATAATTTAAATTATAATTGTCACCATAAAGAAAAGATTAATTATTAAAACTTTATCTTATTAAGCCCCGTCAGTTTGTGCAGTTCTCAAAAACATAAAGAAAAAAGGGTTACCGGAATGTTAAGTCAAGCTTGAGTGGATCTTTTACTTTCACTTTTAAGTGTGAAACACAGATGTAACATTACATAATTATAATAACTAGGATAGAAATCGATTAAATTGATAGATACTAAATTAATATGATAACTCGTTACGTCATTAATTTAGTACCCCTTTTTATTTCTATATTTTTGGGGACAGATTTACTTTTCACAGATTACATTAATTTAAAGTAAGAAATGTTTCCTTTTGTAAAATTCTCCGTAACCAAGACTACCCTTAATAGTATCAGTAATATTTAACAGAAAAGGATTTTTTACAGAATTTTCTACCAAATAACCCGTGTAAATAGTAGTTATTGAAAAATATAGAATAAATAGCTTGAATATATAAAATAAATCTCACTATTTTGTCATAATTTATAATAACCTACCTACTTATATTTCCGGTTGTATAATACTGATAGATAGCCACAGTGCCGGATTTACCAGTAGGCTGAGTAGGCTGGAGCCTAGGGCGGCAGATTTTAGGGGCGGCAAATTTGGGGCCAACTTTTTTTTTCTTATATTAATTATTATGCTAATGTTAATACGTCCTTAAGTAACACAAAAAATTCAATGTGTAATATGTTTCACCACCTACATATTTTTTTCTACAATTTGCGTATTCGCGTTTGATTGCGGCACGGGAATGAGTGACATGGCGGTTTGCTAGTGTGTCTGGTCAAGACGGTTCGGGTGAGAGAAGATTTTCTAACTTAAAAGGATTGAAAGTTATCTAAGATCTACCTTGCAAAGAACTTTCATAAATTATTAAAAATTTAAAATACCCCCCAACTCAAAAATCCCTGCAACAATTAGAAAAGATCTGATGAAATCTTCGAACGGCTGAACAGATTTTCTTGAATTATATCTAAGAACACCGAGAGTGTTCTTAGATATAATTCAAGAAAATCTCAATCAAGATAATCAAGTCACCTTTGAAAAAAAAAAAGAAAAACACACTTAAATCGGTCTATTCGTTGGCGAGCTACGACACCACAGATAAACACACAGACACGCTAACTTATAACACCCCTATGTTTGCGTGAGAGGTGAAAAAATAAACACACAATAGAGAACACAAATGAGTAGAATGGGCGGTTAAAAGTGATTTCTCGGCACTTGGGGAGGCCCCATTTGACGAAACTCAAATCTGAGAATGGCAGTCACCTCAAAGTTAAAACTTTGTAAAAAACAAAGTAAAACTTCTCGATTTTCTTGAGAATCTCGATTCTCAAGAAAATCGAGAAGTTTTATGGTCAGCTGTACGCATCCCGAACGCATGAATGAACCAATGAGACTCAATGTTGAGGACACACGAAATTATCCACAGCGAGATAGAGGCGGCTCTCAAGCAGCTAATGAGTAACGAAATCTCCAGGGAATGACGGAATTACTACCGACCTCCTAAAGGTAGGCCGGATCCCAATCCTGAAGGAGCTAGCGAGTCTAATTTAGGTAGTATTTTAACAAGGTTTAACACCTACGGCATGGAGCGGGAGTGAGGGAGTACAAAGTAGGCAACATCTTGTTGAAGAATTACAGACCCATCTCACTCCTGAGCCATATCTACAAGTTGTTTTTGAAAATCGTCAAACAGTCTCGCGAGATTACTCAACGTATTCCAGCCACCGGAACAAGTTGGGTTTCGAAAAGGTTACGGTACGTGGACCGTATCCATACTGGTCAGCAGATTTTGCAAAAGACTGAGAAGTATTTTCAGCCACTGTGTATGGCTTTTTGGACTACGACAAGAAAGCCTTTGACTCTATCGAGACTGAGGCAGGTCTGGCTGCTCTGCAACAATGTCGTGTCGACTGGCGATATATCAAGGTGCTGAAAAGCTTTTATGACATAGCCACGATGACCGTACAGCTCCAAGACCAGTGGAGAAATCAGATAAACTTGCAGCGTGGAGTTAGATGAGGGGATGTTATCTCCATACTATTTACCAATGCGCCTGAGGACGTCTCTAAGACCCTAGGTTTGATGAGGAATAGATATAAATGGGGAGTACATGTCACACCTTCGATTTGCCGCTGACATCGTCCGACGGTATTGGTATAAACTTAGACAAAACAAAGGTTATGTTCATGAACAAGTCGGACCCAGACCGATTGACGTTCGAAGTTATTCAGAAATATGTGTACCTTATTGGGCAGGTTATCCAGCTCGGTGGAAACAACTTCAGGAAGAAATCGTCAGAAGGATCCTTTTAGGACAGGCAGCAATTGGAAAACTGCGTCGAGTTTTCCCATCACCCTTGCCGCAATGCCTCGAAACGAAGAACTTCGGCCAGAGCGTCCTACCTGTAATGACACACAGAGCTGAGACGCTGACACTAGCGGTGGGTCCGTCAATGCCCACGTCTCGGTACCGTGTGTCATTCAGGTCCAGCCCACAAGCATAAAGTCACGCATCGGGCAATGGTGCGAGCTATGCTTGGAGTTTCTTTGAAGGATAAACTTCGTAATGAGGTCAACTGTAAGAATAATAATAATAACCGAAAAGATCTGGCGACATGTTGGATAGACTACAAGAAAGCCTATGACTCTGTGCCGCATACGTGGCTCCTGAGGGTGATGGAGTTGTATAAGGTTGATACAACTCTATGCACTTTCTTGGAGGCATGTATGCAGCAATGGAGAACAGTTTTTTGCTATCCAGGATGTCGACAATCTCAGGGTGATGGCGAGTATATAAAGTTTGAGCCCCTTGTGGTTCTGCCTGGCTTTGAATCCTCTCAGCACTATGTTGGAGGGTTCAGGACTAGGCTATCGTTTGCGGAGAGGAGGTCAGGCTATATCCCACCTCCTTTTCATGGATGATTTGAAACTCTTTGCCTGCAGCAATTTCCAACTGATAAAATTACTAGAGGTAACTGAAAACTTTAGTAAATGGTTCAGGATGGAATTTGGTGTGGATAAATGTGCAGTCATGCATGTAAAAAGAGGCAAGATTGTGGAATCTGAAGGCATGGAACTCTCAGATTCTACACACCTTAGACGTCTTTCCGCGAACGAAACTTACAAGTATCTAATAATGTCACAGGCGTTAGGTTTAAATGAATTGACTATGAAGCAATCGTTACAGGAACGCTTCATTGGCCGCCTGAAAAAAGTATTAAAAAGTCTTTTGTCAGGCGGTAATAAGGTGCGGGCCTATAATGAATGGTTCATACCAGTCCTAACCTACTCCTTTGGCATACTTAGATGGACTCAGACGGAACTTGATGCCCTGGATAGAAGAGTCCGTACATTGCTAACCGCGTACCGAATGCACCATCCACGTTCATCGGTAATGAGATTGTATATCCCGCGGAAATGTGGGGGTCGTGGTTTTTTAAATGCCAAAACACTACATAACCGCGAGGTATGCAATCTCAGAGATTACTTCCTCTCTGTTAACATGGAGATGCATCGGGATGTTGTGGCAGTTGACAACGGACTCACCCCGCTTGCTTTGGGTAGAGAGAACTGGCGCAAACCTGCAGTACTCAATATTACAGATCGCAGGGAAGTATGGAAGAGCAAAGAGCTGCATGGACGTTTTTATCGGGCCTTAAATGGGCCCGAAGTAGATCTATTATCATCTGTGTCCTGGTTACGTTTCGGTGACCTGTTTGGAGAAACTGAAGGTTTTATCTGTGCAATTACTGATGAAGTTGTTATGACGAACAACTATCGGAAACATATCCTGAAGGAAGACACGATTGATATTTGTCGGGCATGTCATCGTCCCGGAGAAAGCCTCAGGCATATAATTTCCGGTTGTTCTCGTCTTGCCAACGGCGAGTACTTGCACAGACATAACTAAGTGACAAGGATAGTCCATCAGCAACTTGCTTTTAAATATAACCTTGTGACTATGGAATTACCGTACTACATGTGCAGGTATGTGCCCGACCCAGTTCTTGAAAATGGTCGTGTAACATTGTACTGGGATCGGTCTATTATCACTGACAGCACTATTGTTGCCAATAAACCTGATATAGTGGTAATAGACCGATTAGAGCGCCGAGCAATGATTGTAGATATCACCATTCGCCATGACGACAATCTCTTAAGGGCTGAAAAAGAAAAACAAATGAAGTATTTGGATTTGGCCCATGAGGTAGTCGGCATGTGGGATGTGGATTCGGCATTCATTGTGCCGATAGTCATATCAGCCCATGGGTTGATTGCAAAGAGCCTCGACCAACACCTTCAGAGGCTCACGTTAGGCAGCTGGATTAAGGGCCTAATGTAGAAGGCAGTCCTTCTTGACACGGCACGTATTGTGAGGAGGTTTCTGTCTCTGGAACCCTAACCACCGGTAGCTTGGTCCCTGTACTCGATACCGGAGGGGCACTATTTTTTATATTTTTAAATTTTTTTTTTTTTATAATAATGTATTTAAAAATGTAATTTATATGTTTTAAAGATGTTAATAAAGAGAATAATAATAATAATACGTTCATCGGTAATGAGGTTGTATATCCCACGAAAGTTTGGTGGTCGAGGACTTTTAAACATTAAGACCTTATACAATCGAGAGATATACAACCTTAGAAGATATTTTCTTCATACTGATGTGGGAGTGCATTGTAATGTGGTTGCAGTGGACAACGGACTCACTCCGCTAGCTCTGGCTAAAGAGAACTGGAACTGGCCTTCGCAAACCTGTAGTTCTTAATACTAATGAGCGCAGGGAGGTATGGAAGGGCAAAGCACTTCATGGTCGTTTTTATCGGGCCCTAAATGGGCCTGATATAGACTTAAAAGCATCCACATCTTGGCTACGGTTCGGTGATCTCTTCGGAGAAACGGAAGGTTTTGTATTTGCAATTATGGACGAAGTTGTTATGACAAATAACTATTGGAAATATATCCTGAAAGATGGTACGGTTGACATCTGTCGGGCATGCCACCGTCCCGGTGAATCTATCAGGCATATTATTTCTGGTTGTTCTTGTCTTGCCAATGGTGAATATTTGCACAGACACAACCTAGTGGCCAGGATTGTACATCAACATCTAGTCCTTAAATACAACCTTGTGAATTCAGAAGTGCCATATTACAGGTATGTGCTCGACCCAGTTCTTGACAAAGGTTGAGCCACATTGTATTGGGATCGATCTATCATCACTGACAGAACTATTGTTGCAAATAAACCTGATATAGTGGTGATAGACCGATTAGAGCGCCGTGCAATGATCATCGATATCGCTGTTCCTCATAACGAGAATCTCGTGAAAGTCGAAAAAGATAAACAAATCAAATATTTGGATTTGTCTCACGAGATTGTCGATATGTGGAATGTCGAATCGGCGATCAATTGTTCCGATTGTCATATCTACTCATGGATTAATAGCCAAGAGCCTCGATCAACACCTTAAGAGGCTCGCGTTAGACGGTTGGATCAAGGGACTGATGCAGAAGGCAGTTCTTCTCGACACGGCCCGTATAGTGAGGAGGTTCCTGTCTTTGGAGCCCTAATCACCGGTATCTTGGTCCCTGTACCCGATGTCGGTGGTCTACTATTTTTTATATTTTTAAATATAATTTTTTTATGTACATATTTAAAAATATAATTTATATGGTAAAAAATTAATAAAAAGAATAATAATAATATGATTTATTTGCTCACCACAATATATAGTTTATAACAAAAAAATATAAGTAATTATGTGTGTGTGTGTGTGTGTGTGTGTGTGTGTGTAAATAATCATATGTAATGTGTATAATAATAATCATATGCTCGGTATCATCATAGTTTATTTTTAATAGCCATTCGGTTAATCTAATTTTACATTTATATTTTGTGAGATTAAAAATATTTAACAATTTATCAGTTTTATTATAAAGATACACACCTAAATGTCTAAAGAATCGTTTAGCAAAGGTAGTTTTTTGCTGAAGGTAAAGACGTTGTACTGGATTATACCGTCTTTTCCCACTAGACAGCAACGGGTCATACACCAAAAGAGAGTGTTGTTTCAGTATAGTGTGCAGTATGAACAATTGTCGCACTGTGAGGACTTTACTTTCTTTGTACAACTGTTCAGTGGGATATCGATATGGACGAAAGGACGAGACCTTCAGGATAGCTCTTTAAGTTCTCTCTAGTTCCAGTAGGGTAGTTTTCGGTGCTCCACCCCAGGAGGTGATGCAGTAACTTATTATGGACTGGGTAAGGGCAAAGTACACAGATCTCAAGACTTCTTTATCGACTACGTTTCTTAGTGTTTTAAATACATAAATTAGCTTGCGTAATCTATTACTAAGCATGTTTATGTGCTCTTCAAATCTTAGATTACTATCAATTGTTATTCCAAGGTACTTTACTTTTTCTGTTAGAGAGAGCTACACAGTCACAGCTACCTGTAAGTGCATCTGTACAAGTGTGAGCTACAATATCGCTGCTAGGTCCATTGCTTCTTAGACAGAATGTCATGTATTGTGTTTTGGCAGTATTAAGAGTCAATCGATTGTTTTGTAGGCACCTGTACACTGTGTTAAACCCTGATTGTGCATGTAGGTAAACATCGTCCCAAGATCTTGCGCTAAACAAAAGTGCAGTGTCATCAGCGAAACTAATGATTTTTCCGTTAGTGAGATCGAGCGCACCCAGATCGTTGATGTAGATGAGGAAGAGTGAAGGTCCAAGGACAGAACCTTGAGGAGTTCCGTAGGTAAGTGTTTGCTCTTCACTGATGAATTCATCTGTCTTCACTCTCTGGGTACCCTCACTCAGGTAATCGTGTCGAACGCCTTTGCGAGATCCAAAAATATACCCAAAACTTTATCCCCACCATCCATTTTTGAGACTATATAGTCTGTGAGATCATGCACTGCATCAGAGGTTGATTTACCGGAGCGAAATCCAAACTGTGTTGGTGAAATAAAGTTATTTTCTTCCAAGTAACTCGTTAGCCGTTTGTTCATTACCCGTTCTAATATTTTGGAAAATGCTGTGAGCACAGCTATTGGTCTAGAATTATCCACACAGTTTCTGTCCCCACCCTTGTAAATCGGATGGATTATTGCTTTTTTAAATAAATTGGGAAACTTACCCGTGGAGAGGGCAAGATTACATATATACGTAAGGGGAGGTACAATTTCAATTGCATGCTTTTTCAGAAGGTCACTGGATATCCCATCCCACCCTGCACTACAGTTACTACGAAGTGATTTTAGTATTATTCTTACCTCCTCCTCACTCACTGTGTGTAGAATAAGGGTGTAAAGTGGCAATGGGCTGGCTACATCTGCCGAAGGACCAATGGCCGTGCGAGCAAACGGGTCCTACAGTGGAGACCGGTGGATAGATTGAATGCAAAAGGCAGAGGACCGGGTGCTATGGCGCACGTTAGGGGAGCAGTCGACTGCAATAGGCTGATGGATTGGACATTTATCGAATGTAAATGTTTAAGTAGTATTAAGACATATCTTACCTTACCTTAATAGTAGTCCATAATTGAGCTTTTATTAGCTTAGAAATATAAGTACCCAAAAATATTCGTTGTGGCAATTTTAGCTAAATCGTTGGGTTGTAAAAATAATCTAGGAACTGAGACATCGATCCCCTATTCCCCTAGTTACAATGAAAAAAAGGTGATGTAATTAGGACGGTAGTGCACAAATCATTGACAAAATAAAATTAATATGGTTGTGAACTGGGATATCCAATCGAAGAGAACGGTAGGGGCGGCAAAATTTAAATAGCCTACAGGCGGCAAATGTATAAATCCGCCACTGATAGCCACATTATGTTAGTTAAGTTTTGCACTGTATCAAAAATACTCAATTAACTACTATATAATGTTACTACTGGTTACGTGTTTGTATACTCTTTCTCAGTTACCTGCAACTTCATATATTCAAAATACTTAATAACGTAAAATCCTTTATTTTAGGACATGTTTTAAACATTTTTTGGAATATTAATTCGTAATTACTGACAGCCAACTTGTCGAGTATTTATAGGTATTTTCCGATATTACTGCGAGCACTGTTCAGTGCTCGTACTGGGGAGAAATTCGTTCCGTTATAGACTGACAGTATACTGCCGCAGTATCGTAGGGCAATATATGACGTCATAAACGTAGCCGTTTTTGGACTGTGAGCACATGAATTTTCGAGATGAGGTGCTCTCAGTGCTGTCACATGGCTGTCACACTGTCACTTTTAATATGCGATTTGACAATTCACTTGAATTGACATCTGACAGTATACTGTACTGCGTTGCGTTATAAACAGTAACCAGTATAGCTAACTATAAAGGAACGGCTTCGCAGTATACTGAATTGACGTCATACCTTACAGTGCTCTCAGTGTATATCGGAACGCACACTTAATTTGGTTGTTTTGTGAATTGATCCACTACTAGACTATTAGATCCGGAAATATCTCTAACTGTTTTATACTGAAACAGCAAAAGTAACCGCAGCTCCAAAAAAACAATGAAAGTTTCTGCAGAAAGTCTAAGGCAATATAGCCGTTTATAGGTTAGCTGACTTCTTCTACCTGCTAAGTTATACGTTACGTGTCCGCCAAATATATGATTTTTGATTTAAAAAAATTAAAAGATACCCAAGAGAAACAAATATCTTTTAACAACCTTAAGCACTTATCAGTCCCAGTGAAGAAAAATCTTACTAGGTACCCTCTAAACCAGAACAACTCAAATCCTTTCACTTTTAAATATTAATTAAGTATAATAAGACTATGCACTGTCGTATTTAGAACGCTAGCTTACGAATCTTATCTGTGACGGTAGGTATTAGGAGTCCATGCGTGTCTGAACTTATAAGAGTTTAAAATTAGTATAATGTGGGCAATGTCCACACATTTCAAGAGGAAATGTAGTTTTATTTTTGTAATAATTTGTGTTGATTATTTAAATTGATTGAAACAATAAACTTATTACTTTAAACGAGCTATTCTTGTATGTATGTATTTATTTATGTTTCGGGTATCTCGGAAACAGCTCTAACGATTTTGATTTGTATTTTGAGTTCAACTGCATAGTTGTATTTTATGTAAAAATGCAATTTTACAAAAAAAAAGTGTGGTTGTGTGTAATTCACACACGGCAGAAGTGAAACTTCAGAAAAGTAGCCTTCGAGAAAATGAGAAGTAAAATATAAACACAACACAAATAATTTACTTGTGTTAATAAATTTAATTTTAGATAATTTATGTAAAAGTTATTGGTCAATTTAACCGAGAATTGTTAAATAATTAACATAAATTAATTAACCAACAATTTTTTATAAGCAAATACACAAAAATTACACCACGTTGACATTGACATATTTTCTGAAGGCTTGGTAATACGCAGGCGCAAACACAAAGATTATAGGAAACACTGATACTTGTATTCTATTACATTCTCTTGCAGGCTAAATCCTATTTATGAATATGTTTATCTCTTTTCAAAGATTATAGGAAAAACTGTAAACTTGTATTCTATCTGACGATCGTACAAAAAGCTACCGAGCGAAGCTCGGTCTCCCATGTACTAGAATTAATATAGTATGTGTTTATACAACCCCTTTCCCACGACACAATTTTACACACAATTTGATTAGATTAATAGTAAAAATATGTCGTGTTTTACAACTTTGTGGAGTCACATTACCCATGCCTACTTGCAGTGGCGGCCTTAGGGGGTGGCAAGCAGGGCAACCGCCCGGGGCCTCGCTCTTGCAGGGACCTCGCGCCATCGCAGAACCTTCCACGGAGAAAAATCTCTTTACTGGCTCAAGACAAAATTGCTATCTGAAACTATGTGGGAATTCTGGGTAGAGTCGACAGGCCGTTAAATATTAACTAAGCGGTATATGTGATGCTTTGAAAGATTTAGCGGAAAATAAAACAGATCGTCAATTGGTTAGTGAATACCGTTCCATAGAAAAGTGAAGGAAATTGACATAAAAGTTTTGTCAGTTTCCTATGTACAATTTTTTTTATTGCATTTTTCATTAAGCATTATTATTAAATATAGGTTCAATTCACATAAATTCCTCAAAGGACAATAAGGCCTCGCAAAGATCTATCGCCCGGGGCCTCGCCACGATCTATCGCCCGGGGCCTCGCAAAGATCTATCGCCCGGGGCCTCGCAATGCCTAAGGCCGCTACTTGATCATGTCTAATTAAATCAGGTGAAATCACTTCGTGTGGACGGTAATTTGTGTAGCAGGGAAGCCGTTCAAGAAAATCAATTATTTTGCAGAGAAAGAAAAAACAAGGGACCGGCTAGCGTAGACAGTGAATGCTATAGACAAATTGATAGCTTTTGTCGCATTCGTGCAAGAAAAAGAGCAACTTATGCTGATATAGTGTAAAGAAATGGGACAGAATGATGAGAGTTTTTGTTTCACAGTGCGTGCCACGTTTTTCAAGGTTAGCACACTACTTTGCTAAACAAAGTTTGACAATTAGCGTGAAGTTGGCTATCGTCTTCCTGTGAAATACAGTTTTAAGTGCTTTAAAGTTAAGTAAATTTTGTTATATTTTATTGTAAAAAATTTAAACTGAGTACTAAAGCCGTTTTTAAAAAAAACATGGTGTTTAGTCGCGTTAAAGGATGTAAAAGTGATAGTGGAACGATAATGCCGGACTTTTCTTTTCATTTGTAAGTATACCACTCTTTATCAGTTTTTAGGCAAGTATACGTTTTTCAGAAGGTACGGAACTCCATTGCTAAGAATGGCCTAAAACGAAAATAATTTTAGTGGAGACACCATATTTTTCATTAATAATGTACATTTGTGCAACCACTTATATAAATTTATTTATAATATAAGGCCTATTTGGAAATAAAGAATTTGATTTGATTTGATTGTGTTCATATATTGTGTTTATTGTACCCTAGTCGTAAATTAATCGTTAAAAAAGCAACAATTTATGCTTTCTAACCTAAAATCCTTGGTGTATTTCTGTAATACTGTGTTCATACTGTGTGGATCGTGATAAAAGTGATTCAGATTAATATTTTTTATATAATAAAGGTTGCTAAAAATTTTGATTTTAAATAGTAGAAATCTAATTTAAAATTAAAATTTTAACTTTTAAATAACATAAAAAACAGTAATAACAAAGTGCATGGCATCTTTGGACATTGGTTGTGATGGGCTCTTGCAATTTGTAAAAAAATGCGAGAAGTGTTTAATGTAAATTGTATAGTTTTTTTTGTCATTCATTTAGTTATTGTAATTGTTAAGTTTAATTTAATCGTTGTTAAATTTATTAGTCTTTTTTAATAGTAGATATTCGTTTCTCAATAGTATAAGATACATATATTATATTTTTTGTATTTTATTAGTCATTTTAAGCATTTTAAAACACTGTATTAATATTATATAGCGAATGATGTGTTCTCCTGTAATTGGTACTCCATAAATAAAATTGACAATCCATCTTTTACCCGTAGTACAGTTCAGTTGTCCGGTCAACCGGACTATGGATAAAAGAAATTATCCATGGTACAGTTAACCGGACTATGGAACATTTTTTTTATCCATAGTACATCACCACGGAACATCTAGTATCTAAGCTAGTTAACCTTTTTGATAACATTTTATGGTTTAGTAAAACTAAAACAATCTGAAACTAGGACTCGGTCGTAGGACTGCACGTCAGAAGTAAAAACATAACTGACACGTCTATCATCAGAGTGTGACGGTCACGCGAGTTCAGTGCCTTTTCCTCATACCAAAAGTGCCCAACGTGCCTAAAGAAGTTTTCACTTCAAAAATTGTTAATCAGTAATTGTGTTGCCGATCAGAAGTATTCATTTTTGAAGAAAGTTATGCCATCTACTAGTGACATCCATCAAACTGACGTACATTCGGGCGAAATTTTGAATAAAGGTTTTCGCTATTGAGCACTGTAGGCGTTATAATTTTAACCTTAATTACAATTATGTTTTTGTTTATTTTACCATATGAACACAATAAGTACTTTATTGAACTCATTATATTTTTAAAGATTAATTAATAAGGAGCTGACAGAACTCGATGTTTAGATTAGCGCCCTCTAGTGGATCTATATATGTATTATTAAAGTGATGGTTCGAGTTCAATGCTTTTTCTCTATGGCAAAAATGCACAACGTGCCTAAAGAAGTTTTCACTTCAAAAACTTAATTAGATTTAAGTAAATTGTTGATGTATAATATGTATACTTTTAGAGATCCGCATAATAAATAAATAAATAATATTACTTAGATAAATAATGAATGTTTTTAATCTTCTTCTTCAAGTTAAACATGTAAAAATAGCAACACTAAATAATATATTAACACGCACATGGGGACGCACCCGAGCGAAACGAGGGTAAGTCGCTAGTACATAGTAGTTTTAATTCTATCACTTCGTGGAACACCTTAGAATCACAGAAATTGTGAGATACATTTTTACTCACACGGTAACCCTGATTAAGGTGACCTCTTTTTTTTTGTGCCTTTCGGCGGCACGTTTTTCCACTTGCAAGTATTCTATAGTATTCTTTGTCTACGCCGGCTAGTGTTTCTGTTTCATACTCTTTGGGACAACACTACTATCATTGACTGTCACTCTGTAATCTGTCATAATAATATGACGAGATTTCTTGCGTAGAATTTTAATTCATAAATCTGTTAAAATGTCTCGAGATAAAAGCGTGTGGTTTGCTGAAGAAATATTATTAGATGCCAAATTAATTAACTTCCAATTAGAAACGGGAGAATGGGACGCTGTGGAGGAAATGTTAAAGGCTGAGGCTCAACTTTCCAGAGATGCCGAGACCGGACGATTACGACCGTGAGTAAAAACGAATAAAGTATAACCGTTTTTAACCCCTAATGTAAAAACGAGGGATGTTATAAATTTAACATGTGTATCTGTGTGCATCATAGTTTCTAAACGGATGGACCGTTTTTTATTTAGTTTGATAAGTGACCAAAACAAGTGTGCTTAGCTAATAGTAGTAATACAAGAAAATATATTCAGCATTTCGAAGATCATCAGCTCTTTTCTATTCATAGATGGGATTTTTGAGTCAGGGGTATTTTAAATTTACAGTTAATGTTTATTTATTGTTACTGCTGTGAATGCATTTAAGATGATTTAACCGTATAAGTCGCAGCTGTAAGAATAAGGTTTTGGAGTAGTAATATCATAGTATTTAGGGAACGTACCTATACTACCTGACTTGTTTTGAGGGGCAAGGGGGTCTTCAAAATACCATGCTTGGTCACAGGGGCGGCGGGAGGGGCTTAGGTTTTCGTCACCTAGTAAATATCCTCTAGTGAAATCTCATGCTTTTTCGAGCTATATTCAAATATGGCGTGCAGCATTTAGTGCTTTTTAATCTCACAGGTGGCAACGAGCAAGTATTTAGTGCTTTTTAATTTTCTGTCTACAAAAAAATATTTAAAACCATATTTATAAATTACTACGTGAAAGCTAGGGGGGGAGGGGGGGTCTTGGCATGTACTATGGGTTGTCACTGAGTGAGGGTATAACAAATTGAAAAAAATGTGTTACAAAGTATGGGTACGTTCCCTTACTATTTCACAACAATTTATAAAAAATAGATACCTCAAAATGTGTGTTATTCTTACGTATGGCTATTTTATTTTACATTAATAACAGGTTGTATTTTGATTTGTACCAATTTTAAAGGTCTGTCTCACAACTGTTTTGAAAGGATGAAGATGCCTTATATTTTTTGCAATTTCATTTTTAAATTTACTTTATTTTAAATTGCATGGCTGTCATTAATAAATTGTTATTATTACTAATTAATTTTAATACAATAAAGTTGATTATCTATATTATACACCGTAAAATAATTTTGTAATATAGAGAAAATAAAAGTAATATTTACTGGCAGCATTACAACAGTGAATGACTATGATGATTCTTTGCATTAAATACTAATTAACACTACAAACTCTGATGCATTCTTCTTATGATGAGAATACAATTTATCGTTGTCATTCTTATTGGTTTTATGTACTTATCCTCTGACAGGTCCCATACCAGCCAGTTTTTCTATTTTTGTGCAGTTTTTAAGGTGTTTTTGTATGTTCTAATTTCAGGAAAAAAGCATCTGAGTACACTTTACGGCTTATAGCTGAAGTACTGCATATTATGAGGCTTGACGTAGAACAAGCTTCTTACAATCGGAGCACACTTGCTGTTGCAGAACAGTGCCTCCGTCTTGTTCGCTCCTGTGCCGCAGCAGGCACCAAAATGCAAACATATATATCTAAAGAACTCTCCATATTGGACTCCATGTATATATTAGCCACAGAGTATCAACATCCAAGTGACTTCAATAATGAAGAAGTCCAGAAAAAGTTTGAATCATGCATGACAGTTCTCATGCAAGCTCTAGGAAATTTAGTAGTCAACAATCCATTCAATCAAATAATGATTTGGAATAAATTTGATGCTAATATTTTGAACAGTCTTGTTGATCAAAATGATAAAATTGCAACTGCTGCTGCAATGATCATTTACAACATATTGTTGGGACAACCAAATGTGCTGCAAGATGATGTAACTCTTTTAAACTCTTTGGCATACATGTATAGTAGTGGCAACACTGAATACCCACATTTAATTATAGAATATTTAATTGGAGTTGAGAATGCTTATATAGAAAAATTGTATTCAAAATTAGAACCGGAATGTAGAATGCTTGTTTTGAATCTAGCATACAACATACTGATGTCATCCGAGTCTCAAGATATTAATGTATCTGTAAACTTCGTAAAGTTTATGGCCCACGAGTTTAAAAGTAAATCAGATTGTATATTGAAAACAGTAGACAAGTATGTGAGTAACATAGAGCCGCAAGAGGTGGTATTCTTATTGGAGATAATTGCTACTGCGTCAAGTATGGATGCATATATGGACTGTTTGCAGTCTGATGGTTCTCTCTTTATTAATTGTGCTTGTAAGTATATCTGTTTACCAATCGAGAGAATTTAGACCTGATGTATATTTTATATTGTAGCTAACTAATAGTCAGCTTATAAAAATAAATATCTAACTAGATATGACATTCTAGTCCAACTAATATTTTCATTTTGTCACTTTGTTAGTGTATGAATATTGTAACTCTTACATGGGAAACTGGTTACGTGGATTAAAAAAAAATCAACAATATTAATAGGCACATATAATTTATTTTTCTCATTTTAGTTCTCCTCCGTGCAATACACAAACTTGGGAAAGAGAGCCAAAATTTCTTTTCATCCATTAACAAATTATATGCAGCTACAGGAAAAACACTTATCAATGATGAAAATACAGCTACTGTCACTACAACAATTGAAAGTAAGTAATTACATGTATGTCAACTGTGAAATGCCAAAAACTCAGCTGACGTACTCAAGTATTTACAGAAACTGAAAAACCATTTCATTTCTTTAAAAGTTGAATAATATTTATTTAAAAAGAATAATATTAACTTATGCTTCAATTATTTATATTGTATTAATGCATTTTGTAATAGTGTAGTAGGTATTTGGTTACAGTGACTCGTAATGCCAAAGATTGCACTTTAGTTCTGTGGGGATGTAATTAAACCTTAAACCTGGAGAATTTCATTAAAATCTGTGAATAGGTGGTGGCAGGTAACAGGAACAATATGCAATCCCAGGTTACATATCAAACTGTAAGGATAAATTCATAAGATCATCAGACCTGCCTGCATGGAACTGAATGTTGGCCAACAAATAGAATGGATGAGAGTATTGGCACTTCACTGTCGATATATTTTTTGCCTTAATAATAATATTAGATTTATTTGTTTCCAACCTCCTTAATATTTAAAAAAATCAATGAATTTAAACTCAGAAAAGTGATCCGAATACTCTATTTCAGTTTTTGGTAGACTATTTTTACAGCCTATACAGATTATAAATTATCATGTGCACAAGTCACACGCGAAGTAAGTAATAAAACAATAAAAATGTTTTAATATAAAACTATCTGTGAAATATCTATTTACATAACTTCACGGTTCTAAAGTAAAACCGGTATATCAGCTTACCATGTAATTGTAAATCACTAAGAAACACGGACTGCTTATATTGTTTATTTGGACAAGTGTGGCAAATTGCCATGACTAATATTGGCGGGAGCTTTGTAGTTCAGTTTTCTTAAATTCTGAGCATGGATTTTTTTGGCCTTTAGCTTTTTTTTTACCTTTTTAAAGGCATTGATGAAATTCCTTTGGAATAAAATACAACCTGGACAGTGAAAGTTGATAAATTAAACAAAGTATTGATTTAAAACACCGCTGTTCTATATCTCCTATAGGTTAAATTAATAAACCTAAAAATAAGTCTAAAAAATTACTACTAAAGTGCTTGTTTTTTGGAATGGTATGTTGAATCAGCGGCTTCGTATTATGCTAAAATGACTACTTAGACAACAAGGGGAAATCTTAATGTATCTGTATAAAAGTACGAGGTAGATATTAAATATAATATTACTCTTTATAGATCCACTAACAAAGAACGACTCTGCCGACAACATGCTATCCTGTAACGAAACTACATCCGAATGCACCGAATCTGAAAGTAGTGAACAATATTTTGAATGCAACGACATACCGAATTACATAGACAAAGTCGAAGCATTCGACAACATGGTGCCTTTAAAATCAGAGTCAACACCCAACGTTATAAACGGACGAAGTACCTCCGTCAAGATAGATTCAGACCTCTCCAAAGTAGCTTATAAGAGGAGCAGCTCAGTGCCAAAAACAGACGACCGTGTTCCTTTGCCGATAAGGCGGATTAGCTTAGAACATAAAATCGATATAGGCGATGACACTGAACCGCCGTTAATCATCGATTCCACATCACCAAACGGTAGCATGAACACGATAGCTGAAGTCATCCCCGTGGGTTTGCAACCTAGACTCGATTTACAACCGACAAGCTGTACAGAATCCCAAGACAGCTCACCAAATGACCCACCAACAGAAATTCACATCGTGAAAGACGAATTGAAATGTGAAATTAAATCATCTCCGAGCGAAATATCCCCTCCTTTAGCAGAAAGTGTACCAGAAGCAGAATCGCAAAAACAGTCGCCTGATACTCCAAAGGAAATAAAGAAAAGTCAGAATCTTTCCACTGACTTTGATTTAAGCGAGCAGTTGCAGAAGATTCTGGGTATATCGTCGGAGAAGACGCGGGGAGACGGTGCTAATGGTGAGAAGAAGGTTGAACTTGCGGTTGAAGGAAAGGTTTCAGAAGAGAGTTTAACAGTTAAAAACAGTAAAGAAGACATTAACGTTAATAAAATACCGTTAGTGCAGATTGACTCGCCTGACATGCAAAAAACAAGGTAAGTTATTCTGTTAATAATAGTAACAATTCATTTATTTCAGGCTGCATAGACCCATAGATAAATACCTTAATGCTTTGGGGATTCCAATAATACATGTATTAATTACTTTGTTATAACGATATTTTAATTAACCAATTGTTCTATAAATTCATTATAAACAGTGCAATACATTGTCTATTTCCAAAACATCTAGTTTGGCTAACACATAGTGTTGTCAAATAATTAATTGTTTCTAATTTTATAAAACAAAACTGGGCTCAAAAAGTGTACTTAATTGCGATAATACAATTTTTCACATAGCATGAGTTCGGTGATGTTTGTTTATTTAAAGTTTATTTATTTAAAGTAATAAAAAAAAGAATTAGTAGTAGTGATGATAAAATCAAACTAAAAATTTAATTCATTTCATCAATCATCATCAATTTAATTTTATTGATTGGCGTTCAATAAAATTTGTTGAAAAAAAAAAGTTCCTGCTCAAAGTTGCTCTAAAATAGTAGTAGACTGGATTACCCAGATCAATCTTCTTTTTATTTCCACATGTTACCACAAGTAACCGAAAAGAAAAGAAAAACTCATGAAAAAACACGCAAAGCACATAACAAGGACCGCTATAAGGGTTACACGCTCAGACGTGATTATGAGATTTAACGGGATGGCGGCCTATCCTCGCTTCGAGACTGTTGCTATTGAATGTATAATATAGCTTTACAGACATAATAATTCTTAAAACTTATCAATTGTTATTCATATTAATTCTAATTGTTGCGAATTTTAAAATATTCGGATAATATATTATAATAATAAATTATATTATAACGATTTCATTGTATCAAAGTCTACGAAGACACGGTTCAAGTCATGCATTAATCATATATTGATTTTAGCATACACCTACTACCTACATATTGAGTTCTGAAGTATATTTTTTAAATTAGAAGTGTGGGGTTTAAGAAAATGCAAAAGTATGCTTTAAAATGAAAATTAAAACAGAATTTATGTAGCGACCGATTTCATCAATTCTTGTCTTTTATACAAATAATAAACTGCGTGAAAGGGATGAAGTGTCACTGGAATCGATGATTATGTGAAAAATTGTATAATGAAAAAATTTCATCAATACCACTATGATACAAATACATATACTGCCAGCGTGATAGTAGGTATGCTTAGGTCTTGTAGGTACTTTCCCATCCCTAATCTATCTTCTTAATTTATTTTGACTTCTTAAGATCTATGAACCTTATCGATCAGCCTCTTCTGAAATGTATTGTCATGGCCCATCATTGTCACCTTTCATATTATCTATGGCTCTGCATCACTCTTTCCTTGTTATCGTTACCTGCTTAAGATCGGTTTGGTCATAGACAAGGTAAAATGGAAATAAAACCCTTAATTTAATTACAGATTAGGTGCTATCGATCTTACGACTCCAAAGAAAGCGGTGACGAGTGTAGAGACCGTTGAACGACATGTCGCTTTCGGGTTTAAGGCAGCGCTGGTCAGGACACTCGCCAACCTTTGCTGGAAGAGTCAAGAAAATAAGAAAATGGTAAGTTTATGCTTCATGCCTAAAGCGCGTGAGAAAGTCCTTAATGTCCTTTATAAAAATATGTAATGATTAAGTTTCTTGTAATCGTAAAACCGCAGATATAAATAAATCATACAACTGCAGCTCAAGTGAAGGATAATAGTTTTCATACAGATCGGAATGTTTGCGTTATCTGTGCACAGGTGTTACAAAAACGTGTGGTCATATTTTAGGGTCGTATAGTAGACGTAGGAATGACGTAAAGCGTAACAACTATTTTAGGAAAATTTGTGCATTTTAATACAGAAATTTTAGATAAAGATATTTCGTATGAGACTTTACTTAAAAAAATCATATTTTTTTTTGGAACTGTGCATATATAGCAGGAAAAGGACATCCAAAAAAAAAAAAAAAAAACGGCTATATTAAATCAACTTTTTCTGCAGCTATACACAGCTCCCTAAAATTTGACCATACTTTTCTGTAACAGCCTGTATATCCGTATACAAAATTAACTAAAACCCGTTCACGAGCATAAGGAAGGAAGACCGGTTGCGTCAGTCTTGCGAATACAATGCTTGCAATACCTTGCTGTTTATTGCGTAAGGGAAACTAATAGCAGGCATGGCTACAAAAGTATACATGAGACCGCCCACACGCGCTCTCAGTGTGACGTGCGCCGTAATGTATACAAGGCACGTCACACCAAACGTACGTAACGTTGATGTAATTTGATTAATGGCAACTTTACCTTTCAGATTCGAGAGTTAGAAGTGATCCCAGTACTTCTAGACTGCTGCAACATCGACGCTCGTAATCCTTGTATCCTTTGCCATTAAAAACTTGCCTTATTTTACATCCATATTTTTCATATATTCTATTTATTTATAACTTAATGCAAAAAAAAATAACAAAGCTAAAATATGTAGTATATTTTAGCTTTTTATTATTAATATATTGAACTTCAAAGTTTCTCTATAAATGTATTTTTTTTAATTTCATAAACGACATTAGTCTTGTTAGAAATATGACCACTGTTGGTGCACTTTGTCGTATCCAAACCGTAAGTTGTCGACAACTTGAAAGGTCTCAATGACTAAATGATGTGTGTGTTCCGATATACACTGAGAGCACTGTAAGGTGTGACGTCAATTTAGTATACTGCGAAGCCGTTCTTTTATAGTTAGCTATACTAGTTACTGTTTAAAACGGAACGCAGTCCAGTATACTGTCAGTTGTCAATTCAAGTCAATTGTCAAATCGCATAATAAAAGTGACAACGTGACAGCACTGAGAGCACTTTACCTCGAAAACTCCAGTGCTCACAGTACAAAAATGGCGACGTTTATGACGTCATATATTTCCCTACGATACTGCGGCAGCATACTGTCAGTCTATAACGGAACGAATTTCTCCCCAGTACGAGCACTGAACAGTGCTCGCAGTGTATATCGGAACATACCCTATAATACAAAGTTTTTCATAGACCAGACAGACTTTCATATGTCAGGGGCATTTTCCCTCTACTTTTGTCGTTTTTGTTATTTAACTTGTATAATTATAAAACACTTGACATTGGCGGAATCCCTGCGCTGATTCTTGCGCGATATAGAGTCCATAATAAAATAATATATATATAGGTATGCTTGTTTAAGGCAGAATGTACACGGCTCCAAAAGCTAAGTAAACCTCTCCATTGTGTCAATACCTACTTTCTATATAAAAATATTACTATTATTAAAAAATATAAGAATATGTTTACATCATTGTGATAAGGTTTTTCACTTCCTAGGTGTGACGGACGGTCATCGGAGCATAATAATGCACTCTCGTAATCCTAGTTCTGTTATTGGTTGTAGTATTTTTTACAATATGATGGAGCATAACCAAGTGAAAAATATGATTATATAATATTATACAATACATTCCTTATAATATTACAGTGATAATGCAATGGGTCATTTTCGCCATGCGAAATTTATGTGAGAACTGTCCGGAAAATCAGGTACATTATTATTTTTAAATCTCTAGTGGGTAATAAGCCAATATAGTACTGAAGGTTTCTTTTGGCGCAAATATCTTACACACCGACTCAAAGAGTTCTATTATCGTATGTTGTTTACAGCTTTTCATGTAATCATTAACTCTCTTCTTATATTTTTAATCAAACACCGATTTATTTTTTAAATTGAATTGCTTTAGACTGCTGTGAGACATTAACGATTAATTAATAAAAAGTCGCTTTTAAAGAATACGTTTGTTAATAATTGTGGAAATTAAAAGATATATTTTGTTAGATTCGCCATTGTGCCCTGACGTAGCGTGACGTGACGTGACGTGACGTGATGAGACGTGGCGTGACGTGACGTGTCGTGGTGTGGCATAGCGTATCGTGTTGTGGCGGGATGTAACGTGACGTGCCGTGTATCTTATTGACAATTATTTGACACATTATTTATTTCACAGGAGGTTATATCAAAGGTAACCCTTCAAGGTCCCGTGGACAATGAAGTGTTGCAAGAGATGGGTCTCACTCTCCACACCGACAGTCAAGGCAATAGCATCAAGATTGTACCCTTACAACACAACTAGACTGAACATATGAAAATATATATATTTTTATTTTACCTTATTATATGATAGCTTCATTTATCCTTTCCTCTAACGCCAGTTATAAACTGTGAAGAAAGCTCTCCTTGCTTATTGCAATTGTAATAATATGTAAGGCTATAACTAGCATTGGTCAATAAATGCAGTAAATTTATACGTGTTATATTTTTCATTGAGGCAATCTTCTAACTGATTTAAATGTAATTTCAGTCGTACATAGTCACTTAAGTAAAGTACTATTGTTTCGGTAGTCTCTTTCGAGCAGTAAACCTCATCTATTTTACAAGAGTTGTTTGGTCGTATTAAAAAAAAAAAAAAATATCACAGGGGTACAGCAGTGCCTCTGCCAAGTCATGCAAAAAACAAAAGGCACAGGCGTATCATCCTTTTTTCAAAGCCATTCAGAACGTTTTCGACCTCTCCTGTTATTTGCACTACCAAAATAGAAAGGTAGGTAACTAGTAGGTATAGGTAGGCACAGTAACAGACGAACGATGTTTCCTTAATCTAAAAGACACCTCACGCGTTTTTATTATTATTAGATGTCTTTATTTCTTAAATAAATGGAAGGACTTGGCAGTCGCACGGCACCCGGCAATTTTATCAAAAATTTTATCTAATATTAGCACAGCACTTTATTTAACAAAACAAACGTCAAACAAAGTCCCCCGCCGCGTCTGCCTGTCCTTCTGGTGGCGATAAACTAAAAACTACTTAACGGATTTTCGGGTGGAGTGCGGCCTATTTCACTTTTGCCTATAATAACATGTGAACTGAGGCTAATTTCTAGCTTAGTTATCTGTCCGATAACTAAGTTGGCGTATGGCTTTGGGGGAGAGCGCAGGTCAGCTAAGATCCCCAAGGCAAATCTGGAGGTCATCCTTCTCGCGGTTGCCACCTGTTACGTGTCTGCATCAGCCTTCAGCTGATGCGGGCACAAACTGAAACCTCCAGGTGACCCCCTTCTCCCACCTTCATAAAAACCCATCCAAACCCCTTCTGGCTCCCAATCCATTCACCAGCCCAACCCTTCCCCAAACCCCAACCCAAGGTGTTATCAGTACCGTGCCGATGGATGCGTGGCTGAGAGGAAGCTCAGTCTCAAACGGTGGCCCTCGATACCAGGCGACCTCGAGGTGTAACCAGCCCTACCCCGGTAAGCGGGGCTCTGCCAGTGCCGACCCTTTTTCCCTAGCTACTCGTGGGAACAACATGGAAAACCAAAATGTTCGAACTACCGTGACTAAGTCACATTCGCTGGAGGACCTCTGCGAGGACTTCCAACCACTGGCTGTGGGTACGGAGCAATCTGTCCCAACGGCCGATACGGTGGCGTCGTCGGAGGCCAAAGACGGGGAAAGGCTTCTCAGGAGCCCAACCCTGTCAAAGGCTGCCAGGCGCCGCCAAAATCGAGGAGCGTTAAAAGGCTCTCGGAAGATCCGCCATCTCGCTCTCCTAGACATAGGTGTGGAGGCTGCCGAAGCTCAACAGCTCAGCAGCAAAAGCTTCGCCGAACTACAAGTTCAAGCAGCCCACACCAAAGCGCGCTATCAAAAGAACGCGCTCGGAGGAGGAATCGCCACAGGGTAACGACAGGAAGACCCAAAGGCGACAGGAGAAACCCAGCCCTGACTCCTACTCAAACCAAGAGCTGGCTACAATGCCAGCTCTGCCCACAGCCTCCTATACGGAGGCAGTCAAGTCGACCAAAGTCGGGATCCGAGATTCGGAACCGATGACGGAGAAGAGGATGGAGGCGTTGTACAACGCAATACGCAGCCGCATCACCGACACTGGTCGACCTGGACAAGGACCAACTTTGGGGGAATAACCTTTAAGCCGGGCTGGCTCTGCATCGTCTGTGATGATGCGAGAGCGAAGGCCTGGCTTGAGAGGGAAGTGCCACCGCTAAAACCCTGGAAAGGTGCGTGCCTCTCACTAATTAGTGAGAAGGACATGACCAAACCAATAATAGCGGTGTCCTTCATCCCCAACCCAGAGGCCAAAGACATTGATCTTGTTCTTAAGGCCATCGGGTTTCAGAACGAAGGACTGAGACCGGAACTCTGGAAAATCTTCGGCAGAAGGCCCGAAAAGGACGGCGTACCTCAACCCTTCACCTCCAATACCCCTCCCTCACTCTCAAAAGCTCCCACCCCACCCCCTATCACAACCCCAATCATCCCTCCCCTAAGCCTATCCTCACTCCCCCAACCCCAAGACCACCCCTAAACCCCGCTGGTGCGGGAGAGGTGAAGGGAAAAGGTTTCCCTCACACAGGTGGACCACCAGGGGTGGCCAACCCCCTAGAGGTGGCAGAGGCCAGTTACCCCGTCCACCACGGGGTAACAACACAGAACGCGGGAAGAAGGGCAGATGGGATCAAACCCAATAACAGCCACTCACACCGCCCTCAACCTTACACGCTACGTGCTGTTACATACCCCTTTTGCATGGAACATCCCTGAGCTAAGCAATATTAGGCAGGTTTCAGATATCATAGTACTCAAAGTGTCGCAAAGGTCGGGCAGTCTCTCCTGAGCCCTGAGATTATACACTCGCCTTTTCGTGTTTTTTGTAATCATTCTATTAAAAGGTGTTCATCAAACTATTATTTCCTTTTTTAAAAAGTCCAAGTCAAACCCCCGTGTAACATTGGTGGCAGCTTAAGGGATTTTGAAATAATAATTCCTGGTTCGCCTCAGTTCTGTGAAAGTAAAACAATACACTCGCGTGACCGTGGACACTATCCTAAATCGTATCCAACCGCTGAATTCTGTCGTCGCGTAGTGTAAATACATATAACATGTAAATACAAATACATTTCTGTGCGTGTGCTGTTTTTTCCTGCTGAAAAACTGATTAACTGCTATACCCGTTGCCGAGCCCGCTTATCAAAGTGAAAACCGGTACCTACCATCAGCTGACGAGATGACCCGTGGAACTTATGCAGTCGCCGTATTCCTGTAAGTGCTTCAAATTCATACCTAACGTCGAAGTATCCGTCTTGTGATCAGTGCTAGTGAAATTACGTAATACCAAATAACCTGAAAACAGAAGAAGTGATAGAAGTGTTCATTGGTTTTATTAGTTGTACATTAGATCATACGAGAATTATTGCAATTGTTTATTTCCTAGATGTCGCCTGGGGAACAAGCTGGGGGCCGGTGTGTCCGCTCGGGGTAAAGTCACACTAACAGGCTTGTACGTATACATGCACAGAAATGCAGTAACATGGAAGAAATTGTATTGACCGGTATTACCTCCTGACTGGCATTACGGTACGGCAGTACGGTTTTACCCTAAACATTAAATTTTCTCATTTCAGTGTTGTTCAAGGTTGGTTGGTACTACACAAGAACAAAGCTTAAATGTTAAAGGCAGGTCTTTGGGTCACGCTTATGTTTAACAGTGGAATTCTTATGGATGGCTGAAACAAAGATAATATTGATTGAAAAAATAAAAGCTGTTTGTGTTTTTGATGATTGACATTACTATTGAAAACGAGGATAATTTTCCAATTCTGCCTTGTTTTTGCCAATTTGACGATAAACAAGAAACAAGCAGAGTTCAACCAAGACAGCAAACCAACAGAGCAGAGTTCAACACAGAGGTTGGAGGACCACAGAACACTAATACCCGGTATTTCCGGACCGATACGACCTTCAAAGCTTCAAGAAAAGAGCGTACTCCTATCTCAAAGGCCGGCAACGCACTTGCGACTCTTGAGTTGCAGGTGTCCATGGGCGACGGTAGTCACTTACCATCAGGTGACCCGCCTGCTCGTTTGCCCCCTATAATATAAATAAAAAAAAAAATACCCTGACCCTAATATTCAAAATAATGTCGTATTATTTACCTACGTAAAACATTTGAAGTACGTTTTAATTTATTGTAAGAAATAACTTAATCTTTAGGAACTATCAAATCAACAAACCTTCAAGAAAAGAGCGGACTCCCATCTCAAAGGCCGGCAACACACTTGTGACTCTTGCAGTTGCAGGTGTCCATGGACGACGGTCTCTCGGTAGAGAGTACATGTGTTCTGTGGCTACGGTAGTCACTTACCATCAGGTGGCCCGTCTGCTCGTTTGCCCCCCTATAATAAAAAAAAAAAACTTGCAACTTATACAATCCCCAATATGTAGTGTCATTCAAGTTGACATAATGACAGAAGAAGAAGATCTGACATTAGCAGCATTGTTGTTTTTCTTCACTATTCTTTACGTAGTGTTGATATTTCTAAGATTACTACTTATTGAGGAAGATTAGTTCGCTTACGTATCAAAGATGGTTAAAATCGCTTTACAAATCAAAGCGACATTAGAATGTATTGAAAAATTATATACAAACCATCCATATTACCCTTGGTTCTTGAAACTAAAATGTGGAAGTTGCGGCGAAGTGAGCGAAAAGTTTCATGATCTCACAGAAGCCGAAAAAGTACCTCAGAAACATAATAGGTCAGAAACTAATTTGATAATTAAGTGTAAGTTGTGCTCAAGGGAGAATAGTATGGATGTTATCGAAGGGTCAAATGGCAAGTATTACAACCTCAATCTTAATTTAACCTCTTATTTATCTACCCGGAATATCTTACGATATTTGCATTTGAATCACAGGCTATATATTTTCTTATTGGCTCTGAATACATCGAAGGTATGTTAGGATTTGTCCCCCTATTTGTGAAGTCGGAATCATGAAAATATTAATTTAAAAAGCAGTGTAATGGTTTTGGCAAAGGACTTATGCTGAAGTGGTTGCGGGTTTGAACCCTATCCAGTTCACTTCTGATAAGAACTTAAATTATTACTTACCAGGAGAGGTTACATAGAATACTAATATTACATGACCATCTTACAAGTAATAATAATAATAACTTCACACATCTCACGCACGGTTGTCTGATCCCAAACTAGGCAGAGCCTGTACTATGGTAACCAGACTGCTGGTAAACATACTTATATATTTCTAAATACATATAGATAAATTACACCCAGACATAACAAATGATCATGCGTGCATGTGTGATGAACACAATTATTTGTCCTGGGTGGGAATCGAACCCACGACCTCTGGCTTAGGAGTCAGTATCACTAACCACTAGACCAATAGTCCAGTAGTCTTTACAAAGATTGTCTTAAATTTCCAGGTGAATTCACGAGCAATGATGTAAATAAATTTAAAACTATAGTAATATTTGACTGTCGAGGGGTTGAACCTGTTGACTTTGAACCTAAATCAGGTTGGATAGCAGTTGCTGAAGACGATGGTGAGTAAACAATAATTTAATTTTTTTTAAAACCCCATGGGTCATCACTTCACTGGAGGAAGTGGTATATCTGAATCGAACTGACTAAAACCACACGGTGTTCTGACATAAGTGGGTCTATTGGAGTATTCAATACGGCAATGCCTATAAACTTAATGGCTTGGACCTTCTACAAAAATAAAATAATAATTATATATTAGCACTCACAGACTTTTGCAAACATAGTTGACAAGCTCCCATTGTGAGGCTGGTTCTATTCTATTCATGTTGTTGATGTGTCTGAAATTTGATTTATTCTTCTTGTAATAAATAAATATACATATAATATAAATTACATATTAAATTATATACACGGTGTATGTAGTGTAAGTAACACTATACTGAGTATTGAAATATACACTATTTCAACATTTGGTATGGTGTTTCTTCCGACTATTGGTATAATGTATTCAGACCATCATTCTGAGTAGGAAATCATTGGAATTTTCTGCCGGAAAATTCATTATTTCTTTTTATAATTTTCATTTTTTTTGGGTTACAGTGATTTTGCAATGAATGAATGAACATTAAACGGAAAAAAAAAATACCCCATATGGCCAAAAACTGCAATGTAATCAATTAAACAACATTTATGCAATCAGCTGCTTCGACGGCGCCTTTCTAGTGCATAGCACTAAATGAAACTAATGACTATAAATCCTTCATCTCGCATTTTATGATGAACTGACTTTGGTATTGTGATAAGTATAAACAGAAAGAGGTTTTTGTAAGTTTTTCGTGTAGCTCAAACTGACACGCTGTATAATAATAAATTCATAAACAGCTTTTTCAATTCATGTGTATTTAAAATAATCACTAGTATTAGGACTTTTTTAAAACTGGCCAAGTTCCATCTTTATCTAATTGGCATATTTTACATGCAAGTCTATATTCTAACTCTTTGTCTATACTGTAAATGTGATAAAGAATAAAATTATTAGCACAGAGTACAGTAATACTCTTAAATCATCTACCAAATGCAACCTCAAGCTGTGCCCTACCTACTTAGTTCTTTTAATCAATGTCTTTCTTAAACATATCCTTAATCTCTTAATAACAAGTGATTATTGATTGTGTATTTTTTTTCAGGGAAAACATTTGAAGATGTAGACTTGTCTGAGAAAGAATGGGTTGAGTATGATGAGAAAAACCAGACATCTGTTGGTGTGTATGAACTGGAATGGCAATTTATTAAAGTGAAGTAGTGTAATATTAAAAAGTTAAGGAATTGGACAGAAAGGGTAGTACTTTTAACTGTTTTTTAACTTATAATGATTTTATGATTTATTTTTATAATAAATAAGCAGTTTCTATAACTGTGTATCATAGAATGTATGCAGAAAGAATGTTCTATATTATTATTTAATTTTAGTAATTAGTATTGTAGATGGCTGCAATGAAATACCTTGACTTGTAGTTGTTGCGTGACTTAGTTATAAATCAAAATATCCTGAGGTCTTAGCAAGCTGACCTACTAAATCATTATTATGATGGTGTGACACAAATTGTATCAACTGCTCTAGCATTTTAATGTCTATTAGTGCTGTATTGCTGTTATAGGTGGTATCATAATTGTTACGGTCACAACCTTTAACATGGGACTAACATTGAATATCATAATATAGCAAACTAGTACTTAAAACTTGTATGTCACTAAAGGCAAGCTCTCTCAATTATATCAAGATTTTGAACCTATTTACATTACAAGTAACTTAGGAGGATGTCTCTATTAAATAGATCCCAACGTAAGCAACTGAAATTTTAAACAAGAATTTCCTAGCAGCTCATGTCAAAGTTTTTTCACTCACTTACATTATAAATTAAGTTCCCTTTAATATCAAGAGTTTTGCAATACATAAATGTTTATTCATATATTGTTTTTTTTTTTTAAATACAAAACAGCCATTCCCATCATTGGATAGTTGGCACTTCGCCACTGTGCGGTTCTCAAAAAATGTTTTTGGCTCGCTCAACTAATCTGTGGAACAAATTGTCGCCTGCGGTATTTCCGGACCGATACGACATTCAAACCTTCAAGAAAAGAGTGTATTCCCACCTCAAAGGCCGGCAACGCACTTGTGACTCTTGAGTTGCAGGTGTCCATGGGCGGCGGTCGTTACTTATCATCAGAGGACCCGTCTGCTCGTTTGCCCCCTTTCCCATAAAAAAAATAACAATGACCTCCTGATAATAAGCCATTACCAATGATGTAAGTCACCAGATGCCAGTGGTGTGACCCGCATTTTGGCAATCTCATCCACCCTTTCCTATGAGGGTCAAGCGATCTTAAAATCCAAATCAAATCAAAATCATTTATTTCAATTAAACCATTATAGGTATTTTTGAATTGTCAGGAGTAGTACCTAGTCAGTCAGACAAAGTCAGTCGTGAAGCTAGTTCCCTGTTCCAATACGGAGATCCTGTGAAGAACAACAGGCAGGAAACTCCAAGGACACTCTTTTTCAACATATTTTTAACAAGTCTCTGGTTACATTACTTAGGTATATGGGCAAATTAAATGTGAGGACAATGTAACTTATTGTTCTAAACTATAAACAGTCGCGCAAACTACTACTATATGACTGTAAGTAATAGCAGTTCGGAGATGACCAGCTCCAACCAACGGCATTCGTTCCCGAGCATGACGCACGCGCCAGCCATCGTGCACTTCAACCATATACATCAAAAGGAGCCTAACGACCCGACACATACGCCACCATATCTGCAGGACGTCTAAGCGAGCATGACATACTTAGACATTTTATTCTCATGTACTTTTGGGGTTGTTGCGCCCCTACTGACCAGCAAATACGTTAACAGAATTCTTCCCCATAGGAAAAAGGGAAACACGTTTTTCCAGTCAAGTGATTTCAAAAGTCGTGTAGAATAATGACCGATTTTATTTTCATGTATACTTTATTGTAATACATACAACATACATGGGATTTATCTATATTTGGATAAATGAACTCTATTGTAACCTTAACAGGTAATGAATCGGTCTATTTGCTCGGCTCTGCAATTATTCTAAGTGATTTTGCATACACAAGCATAGATCCCCATTCTGAAAAAGTGATGTTGTACAATTGACTAAATATTGTTAGAATTTTCTGGTGTATTAAAAGAGTGGCCGTGAGTTTGTTTGCCAGATATCTTCTCACAAGGCTCGACGATTTGGAGGCGGGCGGTTATAGATCGGCACAAGCAGATACGTAAGTATTATCTGCTATAATTTTATAATTTAACATTCGACAAAGCAACCTATTGTTGCGGTAATTTTAGACTCTTTTATAACAACCCATGACTCTTTAAAAATATAAAAATGTACATTAATTTGTTCCTTATCTCCTTTTGATCCAGATCCTATCCAAATTCAAAATTTCCTCTTATTTCATATTGTTTCCCTACGTTTTACTTGTTAGTGGCGATACGAACCGTGAGCCATGAAAAAAAAAAAAGAAATTTGTTGCGGTAGCTCTGTGTGTGTGTATCTATATTTAATTATCGAATTCCAATAATTGATGATAAATTTTATGAAATAAAGATAATGAATTTAATATATAATTTAATTGATACATTGCATTTATTCGAGATTATGTAGTAATTATTTTATGTTAATCATTACGTTATTATTTTTAACCAAAAAAAAAAAGATATGAAAAAGTTACATTTTCGGAAGTACATATATTTAACTTATTTTCCGACATACCACTTTACCGTTAGCTCCGGTGAGGTGATGCCCCGTGGGGGATTCCACAAGATAATAAAGGTACTCCCGAAGCTCAACACGCGATGATATGTTTAGCATTCATAATGTTTACATAATGCGATAGTAGAAAGTATATGGAAGAGGTTCCCATTGAATTCACTCGATATTTACTTCTTTAGGGGATAATTTACTACACTTAGAGTAAAATATTAACGTTTGTCGAGTTTGATTTTTTTATGAGGATACCTAATGTAGATAAAATAAAAGCGTAGCAAAAAAATGCGACCATGTAAAATTTCACGGGAAAATGAATAATTACGATATAATAAAAAAAATACAAATCTTTTTTAAGGTTAAGTAATGTATTATTTATGTATTTATTGGTCCTATAACTATTAAACAATGAAGCAATTTAAAATAAAAAATAGACTAAAAATGATGGTTTCTATGGACTAGAAACCATTTTATAAATTTCTCCTAAACAAAGTCACGAAACTTTTTAAAACCTTGTCTATAAATTAACTTTTGAAAAAAGTATAATAATATAAAATAGAGATGACCTTAAGACTTTCATAACACCGCGCCGCGCGACTTTTAAATCGACACGATTCCTACGTTTTTACCGCCCTCGTGTTTAAAAAGATTACCAGCTTTTTATTGTAATGTAAGTGTGTGTATGATGCCGCATTGCGTTTAAATAAATTGTTGTTTTAGCGCGCCAACTCAACTGTGAATCTTCACTTTCGATCACTATACGCTTCCTGTTCCTCGGTTAGCTTCAACAATTAACACTGATTTAATTACTTGTTCTTGTCATAGTATAGACTGGAATGAAGTCATTTCATAATATAGTAACTAGGTACTTATAAGGATTTCATTGTAAATTTTTACGTTGACTTTATTTTTTTTTTGTTCTCGTGTGGAAAACCCTAGCGGGTCTTGCAAGAGGAACGGGGAAGTGGTTATGTTGCTATCGAACAAAGTAAAACTACACCGGTACCTCCTGCCGATAACGAACAGCGACAATCGTCAGCCATTGCTCCTGTGTGCCTTTATAATCTTACCATAATTGTAACTGTATGCTAGAGTCATGCCCTTTCAGTGATTTAAGTGTTCCTTTTTTAAATACACCTGTATAATATAAAAAAAAAATCTGTGACATACCTAACTATTTACATGTTATAAATATGACAGAAATGTACCTATGCCAAATAGGTACTAAACAACGTGGTCTATTATTTACAAGATCTTATTTGTATTTAGTTTTACAAAGACAAAGTAGATATTCCTAAAGTTTCTTTAAATGAAACCTTAGAAGACTGCACGGGTGGCGCAATGGTTTAAGTGGTCGCCTCGCAACTCCACGCTGTGTTGTGGGTAAAAATCTCCTATAGGACAAAAATTTGTGTGATCCACAAATAGTTGTTCCGAGTATGGGTGTTTTTTGGGTCCGTTGTTTTAATGTGTGTGAAGCTCCCGCGACCCGGCCAAGTGCGGGTCGAACTCGCGCACCGAGGGTTCCGTAAAATATTATTATCATATGATGTAACTAAAAATATACGGTTTTCGCAATTTTTCCTTTATCTGTGCTATAAGACGTTGCGTCGTACCAAATTTCAAGATTCTGAGTTCACGGGAAGTACCTACAGGGTTTTGATTCCCTTGCGAGTGTCGAAAATTTGCGGAAATTTGCGGCATAAACGGCTGTATCTTTTGATTGCGTTGGCTTAAAAGTTTGATTTTTTCACAGCTCCAAGGGACAGTAGACTTGAGTATTTGATATAAATTCCAGCTTGATACCTCCACGCGTTCCTGAGAAAAAGGGTCTTGACAGACAGACGGACGAACAACAAAGTGATCCTATAAGGGTTCCGTTTTTTCCTTTCGAGGTATCCATACCTAGGGTTTCGACCCTAAAAAGGAAAGAAGCTGGCTGAACTTTCTGGACAATCGAGACACGTCAGGAAAACTAGGTCACCTGTGTTGACGGCGGAATTGGTTTTAGGTATACCTATTATTTATATACTAACAGGGAAGAAAGTAAAAGTATCTTACGAAACCTTAAACTTGAATCGATCGGATAGTTAATAGGCAGTTTGACAGTGTTACAGTGTGCAAGCAGCAAGCTGTGTTGTGTAAGGTGATTGACATGATAATAAAGCATGTAACTTAACGCTAGCTCGAGTAGGTACGCCCTGAGTTTGCCATTGAACTTGATTGATCCCAGTGTGGAACGATAGTTTATTTACTGTTTAATGTTTTTTGAAAAAGGTGCTAGTACCTTTAATATTGGTGTTTAGTAAAGAGTGCTTATATACGTGTAATACTATGTCTATAAGGAACCGTCTCGAACCCATGCAACCCGTTTCAAACCCCACCTAAAATAAAAACATCTCAACTTAGTCGATTTAATCGATGTTAGACTTACCTTTAGAATATTCTTAGTTTAGAGATCGGTAAGGCTTATTAGTAAAACACATTTTTAGGGTTCTGTTCCTCAAGAGGACAACGAGCAACGTTCTCAGGAACCCGTGGACGCATCAAATTGAAATTAATACCAAATACTTGTCTGTGGTCCTTTGAATTTGTAAAAAAAATCGAGCTTAGTAAACGTGTAAGGGACGGCAATTTAAGCCTTATATTTGACCAAATTTTTAACATTTGGCAGGTCAATCAAGTTATGGAGTAGGTACTTCCCATTTACCTAGGATCATGAAATTTGGCAAGAAGCAGGGTCACATCAAAATTCGGTTATTTGTTATAACACATAAAAAAATGTTTTTGTGATTACAAACTTATATTTTGCGTATGAAAAGTTGATTTTGGCGTAAAATCGACGATGAAAAGACGGACAAAAATCTACATACAAGTTTGTTTAAGGAGGCCTCGGTGCACGAGTCAGACTCGCACTTGTCCGATTATATTTTTGTTTACCAATTCAGGTGAACTCTGTATCTATGTACCTAGAAAGTCAAATAAGTAGTTTAGTGTTGGTATAGTGGAAAGTCAAGAAGGAATAGTAACATACCCATTATCTCCTTTCCATAGCAGCTTATTGGACGCGGGCGTCTTCCTCGTGGTCGGATAGCTAGCACTGGATGTTTTTTTGTAAAAATGCTTACCTATTTTAAATATAATATTCTTTGCCTTACTGAGTAACGGATTCAAGATACGTTGAATAAAATAACAACACATTTCATATCACAGCACCATTCAGTTTTATTGCAACTACCCACACGCACATCACAATAACTTACGACATCAAGGTACAACATTATACAATTAATTTAAACCCAAGCTTAAGACTCAGATTACTTATTTGCATATATACAAAGTCTATATTGATTAACTGGATGGTGTGGTGGTCGGTGTGTTCGATGTTGTTGATTGGGCGGCGGTGTCGGAACGAGATTGGAACCTATTGTACCCAGTGTTCCCGTGTATACTAACTGTGTGCGGTGTACTAGAACCATAATGTTCGATCTCATCATACTCTGACGTGGGTTGATACTGATCTTCAGCATACATCTGGACCTGAACTGGATGATGAACGTACACCGGAACTTCAACGGGAACTTTTACTGGTACTCGTACAGGCACCTTTATTGGATAAGGTACTCTGACCGGATAAGGTACCTTCTTTTCTATTGGGTAAGGCTTAGGGATGTAGATAGGTACCCTTTTTACAACCTCTACTTTTTGTGGGACTACTACTTCTATAGGTACTGGCACCTTCTTTTCTACTTCAACTCGATATGGGATTCGTTTCTCTACGTGAACTGGTATTGGATGAGGTATTTTAACTGCATAAGGCTGTGGATACGGCACTCTAATTGGTACATGTCTTACCACTTCTACTGGTTCTCTAACTTTAACTTCGACTGGATAAGGCACTTTAGTCTCGACGGGGTACGGCTGCGGGACGAGGACTTTGACGGGCACTGGGTAAGGCACTTGCTTTTCAACTTTTACCGCCACCGGGACAGGCCTATCTACCGGTACAGGAACTCTGACTTCTACCGGAAAAGGCACTTTCTTCTCCACGTGTATCGGCATGGGTTGTGGCACTTTCACTTCAACCCGTTTAAACACTGGCACATGTTGAACTACTGGGTATGGTTTCGGTACATATTCCTTCTCTACAACTTTTACAGGAACGGGATGTGGTATTTTAATTCCTATTGGAAACGGAACTGTTTTCTCAACCGTTACCGGGTAAGGTACTGGTTTTTCTACAACTTTTATTTTTTCTACTGGTACCGGTACTTTCTTCTCAACTTGGACAGGGTAAGGCTTCGGAACTTCAACTTTGTAGGGTACTTTGACTTGTTTCTCAACGGTCTTAATATATCTGTGATGATGATGGTGATGGTGGTGTTTAATTTTGGTCGCGACGTTAGCTTGGCTGTGGTGTTGATGTTTGTGACTTCCTTCGGTTTCTAAGTCCCCATATGAGTAGTGCATGTGCGTTGGTGCGCGGCCCGGCCGCCCACTGTAACCAGAAGAATGCGGTTTCAATTGAAGTTTCCTTTTGTATATGAACGTGTTTTTTCTATCCACAATGGGATCAGAATGTTGAGGTTTTGTCATTGGGACAAGTCCAAAAGTTTGCAAATAAAACTCTTGATTATCTGAAGGTGCGGAGGGATTAATGGAAAAGAAATCTGAACGTTTACTAATTACTGGAGCTGTCGGAGTTTTTTTAAATCTAGCATAATGTGAAGGTGGAATGGGCACCCAGTCATTAGTTTCGGGTACCGTGAAATTTATCGGTGGTAAAGGCGTAGTAGTTTTTACTTTAACCTTTCTGGTGACAGGGCGATAAACTCGCGGCGTTGATGGTTGGACTGTCGTGGTTCCGGTGGTGGAATTTCTATAAGCATATGTGACTCGACGGTAACTCTCAGAAGTCTCGCGATCTGTCTCGTCAGTGGTGTTAGATTTAGTCGTGTTGTCTTTCGTCAATGTCGTGTTGTGTAAAGTCATGTTCATTTTGTTTAGAATTCGCTTTGGCCATATTCGTTTCGTCCTCAAAGCTTTTTGTGTGGTCGTGACAGTGGTGGCTACCGTAGTTGTGGTTGTCGATGACGTCTTGTTAAAAGATGGTGGTGGTTTCACGATGTCGGTTCGAATGCCATTTATCACTTGCGGCAGGCTGAACTTAGGGATTTTGGCAACTATTGGAGATCCAGTTGACGCTGCGTATATCAGCGGTCGTGTCGGTTTTATATAATATTGTCTGTGTAGTTTCGTTACAGGGACTACTCTAGGATACTTGTTAAGTGAATTAGGTGAATAATGCAAATTCAAAGGTTGTTTAGGATAGCTTCGTGGTGGTGGTAGTAATTTCTGTTTTTGTCCATGGTGAGGTCGAAGGACGTCGACGTAATGGTTCGGTAGTCTTGGTTTGTCTATGATTTTTGGCGGTTTACTTGGCGGTCTTTGCTGAAGTTTGTGAGCAGGTAAGTCAGGTTTCGTCAGTGATTGATTACTTTGCTTCGTTTGTGCTACGTACTTTGGATTATGTATAACAGTTAAAGCTCTGTTTTTCGACTCTATCGCAAGTAGCTCATCGTTTTGAGCCGTCACGCCACATTCTTGATTGACGACGATTGCTAACGAAATTATCAGGAATGCCGTCTGAAAAGAAAAGAAAAGAAAAGAAATCAATTGCGTTTGTGACAGCTACTGGTTGCGTGCGTAAATCGTAAATTATTAGGAGTATACACAACTTTACAATCAATGAATTTATTTCGATGTCTACATTTTTTGTTATATAGTCTACTATATAACAAAAAATTGTTAAATAAAAAAATTTGAACTTGGATTTGCAGTTTAAAACTTTTTATTATAGTCGCTTCGTTATATTAGTGCGTGCGCACGCTGGCACGCGATCCTTGTTTCCGTATTCTTCTATTTTAGGTAGCAAGCAATGTATTGTGTTAACCATTTCATGACAAAACACTGAGAATTTCGCTTTGTGCTCAGATTTTGTCATACGTACTTGATTATTAGTAAGTCATAATTAGTATCTCCTAACAATTGATTTGTGGGAAGCTCTTCATAGCATAGAGCAGGAACTAAGATTATCTAATTACCGGTATTATTAAGTGACTGGGAAGCTATTAGGGTAGAAAAGATTGGAGTAATTATAGCAGACAAACTATTGCCGTGTATTTATTTAAAAAAAAAAATGAACGAAGATGTGGAAACGTAACCAATACTTCCCTAGCTTTTTTTATAGTAACGATTGCTATTATTTCGTTTAATTTTGGACCTGTATCTCATAAGACTTTTTAATGAATGTATTTAGTAAGTATTTTAATTAAATTTAATAAAAATGTAGTACTTTATTTAAATTAAATTATAGGTACCTATAGTCTCGCGTGCATGTCAAGAAGGAAAGCAATCATAGTTTTCTTTAGTCCAAATATACGGGGTCGACTGAAGTAACTTTACCTACAACTCCGACATAGCCATGTTGTTGATCCTCGATGGAGTGGTACCCGGGAGTTTGGTTTTTATTTAAATTGTTAATTTGCTTTTGGTGATTTTAGTAGTTTTTATTACCGTCATCAGACTCATCAGTAGTCACTTACATTGGTACTTACACTTGTTGAATAGTAACCTATTCGAAGTTTAAAAATAAAATAAATTGAATGTATATTCTCCGAATTTTTTGGTCTCGAAGTTAAAGTACTGCTTGTAGTCTTACGTTTATGTGACACTAGCAGCGCCCCGCGGTTTCACCCGCGTAAGTCCCGAACTCGTGGGAATATCGGGATAAAAGGTCTCCAGCTATCTACATACCAAGTTTCGTCGCAATCGGTTCAGTGGTTTTTGCGTGAAAGAGTAACAAACATCCATCCATCCATCCGTCCATCCAAACTTTCACATACATAATATTAGTGGGATAGTGGGATTTTCGTATATCCCTTCTTATTATTAAGAAATATTTTTTTTGTTGGTGTCTCTACAAACAAGTCTTTTCTCGGTTTATTAAATATATTCAATAAAGAAGTCTGAATATTCTGAACTGAAGTCTTAATATTCTACATGTTTAGACATGGTTTCAATGATTAGGAGGTAGGTCTTGGCTACCTACCAATGATCGGAAGTGTATCCCCCACAAAAAAAAATCTATAGAATTTAGATTTCTTGATCCGAAAGACATTTAAATTAGCTTTAATACTTTATTCAAACATTACTGAGAATTTTTGTTCATCGGCGCACACACAAAATATACATACCACGTCTTATTTTATTAACTCATTACCCGGTAACCTTTTAGCTTACTACAGTTGAAGCACTACAATCACAATTGTACACAATACACTTAAGTATGATTTGATTATTAAATCCACTTTTAATTCTATTTTCTCACTGCACTTTTATCCGCCAAAACACGAAAGTTATAAATTTGTGAAATCAAATCAAATCAAACGCTATAGATTCAGCGTTCTGCTTTTGAACATAGAAGTTTGTTTTTTTTTACCTACCGAAAAGTGTTGCATATTGCGGCGCCTGCGGCCAATTAAAGACGTAAACGTAATGATGGGTCTGAGGAAGCGCCACTCACTTATATAGCATTCACTTAATGGGTGGCTGAGTTTCAGGATGATTACTTTCTCTACAATGTCAATATTTTTCAATGTATATGGTACGAAAACGATATTTAGGGAGACTTCTTCTCTCGCTTCTCCTTTTAGATAAATATTTTGTGTATTTGAAAATAGAACACTTACTTAAATCACTGAAAGGATATGACTAGCATACACTTACAATAAAAAAAAAATTAAAAAAAAAACATTTGACCGTTTGAATTACCGGGTATTTTACCTCGGTTTCTAATAAAAGCAGGTGGAACGTGTAAAGTTAAAGATTTTAAATCGTACGTATTTTTTTAATTTAGAACTATTCACTCAGTTATTGAGAAAATCCATAAAAAACTAACTTGGAGTTTACCTACCTTAAGAATCGATTTTTCATGTAAGGCCCCGGCGTGGAAATCTTATGTTGTTTATTGTGTGTTGACCATGTTATACATGGCCAATATAGTGATCCGTGAATAAAAGACTACGCACCCCATGCAGACGCAGCGTGGTATGAGATAGGGAGATGTCATTTTCTTCTTCCACGAGTATTGGACTTTTATCGCGAACTATGAAAGCGCTTAAAAGGCGTGGAGGTCGTGGAAACTCTATTCAAGAGCATACTACCTTAGTACTATTACCAGTATACCGTCTGGCTCGCGCGCGATTTATAGGCTGCAGCCCTGGGGTGAATACGCCACTTCGGGTGAAACTTCTTTAAGTAATAATTTTAAGTAGGTACCTAGTTTAATTAAATTTAGTATTAATCTGACTAGCAAAGCCAATCAAACCTTTTTCTCGACATTATGATAATTGGTTATACAAATAATGAAAATCGTACATAAGTACTTATTATATCATATTCTTAGCGCTTAGTTTATTAAGGAACTTTCTCGCCCAAAAATTTTCCACCTTACCGTAAGATTTGCCAAAGTTGAGATGGGTGCCTTGACTTATTATCCAACATGTCGGATACACAGTTTTGTAAAACATCTGTTTTTTCCTGCTTCCGCTTTTCTACACGCACTAATTGTATGTGAACATACGGTACTTACTTTATGCAATCGTCTAAATAGATCACGCAACTGGGTTAAGAGGCCTTTCTTGCCTTTTCCACATTCATAACTAGGTATGTCCTTCATGCATGAATGAATAAAACTAATAAAAAAAAAAAACTTTCTGATTAAGATGCAGATTGATAGCTTTTGGAAGATGGTCGGCTGATCAGGTAAGAGTAAATATGGAAGTTTGTCTAGCTCAATACATAACACGCAAACTTAATTGACACATACACACACACAAATGTTGTCGCCACATCAAAAACTATTTATTTTATTAAAAATACAAACCCTAATAGATAATAAAACAGTTCATTATTTAATAAAAATGAGGTAATAGACATTATTATGAATAGTTATACAGGTAACACAATGCCATTGGCTGGCCTCTCAATGCACAAGGAGGTTGTCGCTTCGATAAAAGGCAGGGCATGCATTATAAGTTGATAACGATCACTTGAGTGGTGATTGAGGTACGAACAAGTTAGCAGTTACTGTTATTTAGTGAATTTGATAGTATAGCAATAGAGGTGAGATTGTTGCTAACACAAACAAACGAATTTTGGTCCTAGTCTACTCCTTTCCAATAAGCCTCGCCTACTGAACGCACAACGGACCGTCTTAAAAATACTGACCAGACCTTGTACCAGCTGATATACTTTTTACGGATTTGCATAACTTTTTATAAATAAAAAATCAATATTACTTTTAATAAAATATCATTGTATTTCTTTTAATATCCTAAGCCTATATTTATCATCGGGGAATCTCATTTTGACAATATGTCGGATTTCTTCGCAGCTATAACCCTGGAATTGGTCTCTGTCTTTGTTCCACAAGTCAGATATCTCCAACAGTTGAGCTTTTAACAGATGCGGTAGTTTGGCGAACTTAGACCATATGCTAATCTTTGATTCGTGGTGGATTGGTTCCTGAAACAGACAATACAGTATTGTGAGAACTTAAAGTGCAGCAGAAAACATAAGGTTTATTATATGACTAGCAGCCCGCCCCGGCTTCGCACGGGTAACAGAGACATCTTCAACAATCATCAACATATTTCAATCAATTTACACAAAAATTTTAACAAATTATACACCTAAACCTTCCTCATTAATCACTCTGTCTGTTAGTGAAAACCGCATGAAAATCCGTTCAGTAGTTTTTCAGCTTATCGCGAACAGACAGACAGACACGGTGGTGGACTTTGTTTTATAATATGTAGTGATTATGTGATTTCTAGAAAGTAGTCAAAAACACTCTTGTACTCATGTTCATGTTTTTGACCACCTTCTAGAAATTATGCGAGAAAAACATCAATTATTTTCGAGTTTTAAAAGTGCATATGATCTACTGAAACTATGTGAACAGCGATATTTCCAGTTGTTCACACCAGACAAAATATGTATAGAGCACGAGGGCTCTAAAAAAACTACTAACTCTTATCCTGTCGCGTGGATTTGCTAACTAACGATTTTATTGTTCAACATTTGTAACAAGTTAAAACTTGACGTATTGTGGACCCACTCATTTTTACCCAATTCATGGGACCAAAGTCTAAATTCACTTCGTTTTTTTATGCGTCTTTAATTAAATTGGTGGTCTCAAAAATACAACATCAAAAGTATAATCGCCAAACTCAAGGGATGTTCTTATGTAAATGTAGGAAAACAATCGCTCTTAAAAATAGGTAATGAAACTTAGTAGTAATATTGAGACATTATGCAATAATTGTTGCTGCAACAATGCCGGATTTTGAAGTGAAAACTTCTTTAGCGCCGTTGTGCACTTTTTGGGATGGGTAAAAAATGTCAAACTCGCGTCAGGACACGTGACCTGATAGAAAATTCGTAAGACGGAGCCGAGTTTCTTATATTTAAAAGAATATAACATTCGAAATTCAAACATTTATGGGCGGCCAGGAGCGCAGAACTTCCAGTGTACCCTATGTATACATTTAGATATGTTATTACCTACTTTTTATTTTTAACCTACTTATATATATAAAGATGTGTGTGTGTATGTATAAGCAAATACATTGTGAAGTTATGTTTTCACTTCTGACGTGCAGTCCTACGACTGACTGTTTTTTATTTTTTTTTAAGTCAGGTCAATCATTAAGTCAAACATATAGGCACTGATTGACAATGAATTGTATGTATGACTATTGAGCAGAGTTCACTAGCTGATTGAGTATAGGATAGATCGGTTTAATTGAACTAGCAGGGTGGACTGTATAAAATTGTAATAAATACACATAGAACGTATTTAATATGGAAACTAATAAAGACTGACGTTCGTCAACGGTGCGAGATCAATGTTTGGTTATTAGCTGCAATATCTATATACCTTTGTTAACTTTGGCCCATTACAAACTAGATCCTGCCCGCAGTTACCGCGGCTGAACTGGTTATATAGGCTTGCACACTACGCAGCATTAAGTTGTCGCCACATCAAAAACTTGTATTTATTTAATGAAAAAGGAGTAAAACTAAAGTAAGAGTAAGTGATAAAACAGTTCGTTATTTAATAAAACGGGTTAATAGACATTATTAAGATTAGTTATATTGGTGACGCTACGCCATTGGTGTGTCTGACAAATGGTGGGATGATAAAAGGGCTAGGCGTGATTTATATGATATATAACGGTCACTTGGTTGCTGATCGAGGTATGAACGACATCGCGGTTACAATTATTTAGTGAATTTGATAGTTTATAGCGATAGTAATGAGATTGTTGCTAACAATAAACAAAATAAATTATATCATAGTTATCATTTAAGTGCGCACTTGATGACAACGGCGTCGTCGTCGTCTGCGACGCAGCGCCGCACGGCCAAAAGTTCGTAGTCTAGCCCAAACCGATTAAAAGGGAATAAACATAATTTGACATTTGACTGGCCTGTTGGTCTAGTGGTTAGTGACTCTGACTGCTGAGCCAGAGGTCGTGGGTTCGATTCCCACCCAGGACAAATGATTGTGTGATGAGCATGATTATTCGTTCTGTGTCTGGGTGTAATTTTTATATAATATGTATGTATTTAGAAATATATAAGTATGTTTATCAGCAGTATGGTTACCATAGTACAAGCTCTGCCTAGTTTGGGATCAGACGGCGGTGTGTGAGATTTGTGAAGTTATTAGTTATTATTATAATAGAATATCTTTGCAAGAAATAACACTTACCTCAAATAAAGTCAAGATATCAGCGAGGGTGCTGTCGACCCTCATAGCCAGCATGTACACCAGTTCTTCACTCACTGGCTTGCTGTCCGCGAGCACCCGGTCTAACATTGACTGGCATAGGACTTGCACCAGCGTACATATGGACATTTCATACATGCGATTCGGCAGAACGTTGTACCAAGAACACTTCAAATCCTTTAGTAAGGCTAAGGCATTATTAATGGCGCAGTCGAATTGTTCGTAGGAGTCGTGTGTCCAGGATGACCCTGAAAGAAGTATAAGTTGTTTTTTATTCCCTTTTGTTAATTAGATCTCCAATGGTTGAGCATTCAAGTACAACCTCAAAAGTTGTGGCTTGGATTCCCGCTCATTGGAAATATTTTTTTACATTTTAAATTGGGCTGTATTTTTATGTGTTTTAAATGTAATTGGGATCCGGTGTTAGATCGGCGCAATTTGATCGAAAGGTCTGGTAACCAAAATCTTATCGTATCTTATATTATCGACATAAAGTCCCGATTTACTCATCTAATATGATACAAGTCGCAAAAGTTTAGAAACAGTTTATGTGCTCTTTGCATTAATTGACTATTCTCTGCGCTCACCTAGTCGATACTGAAGCAAAAATCGAATGGAGTATGCCATCAATATATATATATTTTGATAAAAACACATTTTATCCTTATAAACAGACACACCACTGCAAAAAGACATATACATGCATACAAATATTTGCACTAAGCGAGAATCTAACTCGCGACCCCCCGATGTGGCAGTCTCAAGCACTACCGCCACGCCACATAGGTTGCCTACAATTTAACACATATATCAGTTACCATCAGCTTCAATACTCTGCATGATATTATTCTTCTGGCTCTGCAAGTACAAGGAGATCTTCTCTAGACCCAGCACTCTGAGATCTTGGATGCATTCCAAGAGCATTATGTTTAGCTGATCAGCCATGTCCTTAGGTAGAGTGTTACACCAAGGAGGCCCCAGCAAACTGTGAGCCAGGTAAAAGCAATTGTTGAAGAACAGAGCTGGAAACAAAATACAGAAACTGATTAGGCTAGGGAAATATACAGAGGAAATACAATAATAATAATAATAATAGAGCCTTTATTCAGATAATATAAAAATAATAATGTTTAAACTTTTTTGTAGGTAACTGAATTTGAAACTGAATTATGTTGTTTCAGCTCTTGCTCCTGTGGTAAAGCCTTAATAAAATAAACTTGCTCCAGTGTCAGTCATGAAGACCATCAAATATAGGGAGGATGATAACTGAGAACATTTTTATAGGTAATATCACTACATATTATAAAACAAATTCCCCCACTGCGTCCGTCTGTCTATTCGCGATAAACTGAAAAATTACTGAACGGATTTTCATGCGGTTTTCACTAATAGACAGTGATTTATGAAGAAGGTTTATTATATATTTAGATTTTGTTTAAATTGATTGAAATAAGTTGATGATTGTTGAAGATGTCTCTGCTATCCATGCGTAGCCCGGCCGGTTGCTAGTTAAATTTAAATTAGAGAGGAGTTACGTAATAGGGGGTAAGCATATTGCGGTCAACTGGGCATTTGGGAATTAGATTGGAAAATTGCGAGTATATTAAAAGGAAAAAGTAGGTACGAAGGGAAGGCAATGGTATGCAAGGATATTGCTTATACAAATGGATTGTAACTTGAACTGGCGGTTGCTGGCAAGTCCGGTCCTGTAACCGCAGATGTGATATGTTTAATACATAGGAAAACATCAACTTTAAAATATGAACCATACTCTCTTGCATTAAGAAAAATGTTGATTTCTAAGTGTCCATTAAAGTACTTAACTAGAAATAGAATATGCGAATTTATACCAATATCTGTGGGGCAGCACTCCAAGTTAACTTTAAACTTCTTAGGCACAAAGCTCTGGTACATAACTCCAATGTCTTTAACATAAGAAATGAGCTGTTTACTGTATTTCTCTGGTAACTTAGCACTTTCATCTAAATGTTCTACTATCAAAGACATTATCGCTTTAACATTTTGCGAAATCACACATCTCGGCAGAAATAAAGGTTTATTAATATTCCATACAGCACTGTTATCAGTAACATCCAATATAGAATCATTTTCGTGGATTGGTACAGACCCCACAGTAATAGTACCGTAGGAAAGGCTTTTGTTAAGTAACGTACGGACATCTGATAGTAATTTGTCACATTTCTTGTTGTATAACACACATTCAGTGTCGTCAATGTATTTATTTAAAGGAGAAGCCTCTGCCTTAACAAATTTTAGATCAACCAAGAATTTGTTAAAGGAATCCAATTCAATTACTATATTCTTATAATTCTGATAAGTACTATCACATGACGGTAAGTTCATTCTAATGCAGTCTTCTATAATTTTGTTAAAGAATTTTTGTCTCAAAGTATCTGCAAATATTTCAATAAAGGATTTTTCACTTTCAAACTGTGAACCTAATGTGGAATGGAGAAATTCAAAGATGGCAGTTAAATTATTAAAAATTGTCTGGTAATTAGGCTTTTTGGGATCATTGAGATTGATCTTTATGTTAAAAACTATGGCACCAATATGGTCCTCCGTAAAAATATCACAACTGTGTTTTATTACATTGTGTAATAAGTTATTTATAAAGAAATTAGAGAATAAACCAAGTTCAGCATACATTCTATCAGTGACATATAAAGTTTTTAATATTTTTTGCAGTAGTATCGGATCACTTTGTTGCACGGAAAGAGAGTAGGTCATGAATGTCAGCCCTTTTTTCTCAGACCATGTGAAAATGTTCTCCCATTCAATACTCAACTGTGCAATATACAAGGCAAGCTGGTTTTCAGCTTGTGCATTGATGTTGCTCAAAGCTTTCACCATTTTTCCGTCAAATTTCAGAGTCTTTAGATCAACTTTTAATTGTTTCACGGCTAACATTGCTTCACTGTAATTAAATCGTGCAAATTCGTGATTTGCCTTCTCTAATATACGTTTACCGTCTACAACAGTGCATAACTCATTAAAAATATTAAATGACTTGTGTAATTTATTGCAATGGTTGTTAAAATCTTCGTCATTTGTAAAAATTTCTTCTACAGATTTGATTTCTTTAATACATTTTGAATGGTCTTCTAGAATCTTAGCTTTTCGATTTCTGTAATTTAATTGTTCTAGACTCTTTGTTACTGTAAAATTAACGTAAGTATCAACGATGTTCTGTTGTAATGCCCAAGATAAAAGTTGTACTCGTTCGGTAAGATCTTTAATTGTCGGCAAGATTTGATCGCGATGTTTCTTCCAGTCATCCGTATTAACTTTGTTAGCTTCTTGTAAAACAGCACTTAACAAACTCATTTTAAAAATTACTGAGCTATTAATAAGCACTGAAAGAAACTTTTGTTTTAATTATGTGCGTTAATTTCGTACTATACTGTTCAAAATTTGAATTTGACATTAAATTTTGCTCTGAAGTTTCTGAACTGAAGTATGACACTTTTCTGGACGTTTAAAAGTCGCTCTTTGTACGAGTATTTTTATTATCATTTCATTGTGTACCTATAGAGATCGGAAGAAAAACATTACTTTTTACTACTATTAGTTTTCCTGCAATTATGCTGTGATAGTAATTTAAAGTTCTTATTTTATTTTCCACGTTTAATAAAAAACAATTTTGTGATTTTTTATGTCGGTTTATGGTATTCTATTTTTTACATTATTTATATTTAATAATAAATATTTTTCGATAAAATTTATATATTTCTTTTATGATTTTATATTTCCCTTCATAGTATTTACTAGATATGGATATAGGTACCAGATATATATGAAAAAGTTTCAATCAAACATCCTTTGATCTGAACCTGACCTACAATAATATTATAATTTACCAATCCTGCAGCTCTTCATGTATCTCATCGCTGTCATATGGAAATTAGATGCAAATAAAGTCAGTTTTGAAGGCCTCAAATTTCTGGTACATTTGGTCGCCGTCGACTTGTTTAATCAATCAAACCCAAACTCAAGGGCATCACTGTGTTCACTACCCTGTGTAATTTCGTCAGTAAATATTTTTAACACCAGCTGTAAATACTATAAAAATGAACGATAGTATTGAAATTGAAACATTAAAAAGTGAATTGGACCACGAAAGAACCTGTAGGTGAGCATCAGACTTTACATTTGTAAAATCTTTGATATTCATATAATTTGGAAATAATCCTCAATTACCAACAATCGTTCGTGATTAATTTATTCAACATAGATGTATGTACTAAGAACAACCCCCGAGTATTTCTTCATTTCTGCTTATATCTTTTAGAATAGAATACAAATTCAAATTTTAAAGGTATAATGAAACGAAATCTCTGTTTGATCCAGATTTAAATTGTGTCAAGGTTGTCGACATTAGTCTCGTAAGTGATATGTAATGAGCCATACATGCCATAAAATCTATCGAGTAGGAAATAAAGGAGAGTTGATCAAATTTGCACAAGTGTGAATTGCTAAGATGATTATTTCAGGCACTTAATAAAGTGTCACACACATCTGTATAGTATACCTACAGTATACACTTACAGACAATGTAAGAAAGAAAGAGGGCAATCTATAAAGAATGATCTTTTGTACTTAGTAGTGATTTAAGTCATAAGTGCAACAATTATTAAAATTTATGCTACAGAAATCAAATCAAGGGCTTGTGAATCAATCAATACTTTTAGATTTTTTACCATGTCCCCATAACCCTGCACGGCGTATTATACTCTTTGCACATAGACTTTATAGGGGTATAGCCTAGGGCCTAGGGCTGAAGTGATAACTTTTATTCTATTGATACCTACAGAGATTCAGCAGCCTGGCAAAATGGTGAACTTGAAAAACAAATTGCATCGATTCACGATGAACTACGGAAGAGTGATTATTCTTGGGATCGTGATGACGACCTGATGAAGGAGAGTGCCCGTCACAAAGTGTACTTAGATACCATCGAGACCCTGCGAGAACAGCTGCCGGGTTTAAAAGACAAGATCAGAGCAGCTAAGATTTGTGGAGCAGGTGAGTTGTTTTATTATCAGTTTTTCCAGTTTTTGAAGGTCCCGCTACAATCAAATCAGTCAACTCAAGCAATGTATTTTTAGTAAAATAGCCGTTTTTCTGTATTCCAGATTGTAAACTGAAACATGACGATCTCAACATAAATTTGGATATTCTTACTCCTGTAAGTATTTAAGTTGCTAAACAAGCATCTAGTCCACCTAATGGTAGGCAGTTATCAGTGTTACTCTATCGACCTTGGTGTTCTGGAGACCCTAGTGCGTAACCAATACCAAAAAAGATAAATACTACGCAAGCAGTGGAGTTTAACTACGATCTTTTGTATCTAGGTGAAGTTTAATTCTTCGTCCAGTCAAGGATATAGGATGGCTACAAAGAAAGCAAAAATCTACTGCGTTCTGTCATTTATATATCGCAAATTACAAATATTTCGATAGCAAAAGCTAGTACCTAGAACTGTTTAACTTACTTTTTGACGTCTCTTTATATATAATAGATCTATTGTCTACAAAGAGACGTGTAAAATATTAACTAAATAAAAAAAATGTGCTTACAGGCTGAACTGTTACGTACGGTGAAGAGATTTGAACGTCTTAAAACTGATTTGATCAGTACTTTGCGCAGCAAGGAATGGCGTTTGGATTCTGAGTCGAAGGTACGATTCTGTAAAAATTATTATTCATACTTTCAGAAAGTTGTTTTTTTTTTGCAGTTACGGGGTATAAAGCATTCATCCTGGCCCTTGCCTGGTTCTAGACAGCATAAACGGTAATAGTATGAATGGAAAATAAAAATCTAGAAAATAATCAGATGACTGTGTACCTAGGTAAACTTATGAAGAATTTGTTGGTTCTTCATTTCTTATCTGGTATGGAAATGCCGTAAACGTCATGGATACAATTCCTTTACAACAAAAGTCGACAAAACATAAAATAAATAGTATTTTATTACGTCTATCGATTTAAAGAGTAGGTAAGGATACTTAAATTAGCAATAGAATTTATATGACCGTAGTGGTGACATTTGCGTTTTATCAATTCCAGTTGTTCGTAAGAGTGAACGACCAAAGAAGTTATTTGCAGAACGAGCTCATGATCTGTCAGAATAATATATTGAGACTTCAGAAGAACGTCGGTTATTGGCAGTAAGTATCTAATAAGTGTGTAGCAATAAATTGCGATATTATATTACTTACTTAACATTACTTAAAGAAAAGGAGGCGCCACGTAGCAATCACGCATGTCACCATTATGCGTAGATCTGCAACATTTATTGTATCGCAATTGGCTCGCGGTCCGCAAGGTCGCGATCGTGGCAGTCAATTATGATGGTAGACAGATAACTCAACTCAATTTCCAGATTTTAAGGTATATATCTTTTAGACTCTTGATTAACCCTAGCCTTGTACCAAATTTCATGTTTCTAGGTTGCCTACAAGTGGAGAAATAAATTTTTGAAGATCTCTCAGTCAGTTAACCACCCCCAAAGTGTATGATTTTTAGTCCTTCATTTCTTGTAATGTATTAAAGTTGGAGTTTTGAAATAGCCTGGAGTAGTAAGGAGGCCCTTACGGCTTATACAAAATTAGTTTCAATGGCTTTATCCGATCTTGAGTTAGAGAGGGTCTGAAAATGGCTCCAAATGGTTTTTGTAAGTATAGCTGCTTTGGGCTCGAGAACTCATCCGCTCTCTCCGGTGCGCATAGATTTACTAATTCGTGCTACCGATGTGACGTTTCAGAAATGTCGTCAGAAAGAACGACGAGCGAGTGTTGGACCCCAAGCGAGGACCTATAAAGAAGATCATAGGGAATGAACGACTTCCACCGATTGCCACCTAATACTAATAATAGAAATTATTTTCATACACAAAGATATATCATATTAATTGTTAAAAAGGGTAGAAGAATTTATTAAAAGAACTATTTAGGATTAGTTCCATCAATATAGTTAGATGATACCTACTATATATTGCACAGTAAAAAGGTACTTAGGTAGGTAGGTACATATAGTATTAAATATCATTAAAATTTGGTTCGTTGGGGCTAATAATTACATAGACTACGCTACAGATAAGCCATCCTGTATTATGTCTTAACTTGGATACCAGTTTCATTAAACGTAGCAAATGCAATCAGGCCGAATGTCGTTCAGCTTTTTTTTATAACGGATCTCTTTTGTAAAGCAAATAGCGGTTTTATAAATCAGCAGATTCGACAATGCATAATATGCGAAATATAAATAAGTGGATATTTAACGCATTGTATGAAAACTAAGCGTAGTATGCAACTAGTATAATCTAGTCCAGCGGACAGCGGCGTACGATATTCAGCTCAATTTTAATGGGAAAAGGTTCTATTCACATTTTAAAAGTGTCGAGCATTTTGCACCTCAATATGAGTTGACCCTAACCACATTATTTACACAAGCCTTGAGGGTACTTGTGCCAGACGGTAAAAGTTGTCTCTTCCGCCAATCCTACATGATGGGTCTTACACTACTATAAAGGCGAGCCCTCCACAAATCATGCCATTAATTCCGCCACTAATAGTTTGCGGCTCGAGCAACTTAGATGTAGGCAAAACATTTAGCGTTAGTGTTTAACCGCGATGCATATAGAACGCAAGCATTGGCCACCAGCGAAAGATATTTTCCATCTTAAAGGAGATGAAACTGAATCTTCATGTGAGGGATTTAAGATTCACAATAGAAATTGGGGTTCTAGGCACATAAGCCGAAAGACTTTTACGTCGAGTTTCCGATGGCTTTCTTGCTTTTAATATACCCTAACATTTTCCTAAACACAAGCGATCCCATTTTTATTTTTTATTTTAAATTCAGATTGTTATCGGTGGACTTACTTGCACTTCTGGTTAGAGTGATTCCTTTTCTTATTAGGTATGTAGCTAAACAATGTTGGATTGATTATATTCATAGTAGTTAATAGACTGTGGAAAGCACGTAATTTCAGAGAGATCTTATTACTGATTACAATATTAATGTTAAACAGGTTTACAGTCTGAAATATGGAATGTTTTGTGTGTAAAAACAAAATGATGTTCATCAAAGTACCTAAATAGGTAGTAATAAGCAAATATTTATTTACTTGTTGAAATTAAATCTCAATCTATATATATGTATATACAGGGATGTTACAGAAAGGTGTGGCCATATGTCTTAAATAACGTAAGCGCTAACAATTTTAGAAAAAATCGTGATTTTTAATACAGATATCTTATTTTAAACTGATAAATACAACTTGAAAATTTACCGATAAGGTTAGTATTTCGTATGAGAGAAGGTTGACATTAATGAAACCATAGGTAAGTATTTAATACCAAGGATGTTGATAGAAGGTCCAGATTTTTCGGAATACGTCTGCATAAAGAATTAAAAAACCAAATCAATGAAATTGACATAAAAATTCTTAATGTTGTTTAGAAATCTGCACCTACAATAGGAAAAGCATTTGCTAAAGAATAAATTTATATTTTTTTTTTTTCAAGCGACTTTCAACTAAGTATTAGTCAGCCAGACCACACCTTTCTCTAACATTCTGTACAATAAATAAAGCTAAGGAGTATAAAAATATATTCACATATTTGTAGATATTATTGTAGAGTGTAATAAAAATAACAGAAAATGTACTTCTCTTTTATTTCAATTGGAATTATACAAAATAATTTAATGACTTACAGATCTAATAATTGACAGAAGTGTCGTAGGCTACCAATGAGATTAGCTACCTATTTTTTTCTATAAGGTTTAGAGTATTTTATGGGAAAATCTATGGTCGTGCTCATGTATTCCGATTCAATTTCACCATAGGGTCTTCGGTACAATGACGCTGAAAAAAAAAATAAGTAGGTAAGTAATCCTGGCTTCGTACAAGAGTAGTATTAAATTAAGTACCTATTCAAGTTATTCCCGGATTAGGAGTAATGTAAGTGTTCTCTGATGCCGCGTTCCTATAATCAAGAAATGATTCGTTTTGCTTACGGACGATAAAATTTTCGTTGAAAATTAAACGAAATTTTACCGTCCGTAAGCAAAACGAATCGTTTCTTGGCATGAGAGATCTGGCTTGTCTAATCTCACATGTCACTTGATATAGTCAATTCAATTCAATTATTTGTAAACACAGGTCACAAAAGTTGTGTGCTATCACTAATGGCGTACAAATTATAAAACAATTTAAATTCCTGCAAAGATATATATTGACGTAGGTACATTGAAATAGTACATGACATATAATTAACAATTGAAATGAATATAGGATGTAATTTACTAATCTATGGACGCGACGTCACTAAATACACAGTAATAATCACTGATCCTTTTATGCAAAACAAAAACGGTGAGGCACACTTATATCAAGTGCCTACATTTCATTTCTTATTGCGCTAATGAAAGCCTATAGCCTATATATAGCTGGATATATAATATAAGCCTATATATAGCCGTAATAGCTATATTTTTATTAAGAAGTTATTCCATGTGTTTTAAATAAGAATTTTAGTAACAAATAATTTTTTTTTTAATTGTCCACAAAAAACCCTTTATTTATATACATTTGTATTATTGTCAGTTAATCGCAGTCTGGAATTGAGCAAAAATTAAACACAAAAAATTTTTACATTCATAATCAGGCAATTCCCGGACAATGACTCCTGTGTCGGACTTTATGAACATTCAAACAACGGATACAAAGAACACTCAGACTCGGGACAACTATTTGTGGATCACACAAATTTTGGTCCTGAGTGGGAATCGAACCCCCTTCACTTGGCGCAGCGTAGTGACGAGGCGAGCGCTTTAACCATTGCTTCGTAGGTATATACTCACGTATAACGCAGTGGTGTTTGTCGAGATGCAGCCGCAGATGTCTGGGACAGGCGCACACGTACCCCCCCGCCGTGTTCACGCACGAGTACTCGCACCCGTCCGTTTCCAACGTACACTCGTTTATGTCTGTAGTACGGACAATTTGAATTTCAAACAATATTTTTTTTTTAACTTCTTAAAAATATACGTCCCTTTCTTTCTATTTATTTTTACGTTAAATGTTTCATCTCTCATGTGCCTAAATATGACGCATACCCTCAATTTAACTCAATTCTTGTGCATTATCAAATCGCTGCCTAAAAAGTTTCACTTTAGATAGTTCACAAAGAATTTTTTTAAATATAGAATTGTTATGTTTTCATTCAACTATATATATATATATATATTATTTTATTATGGACTCTATCCCGCGCAAGAATCAGCGCAGGAATTCCGCCAATGTCAAGAGTTTTATAATTATACAAGTTAAATAACAAAAACGTAAAAAATGGACGTCTATTCATCCATCTTGAAAAAAACCTTCATTCAACTATTTTTGAAAATAGATTTTAAAGTAATCAACGTCAGTCAGAGGTTATAAAAGTATATTGTATTATATACTCTGTCCATTCTTTTATTTTATTTTTGACAGCTGCTTGAATAAATTAAATATGCCACAATTTACGAAATCGGTAACGTATTCAGAATAAAATAATGGACAAAACATAGTTGAAATCTATACATAGGAGTATCTTTTTCATTTGTGAAATGACTTTATGAAATTCGAAATAGGAACATAATTATAAATTGGTGTACTTATTTACTAAAAGTATGACACATGACATCTTAAAACTAAAGATCTTGGTTTTGGATATAAAGCTTTTGGTGCGATATATTTCTATGGCTTCCTTCAATTGTAGTATATTATATTATTTCCTCAAGAAGCGGACAATATAACTTTATAACAAATTTTCAAATGATATCCATATCTGATACTTACCTATTAAGTTTTCTCATATTAATTTAATTTAATCTATTTGAAGTCAATATAATTAGCCCGTATCTACTAAGTACATATTAACGTATACTCACCAAGACACCTCTGCCCAGCGGCCAGTGACAGGTACCCCGCGGGACAGGTGCAGCGGTAGGCGCCCGCCGTGTTCACGCACACTTGGGTCAAATGGCACTGGTTGTTCTCTACCGTACACTCGTCAACATCTACGGCATATAGTAATAATTGTAACAAAAGTCCTCATTCAGATATTACACACATACACTCACGCCTGTATACTCGAAGGGGCTTCGCGAAAAAAAATTTACGCCCCCCCGCGGAGTCGAACTGCGCGGAACTGTGCACGCAGATTGGTAACAAAAACCTTTGTAGCAGTTAAAATATAATAGCTATATTTTTTATAGATGGAAGTTATCTATTTCAAAATTCGATAGTGAAAATCTATAATACTTAAAATGAGGTTTATTATGAGGTCTTGAGTAAAAAAAACTTTCTATAAATTTGTTCCGTAAGCATAAAATATATTTTTTTTTTGTTAAAAAAAAAACTAGATTCATTTCCCTTTGATATGATGCTAATATATATATATATAATTAATTCTCAGTAGCTAAAGAAGTACCTACGTCCGACTACTCGCGGCCTTAAACCGCGCGGAACTGTGCCCGCAGTTTGATAACAAAAACTACTAATTACCTCTAATTTGGTCATACTGACGTAAAAGCGGGCAACCCTATTGCTGTCAACCAAGCACTTTGTCAAGTAAAAAAGAAAGGCAATGAAAGGAAAAGCATATCGCATAAACGGATGGATTGGGGTGTGTACGCAATAGCTCAAGGAGATAAAAGAACAATTAATCTGCATATTTAATTTTCTGTAAGTTACTGTGAACAAATAACAATACAAAAAAACCTAGACTAGGCACTAAATAATCCGATAGTCTAGATACGAACGGACGACGTTATGCGATGCGTGAATGACTATCGAAATAAAGTGCACACCGGCCAGTGAGCGACAGCCCATCGAACTAACCCGACTAGTCGAGCCCCTCGCGTACTTGTAGTTTCCTACCTCAAGTGCAGAGTGGACCTGACCACCCATAGCTCAGTTGTAGCAGTGCGTCTGATTGCAGGTATGTGTGCGTGTATATATAAACATGTGTACCTAGTGTATATGAGTGACAAACAAACTACGTCGACTCCAGACAATTTCCGTTTATTTTAATTTAAAACGTAATTCTTACCATCACAGGTATTAGTAGAGATGTTATGCCTGTACCCTGGGTCGCACGGCCCCTGCACGCTACCGTCCAAGTTCTCCTTCACTTCTACGTCAAAGAAGGCCGTTGGTGATTGAGCACCTGTGGTAAAACATGTTTATGTAGTTCAGATCAAGAGTAGACATCATAAAGACACAAATGAGTTTTCAAGACTTGATATTCTTCTTAATTGAAGCGGAAAATCTATTATAGGAAATGGTCACTCTATATTTCCTTTTTAAATAAAGGCTGGTCACGTGAGTCACACATTACTAGCATATTTGTTAACTCCTCCAGCTAAGCTAAATGCTTGTGTTAGGAGTGGGTTCACGCGGTTCCGGATGTCGTAATAAAGCTGTTCCCGGATCCCTCCTACTTAAGGCGCAGTCCGGCACACCGTGTGGTTTTAGTCGGTTCGATTCCGACACACCGCCCCACCGAAAACCCCGGTGGGGTGACGGCCCGAGGGGGTTTCCACACGCAAAAAAAAAAAAAAACAAGGAGTGGGTTCACGTCCGTAGTTTACTGGGTGGGGTTTAAACCCGTAACCACTAATGCCCGGTTCCTATAATCAAGAAACGATTCTTTTGCTTACGGACGGCAAAGTGTTGTTGAATTTTCAACGAAAATTTTACCGTCCGTTAATCGTAAGTTCGACACTTTTTGCCCACCACTAGATTTATAGTCTAAAGGTAGATCAGCAAAGCAAAAAGAGAGAGGATATTATACACGTATGTTAGAGCGAGACAGATAGTGGTGAACATTTATGTACACACTATCGGCAGGCCTATATCACTCGATGTAGTACGTTACTGTCCTTCTCACGTAATCATGTTTTTTGAGTGTACACATACATTTTATTGTATAGGGTGTTGGTTTATCACGAACGACGTATAACTAGTTAAATTTACCTGATGCACTATAAAATTCTTCAACGTGGGACGAGTAATGCGAGTCAATGACCTCTGGCTCCGACTCGAACGTCATGTCTGGCATGTACGGATTCTGTGGATACATTAATATGCGTTAAATTCAATTCATTTTAAAACTATTTTGCCACTGAGCACCAAGGTAACAAACCTGTGATCCAGACCCCCACACTGACATACTTGAAGCACTTTCAGTATGAGTTTTTAAACTTAATCTATATTAATATTATAAAGCTGAAGAATTTGTTTGTATGTTTGGTTGAACGCGCTAAATTCGGACTACTGGTTCGAATTGAAAAATTATTTTAGTGTTAGATAGCCCATTTATCGAGGAAGGCTATAGGCTATATAACATCACGCTACGACCAATAGGAGTGGAGCATCAATGAAAAATGTTGCAAAAACAGAGAAAATTTAGTATCTAAGGAATATAATTGTGTAGTTTTTGTTAGTTTGGCTTACAAAACAAAAAATGATCTGCAAAAAACAAAAAGTATTTCTACGTGTGGTCTACTCTAATCAACGAGAAACGAAAAACAAACGGGAACACGTTCTTTGCAAACTGCGCAACATATTCAATACTCAAAGACAGACGTAGAATATCAAATATTTAGTTATTAAGCCTCGTCTCTCCTCCGCGCCAAAAGTTTGTATAAAAAATACCAAGTACCTAACAGCTACATTTAAGCGTATACTTAGATTCAGATAATAAAATGGCGTATGAGCGGTTTCTAAGGTTTTTTTTTATGGGATAGGCGGTTAACGAGCAGACGGGTCACCTGATGGTAAATGACTACCGCCACCCATGAGCACCTGCAACTCAAGAGTCATAAGTGCGTTGCCGGCCTTTAAGGTGGGAATAGGGGAAGGATGGAAGAGGGGGAGGGGAAGGGTTAGGGCCTCCGGTAACCTACTCACTCACTCGGCGAAACGCAATGAAGCATTGCTTCACTACCGGTTTTCTGTGAGGCCGTGGTATCACTACGGTCGAGCCGGCCCATACTTGCGTAAGCATGGCTCTCAAGGTGGTTGTGTAATGATATAAACTGAATCGAGACTGCGTTTGCATATGCGCAGAGATTTTTACAAAAACTCTGTAGGCAGTGTAACGTCTAGTACCTAGTGTTTGGTACTCACAGAGTTGCTGATGTCCTCGGAGCTGTCGAAAACGTCAGAGTCACCTGAACTGGCTGCTGGACTGCACGAGGGGAGATCTGTGCACTTTTTAACCTAAAAGATTTTAGTTAAATAATATGATATTAGTATACGAATAAAATAAATAGATATAATAACTTGAGACTCCTCACACACGGCCGTCTGATCTCAAACTAGGCAGAGCCTGTACTATGGTAACCAGACTGCTGATAAGCATACTTATATATTTTAAAATACATACATATTATAGATAAATTACACCCAGACACAGAACAAATGATCGTACTCAACACACAATTACTTGTCCTGGGCGGGAACTGAACCCACGACTTCTGGCTTAGCAGTCAGGGTCACTAACCACTAGACCAACAGGTCAATATACTTTATTTATTTATTTACAATTCTTGCAAATATTGCTTAAGTCCGAATTCGTTTTCTTAAGTCAGTCTTAAGGCGATACAGAGACGTGTGTGATATAAAATAGGTATATATTTCAGCGGTAATACTTACTGATCCTACGTCGCATAACAAAAGTTTTTGACGTGACAACGTCTTATAAATTGGTTTGCCGGGTGACACTTCAAGAAACTGCGTTACGCTCCGCTCACGTTATGCGCTCACAATGAGAGCGAGTGAGAGGCACGCGTCCCTTCCACTCGGGCATGGTTATTATTTTACCACTCAAAGTCGTTGTCACGTAAAACTTTCGCCCGTATACCGACTTTACAGGCAACCAATTTTTTGAGTTATTTAGACTATTTACAACTCCCTAACATTCAATGTTGGTCAGTTGCGGATTTACCAGTAGACTGAGTAGACTGAAGCCTTGGGCGGCAGATTTTAGGGGCGGCAAATTTGGGGCCTACATTATTTTTTATGTCTTGTCCTGGGGTATCGAATTAAATTGACGTCGGTCTATTTAATTCGATACCCCAGGACAAGACATAAAAAATAATGTTGACGGTAGGGGCGGCAAAATTTTAATAGCCTACTGGCGGCAAATGTGTAAATCCGCCGCTAATGTTGGCCTGCGCCTCGACTCGCCTGAGCAGAGGATCCTTGGAGTAGGAGGGACGTCATAAAGGATCATTCCACAATAGAAATAATAGAAGTTTGGATGGGATAGGTGGACAGTTAAGTCCACAGTGGGGGGCAAAATGTATCTTACTACTATTATAAATGCGAAAGTTTGAATTGTGGACGTCGTTCCTTAATCATGCCAGCACGGCTGAACGGATCTGGATAAAATTTGGCCTAGAGATGAATTAAAGTCTGGAATAGCACATAGGCTTCACTTAGGCATATATTTAATTTTCGAAATCTAATTTTTAATATATTAATAGATTTTTAACTTGAGCTGTTTTTTATTATTCAACTGCGTTATTTTATGTTGATTTTCAATCAATAGGTTTAAATATTGCAAGACTTGTGTTCTCACCTGTACATTGTCCCCTATACACTTGGCCTTAGTCTTGCATTTCCTTGTCCTGACCCGTGAGCCGGAGCCGCAGGTCGCCGAACATTCCGACCATCGCGACCACTGGCTCCACCGGGGCTTCGAACCATCCTCCTGAAATATATCCAAAAAGATTGGGAAACCAATACCGTTATACTATGATAAAACAGTTATGATATTGTTACGAGCTGAAGATCGGGATTAGAAATGTAAACCAATTTATAATTTATTTAAAACTAGTAGCGCCCTGCGGTTTCACCTGCGTAAGTCTCGATCCTGTGGGAATATCGGGATAAAAAGTATGCCTATGCGTTAATCCAGGTCTCCAGCTATCTACATACCAAGTTTCATCGCAATCGGTTTAGTGGTTTTTGCGTGAAAGAGTAACAAACATCCATCCATCCGTCCAAACTTTCACATTTATAATATTAGATGGACAACACAATTACAACTAATTATCACTATTAACGCTTCTAAATTCACTTGCACTTCGCACTTTACTCGCTGATCGTTCAACTTGAAATCTATCTAATTCCGCAATGCAACTGGCCTTTTATATTTGAAATGTTATTTTATAGATCGCGACATCTTCCTAAAACTCGAAACTATTCTAGCATTTTCTAATATAATGTGGGATGTTCTATGAAAAATATTTCAGGGCATATTGTTTGAGAATTGACCCACATAAAGTTAGGGCAGAAAAGTTGTTGGCTGAATTAATACGGTTTTTGGAAGTAGTAATAACATAGTTATCTTATAAAGTTTGTTTTCACAGCAGTTTTCAGCTTCAATTGGAAGCTTTGATATTAGAGGTGCCGGTGCATTCAACAACTTTTTTCGACATATCTTTTATGGATCTGGCTGTTCGTTTGTGGAATGCATTACCAGTACAAGTACGGCAAGCTAAAACCCTTACCTTACCTTTAAAAATATGGTCAAGCAATACTATCTATCACTGTAATACCATTATTTTTTTAAATTCCATTTCACAACTAAGATCAAAATTACTTTAGAGTATACTATGTTATCTCAAATAAATAGCTATATAATTAAACTGGACTATTTATGTATATACGTATATATGTATGTGTTTATATATATATATATATATATATATATATATATATATTGTAATTGAAAATTGGAAACCCTCATTATGTTAAAAAATAAAGGTTAAAGATATATATATATATATATATATATATATATATATATATATATATATATATATATATATATATATATTTATATATATATATATATATAATTGAAACAGATCATAGCTTAAAAATTAGAGTACAATGGGCGGTCTTATCGCTACTAGCGATCTCTACCAGACAACCGTTAGATGGAGATAATAATAGAAGTAGGTATTAAATAAAAACAATAATTGATGTCGTACTATATTGAAAATGCAGACAAGTATTTAAACGTATAAATATATATATATATATATATATATATATATATATATATATATATATATATATATATATATGTATATATATATAAGTATATATGTATATATATATATATATGTATATAATTTTTAAGCTATGATCTGTTTCAATTAATTTCAATTAATGGTGTACAATAAAGAATATTCTATCTATCTATCATTATTTGTTTGTTTAAAAAGTATTAAAAGCAAATGGTTGAGGATAACAAAAAGACGTCAAAGTTGTTATTTCATACAAGTCAAAAGAAAAACTGATTTGCATCGGTCCCCTACTTTATTTGGTGACGAACTAGATCTTGACGTGCATATTAGAATACTTGTTATAGAAGGTCCTCACTTGACAAGGTGGCAGGTGACATTTCCGTCGGTCTTCCGAGGGTCCCTTACACGCAGACTCGTCCAGAACTATAGTCTCTGAGTTAGAAGACCTATCTGTAATGTAAACAATCAGACAGTTACATTATACTGTGTAATTTTCTATTAAACTGTTATGGTTATTAATGAACACTCGAAATTTATGAAATTATTATTTTATTAGCGTCAAATGGTCTTAAATATTAAATGTTCTCTAAATTACCGGTACGCCACGTAATTTACATTAATTTGAGTTGGCACAGTTAAGTTTCCAAGACCCATTTGGCTTAATTAGTGTCTAAAGTCTAAAGATTTCACAGAATTTTATAGTTTGGAAGGTGTATATATATACTAATCAGCGGGAGAACTTTTATTGTGCGATGCAGTTATTACGTAATTCGTCTGTTGTCCACTAGATGGCGGTCAAATAAGTTTTGGCTTTGTGTGGATTTGGCCACAGCTTCAGCTTTTTTCGTTCTTATTCAAGGAAAGTGTCATTAAAAGCTCTGTAAAGTAAAACACAGTAGCCTACCGTAAGTGTTGTTCCGATCGTCAATATAATGACACAGCCTGGATCTGGTTTGGTGTCCCAACCCACAGGTGACGTTGCACAGCGACCATGCTGACCAGCCACTCCATTTCGCCGGAACTAAAAAAAATGTTTTTTTTAAATACCTATATTCAATCAGAGATAGTCATCTCTGTATAAATTAAATAAATTGACCTCAAAAACAGTTATTACTTCAAAACGTCCTAACTTAATAGTATTAAGATTACAAATACAAGAAAAAAAAAGATTGAACGCGCTTATCTCTGAAACTACCAATCGGATTTGAAATTTTCTGATTTTTTTTTTAAATTGGAGAAACAATAATTAATAACCCAAATCTTGAGCAAGCTTACAGACTATTTAACGTCACGATACGCCGCTTAGGAGCGGATTAGTGACTGTAATCGTGTGGAACGGGCTGTGACCTTGTATAGCAATATTATATCTCCTATTTATATAACACAACTTGTAAAGCAACATTATATCTCCTATTTATATAACACACATTGTATATCAAACTTATATCTCCTATTTATATAACACAACTTGTATAGCAACATTATATCTCCTATTTTTATAACACACCTTGTATAGCAACATTATATCTCCTGTGCGCGGAGCCAGCTTTGTTCTCCGCGAGACAGATGTACTGTCCGGCGTCCCGCGCCTCAGCGCTCCATATCGCGAGCAAACTGTTGCCCAACACGTGCTGGATGTTTGACACGCTTTCACTCAAGAGCTGGGTGTCCTGGAAAGTTGACACCACCACACCAGAATAATAATACATACATACGTCCGTACACTCACGCTCGTATTCCTGAAGGCGTATTTACAGCCACATTTTGCCAACTTTAATTTGGCAAGCCTATTGGAAATTTGGGAATTAAATATGAAAAAATTGGGACACTATTGAACGGGAAAAGTAGGTAAGAATGCAATGGAAGGAAAGGTATATTGCTTATAGCTATTACTCGGGCAAGTCAGGGTCGTAAATCTAGACCTAAACTAAGAATAGCTAATTGTAACGTTCTAGAACACGGACAGATTGCTAGCAAGATTGCTAGATTTTTATGTTTTGTTTTTTGTTTTTAAAGGTTACTAATAACATGTAGGTTACATATTACTAGTTTTATTGTTAACTCCTTCAGCTAAGCTAAATGCTTGTGTCACATGCGGAGAAATCGCAGCTAGTAGCAAAACGTCTCCCTAAAAGAAAAATACCCTTTGCTCAGGGTGTACTGCCGAGAACATCCTAGTCTAGCGGCGCCACAAGTTTGTGAAAAAATTTGCTATGGGTAGGCCTGCCATGACTTAAATTGCCGACCCCGGACAAACACTTATAAAATCCCCGGACACATGCATGAAATTGAGATTTTCGCCCGGACACCTTAAAAAAAAACGTCGATTCCATTAAAATTTTTAGCTTGTTAACGATTTATCTAACAATTATAATTGTCCCCTGGCACAGTGTCTGGGTTTTACCCGAACGCTTTTTGAAAACCACGCCCGAACGCTCCCCGGGCGCCCTCTAAACTAGGACAAATCCAGGGAAACCCGGACGGATGGCAGCCCTAGCTATGGGTGGTTCTGCTTTAACCAAGGACTCCACTGTGTCTAAATTAACCCTGCCTTCTTTGTCTAAACACATAAACTCAGTACGTAAGACTGCACGGATGGCACTATAATTAATATGCTCGCCTCGCCACTACGCCGCGTCGAGTATCTATTAGAAGTTCGATTTCCACACGGAAAAAAAATTGGTCAAAAGAAGAAAAAAAAGTATACACAGCCGTCTGGGTGTTCTTTGTGACCGATTTTTTAATGTTTGTAAATTCCCCGCGACACAGAAATCATTCCCAGTGTCTGAGCTGTGTTTTTAAAAAACAAAAAAAAAAAATAGGTCCTCTTACCTTTAGCCAAGTAATCTGTGGCAGCGGATGACCATCAACTTCACATTTAAGTACAATGCTCCTTCTCAACGGCACAACATGTCCCTCCACTATATTTGTGCCTACATTGCCGGCAATGGACGGCCGCTTTAGTACAACAACTTCAAACGTTATCTCCGTTGTTCCAACCTTGTTTATGAGGATGCAGGAGTAATTGCCGCTATCGGAGACTACGGTTTTGTTGATTATCTAAAATAAATTGTTTTGAATATTACTTAATTATTATAATCACGTTATTTTACTCATAAAGGGGTAGTAAACAGTAATATATTTAATACTCATAGTTCGTTAGTTATATGTCTAGTCCCGCATAATAGGGGGCAAACTCTTTGCCTTTTTGTCCACCAGCCACGTATGCGTATTGGGGGGGCAGGTTTATTATTTGCGTATGTACATGATATCTTCCACAAGTAGTCAACATATTTTGGGTCACTTTGTTGAAAAAGCTATCGTGGAGTAACCGCTCCGTTCTTCAATCTAAGTACTATTATAAATGCGAATGTTTGGATTGATGGTTGTTTGTTACTCAATCACGCCAGAACAGCTGATCTGGATGAAATTTGGTACAAACATAGATTATAGTCTGGTCTCTAGCACATAAATACTTTTTATACCGAAAAATTTTACAGTTCTCGTGCTATGAGCTTAAAAAAAAAACTATTGTTTTGACATTACAAACAGACACTTCAATTTTATTTGTATTGATGAAACCGGTGAATAAAGTTTTTTTAGGTTAACGATGAACTCTATTGAGTTTTATGAACTACTAGCTTTTGGACGCGGCTTCGTTTGCTTTAATTTTTTTTCTATCCCTCGGAAACAGTATTTTTTTTGGATGGAAGGTACCCTATGTCCTTTTCAGTAACCTTGACAACGTAAATGCAAATTTATGATGATCAGTTTAGTAGTTAAGGCGTGAAATCGTAACAAACAAACAAACTAAATCGTATTTATAATATTACTAGCTGCACCCCCGCGGTTTCACCCGCGTAAGTCCCGATCCCGTGGGAATATCGCAATAAAAAGTAGCCTATATATTAATCCAGGTTTCCAGCTATCTACATACCAAGCCATTACAAGCCATAACCATTTTATCGCAATCGGTTCAGTAGGTTTTGCGTGAAAGAGTAACAAACATCCATACATCCTCACAAACTTTCACGTTTATAATATTAGAAGGAAGTTAGGATATCAAGACGTTTGCGTACAAGTACTGTTGTTAGACGAATTAAATGTGTGTTTGATTCTTCTGAACCAGGCAGAAGTATCAGAAGGTACCAGCTTAGGTAGAGTGAGGTAGGTAACTGACCATAGTAAAATTGTCTTCTGCAAAGGAGATTCTCTTGTCGGCATTGAGCTCAGTGTAGGGGTGCTTGATCCACATGACGCTAGGACGAGTGCCTACAGACGGACATTCGAGCACTAGCTGCTTGCCGAAGGTAGCGACCACATTTCTAGAAGACTCCTTCGGTGTTATTGGAGGTACTAAAATAAAAAAGGGCTTAACTAAGAACCAAATTAGAATCACACATCTTTCGTTTCTACATAAAAGAAGGTACAACATGCAGGTTGCTTGGCTAGATCATGTCTTTTACACGTATGTATCTATCTATGTAATGGAGTCTTTCAATGTAGTTTGGACCAACATCAAGACGTCCGATTAACTTGAAAATTAGCATATGTATCAAGAACCGATTACAATACCAGACTAAAAAATAAGAAAATAAATTATAGCTAAAAAACTTGAAAAAAACAGGCTTAAAAAGTAGAAAATAATTTTTGATTGTAAAAAGGCGAAGGGTACTTGACACCATGTTAGAAATAGTTCTAATATACTTTTTACTTTTCAGTTCTGTTTTCTATTAAAGCGTGTTTTTTTTTTGAACTATAATTTTTTGAATAATGATGATAGCTAGAATTAATAAACTAACCCAACACATCAACCAGATAATTAATACTAGTATTGCCAACTTTATTCCTGGCAACACAGGTATAGTTTCCAGACTGTTCTTCCAAAGCTTTCTTCACTACTATAACCTCGCCAAATTCAGTAGATACCATCGTTTCATCGAACAGTTTGAGAGGAACGTCGTCTCTGAACCAGTAGACTTCTGGGAAGGGGTTCCCGTACGGATGGCAGTGGAGGTAGTATGACTGTCCCGATATGACTTCGAGGTGTACTTCTGATGAATGCGTGGCTTCGAATAGTGATTGGAAAATTTTTGGTGGTTCTGTAAAAATAATTTATAAACGCTGTAGTTAGTTTTTCATTGTTAAAATAAGTTCATTGAAAGTACCGCCGAATTTTAATAAAATTAAATTTAATTAAAAGGTAAAAAAATATTATTTCGTCAAAATAAATTATATCGCTAAGTCGAGGAATCAAATAACTTAAAATAGTGTGAAAATTGTCGCCCAGTTTCACATTAACGTTTTTAATTTATTTTATAAATGTCAGATTAATATTAAAAGGTGGGTGTCGGACTCTTACCGACTAAAACTACCCCGGTGTTCCGCTACTTGCCTATATTCGGGGGAGCGAGAATCGCTATTGCACTCTTCCGCAAATACATCTCATACCAACCTAACCCAAGTGTTTCTAAAAATTCGTGTGTTTCTTAAACTCACTCACGCACTCTCTTTTTTTAATTACTGATAACTATAATATTGCATATCACACATCGCTATTATAGACCCGAACTAAGCATAGCTTGTACTGTGGATTCTAAAATCCGGATAAGCATACACGGATACTACGCTGTTACATGGGCATACCCAGGTTTTAACCCGGGGGGTAAAATTTTACTCAAGCTGCCCCTGCCCCCCCCCCCCCTTCGGTACGCCCATGCGTATATACTATAAGTTCAGACAAGCCAACCCTAAATTTCTGTCTCCAAACTTACCCAATACATCCAGGGTGATTCTCATTACTCGCCACACAAGTGTACAGCCCTTTATGACTCGTGTCTATTCCAGCAAGAGTCAAGTCAGCGTAGTCAATGTCGTATTTATTCTCGCTAATAGCCCGGCCTTGTCTCACCCACTGTATGTTCGGGACGGGGTTCCCTGATGCCTTGCATGCTATCCTAACGTTCGAACCGTGCTGGAAAAAAAAAATTGCATATTAACGTTGCGGAAGCCTAAATAGACACGCGAGCGCCATCTGTTAACGAGTAACGAAACCAAATTGTGACGTAGGGCTCCATTGTTCTACTGAGTAAAGGCGTTTGGTGAACAAAAGTTCTTGAAGTTAGTTCTTCAGCACTGGTGGTTATAGAGTTTACATTCGACACTACAACTCACCACAACTTGCAAGTTGTTCCCAACAGTGGTCCCTTCCCCGTGCTCATAGGCAACGACCTCCTTCACTCGCGCGGCCCAGACGACCGTGACTCGGTACACGAGGTGCGTGGCGCCCGCTCGGCTCGCCGCGTCGCAGCGGTACAGCCCTTCCGACTGCGCCGATATGTTGGCCGACGAGAGGGACGTACCCTCCACGTGCCAATTTGAGTTACTGTCAAATAAAAATATATGAATTAATTTAATCGACCTGTTAGCTACTGTAGCTTATTAGCTAACTCCCGACATTCCCTCAACATCCTTGGTATTAAATAGCCATAGTTTCATTTATATAAACCCTCCCTCTTACGAAATAATTAGCTTTATCGGTAATTTTTTCAGTTCAATCCAGTTTCCAGTTACAAAATAAGATTCATAATGTTAGTTCAAACAGTCTCACAACTATTGCTATAAACTATCAAATCACTAAATAACTGTAACTGCTGTGTTGTTCGAACCTCAATCAGCACTCAAGTGATTGTTAACCACCTATAATATTAGCATGGCCTTTTATAACCCCACTATTCGTCAATATTTATCAACCGACCAATAGCATTGCATTACCCGTATAACTAGTCATAATAATGTCTTAACTCATTTTTATTAAATAGTGAACTGTTTTATCATCTATTATAGTTTGCCCCTATTTTTAATAAAATTAATAGGAGTTTAAGAGTTTTAATAAGAAGTTTTTAAGAGTTTAAGAATATAAAATCTTCTGCATTAAATCACGAATTTTTCTATAACTTATTAATTGGGTGTACTATAAGACCCTAAAATACAACAGCACCTTTCTGGAACATCCTGTATAGTCATAATTTTTTTTATTAGGATGGTCATTTTACATAGTACGTCTATTAAACCCAAACTAACCGTAATTTGTACCACTTGTTTTAGACCACGGTTAAAAATACCTAGATAGTTAGATACAACAAACACACAGACCAATGAATCTATATATAAATACGTGAAGATAATCATTTGTACCCTTAAGAAAATTTCGCGAACGCATTAACATTAAACTTGGAATACTTTTCATTTATATATAGCAGAAGTACAGTAACCTACAATTTTTAAAGAACGTGCCTTACAAATTTAAAATTACGCGAAAATGTCTACTTCAAGTTACACGCAGCCAGTTTATGTGTTTAACCTGTCATGGTGCGTAAGTCTTTACAATGACAGTTCAAGTTATGTACGCCAATGAAATAAAACAAGGCCGAAATTCGGCCACAAAGCGATTTCCAGCGTGAAGCAGTGAAGTAATGCTTGCGCTGTGTTTTGCAGAGTGAGTGAGATTACCGGAGGCCCTAACTAGGCTCCCCCTACTCCCATCCTTCCCCTACTTCTCAGTTGAAGGCCGGCAACGCACTTGTGACATTTGAGTTGCAGGTGTCCATGGACGGCGGTAGACACTTACTATCAAGTGCGCCTCTGCTCGTTTACCCGCTATAACATAAAAAATAAATTAAAAAAAGAATCGCACGAGCAATCACTGACGTTGCTATAAAATCTACATTAATTCGAACGAAGCCTTGGGCAAAACGTATTGAAAAAGATCCTGAGAGTCCATACTTATAAGTCCATGTAACAGTAGGTGCCGGGGTCCCTTTAGAGTTGCATTCCAGTGTAGCGTTGTCTCCTTCCTTCAGCTGAACATCCATCATGTCAAAGTCAGATATAAAAGGTGGCTCTGGAAATATAAATAGCTCACTGATACAATCAATAATAAACTTAATAAGTAGCGTTTTACAGTAGAAACTCCTTTGGATTTATACACGATGTTCTACAATATTGACATAAATCATCGCATATCAACAGAAAATACTTATTGTAATGTGTCTTAATATTTAAAAAATTATCTGGCTTTCAATAAGCTTTCGAGCGTATTGTAAAAACGATTGGGAGGAGCCTGTATTCCCCGGTACAGAGCAGGAGGGCGAGAAAGAAAGGAATAGTTAAATAAAAAGAAAATAGAGAAGAGGGAGGATGGATAAAGGGAAGAGAGAGGATAAAGAAGAGAGAAAGAGACTGGGGGAGCATGAGAGAAAGGGGAGGGGGTTGATTTGTAAGAAACTGAGTTATTGCTTGTGTAATGTTATCAAAAATGTTACGATACTGAGATCGACTATTTCATTCAAAACTTCGTACTAAGGTTTTCAAATATAAATAACTTACACATAAGACTTCATTTTGCTTGAAGAACCCATTCACTCACCTAACACCTTCAATATAAACTCCTTCACAACGGTACCACGTACATTACTGACAATACACTTGTATGTGCCGGCGTTACGGAGCTGTACGTTAATTAGTTTCAGATAGTTTTTGTCTTCAAACACTAGAGGCTTCGAGTTAAACAACCATTTTGTCTGCCAAAGAGAGAGAGTGAATTTAAACTTTCGCGTCCCATGAGATAAGACCTTTGAACGCCAATAGATAGAAGAAAATAGTTTTGTCACTTTTTTTATCATATATTTTTTTACTATTTTTACCTTTGCACTCGGCTTCGCATCCACGTCACAGTGAAAGTAAGAGTCATCACCTCTCACTCTCTCTATCTCTCTGTTCCCTTCTTCAAGGAACCTTGGCGCCCACTCTACTACGAGCTGCACTTTCGAGTGAGTCGAACCGACTGCGTTTGTAGCCACGCAGAAGTAAGTGGTAGCGTTATCGCGTGACACGTTGTACAAGCGAAGAGGGCCTGGCGATATTAGTGTGGCGTTCTGAAATACACATCAGTTTTAACGGTTAAAGCATCGGACATACGATCAAATGGTTGCGGGTTCGAACCCCATCCAGTGCACCACTGAGGTGAACCCACTTCTAACACAAGTATTTAGCTTAGCTGAAGAGGTTAACAAAAATGTTTTATATTAAAAAAAACTAAATTGACACCCGGTGTCTGAAAGGCTGATCAATAAAAAAATTAACTAATCGTATGTCAAATCTCTTGTAAAGTAGGTATATATTGAGTTGCTGGAAGCAAGATTAGGCACTTTGACTTTTTCATTGGATCAGTAAACACACAGAACTAACAGCTTATGTCAAATGTCCAATTATACTGCAAAACCTTATGTCAAATGCCATTCGAATGTTAGTATCCTAGTAATGGTTTGAATATTGTTAGTTAGATCAACGTTTTATGTCAATTGGTTAGTAAATACCGTTCCATAGAAAAGTGAAGGAAATTAACATATATAAGTTTTGTCAATTTCCTATGTACAATTTTATAACAATTTTTTTTTGCATTTTTCATTAAGCATTAAATATAGGTTCAATTCACATAAATTCCTCAAAGGACATATGAGCCTCGCAAAGATCTATCGCCTGGGGCCTCGCAAAGATCTATCGCCCGGGGCCTCGCAATGCCTAAGGCCGCCCCTGACCATATATACCATAAATATATCATAAGCACTATATCCTACTAATATAATAAACGTGAAAGTTTGTGAGGATGTGTGGATGTATTCATGTTTGTTACTCTTTCACGCAATGTTAATGGTATGTCGATAGCTGAAGACCTGAACTAACACATAGGCTACTGTTTATCTCGATATTCCCAAGGCATCGGGACTTACATGTGTGAAACAACGGGGCGCAGCTAGTATAGAATATAAACACCGTTTTACCACGCTATCATTTTGTTTACCTGACGTTTCGATCAAATTGCACCGATCGTTGAAATTACTTTATAAATATAAGTTTGGTTAAGATTAAATTGCGATATTAGCATTTAAATACACGCATAATAAATAAATAAATATAGACTATAGGCAAACGTAATATCGAACCTTATACCATTTGAGTGAGTGTGAGGAGGCTCGCACTGGGCACTCTATCTCCGCGTCGCTTCCCTCCTCCAAGGTCACTGTTGTTAGCTCCTCCTCTGCTTGTGAGTTCTTCGGTAACGCTGAGGAATACATTTATTATAATAAAAAGGATAAAAACAATTGGTACATTTATATATCGCTAGACTCAAACTAAGCATAGGGGCTATAACTATAGGCTCTAGAGTCCATAGTTATAGTAACACAGATAGTTTCTTTTTTAAATACTTATACAGAATGTTAGTAAGGTGTGGTCAAATTTTAGAAGCGTTATGTGTAGGCGACAAATAGATGATTAACCTTTAAAAAAATGGATTTAGATTATTTAAAGCATTTTTTTTTTGGAAATTGGTTTTCCTAGTGTAGGTGTACATTTCCAACAATACATGACAGTTTTAATGATTTTGTTTTTTTAATTTTTTTTTCAGAAAAATCTGGACATTCCATCAACATCCTTGGTATTAAATACTTTCCTTTTTTTTCGTTTAATTCCTGTCAGCCCTCTTTTATCTATACTAATATTATAAAGCTGAAGAGTTTGTTTGTTTGTTTGGTTGAACACGCTAATCTCAGGAACTACTGGTTCGAATTGAAAAAATATTTTAGTATTGGATAGCCTATTTATCGAGGAAGGCTATAGGCTATATAACATCACACTAGACCAACAGGCCAGTTAACATTAGTTAGTAAATATATACTTACGGTATATCCCGACCGACACAGTTTTGTTGTCTTGTCCGACGCTGTTCCTCGCGAGGCAGGTGTAGTTGCCGCTCATGTCTTCGGTTGGAGACTTTATATGCAACGTGCCGTCCACGTCTATTGAGTACCGACCATCTATTATTTACAAAAGACTGTATTAATTTCCTTTTTTTGAATTCTTTTGAAAGTCATTGTTACATATTTATGGGACAAATATAAGAAATAAACACTTTCACCATTACTTCTGTAAAAAAATATATTTTCGTTTGTCACATATAAGTGACAATGGCGTTCAAGGGATTATAAAATCACAGCACAGTCTATAAAGATGTTTACAAACTTCCCATGGATTTAAAAATTTATTGAAGCGATATCGTAGCCAAATTAAAAGCTTTTCTCTTGAAAGAGTGTTACTATTCTGTCGGCGATTTATGATATTTTTCCTGGACATTGTTTATAATATTTTAAGTTGACGATAACTATGAGAAACATCGCTCTAAAGTTAGACTTAAAATAAATACATGCATAGAACATACCGTTGTTTAGATAAAACTCGTCCTTAACCCACATGTAATAAGGAGTAGGTTTGCCTGTAGCACGGCACGCGACACTCAGCACTGTGTCCATATCGGTAGCAACGTATGACCCCGTGTAGTTGTCCTCCAATATCTTTGGGGGGTCTAAAAACGGTAATCAAAACTTTGAATCAACGACAATAAACATACGTAATAATACATTGCTGTTTATGTGGTTTATTTTCTAACTAAGACGTACCTGTTGACGAGCTTTGTGTTGCCAATAAAAAAAACAGTTTTCCCTACCTACGATGGGACTTTATTGTTTTTAATAATTTAATTAATATTTCTATTTATAATACGGTAGTTGACTGTGAAGTCAAATTGGTTTCTTTCTATTAAACCTCTAAAAGCGCGTTCCTATAATCAAGAAACGATTCGTTTTGCTTACGGACGGTAAAATTTTCGTTGAATATTCAACGAAATTTAACCGTCCGTAAGCAAAACAAATCGTTTCTTGATTATAGAAAGTATAAAAACCGGGCATAAATGGCACGTTTTGTAGAACCTGTGACGTCAAAAGTGTAATACCTTGGACGTCATAGTTTGCTATCGTCAAATCGGTAGTTTTAATTTTTGGTTTAACGATTAATATAATTATACTTTAGTAAAACTAAAAAACACGCGAGTTCCACTATCCACCTTCTCCATCTTCACCACCAGACCATCGTTACCAAGCCCAATCTGTTGGACTCGTCAAAACGAATCATGGGTATGTTCCGAGCCGATATATCTGATGATCGGCTAATGATGTTTGTTCCGAGCCGGTCCGGTCAGCTACCAGTTACTTAGTAGTTAAGTGAAGCTAATAAAAACGTGTCAAACAGTAATATCAAACTGGAAAATTTGACGGCACGCGTGGCGCAATGATTAAAGTGGTCGCCTCGCTACTAGGCAGCGCCGAGTGCAATGGGTTACATTCCCAACAAGGGACCAAAAATTGTCTGATCCGCAAATAGATGCCCTGAGTCTGGGTGTTCTTTTTAATTTTTTTTTTTTTTTTTTGAATATTTGTAAAGTCCCGCCCGCAATACAGAAATCCTTTAGGTTGTCTTTTTAAATAGTTTAATTAGTCTGTTAAATAATTTATTTTAACGATACTCAACTACCATATTAATTAATGTTAATAGTCTCGCAAGAAATATTCATTAAAGAATATAACCGTACATAAAAAATGACTTAAGTGAGCAAGATTCTTAACACCAACTGCATCTTGTAATACCTTCACTGTAGTAGGTGTTACGAATGTTGCTCATAAAAAACATATTTTTTACCGTTAACTTTAAGATACATCGATAGTTCGTCGGTCCCTCCGAGGTTGTGTGCCACGCACGCGTACACCCCTTCGTGCTTAAAACTCGTGTTGGTTACATATATGTTACCGACATCGTTGAAACTGTAACATAGAAAAGTAACACATATGAAAATATTGGTGACATGGAAGAAAGACATAAAAGGTTGTTTGAAACATTATTTGTTTCGTTGTTAGTGTAATAAAATAACGATCTATTTTTATGATAAAAAAACTGAACCCGTTACCGTCACGCTAACAGTACATATATAGATCGACTAGAGGGCGCTAATCTAAACATTGAGTTCTGTCAGCTCCATATTAATTAATCTTTAAAAATATAATTAGTTCAATAAAGTACTTATTGTGTGCGCAATTCATATGGCAAAATAATTAAAAACATAATTGTAATTAAGGTGAAAATTTATAACACCTATAGTGCTCAATAGCGAAAACCTTTATTCAAAATTACGTTGACGCGACACGTCGTTTTAAGTTTTCGCTTCTGTCAGCAGTCCCATGACTGCCTACTTTTTTTTTATAAAGATTTCTAGTAATCTAGATTACACATTACTAGTATTCTTGTTAACCCCTCCAACTAAGCTAAATGCTTGGGGTTTGAACCCTAAACGACTTCATTGCAAGTTCTACGCTTTAGCCATTATATTACCGCAGCATTATACAGTGCCGCAGATATTGACACATTGAGTAAGATTTTTACGTTATACTTTGTTATACAAAGCCATTTTTACATTACTAAGAGGATTAATAAGCATACAGTGTAATAAAGTGTTTCTCTACAATCATCATCAATACAAATAAATAAAATTGAAGTGTCTGTTCGTAATGTCAAAATTATAGCTTTTTTAAGCTCATGCTGTTATTTGCACGATACCTATGCCTAAAAATCACTTTAAAAATTTTGTCTGTCTTTTTGTTCCGGCTAATCTCCGGAACGGGTGGACTGATTTCCATTTTACTGACAGATAGCTGGTGTTATAAGGAGTAACTTAGGCTACTTTTATTTTGGAAAAATAATTAGGGTTTCGCGCCTAATATATAAATATGTACACGCGAGTGAAGAACGGGAACTGTTAGTCAATATACAAATGTAATGTTCGTTTGTTCAGAATCGCAAATCTCCTAAAGCTCTTTACCGATCATTACCGTTCGTTCGATCATCACGAAATGTTATACACACGTTGCCAGGAATACAGAGAAGATCATGGGGTACCTTTCATACCCCGCAGTTTCACCTGCGTTTATGGTTACTGCTCCGCTCCTATTAGTCGTAACGTGATGTTATATAGCCTATAGCCTTCCTCGATAAATGGGCTATCCAACACTAAAATAATTTTTCAATTCGAATTAGTAGTTCCTGAGCTTAGCGCGTTCATGCAAACAAACTCTAGCATTAAAATATTAGTATAGATATTATCATTGACGAAGTATTACCTCACATCGGTGGTATTTTCCTCAAGCAACTCTTCGTTGAACCTCCATTGCAAAGTTGGTAGTGGGAACCCAATGACGTCACACTGTAGGGTCACATTCGACCCCACTAAGGCCTCCTTCAGAACCGACGAATGTGGTTTTATATAGGGTGGTACTAAAAATAGCCAAAATTATAGAGTATGGACGTATGGAGTTAGGGCTTTTAAATACTGTGTATAGGTACGATAACAATGTATATCATTCATACTTTTTGCTAATCTATAAGACACAACTGCTCTACGAAACAGCTAATTTCGAGCCATACAGACGACATATTGGTTTCTTTTTAAAAAAAATATAGCTAGTGTCATCCGGGATGATGTAACGATACGCCATACGTCCAAGTTTGTTCAAGCATTTAGAAGTTATGGTAGCATAAAGAAATTCACATACGTACATGAACCCTGAAAACATTGCACACTTTTTTTGGGCAGTCGTGTAAACAATAACGTCGTGTTTACAACTTCAAGGGTCAGAATCAAAATGTCATAAGCATTATACGACTCACCCACCAGCCCCCGGATCTGGGGGGGAAGGGGGGGGGGGGGGGGGGGCGGCAAGCCGGGGTACCTGTGCCACTGAAGGCAGTTTTAGAGGGCACCAAAATCATAACATATGTTAAAAACAAACCTGTTTCACAAAGCGCCGAACATGTAATTGAATAATAATTTCCCTTATTTTCGTTAATTAAGACACACTCGAAATCATCACAACAATTTCAATCGCATTTGCATACTAAGTAACTACGTACTTGTACTTAAGTAAATATCAATAGAGAGCCGCCCACTCACAGGAGCCTTATCAATTTCTTAAGCCATTGGCTCTTCACTCATCATTTCGACATGCCTAAACCATCGCAGCATTCCTTCCTCAATTCACTTTATCTTCTTTCAACCCATAACGTTTTCTTATCGCATCATTCTTCACTCTGTGATACATTACACATACATCTCAGTGACCACATTTCCACCGTACATGAGAGTTGGTGTCAACACTCCCTTGTTTTGACTTTGCACAAAGAAGTGCAGGGCATTATTCACTGAGTTTCCTCTCTCTTCTTTCAATGTCTTTATTATGCCTTTCATCTTTCTAATACTTTCAAGATAAACGAACTTTTCACTGGTTCTGCTCTTTCATTTCCAACCTTAACCAAATTTTTTCCAACCAATCTCTGGAACAAATAGTCGCCTGCGATATTTCCGGAAGAGCGTACTCCCATCTCAAAGGCCGGCAACGCACTTGTAACTCTTGAGTTGCAGGTGTCCATGGGCGACGGTAGTCACTTACCATCAGGTGACCTGTCTGCTCGTTTGCCCCGTGTAATATAAAAAAAGCAGTCATCTTCATTTAAGGGAAATAATTACCCCATATATGCAGTGTGTAAGAAATAGAAGTATTTCCATAAATATTTATCGCTGTGCAGGTGTATTCGCCGAAGTCGGTGAGGTTGGCCACAAACCTGAAAATAAGTGTATTTCGTGTTATTCTAGTGTAATTAAGGGGTTGTCCATTAATCACGTGATGTTTTTTTTAGCAACTTTTTAAGTCCCCCTCCCCCCTGGTGATACTTGGTGAGGTTTTAGACTAACCCCACCCCCCCTGCCCCTAGCCAAAGTTACGTGTATTTTTTTAGTTCAAAATATATTCAAAATTTTCAAAACATTAACACACATGATATAACACTACACCCCCCTCCCTTTCTTGTGATATTTCGTGATTTTTTCCGAACCCTCTCCCCCCTTTTGAGCCTCACGTGATTAATGGACGATCCCTAATATGTCTAACTTAGTCACTACATATTATAAAACAAAGTCCCCCGCCGCGTCTGTCTGTCTGTTCGCGATAAACTGAAAATCTACAAAACGGATTGTCATGCGGTTTTCACTAATAGACATAGTGAGAAAGGTTTAATTGCGAAGCCGGGGCGGGTTGCTAGTTTTACTAATATAATAAACCTGAAGAGTTTATTGTTTGTTTGTTTTAACGCACTAATCTATGGAACTACCAGTAAGATTCGAAAAATTCTTTCTGATTTTTTTACTGCTTCAAGGGACCGTAGACATAAATATTTGATGGTAATTTCAACTTGGTACCTCCACGCGTTCCTGAGAAGAAAAAGAGACTTGACTGACAGACCGACAGACGGACAACAACATGATCTGATAAGGGTCCCTTTTTTACATTTGAGAAACAGAACTCTAAAGTGTCTGACAAATAGAGGAAAAGCAGGTATTGTAATGTCTTTGCCTACTTATCTAGAGAAAATCTTTTTGTATATAGTTGCGTACCTCAATCCATACTTATCAACATATTTTTTATGACTAATCGGTGCGCCATTTTGCGTCCATTGCACAATCGGAGTGGGTAGACCATGTGCAGTACAGGGCAGCTCCACCAGCTGTCCTTCCAAAACCTCTTGAAGAGAATCAGACGGCGATAATATTGTTGGTGTGTCTGTGGAAATAATGTTAATTAAATAATATAAGAGAGTAAACACCAAATCTGTACAGAGCAATCATTCACTGGGTTAAAGTGATACCTCGACACGTGTTTCGCCTCCACACAATGTGTTCTAAGAAACGGTTCGGTAGCAAATGATTTTTTTAATTTTCTGTCGAACCTTTTCTGAAGGAGGACGTACAAAGTTCGTAGAAGTTTATCCTTTGCTCAAATTCAATATCTTTATTTCATAAAATCGATCTCAATTATTCGAAATCGTCGATTTAAAAAATAATTACTAAAATTAAAAATAATAGATCAACACACACTGAGTCACCGCAACAATAGGTTGCTTTGCTTTGTCAAAATTAAACGTAAAATTATTAAAGAAAAAAAACGGATAACACAATATCATATCTGCCTGTGTCGATCTATAACCAACCGTTCCCAAATGGTTACTGCTGCTTGTTAAGGTGTCGTGTAAGCTGTTGTCATTGTTGAAATTTACAAACCGAGGGTGAGTGGTGAGTTCCATTCACCCACCACTCATCATCATCATTATCATCATAATCATCAGCCTCCGTCCACTGCTGAACGAAGGCCTCCCTCAAGGAGCGCTAACTATCCCTGTCTCGGGCAGTCCGCATCCATCCGCTGCCAGCCACCTTCTTCAAGTCGTCGGTCCATCGTACCGCAGGGCGTCCTAAACTATGTTTGCCTAATCGCGGTCTCCACTCTAGCACATGTCGGCTCACCCACCACTCACTCACAGTTAAATACATATACTCACATAAAAGGGGCCAAGCCAGGGCTGCCAGATTGTATAATTGGATACAACATTCGCATAATTCGGTTATCTTTTGTATCCTGTTTATATAGTAGTAGATTGCATTGTATAATTGGATACAATGTCATTAACAAGTCCGTATATACACATAGAGATACTTAAAACAAATCATGTCAGTGGTAAACTGTTAAATCCTTATACGTTATACTTAAAACACCTTTTATTAAAATCCCTAAAGTTTGACTGACGTACTATAGTTGTACAACACTGATTTTGTATAAATGTACGTGATTTTGTATAATTTCTGACACTCGGCGGTATAAAATAAGTTGTCTTTACTGGCAGCCCTGGGGCAAGCCTATTATTTTAAAGCCTAATTAATTTTCAATCAATGATCTATAACTTAGAATATTGCTTGGCACCATACTCTTTTCAGATGAGAACGGAGAGAGAGACTTGAAGAAGAAGTAGAAAGAGATTAGGTTTCGATCACTTAAAATAGATAAAGAAACAAGCTTCACTTACCGTACACTTCCAAAGTGAAGTTCCTACGAGTAGATCCCACTAAACTGGTGACGTTGCAGGTGTACGTGCCTGAATTATATGCAGATACGGCTTCTATCTCCAACTCACTGGTACTCGTGAGATATCTATAAAATAGTAATATAATTATATAGTTCAGGATGTTGTATAAAATACACCTCATGTTTCTAGCGGCAGATAGCGAAACTAATTGATCTAGAAGCTCGCAAAAAACATAATCCTAACTAATATTGTAAATACGAAAGTCAGTTTGTTTGTGTGTCACGTTTAACTACTGAACTGATCATCATGAAATTATGCATTACACTGTGCCAGGGGTACAGAAAAGGATATCAATTCGAGCGGGATCCAGCTGTGCCCAACTTCCTTACAAAAATTAATAAAAAAAAAACAGGAGAAATTTAAAAATACGTTGTTTTTCTTCTCATTTTTGTCTACTTCAGAAAAAAATATTTTTTTTGACTTTTTAGTTATGTAGTAAGTACAAAAAAGACATTGTGGCGACTTCCACGTTCAGCAAAAACTTACTTTAGCCTCATCTAGCGCCGACAAATTGAACTAAATGGTATCTACCGATTCTGTACCGTGTAATGAAAGTTCTCTCGCCACGGTCCACGAGGCATCATCAGTCACGAGGTCCACCTAACTTGGTCAGAGGATCCTCGGATTCCTTTCCCTCCAGCACGGACATAACATCCGTTTGTGTAAAATATGTACCTGTTTTTAAATCATAATATTGTATTTGTTCACAACAAAATATACTCACAACTTGTTTGTAAAGACTATAGGGCGTCCATCTTTAGACCACACAGTAACAGGCGGAGGCATTCCGCTCGCTTCACACGACAACTTCACACTGTCGCCTACTTTCACTTTCCGTGGTTTACTATCTTCCTTCGTGTGTTCGAGAAGTTTCGGCGGATCTGGATGGTAATGTGTCGTGTTTAACATCCGGATGTAATATATTATCTATCGTGTAAGATATGTACATCCTAACTCCTAACTAATCCTAAACTCCTAACTACGCATCATCATTAAATTTCGCAGCAGACGGGTCATCTGATGGTAAATGACTACCGCCGCCCATGGACACTTGCCACTCAAGAGTCACAAGTGCGTTGCTGGCCTTTATGGTGGGAGTAGGGGAAGAGGGGGAAGAGGGGAGTGGGGGAAGAGGGGAGAGGAGAGGGGGGAGAGGAGAGGAGAGGGGGAGAGGGGGGGAGAGGGGGGAGAGGGGGGGCTTTTTTCCACCCCTTTGCTTCACAGCTGGTTTTCTGTGAGGCCGTGGTATCACTCCGGTCGAGCCGGCCCATACATCTCCCACGAACAAATATAATTACGTATACGTACGGGAATGAAAGCGATCACGTTATAGGTATTAAATACCTTTAAATTGCCTGACGTTTCGACAAGGCTGTCTTCTTTATTCATTCTTCATGATTCAGTCAGTCAGTACATGATCGCGTTAATTCCCATACGCATACATCATAGTACGTTCTTGTTCCAATCACACCTTTAGACATCTGGATAAATAAATAAAGCTTACCATATACTGACAAGGCGAAATTTTTTTGCGTAGATCCGGCCGCATTAGTCAATGTACATGTGTATGTGCCTGAATTGTTCGCGGACGCTGATGCTATCTCCAACTCGCTGGCATTTGTTACAGATCTATTAAATATAATAAGGTACTTCAGTCTGTATTAGTTCATTACGTACAAATATTCATAAATTAGTCGTACGTTACATAAAACCAGTTTAATTAATAATAATAACTCTACACGTCTCAGACACGGCCGTCTGATCCCGAACTAGGCAGAGCCTGTACTATGGTAACCAGACTGCTGATAAACATACTTATATATTTCTAAATACATACATATTATAGATAAATTACACCCAGACACAGAACAAATGATCGTACTCAACACACAATTATTTTTCAATTGTTGAAAGTGACGTCAAGTCAGTTTTTTTTAGTAACGTCAAAAAGGGAGGTGTAGTAGGTAGTAACTTGTATGAATTAACGACATGTGACGTCATATCTCACTCTTATCAAATTATTTGACTGGCCTATTGGTCTAGTGGTTAGTGACCCTGACTGCTAAGCCAGAGGTCGTGGGTTCGATTCCCACCCAGGACAAATAATTGTGTGATGAGCACGATAATTTGTTCTGTGTCTGGGTGTTATTTATGTATAATATGTATGTATTTAGAAATATATAAGTATGTTTATCAGCAGTATGGTTACCATAGTACAGGCTCTGCCTAGTTTGGGATCAGACGGCCGTGTGTGAGATGTGTGAAGTTATTATTATTATTATTTATTTTTAGTCTTTGATTTAACAACAAAATGTGCACTTAATAGAATAGTAACGAGTCTATTACATATACAGGTGTCCCCCAACAATGGAACATTAGTTAAATCACCGAAAAGGCACAACGAAAAAAGTTTTTTTTAAACTACCCGTCAAAAGTTACCCTGTCCCATCCCATCCCATAGTATCCCCTCATTATATAGTATTATTCCAGTTATTTCATACTATTCTCATAAAAGCAGGTGGAATGTGTAACTCAAACATATAACATAACATACAAGACTGCACGGATGGCGCAATGGTTTAAGTGGTCACCTCGCCACTACGCTATGCTGAGTGTTGTGGGTTCGAATCCCATACGGGACAAAAATTTGTGTGATCCACAAATAGTTGTTCTGAGTCTGGGTGTTCTTTTTGTCTGTTATTTAAATGTTTGTGAAGCCCCCCGCGACACAGGAATATTTCTAATGCGGAAGCTGTCTTAAAAAAATATATATTTTGGAATTTTTCACTCCATTACTGAGAAAAGCCGGATAAACAACTTTAAAATAATGCATAATTTTCAAAGTTAGTTTTTATGGATTTGAAATCTTTCTACATGCTAGAGTTATGCCCTTTTAGTGATTGTAGCATTGTTAGATACACCCTGTATAACACTTAAATTTCTAACGATTGTTAAATAATTTCATTTAGCTATAGGTTACTACACTTTTTCACATCGTATTTGTTACATAGATATAGTAGTATTCAGCCAAGCATGTTAACCATTTCAAGAATAATAGCGTGTGCGACGCAGTGATCAAGCAATGTTGGGACAGATTTTGGGAACTTTATTAATTTTTTTGAAAGGCTTTCCACATTTTTCTTGTACTTTGAGAAATAATTACCAACCTAGTTTAATTACAAGATTTTAATCTTTACATGAGAGAGTTTACATGTGACCTTTAAAATATATTTTATTATCTATGTATGTATGGATGTATTTGTAATATAGTTTTCATTCTAATCGTGCAAATTCCTAATTATCTTTATACTAGCTGACCCGCGCAACTTCTTCAGCGTTTGTAAAGTACTCACAAGTTGTCCGTAAAGTCGAGTGTGTGTCCGTCTTTAGACCACACAGTGACAGGCGGAGGCACTCCGCTCGCTTCACACGACAACTTCACTTTATCTCCTAGTTTCACTGCTCGAGGATTGTCCTTTGTGGCGTTAAGAAACTTTGGCCGGTCTGGATGATATTATAGCAACATTAATTGAAGGTCGAAAAGAAGTGTGTGATGTGACTATCAGGAAGGTAGGTTTTAATATTCACGTTGTCACGGGAAGTGTGGGATGTCACCCAGCGGAGATCTTAGGAATAACATAGCAACGAATAATATACATAACAATTATTAAATTATATTTTGATCGAATAAAAACGTTCATGTGTAGTATTCATATTAATTAAGGATACATGCTTTTACTCTCGTGTATATTTCGGGGATGCGCAAATAGTTACAGTTTGTCTACGCAGTCAGACGCCTCACACCTTGATAAAAGACCCCCATCGGGTCCGAAACTAATCAGACATTCTCGAAATAAACACGTCAGTAAAAACGCATATACCTAATTAATACTTTTGAACACTATAACAGAAATATGTGATTTATTTAATTAACTTTTAAGGCATGCTGCTTGATAGACCAGTAACCCTGTGTTGTAATTTTTATTGTTTTTTTTTAAATTTATTATAGATGACAAACGAGCAGACGGGTCACCTGATGGCAAGTGACTACCGTCGCCCATGGACACCTGTACGCTCTTTTGTTGAAAGTTTGAAGGTCGTTTCGGTCCGGAAATACCGGAGGCGACAATTGTTTGGTAAGAGTCAACTTTTAGTTTACATTACGAAATGTTTAAAATTACAACTTAATATTAACAAGTAAAGGCTTAAAATAATTTATACTGCAAGTAGACAGTTGCTTAAAAAGTCATTATAATTACCCCAAACATGAAGTGTGAAAGACACTGAAGTGTTTCCATGTTCATTGTTAGCTGCGCAGGTGTACTCGCCTGAGTCTGTCAGGTTCGCTACGAACCTGGAAATTATAGTTATACATCAAAATAAATGTTTACAACTCTTGTTAATTTAACCGACTTCAAAAAAAGGAGGAGGTTCTAAGTTCCACTGTATATGTATTTATTTTATGTATGTTCACCGATTACTCAAAGACGCTAGGACCGATTTGGAAAATTCTTCTTTTGTTTGAAAGGGTATACTTACCAGGTGGTCCCATGGTCATTAGTTCAGGATCTGATGATGGGATACTGGAGAAATCGAGGGAAGTCTTCAAATTTTAAAGGCAAACTTGAAGCGATTTGGGTATTTTGAGGCGCATTGAAGTCGATGATAGTTTTTTAAAAGATAATTATTCTAAGGTTTTTCAAAGATTATTCAAAATATGAATCAATGTGTACGATATTTAAGCTAGAAGTTATATGCGGTATTCAAAATAGAAAGACCCGGCAATAAAGTACTAGCAATATTCCGATCATGATTATGATCATGTCACTCCAACAGGATGAAAGAAAAATAGGATCCTCCAACCAGGATGGTTAATCGTGCCTTGCGGACCGCGGCCCAACAGGCCAACAGTAGATGTTAGGAAGTTGTAAATCTGTATATTAATACGTGAAAAGAATTCTTTGTAAACACTTTTTGAGCTAATTTTGGGCACGGAGGAATGTGAAATTTGGTATTCTTAAAGTTTATATGTACAAGAAGTGCAAAAAGCTGCAGTTTATGAGCAATATATAAAAATGGTTACATCAAGCTACACGTGTCCAGTATGTCTATACAATGACAGTTCAATTTATACTGGTCAATGAAAAAAAACAAAACATTGAAAACTTAATTAATTGTAGTCAAAATTCAACCACTGGCCAATCTCTAATTAATACTAATCGGCGCTAGAACTTGCACGATCCAGAATCAGTAATTGCATCCTAGAATTCTAGGTAATAAATCCAGCTGAAGCAGACTGGTCCTAGAGTGGAGAATGAGATTGGATGTTAATAACATGTTATGGATAAAATAAATAGAAGAATTATTAAATATATAATAAAAGCATAAAATAGACGTGTACATAATTATAGTGAGTACTGAAAGGGTAGACAGAATTTGGTATTGTAACAGAAGTAGACGAGATTTAGAAGAAGAAATTTAGATTTAAAGCGGCCGTAGCGTAATGGCTAAGGCTAAGGGTTGCGTTCAAGTGGTTGCGGGTTCGAACCCCACCCAGTACTCTACCGTCGTGAACCCACTCCTAACACAAGCATTTAGCTTAGCTGGAGGGGTTAACAAAAATGCTAGTAATGTGTGACACACGTTGCTCGTATTCTTTTTCTAAAAAAGAAAAAAAAAATTTACGTCACACAGAAAACACACTATCTACAGGAGTAGACAGTGTGTTTTCACTAGGTTTTTAAAAACGGGCAACGACTTGGCATGTCTGATACTTACCAGCAAGGAATTCTACAATCGTACAGCTAAGACAGCAAAGGATTTGTCCAAAAACTTTGTTGAATGTTATTTTTAACCTCTCCTACATACCTGAGTCCATAATCATCCATATATTTTTCTTTGTCAATCGGCTTGCTATTCAGTGTCCAGTGCAGAATGGGTGTGGGGAGACCTTGTGCAGCACACGGTAGCTCCACCAGCTCGCCTTGTAGCACCTCGCGAGTAGGGGCTAAACTGGATGATATTGTTGGTGGGTCTGTAGACGGAAAATATTTTAACACCAGGCTTAAAAAGCACTTTCTAAACACAAGAATAATATCTGACTAAGAGACATATTTATTACACATCGCTATTTAGACCCGAACTAAGTAGAGCGGATTTTAGAACGCAGATAAACATACGTGTTTAGATACTTTTTTGTACATACATACCTACATATTATATAATAAATATTATTGAATTACCCAGACTTATACAAACGCACATACTTATTAGTGAATACAAATATTTGCACTGGTCAGAAATTGAACTCGCGATCCATGAGGTTGCAATCGAATGGCGCTTCGGTAGAGCCGAAGCGCCAAGTACTTAAGTGGTATACCTACTAATTTTATTGTTGTTTTACTTGATGGACCACGCGTTATTGTCCAATCAATCCCCTTTTAATGACCACTAAAACACTATAAAACTAATTATAGTTCTATCGTGTGGTTAGATTTCCTGGCTGGTGAGCCAGAGGTCGTGAGTTCGATTCCCACCCATGACAAATAATTGTGTGATGAGCACGATCACTTTTTCTGTCTGGGTATATTTTGTATATAATGTGTATGAATTTAATAATACAAAAGTATGTTTATCAGCAGTCATCATAGTACAGGGTCTGCCTAGTTTGGGATCAGACGGCCGTGTGAGGTATCTCGAGTTATTATTATCATGCATACCTGCGTTATCGTGTCATCAAATATGAACTTTTGTCTGTTGTGATCAAATTTGTAATCTACCTTTTAAACTCACCTTAATACTATGGTGCTAAACAAATATACACGAATAAGGTTTACAATATGGATATACAAATAATACACAATACTCACCATAGACAACCACAGTGAAGTTCCTGTGAGTAGATCCCACCGCACTGGTCACGTTACACGTGTATGTGCCTGAGTTGTCTGCGGATGCTGTTTTTATTACCAGCTCACTACCATTGACAAGATATCTATAAAGAAATTAATTGTGTATATTTGTATTTTCAAAACAAATTTACAATATTGAATAGCAACTCTTTCAAAATTTCTAATTTTATCTGGTAGAGGACTGTTAGTTCCTCAGAGTACTTGTTTTTAATCTCTTTAACATATATGCTATTTTATACACAACTGCCCAAAAAAGAGTGTCAAAATTGTGAGTTAAATTAGGTACTTATATTTATAGAAAGTACAAATCAGAGTAAATTGGGGTAGAGAAGAAGAGTATACTATCATTGGCCTAATTCTGCGAGTAAGTGGTAGTAAAAGAGGTGGAGAAAAGGGAACGGGAGAGAACTCCAACGTCCTACAGAAGACGCAAGAGACGCCGGACAATGCACGGTCTCCCATGAGCGCTTGTCTGAGAACGATATGAATAGAGTTACCAGAAACAAGCACAAGACATCGGCGTGCAATATTCAAATAGTGGCTTTAACCTTCGATCTGTTGTTTAAATGGTGGTTAAGGCTCAAGAGGTGAAGTATTTTTTTTATATGTTACACAGAAAGCCCCGCCAATAAGACTCCGTCGTGATTCGTGAATTCCGTCGGTTCGACTCCAACATATCACCTTGGCGTTAGCCTCGAGGAGATAAAGACTCAAAACGTCCAAACAAATAGAGAACCTCAAAATAATTACATTTAATTTATAAATTGGTTTTTATTCTACACCACAATGTAAGTACTAAAGTATCTGTAGCTTAACTGTAAATAGTTAAGGAAAACTAAAAAAACACGCATTAATTAATGGCGAAATGAATTAAAAACTAAAAAAGAGTTTTAGTATTCACCTCCTGGGTTAATCATGAGGCCATCGTTACCAAGCCCAGTTTGTTGGACTCATCAAAACAAATCATTTGAGCCCAAACTCGAGGGGTTCAATAGTAGCCAGTGAATAGTTCCACTAACCGCCTCATGGCCATATCAGCAGATCAGCTCCAGGAGGTCAAATTATAGAATTGTCATCCGAATTATACAAAGCTTGACTTCTAAGTTTACATTATAGTTAGTTACAAGTGAAGTTAATATAAAAGCGTGTCAATAAATTAAATAAGTATAAGTACTTACAAGTTGTCAGTAAAGTCGAGTGTGTGTCCATCTTTAGACCACACAGTGACAGGCGGCGGAAGTCCGCTCGCTTCACACGACAACTTCACTTCTTCTCCTAATTTCACTTCTTGCGATTCATTTTCTTTCTTGGTACCCTTAAGAAACTTCGGCGGGTCTGGATGAATATACTATTTTTTACAATAATTTACTTGTTGATAGAAAAGTACTTAGGTCACCTACCTAAAGGTTTTCTTTATGTTCGGTAAAATTTATCAGTTTGAGATTAAGAGCTAAATAGGCATGCCTTATCTTTATACAGATGAATTATAATTACTGTTATCGCCAATAGTGAACCGTTGGAATAAAAGTGTATAATTATTAAAGACTAGCAGTTCCCGCGCGGCTTCGCTTACGTGTACCCATTTATATATCTTTCGCGGAACTCAAAATAATAGTAGCCTAAGTTACTCCTTATAACACCAGCTATCTGCCAGTGAAAGTCTCGTGGAAACGTTCCGGAGATTAGACGAAACAAACAGACAGACACAAATTAAAATAACAGATTTTTAGGCATAGGTATCGTGCAAATAACTGCATGAGCTTAAAAAAAACTATTATGATGACTTTCCAAACAGACACTACAATTTTATTTACTTGTATTGATGCCCAACTAGTCTTTCGATATCGTCGATCTTCCGTGTCAGTGTCAGGCACCACACCGACACGACAGGTCGCTTCACCGCTTGATAAAGGCCTCCCGCTGGTCCCGAAACTAGTCCGGCGTCCTCCAAATGCACAGAGTTAAAGATCACATATCATCAAACATTTCTTACTAATATTATAAAGGCGAAAGTTTGTGAGGATGTATGGGTCGATGTTTGTCACTCTTTCACGCAAAAGTGGCTGAACGGATCTGGATGAAATTTGGCACAGAGATAGATTATAGTCTGCAAAAGCGCAAAGGCTAATTAATACATATTTATGTATATACCTACTGTTCCTATGTAAGTGTACGTACTTTGTATGTACATATATGTGTATGTTTGCGTGTGTATTTAGGTATTTATATATTTATTTTTTTCCACTGTTACAATATTTACTACAGTACAATTACTTTACAAACCCTTCAACTCTCTTACACCAAAAACTACCCACTAATTTTATTATTTCCTTTCGCCTTTGTCCATCTAAAGGTTGCCTGTAACAAATTGTTTTAGCGATGACGCCGCCCATTGTACATAATGTTTCTGCGATTTCCTTGTTATATATTTGTAATTCGTGTACAATACGGTTAATTTCTATTCTATTCTATTTATCACGAAAAAAAATCATCTAAATTTCCACGCGAACGATGTGGCGGGCAATAGCTAGTCTTTAAAACTACACGTTATTCTTTTATCTATTATCGATTTTTTTCCATCCAAAGGCTGCCTGTATGAGATCGTTCTTAGCGATAAGGCCGCCTATTGTACATATGTGTGTATTTTTTAAGCAATATGTCGTTGGTGTACAATAAAAGTTATTCTAAACATAGACACTCACCATAGACAGCCAGATTGAAATTTCTGTGAATCGATCCCACTGAATTGGTAACGTTACAAGTATATTCGCCCGAGTCGTACGAGGATACAGATTCAATTACCAAATCACTGTTGTTTGTTAAATACCTGTAAAGGACGAGTTTAACAACAATATATTATTATATTTTTACCAGGTAATGTTAGAGAGCTCGTACTTCCCGGCAATTGCCAGTTCAAGATACAGGCATGCGACCTTTAGGCCTTACCTACTCCAGCCATGGGCGCACTCTCCTTTTAGCCCAAGGGGGGCAAAATTTGTTTTGGGGGGGGGGGGGCAATATTTTTTTTTACTTAAAATTACCTTAGCACTTCGTAAGCTTGTTAAAGCCAAAAGTGGGGCAGGTGCCCCCCCCTGCCCTCTCCCCCCCCCCCCCTCGGTACGCCCATGGCTCCAGCTATTGCTTACCCTTTCCAATCCACAAGTATAAGCAACATTTACTTCCACTGCCTTCCTTTCTTAATTATCTTTATTGAAATGGAAAGGTAATTAAGAATAGGTAGGCAAGAATTGATATAGGTATTAACCTATACTTACAAATTTCTCATCTCTAATGTCCAAAGAACCCGGTTGACAGCAATATGCTTATTATGCTCAGGTCTTTCATACACACCTCTATTACAGGGTTGAGAGTATGTATGTGTGTATAATGTTTTACTTAATTTCACGAAAATGTTTTAAGCATTATCTCATCTATGGGATGTCCACTACCAAACAAAGGCAATGTGACAATTAGTTTTTATTATACTCATAGTTCTGTAATAAGCTTTACATCAGCTTTTGTTAAAAGTAATCAATCAACAGACGCAGTTAGGTAGTTTCAATAAATAAATACTCACATCTTGTCAGTAAAGCCGAGTGTGTGTCCGTCTTTAGACCACACAGTGACAGGCGGAGGTACTCCGCTCGCTTCACACGACAACTTCACTCTGTCTCCTACTTTCACTGCTTGCGGCTTGTTATTTTCCTTCGTATCGTTAAGAAACTTTGGCGGATCTAGATAGTAATGAATACTAAATTACTGTAATAATTACTTATAGCCTGAATCGTCACCACCAATGCCAAAATAAGATGGAAATTTACCCCAAACATGAAGTATGAAAGACACTGAAGTGTTTCCGTGTTCATTGGTAGCTGAGCAGGTGTACTCGCCCGAGTCTGTCAGGTTCGCTACGAACCTGGAAATTATAAAATTAGAACATAAATGGGTCAAACAAATTCATTAATTATCAATAATATGTATGTATTTAGAAATATATAAGTACGTTTATCAGCAGTCTGGTTACCGTAGTAAAGGCTCTGCCTAGTTTGGGATCAGACGGCCGTGTGTAGGATGTGTGAGGTTATTATTATTTTATTATTTGAGTAGACTTGAAATTGATATTAATTACACTACAAGCTCGTCAATATAGCTACTAAACCAATGGACGCCTTTAACTGATTGTAAACGTTTTGAAAAAATTAAATGTTCCAATTTTTTTCTTGATATCAATAGAACTCGTCATTAGCTGCTAAACAAAAGAAAGAAAAACTGTTGTTTGTCAACAAACAAGTATGTATCGTCATATAGGAGAAAATGGTTTTTAACTAGGCTTTGCATTGCCTATTTATATACATACATGCATAAGATACTAGCTGCATCCCGCGGTTTCACCCGCGTAAGTCCCGATCCCGTGGGAATATCGGGATAAAAAGTAGCCTATATGTTAATCCAGGTCTCCAGCTATCTACATACCAAGTTTCATCGTAATCGGTTCAGAAGTTTTTGCGTGAAAGAGTAACAAACATCCATCCATCTATACATCCATACTCACAAACTTTCACGTTTATAATATTAGTAAGATTACAATACAAGTACCATTTTGGAAAATATTAACATATCGCTATTTAGACCCATGTTAAACATGGCTGACGCTGTTTTTTATTTGTAAATTGATACATAATATTTATTACATTTGCACTAAGCGGGCATCGTAGTCGTGCCCCAGATGTTGCTGTCGAATGCTCAACCGTTACTAAAAAACACTTGTGATTGCTTGCTAATTAAAAATATTTACATTCCTAAAGTTCTTTTTATATGTACCTCAATCCATACTCATTGCCATATTTTTCTTTGCCAATCGGTTTCCCGTTCAGTGTCCAGTGTACTACGGGTGTTGGCAGACCTTGTGCAGCACACGGCAGTTCTACCACCTGGCCTTGTAACACTTCAGGCGTAGCGTCAGGAGAGGTTGATATTGTTGGTAGGTCTGTAGAAACACAAGTCATGAATATTAAGTTTACATTCTACTTTACATTTGCATTAGTGGTTAGTGACCCTGACTGCTGAGCCAGAGGTCGTGGGTTCAATTCCCACCCAGGACAAATAATTGTGTGATGAGCATGATCATTTGTTCTGTGTCTGAGTGTAATTTATCTATAATATGTATGTATTTAGAAATATATAAATAGGTTTATCAGCAGTGTGGTGACCATAGTACAGGCTCTGCCTAGTTTGGGATCAGACGGCCGTGTGTGAAATGCGTGAAGTTATTGTTAAAAAGAAAAAAAAAATTAAAAAATCTTTGAGATCAAATGCGATCCACTGAAATGGGAGGCGAACACTTTGCTTTTATAATGCTAACAATTAGGGCTGGCACTACCTGTAAATAAATTGAACTTTTATTGCGCAATCAGCATCAATAGCTAGTATCAAGCTGCAGAGAGCAGCTTCAACAAATCTAACCATTAGGGCTGGAAATAAACATAAACGAATACACAATACTCACCATACACAACCAAAGTGAAGTTCCTGTGAGTAGATCCCACCGTACTGGTCACGTTACACGTGTATGTGCCTGAGTTGTTGGCTGATACTGCTTCTATCACCAGCTCACTTGTATTTGTTAGTGATCTAAAAATTACGAACAGATAGATGAGAAACAGAATTACACTGAAGCTACGAAAAAACGAGGAGAAAGCTGGGGCAAGTCTTGTTTTTACAACAACAAATACATATTTTAGTATACTCACGACTTGTTCGTAAAGTCGAGTGTGTGTCCGTCTTTAGTCCACACGTTGACAGGCGGAGGGACTCCGCTCGCTTCACACGACAACTTCACTCTTTCTCCTAGTTTCACTGCTTGAGGCTTGTTACTTTCCTTCGCGTCGTTAAGAAACTTTGGCGGATCTAGATTGGAAGAAAGACTATATTACTATTTTAAGTTTTATCATCGGAAATTATTGTTACATCAAATTTAGTGTTTTATAATTTATTTTAGAACATTATGCATTTTTTTTTTTAATTTTTTAAGACAACTCCCGCATTAGGAATTACTCCTGTGTCGCGGGGGACTTTACAAACATACAAAGAACGGACACAAAGAACACCCAGACTCGGGTGGGAATCGAACCCACGACCTATGACATAGCAGTCAGGGTCACTAACCACTAGGCCAACAGGCCAGTCATTATAATATTCATATAGATAAAACTGCAAAGGCATAATCAACAACGCATGGGCGTAACCAGGGAGGCAGGGAGGCTACAGTCCTCTCTCCAGGCTGACTCACAACTCAATTAATCTCAACTTACTGCTTATTAATTTTGTCAATAAAAGGCGGATACGCCTTAAGAGTGGATAAAATGACTCTTAAGTACATATTATAATAGTTTGTTGGCTTGTTTGTTACACTGTCACACATTAACTGCTCAACTGAACGTCATGAAATTTTCACAACAAAAAAAGACATAGGGTACCTTTTATCAATAATAAAAGTACTGTTTTGTACCTAAATTGATAGACAAAAGCTAGTTATTTAATATTATAAAAGTTTACCCCAGACATGCAGAGTGTAGGACACTGTAGAATTTCCGTGTTCGTTCGTAGCCATGCAAGTATACTCGCCCGAGTCTGTCAGGTTCGCTATAAAACTGGAAATGCATTAAAATAAATGATTTATTTGCAACAAGTACTGCTGCTCTTATTTTAATAACATATATGTAGAACTAGCAACCCGCCCCGGATTCGCACGGGTAATAGAGACATCTTCAACAATCATCATCATATTTCAACCAATTTACACAAAACGTTAATAAATTATACAATTAAACTTTCCTCATGAATCACTCTGGCTATTGGTGAAAACGAATAGACAACGACGAACGGTGAAAGTTTGTGAGGATGTACGGATGTGTGGATGTTTGTTACTCTGTAACGCAAAAACTACTTAACCGATTGCGATTGCCGATTGATGAAACTTGGTATGTAGATAGCTAGACCTCAACACATAGGCTACTTTTTATCCGGTTTCACCAGGACTTACGCTGGTGAAACCGCGGGGTGCAGCTAATAAGAAATAAAAATATACAAGAAAGTTGCATTCCGGTATGAACATTCAGTTCTAGTTAAGCGATAGCACGAGTTAACAAGTGCGAAGAATAGCGAATAGTACAAGTGAATATAAGTGTAACTGTGGCTGTAACTATAATTGTGTTAATTGCGAATTATTTAAATAAATTGTGTATATTTCTACATATATCTATACAAATAATCTCACATGTAGACCACAATTTCGCTTAAGACTTACTGCTTACTCTGACCATCCAATTCGACCTAGGTTAACGAATGTCAAACATTATAGAGTGTAAATACGTATATATGGAGTTTTAGAGAAAACCGTCTTGTTTTGGGGTCGACAGGGGTTTAGCGTCGGTGTCAAGCACTGAATGTCAGTGTTCGATACCAAAGTAACAGGTCTCAACAGGCTTCGCGAAAAAAAAAAAACATACCTGAGATAATATTCATCTTCATATTTCTCTTTGTCAATCGGGTTGTTATTCAGTGTCCAGTGCACTATAGGTGTGGGCAGACCTTGTGCAGCACACTGCAGTTCTACCAGCTGGCCTTGTAACACTTCACGTGTAGGGTCAAGAGTAGGTGATATTTTTGGTGGATCTGTAGCAGTATAAGATATGAGTATCAAGATAACTTGTAAGTGATTTCAGTTAAAATATGAACTGTTGCCTTGAGAGACGAAGACTATACTACTGTGGAGGACGGGGTGTATCTCCACCACTAAGAGAGGTAAGGTGATTTTGCCTTGCGGACTGTGTTTGAACAGTTGATGTTGGGAAGTAATATTTACAGGGTGTAAGTGACACCGTACCGAAACCTGAAATAGTGTATTCAGACCATCATTCGGAGAGAAAAATCATTGGAAATTTCTGCCGGAAAATTTATAATTTCCTTTCTTTACTTTTGTGCTAAAAAGTAATATCACAATGAGTAAACAGAACATTTTACCGAAAAAAATCAGTAAATACCCCATTCGGTTTGGCCGCAATGTAAAACATTTATGCAATCAGCTGCTTCGACGGCGAAAGTCATTCACCATATCGTCCAGATTTGTCTGAAAATGTCAGCATAAAAAAAATTTGTTTCCGAAGAAATATAAAATATAATTTTAAAATCCATTTATTTTGAAGACCTAAAATTTTGCCACAGCTTTCTCTAACACCCTATATTATACTAAACAGCGCAAAAACTTTCATTGTGCGATGCAGGATCAGTAGCACCTATGCAGTGCAAATTACCTTCGGTAGAGGGCGCTGAAGTATGTGTCGATGTATCTTAATGTCAATAATGAGCCAACGATTAGGGCTGGCACTAGATTTAAGCAAAACATAATACTCACCATAGACAACCACAGTGAAGTTCCTGTGAGTAGATCCCACAGCGCTGGTCACGTTACACGTGTATGTGCCTGAGTTGTTGGCTGATGCTGCTTCTATCACCAGCTCACTTGTATTTGTTAGTGATCTAAAAATCACGGACAGAAGATGAACACAGAACTCCACTGAAACTACAAAAGACAGAAATTACGGCGAATCTTGTTTCTACTGTCACAAATATATACTTACAATTTGTCAGTAAGGACTATAGGTCGTCCATCTTTAGTCCACACAGTGACAGGCGGAGGTACTCCGCTCGCTTCACAAGATAACTTCAATCTGTCTCCCACTTTCACTGCTTGAGGGTTGTCACTTTCCTTCGTGTTTTTAAGAAGTTTCGGCGGATCTAGATTGTAATTGAAACTATATACGACTATAAAATTCATATTTATACACAACATATTTTATGTATATACATTTTATGTTTTACGCCTGACTAGTAGACGTAAATAGGCCCAACAGGGACACTTAATCAAAGGTTGAAAAACTTGGTTCGCCGGTGTCAGACTTATCGGACCTTTATTATTTGAGCATCCCCGAAGTACACACAACCGTATATATTTAATAAATACGATGTTTGTGTGTACGACATTTTATTTCATATTTTTGATTTTCACAAAAATATCAGCGAGGGTCTATCACAGATATAACACTGGTGTATCATCAGACCTACAACTACAAGTATATGTAATCTTTACGGTTATAATATCGGGAAAGTAAATATCTATACAGCAAACTTCAAGACCAACTTACATTGGACAACCAGAGTAACATCATAGGAATCTTCGCCAATCACATTGTGAGCCAAACAACGGTAGACCCCTGCATGTTCTTCGGTGACTTTGGGTATTGACAGTTCATATCTATCATTATTTACAACCACGTCTTTCAGCGTAGACGAGAATTCAAAAGACCCGTTGGCCCTGTATTGCCAGGATATTGAAGGTCCTGGAGAACCTTTGAGAACCCTAAAAAAAGAAAAAAGGGGTAAATGCTTGCGATCTATGAAAGAAAATAAAAAAAAACTGCTTTAAATGTGGCTGTCGTCGAATGCTTTAATGCTACCGAACGACAACCTTGATTTAAAAATATTTATTATTTCTTGAGACACAAGTTGCCTCTAGACTTCTTGTTAAGTATATACAAAATCGCAAAAATGTGTAAGGTAATGCAAATCGCTGACGCGGTAACATGTGTGGTACTTGGACGTGACAGTGACGTTAAATAATTACTTTGCACAATTCCAACAGCAAAAATACTTCGCAATAGACCGCTTACCAAAAGCCACTTTGCAAAATGACAATTTTGCGAAGTGGTAAATTTGCAAAATATCTGGGTTACTAGCAAAAACTAGGAGTACATTAGGGCCCATTGAACCATTCATAAAACAAGAATTTAGCTAAGTAGAATTGGTTAACAAAAATTCTGTGCAATTGTGACCCACGCTATTAGTAGTACCATAAGTGCGGGTTACATTGGCCCTAGAATAATACTTTGGCTTACGTAGTAACTACTCAGTAATCTGTGCTTTGGCTCAAACCATCAGTAAATTTTATCTTTTAGACCCGGCTTTGTAGCCCGAGAATGTAAAACCGATAGCTACATAGTTCCATTGTTAAAATAATTAATTGTAGAAGCCAGCCAATTAATTGTAGAAGTAAGCCAATGTAACCCGAGCTATCGTTATTAAAAAAAACAAATCTTATATAAGACATTCAACGATACACAATCTCACCTACATGTGATTATAGTAGACCCTCCCTTGCTTGTAGTCAGAGTCACCGGCTCTTTAGATAGCATGGGACGAGCTGAAATATTCAAAGTAAATATTATACTATATAAAGTAAATATATATACTAGTAATATACTATTAAAAAAAAAAATAGAAACCATTAGTTAATGTAATTTCGGTTTTATTTCTTATTGTATAAGGGGCAAACCAGCAGACGAGTTACCTGATGGTAAATGACTACCACCGCCCATGAGCACCTACAACTCAGGAGTCACAAGCGCGTTGCCGGCCTGTAAGGATGGAGTAGGGGAAGGGTGGAAGAGGGGTAGAGGAGGGGAGGAGGGAAGGGTTAGGGCCTCCGGTAACCTCACTCACACGACGAAAAGCAATGCAATCATTGCTTCACTGCCGGTTTTCTGTGCGGCCGTGGTAAGGTCGAAGCGGCCCATGCATGCCAAAGCATGGCTCTCCCACAATTGACAACCTGAACTGAATAATAACTTGAGGCATCTCACACACGGCCATCTGATCCAAACTAGGCAGAGATTGTCTATGGTAACCAGACTGCTGTTAAACATATATGTACTTATATATTACATACATATTATGGATAAATTACACCCAGACACAGAACAAATTATCTTGCTCATTCATACAATTATTTGTCGTGAGTGGGAATCGAACCCACGACCTCTGGGAGAGCAGTCAGGATCACTAGATTAATAACCCTGTTAATAATAATAAGATCTAATCGGAATGGTATTTCCCGATATTAAGTATTTTTGCTATTATAGATTTCTGTGATGTTTTATTGAGTACAATAACATACACTTACAAAAATTTACCCCCATTGAAGAACAAATTTTATTAAGAAAATAACTTACCCAATCCTTCAACGCTGATGGTGCCTTTTACCTCCAGTTTCTCATACTCATTTTCCACCTCACATATGTACTCTCCTAGATCACTAAAATCCACTCGCATCAAATACACAGTAGTGTTGTCCTCGGTAATTTGAATGTTGTCATTGGTCACTAGTGATGTGCCGTTGTGGTACCAGTGCGTGACGCCGGGTGGATGGGAGTCAACTATACAGTGTAGTGTTATTTGGTAATATAGTTGTACCTTTTGGTCTGAAACAGTAGATGGATGATGTTTTTCTTTTTAATGTTTTTTTTTTTACAACTGTACTGGAACAGCCAGATGTGGACGAATAATGGGTATTTTTGAAAAATTTTGTTTTTTTTTTTTACTTTTAATTTTCTTTCCTTTATTAATATATTTTTTTAATTTATTGTGTTAATATAATAATGTTCTACAAAAAACTGTATGAGTCTGGGTGTTTTTTTTTTGTTTTAATGTTTGCATTGTTCTCCGCGACACAGGAATAATTTCCGATATGATTATTAGATTAAGTAGGGACAAAGCCGTGGAAGGTTAATGTGCTTTTGCGCTTACCAGTGAATCCTTTAACCAGTGTCATCTTTCTTCTAGCATTGACAGTGATGCTGTCCTGGTGAATACCTTCTGTGTTCTCCCCGAAACAGAAGTACGTACCATTGACAGACTCAGCACTCGAGTTGAGGGTTAACTTGCTTTGGTATACAGTGGGTTTTATTACTGTTATCTAAAAATATTATATAATTTTAGTATATGTATAGTAACCTCATCTAAAACATATTCACACAACGATTAAGCTCCTGTGGAATTAGGGAAAGAAACTGTTATTTTTTTTTTACCCCCAAGGCAAAATGAAAGGGGTATTAGAAGTTAAAAGTGTGTGTGTGTGTGTGTCTGTGTGTCTGTCTGTGGCATCAAAGCGTCTACACGGAGCGACCGATTTTGATTTAGTGTATGAAGTGAAAACTTCTTTGGGCACGTTGGGCACTTTTAGTATAGGGAAAAAGCACTGAACTTGCGTGACCGTCACATTCAGATACATATATTATAAAATTTGTGTGTGTAGTCCTACGACTAACATTTTTTTTATGTTTACTTGATCGAGAGTGTTCTTAGCTATAATTCAGGAAAATCTATTTAGCCGATCGAAGATCATCTGCTCTCTTTCCATCGTTGAAGGGATTTTTGCGCCGCGGTGTTATAAATATTTAATTTACACTTGTGTTGATAACACTGAAGTTTGTCCATAGCTACAAAAATATAGTTGACACACATAGGAGAAAACGCTACAAAATTGTTTTGTTTCGTCTATTTATATACAATACATATTATGTAGATTCCTCATATAATTAAGTGTTATACTTATAACAAACGGGAATGTTATGTTACGACATACATTTTTTTGCTAAACCAAACATTAAAAGTACATGTATGACGTCACATATTGTTTTTAAACGGTTTTATTTAGCTTACCCTGTTCGTTTTTTGGATCAAATTTAGTAATTGTTTTTTTTTTTTTCATACAAGTCTTTACAGACTGTACCGTATTGAGTTTTAATAAAGCAAAAACAGTTATAGTCAAGATTATATTTTCACATATTACTAACTTTTAAACTTTATCGTTCCATGACATAATTATGTATACGTATTCGAATTAGGACACATCTGTTTGTTCGTGATGTGTCACAGAATAGGAACACTGTTAGTACATAGTATGTGATAGAATATTTCACAAATATGCGGGTGGATGTAGAACCTTTTACTTCACGGACTCGACGACGGAGGATGTGCAGCCAGTCAGCCTGTGACCACGGCCAGTGCAACCTGGTCGAAACGTCAAGTAATTCAAAGGTGTGTACATATTACCTATTACGTGATCGCGTTAATTCCCGTACGCATACATAATTATATATTCAAATATGACTAGTATTCTTGTTAACCCCTCTACTTAAGCTAAATATCTGTCTTCGAAGGCGGTTCGAACCCACATATAGTGTACCGTAAGTACGACATTTAAGCCGTTACGCTAACGCCGCGCGCCGCTTTGTTCTCCTAGATAAACACTTATCAACTTACGGTATTCTTCAAGAATTTCTCAGTTTCCCGATGCCAGAGTATCCTTGGCGCAGGCTTGGCCACAACCAGGCAGCTCACTTCAACTACAGTACCATTCAATACTGTGATATTCTTATTACCAACTATTTTCACCACAGGTTTAATCAATACAGTCACCATAACCGAATCTGAACCTGTAAGTTATTGAAAATAGCGTAAAAAATAACAATAATAACTTAATATATAACTCACACATGGCCGTCTGATCCCAAACTAGGCAGAGCCTGTACTGTGGTAACCGGACTGCTGATAAACATACTTATATATTTCTAAATCCCACTAATCCCACTATCCCACTAATATTATAAATGTTAAAGTTTGGATGGACGGATGGATGTTTGTTACTCTTTCATGCCAAAACTACTGAACCGAGCTGGATACCTGGATTAACATATAGGCTACTTTTTATCCCGATATTCCCACGAGATCGGGACTTACGCGGGTGAAACCACGAGGCGCTGCTAGTACATACATATTATAAATTAATTACACCCAGACACAGAACAAATGATCATGATCACCATACAATTATTTGTCCTGGGTGGGAATCGAACCCACGACCTCTGGCTCAGCAGTCAGGGTCACTAACCACTAGACCAACAAGCTAGTCAAACAAACAAACTTACATTGGCATTTATGAGTTAGGAGACAGTGATCTTACCTTTCGTCGACCCCCTCAAAGCAGTGCAAGTCCAAACTCCATCACTAGTCACATTCCTGATATCAAGAACATCGTTATAAGCCGCGTTGACTACAAGACTCTTCACCGCAGTATTGTTAGGCGCTCGCCACACTATCAAGTTGGCGTTTTCTACAGCACACACGAGCTGGAGATCTGAGTTCATGCGCTTCGATACTGTGTGAGGGCCTAATATGTGAGCTGTCGGATTCCTTTTTATTAATATTTGTGTCGATTGTTCTGTTTTTCCTCCTGTAAAATATGGTATACTTCTTAAAGAAAGGTTTATTTGAATATTAAGGTTGTATAGAAGACGCTTTGAGTAATATGAAGCGGGGGAAATAAAAAAATAAAAAAATTATACAGAAATTTTGATTTTGAAAATAGAATTGAAAATTAATGACGAATACCTATGCTCGTATTATTCCGACTGCGTAAAATAGTAAGGTTGCAATACTTATGTACTATATTACAAAAAATAAAACTACGGCCCACATACCGAAACTACCGCGTTAATTTTCTTCGGAGGAGGGAAGAGTGGTCAAATTTATAGTTAGATCAACTGCAACGATCTTTGAAAATAAACATTAAAAAAATAAAGAATATTTTTTTAATAACTTAACCTCAAGCAAACACACCTCTATTAGCAGCGACACACGAGTACTTTCCTGTTACATTTTCACTGACGTGTATACGTTTTTTGTAGGCATACAGGCCTTCTAAGGTCGGTTCCTTATTTAAATCAATTGCTGAAAAAAAAACTTTTTTCATTAATTCCAATTATACATAATCAGTTATGGTTTAGTGCTCTGAGGTAGGTCTGATTTACTGTTCTCGGCGTCCTTCTCAACGCAGGTCTAGTCTTAGTCGGGAGTTGAGTGTCGAGCGTTTCCTATGAATAAGGGCAATTATGTTAAGCGAATATTAAAATACAGGTGACGCAGTTCGGTGCAGCGCAGGGCAGAAAACCGGTTTTGTAATGTATAATCAGGAGGTTTAAAATACGACTTCATGTTATAAATACATTAAATAGGTATACGGAACTACATTGCATTGACCAGTTTTAGTGGTGACATCCTAGTTTTCCATTAGTAATGTATATTTTTAAAAATAAACAAAAACAATTTAAATTACACAATTTTTTACATTCTATACATTTACATTTTTAAACAAATATAGAGACGCAGTTGGATAAAACATCGACTCTACCCCATGCTGTGCATGACTGCGTCGTCTGCCCAGCGTAGGTTTAGCCAGGCTCGGGGAACGAGTCTGGCTAAACCTACGCTGGGGATCCAGTATATAGGTTTACACTTACACTTGCACGCGGTCAAAACAAAAGAAACTGCCAGCTGAATTTTAGTTTTAGATCTATCTTCCATCTCGTGGCTAAGTGACCATTCTTAACACATTGAGACCCCTCCGTGCCTCGGAGAGCACGTTAAGCCGGGTAGTTGGAGCCCTAAAAACGTCCGACAACCTGGTCTAACTACAGAGCTTCGATATCGCCTAGTACTTGGGTTGTGGAGGTCTGATGGCAGTCGCTTCACGTAAAATATCGAAGTTCAGCCGTTTCCGCCGAAAGCCGACCAGAACTTAGTTGGGAAATGAGGCGGAGGATGATGATCTATCTTCCATGAAAAGATTTACAATTACCATTAGAAGAAATAAAGAAATAACTATACAGAAATAGAACACACGGCGCGGGCAGATTCTAAACCATAGAATAATGTTGGTAACTATTTTCATCCAACTCTTTCTAAATATAAAAAAAATACCATAATGAGTACGTGTTCCGTTAAAAATAAGCTTGTTCTCCAAGAGCAAAGCTTCACTGTAGACTGTACAGGTGATAGTGACTTCATCACCCGCTTCGACCGTGGAGTTGTGCGGCTCTATGGTCACTTGAGGAGCATCCACTGAAATAATGGAAAACATCGCATTTTAAGGTCACACTTATAGAGGAAGAAATAAGAAGGCTTGAGCATCAATAATGTGTCATATACACTAACTTTTGTATAGTTATTGGCAATATAATGTAGTACTCACACCGCACACGTGTCAGGTGTTAAACAGCGACAGGTCGCTAAACTCCCTGATTAAGGTCCCTGTCAGACTCAAAACATGATAGAATAGATAATTGGGCTTCCGAGAAATACCATTATTATTTAGCATCTTGGAATTGATCTGATGATGGAGCCAGGAGGTAGTTAGTGGAACTCTTCAGTGGCTACTAGTAAACCCTTCGAGTTTGGACTCATATGATTCGTTTTGATGAGCCCAACAGATTGAGGTTGGTAACGATGGTCTGATGATGAAGCCAGGAGGTTGATAGTGGTTTTTTTTTACTTTTTAATTCGGTTTGCCATTCAATCGTGTTTTTTTAAGTTTTAATACAGAATACATAATAGTACAGGTACAGAAATCTCACTCCGCCAAATCATTTAAATAAATAGCGACTCTTGTTGTGGTCACCTTTGTCTAACCCCCCCCTCCCTGGTGTGACGTCACATATTTTGCAATTTTACAGCCAAAACTCTGAAAAGAGCAGTTCTAAATTTTTTTTTAAATAATAGTGTAGTAGCGTATGTAGTCTTTAGTTTAAAGGTAACGTTTTGTGTTTAATACTTTACCCCCTCCTTGCCCCCCTTAACATGTGACGTAATTTATGAATGGCCCCTAGGTACTAATAACTAGATACGAATGTGTCACGGTTAGTCGACCCCGCCGTAACACTGCAGAGTGGACCTTGCCTAGTTTTACTTATGATTATTATTACCTATAATGCTAAGGTCCGTGACAGCCCTACTGACGCCCGCCACGTTCCGTGCGACGCACCTGTATGTACCAACGTGTTCTTCTTTCATATCTTCGATCACCAAGTCAAGGGACGTAGTTTGTCTACAATGAAACATACAAATGAATATAATAAACAGTAGTTATTGATGTTCTTACATCATAATGGCAGCCTGTTGGTCTAGTAGTTAGTGATCTTGACTGCTGAGCCAGAGGTCGTGGGTCCGATTCCCATCCAGGACAAGTAATTGTATGATGACCACGATCATTTGCTCTGTGTCTGTTTCTGTCAATAAAATTGGAACGTCTGCTTGTAATGTCAAAATAATAGTTTTTTAAGCCCATACAGTTATTTGCATGACTTATACCTAAAAACCAGTTTTTAATATTTTCGTCTGTCTGATTGTTCCGGCTAATATCTGGAACGGGTGGACCGATAGCGCTATTGTGAATTTGAAACCAGTCGAGCCATTTCTGCGATAAGGCATAACAAACATACCGATACACTCCAAACTTCATCATTTATAATATTAGCAATGTAATTTATGTACTCACAAGCTAGTTGTTTGTTGGTGTACAATGGACGCGTCCTTCGTCCACATCGCGGCCACGGGCACCGAGCTTTCCACGTTACACGTCAGCACCACCCGTGAGTGGGAGTGTGCCTCCACCTTTATTAATAATTATTAATTTATATTTAACAAAATTTTAACCTCATTCATGATACAAATATAGGTCCGTTGAAGTTATTAAAAAAAAACTCCTCGAAATGTTTTTATTGGTAACACTAAAGCTACTACTTTTAAATTTAGAAAAGAAAATCGACACTGAACTCTTTTGTATTTGCCTATTTGAATATGGATTGGACTATCTAACCTCATTTTGAGATTCAAGACTCGAGATCAAGTCTTCAAGATGTCAGTTGGAGTCAATTTCATTCCCTTTCTTCTGTTTGAGTGGACGAGAACCCACGCTGTACATCAGCGTGGGTTCTCGCTATTGTAAACAATCAAATTTTGTATAGGAAAATCAAATCAAAATCAAATCAAATTCTTTATTTATTTCCAAATAGGCCTTATAAATAAATTTATATAAGTGGTTGCACAAATGTACATTAATAATGAAAATATGGTGTCTCCACTAAAATTATGTTCGTTTTAGGCTATTTCTAGCAATGTAGTTTACCGTACCTTCTGAACTAGTTGAGGCTGTATCTCAGGAGGTAACTGTTCATCTGTTCAAATATACTATTGCAATATGTAGCGTCCACACTTTTATGTTTAAAAATGAGATACAATTTATTTTTATTCATCATCATTTCAGCAGCACCATTTCAGCAGAGGATATAGGCCTCCCTTAATGACTTTTTTAAATTATATTATAGGGAGCAAACGAGCAGACGGGTCACGTGATGGTAAGTGACTACCGTCGCCCATGTACACCTATAACTCAAGAGCCACAAGTGCGTTGCCGGCCTTTATGGATGGAGTAGGGAAAGGCTGGAAGGGGTGCTGTCTAGAAAACCTCCACGTGGTGCACCCTGGAAACGTTGGCGATGACGCTGCCTTTCTTCCTCAGTTTTTGAGGACGGCGTCATCGCCAACGGCTAATATTCTAGTAAGGAGAGGAGGCCATATTTCCTTGGCCACTTGGTCGAGGCTGGTCCAACAGAGCGGGCGTGTCTGTCGATTCCTCTGTTGGCTCTTCGCTCTTCGGAGCCATGAGGATGAAAACCTCGGTAAAAAATCACGAAGGAGGGACCCTTCCATGGGTCGGAGTTTCTCCACTGTGCTCAGTGGAGATGGAGGACGGGCTCGGCGTGCACTCACACTGCCACCGAGCAGGCATGGGAAGATTTAGTTTCCTTGCCACCGTCGGCATATCGTAATCCTGAAAGGAGTCGTGGTCATGTCTCGCGACTTCGATCAGGGACGAGGGTCTTGGCTTAGCCGCCCGGACCGCGAGGAAGAAAACCTCTCTAAAAATCACCCCGAATCCCGTGTTCTGGTGCGTGACCAGGGGATGCATGGCTGATGGGTAGTTCAGTCGCTAGCGCACTCCCAGCCGGGGGACCTGCGGACCCCTCGGTTGGGTATAAACCTTCGCTTGCCCGGGTATTGGGGATCTCTGCCCGGGTCGACCTTTAGTTCTCCCCTACTCGTGGGTTTAAAAATGGAATCTGAAATACAAAATATTAAACAAAATGACGAACAAAAGAAGGAGAAAAATCAACAAAAAAACAAAAGTCAGAGGAGTCGGAGGACAGCATCTGAAGCTTCGTCGACCGACGATGAAGTTGCCTGTCAGACGACTCGTTCGGTGGAGCTCCTAGAAGTCGATCAGACTTCTGGGAGCAGTCGCAGGTCGGAACGTTTACGTTCCAAAGCGGACTCTCGCGAGGTCGTGGAGATGGAGCTTGCGCTCCGTGACCTGGAGAGTAGAAAGCGAGGCCACTCGGGGGACGATGATGCTCACACGTCCACAGATATGCTCCCTCCCAAAGTGGCTAGTAGCCACAGAGGGAGGTCCAGGTCACGTACACCGATCCCAGCGTCAGCGGGTTCCGCCTTCTCTAAAGCGGGAGTGTATGCGCGAGCTCGTGCAGAGGGCGAAGTCGTCGCGGAGGAGGAGATCGCGGATCTCCTAATTAAGATCCGTGCGCCGGTGGAAGGGGGTTCCGTCCCTCAAACACCGGTGACGTTGAAGGAGAGGACGTGCGCGGCGGTGGCCATCATAAACAAAGTGGCCACCAAATCCACTAATCTGAAGGGTTCTTTTGTTAGGGCCCTGAAGGACTCCTCCTCCGCCGTGTCTGGGGCCGTTGAAAGCCTCATCGAGGACGTGGCGCGCCTTCAAGAGGCAAATGACCGCCTTACGGCGTCAAACGACCGCCTGACAAAGCAGGTTGCCGATCTGAGCGCTCAGTTTGCTCAGTTTCGAGCGCGCTCAGAGTGCCCTGAGGCACCAAACCCAGTTGCGGCGCAGCCTGCTTCTTCCGCCCACTCTCCCTCCGAAGTTCCTGATTCCCACCTGCGTCAGATTATTGACGCAGGTGGGAATCCAATCCAATCCAGACGGGATCCCTGCCCGAGTGTTGGCCCTTGCCCTTGACCACATGTCCGACCGCCTCAGGGAAGTGTTCGACGCTAGCTTGGCGTCCAGGCGCTTCCCTGATTGCTGGAAGAGCGGGAAGCTGGTCCTTTTGAGGAAGCCGGGACGGCCCACCGACTCGGTCGCGGCCTACAGGCCCATCGTGTTGCTGGACGAGGCGGGTAAACTGTTTGAGAGGATCCTCTCTGCCCGCATCGTCCGGCACCTTGGCGAGGTCGGCCCCGATCTGTCGGACGCCCAATTCGGTTTTCGAGCGGGGCGTTCGACGGTCGGTGCTGTGTTGCGCCTGAGGGCCGTGACCGAGGAGGTAGTGAGCTGTGGCGGCGTGCTGTTGGCGGTGTCATTGGACATCGCCAACGCGTTCAATAGTCTGCCATTCAGCTGCATCAGGGAAGCACTCCACTATCACGGAGTGCCAGGGTACCTGAGGCGGCTAGTGGCAGACTATTTAGAGGAGCGTACAGTCATGTACGAGGACCGAGATGGAGTTTTGAGTCGTCGGCCCATGTCGTGCGGTGTTCCGCAGGGGTCTGTCCTTGGACCACTCCTGTGGAACATGGGATACGACTGGGCCCTTCGAGGCGACTTCCCCCCCGGGCTGGGCGTAATTTGTTACGCCGATGACACGTTGGTCACAGCCCGGGGGGTGAACTTTCAGGAGGCAGCGCGCCTGGCCACCAGGGGTGTCTCTCTGGTGGTCGGGCGCATTGAGGCGCTGGGCTTGCGGGTGGCCCTGGATAAGACGGAGGCCCTTTTATTCCACGGGCCCCGTCGTGGTCCACCCCCTGGCGCCTCTATCGTGGTCAACTCGGTCCTCGTACCGGTTCAGGCCCACATAAGGTATCTGGGCCTGATCCTCGACGGTAGGTGGCTCTTCGACGAGCACTTCCGACAGCTTGCTCCGAAGCTGGTCGGCGCTGCGTCCGCCCTTGGGCGACTCTTACCCAATTTGGGCGGACCCAGCGTCGCTACAAGACGGCTATACACGGGGGTTGTCCGGTCAATGGCACTGTACGGTGCACCGGTGTGGGCGGGAGCTCTGACCGCCCAGAATAGGGCGCGCCTCTGGCGCCCTCAGAGGGTTATGGCGGTTAGAGCCATACGCGGCTACCGCACCGTGTCGACGGAGGCGGCGTGCGCATTGGCCGGGACTCCCCCGTGGGATTTGGAGGCGGAAGTGCTCGCCGAGGTATATCGGCGAACGGCTGAGTTCCGGGCGGGAAGCGGCAGTCGGCCCCCGCCCGAAGAGGTACGCGAATGGCGTGAGGCCGCTCGCCGAGCCACCATGGCTCGTTGGTCGTCCCGGCTGGAGGCTCCACGTGCTGGCTTTGCCGCCGTGGAGGCGCTCCAGCCGGTCATCGTCGAGTGGGCAGGGCGGCAGCACGGGACCCTTTCCTTCCGACTGACGCAGGTCCTTTCCGGGCACGGCTGCTTCGGGAAGTACCTGCACTCGGTCGCTAGGAGGGAACTGAGTCCCGCCTGTCACCACTGCGACTGCAGTGAGGACTCGGCTCAGCACACGCTGGCGGTTTGCTCCGCCTGGGCGACGCAGCGTCGGGCCCTCACTGCAGTCATCGGAGGGGATCTCTCGCTACCGGCCGTCATACGCTCCATGGCCGGTAGCGACAGGAATTTTACCGCGGTCGCGACCTTCTGTGAGGACGTCATCTCGCAGAAGGAGGCGGCAGAAAGGGTCCGGGAGGACGATCTCCACTCGGACCTAATTCGCCGCCGGCGAACCGGGCGGCGGAGGCGCGCTTACCAGCGCCTCATGCCGCCCTGAGTGTGGCCGCGGGTGGATGGGACGGGTTTTCCCCTCCACCCGCTATAGTGGCCCCCCGCGAGGAGGCGGCGTCCGCGTGTGCCTGGGCGTCGCCTAATTTAGAGAATTTTACCCGAAGGTGGTGCCCGCGCTTTTGCGGGCAGGCGCTAGGAGGGTTCCGGACGTCTTAATAAAGCTGTTCCCGGATCCCTCCTACTTAAGGCGCAGTACGGCACACCGTGTGGTTTTAGTCGGTTCGATTCCGACACACCGCCCCGCCGAAAACCCCGGCGGGGTGACGGCCCGAGGGGGTTTCCACACGTACAAAAAAAAAAAAAAAAAAAAAAAGGGAAAGGCTGGAAAAGGAGGAGAGGGGGGAGAGACTTCCATGTTTATTATTCTTTAACCGCAGGTTTTAATAAAAGCAGTGTTATAATTACTCCACTTACCTTTGGTGGTGTTGTTAAACGAGGAACGTCTGTAAAGATAAAAATAACTTAACAGAATGAAAATATGGTAATACATTTTAATATAATAATATTGAACAATATATATTCTATTATTAGCTACCCGGCCACGCGTTGCTGTGGCTAGAGAATTTGCAATAAAAAAAAACTATCCTATCTCTCAAGTTGGATCAAACTGCACACATTGTAAGCGGCGGTAGCGTAATGCTAAGGCGTCGGACTTGCGATCGAGTGGTTGCGGGTTCGAACCCCACCCAGTGCACTACCGACGTGAACCCACTCTTAACACAAGCATTTAGATTAGCTGGAGGGGTTAATAAGAATACTAGTAATGTGTGACCCACGTTACTAGTAGTCTTTTTATAAAAAAAAAAAATGTGCAAAATTTTATTAAAATCGGTACATTAGTTAAGGAGTTCATGGCGAACAAACAACATCATCCTCATCATCCTCCGCGCCTTTTTCCAACTAAGTTGGGGTCGGCTTTCAGTCTAACTACGATACGGCCGAAGTTTGATATTTTACATGAAGCGACTGCCATCAGAACTCCACAACCCGATAGGGCGATATCGAATTTCTGTAGTTAGACCAGTTTGTCGGATTTTTTAAGGCTCTAACTACCCGTAACGTGACACACAACGTGACACGAATTTTTTATATGCTTATATACAAGATAGAAAATGAAGCTAAAGACTTTATTTTATGGTATAATTCTTGAGGAAGGTTTAAGGATATTTACCATCTCGCTTCGACTCTAAGGAGCGGAGCAGTGACAATAAATGCGGATATGTAGGGAACGACTAGTAATAACATATACCTGGTGACTTCGGCTGTATGGCAGTCGTTCCTATTCTCCTCAACTCTTGGTTGTATTGGTCACGTCCATTTATCTATAAGTCAAAAGATTCACATCAACATCAAATCATAATGCCTTCATTGACAATATTTAGTTAACTAATGTACCTAATACAGCACTGTTTTATCGTGCACTTAGGTTATTAAAAACTAAAATTAAGCATTAAAAGTATGGATACTGAAAACTAAACAAAATAAATTAAAGTAAAATAAGAAAAACATTAGATAGAATGAAAGAAAGACAAAGAATAGAAGTCTCTGAGAAGAAATATAATCGTTGCTCTAAAAATAGTTGAGATAACGCTACGACATTCTGCCATTGATGCCAGCAGAATGTCACTTTAAAACTATACTCACAGCAATATAGAAGAACTCATCGGGCGGTATAAAGGGCTCGGCCGCGTACACTTTCTTAGTACTGTCCACTACTTTTAGCGGCACCTCGAACAGTGTCTTGCCTTCTAATGTGAGGATCTCCGCGTACTGGATGTCAACCGTTGCGTTGGTTTGAGTCAGTGATATCGTCATGTGGTTGTATGCCCCTGAGTTTAAATAATCTCATGTATAAATAGAAGAAAGTGTACTAAACTTGAAGACACGTATGTTGTATTTTATTCTAAGAAAAATCTTTAAAGCATAGTTCGTGCAGCTTCAATTCCCGCCTAGAGCAAATATCCCTATACATCATAGAGTTATCTATACTTTTTTTATGTCAATGAATGCATGTGTACTTCGATCATATATATATATAGGTACCATGGATGTTTGATCGGCGCTCAAAAATGGCACCCACTAAACTGTGCATCAATGCAGTAACGTCTAGACAGTAACGTCGAGATCGTGTATCTATGGTACATTTAATTTAAGCATATGTATTTACGAAAATAAGTATGTAAGTATGTTTATTCGTGTTCTGGAACCAATAGTACATGCTCTGTTTCGTTACCCTAACTGAACAGAGCATGTTTGCGAGGTAGATAGTGATGTGTAACACGTCAAACGTCAAAACTTTTGGAAATGTCAAACAGCCTGTAAATTACCTTTCAAAGGTCTGTAGCTGGTTTCCAGCATAGATTTTGGTGCTGGAACCGAGAAGCCATGGTTGAAGGTTAAGTTGGACAGGCCGACCACCTTCACGGAGTAGTCCTCGGCGCTACCCACCGTTATAAGATAGTTTCCCATCTCTGGCTGCATAACTTTCACAACCTAAATTAAAGAAAAATATAATTATATTAAATGTCTATTGTAATCTTACTAATATAATAAATCCCATACGAAAACTACCCATTAGAATTCATGTGATGCTTTTACATCTGATAAATTTTTTCCATCCCAAGGTTGCCTGGAAGAAATTGCTTTTCAAATCAATTTTTGTGTACTCACGGTAAGCAATATTTTAATGGTGTACAATAAACTTTATTCCATTCTATACTGAATCTGGACATTCTATCAACATCCTTGGTATTAAATCATGCATGTCAGCCCTCTCTCATACGAAATATGAGCTTTATTGGTCAGTTTTCTAGTTCAATTGATCAGTTTCAAAATAAGATTACTATATTGAGCATTTGTTGTGTGTCTGCTGGTAATTTATCTCTACTATGTATGTATTTAGAAATATATAAGTATGTTTATCAGCAGTCTGGTTACCATAGTGGTTTGAGATCAGACGGCCGTGTGTGAGATGTGTGAAGTTATTATTATTTATTATTATTATATATTAAAACATCACGAATTTTCCTAAAATCAAAGAGGCGCACACGGAACACGTCACGCCACCGTCTCAGGCCTACTTCTGAAAGAGTAACGGTCAGCCCGACCTCCTCCCCCCAGGCTGCGCTCATGCAGGTCGTAGATCATTCTGCGCTCTCCGGCGCCTGGTGCGTCTTATGCGGGATGGGAGAGTGTTTGTCCTCTCCTTTTCCCTTTTATAGCACCCTGTATCATTGCATTGGTCTGGGTATTTCTATATGTAATATTTATGCATTTACAACGAAAATTAGGTTATGGTTATTCGTGTACTAGAGCCCATAGTACAGGCCATGCTATGTTTGAGTCTAGATAGATTCCTGATTTTTTTATTGTACCCTAGTGAAACCTGTCGGACTGCATCCAAAACAGGTTTTAATATTTTTTTGTGCCAAAAAATATGTTTTGTATATCTATGGCGAGGCCGTTTCCAACCGATCTTTTCGGCAGTCATTAAGGGAGGCCTATGTCCAGCAGTGGACGTCCTAAAGCTGAAATGATGATGATGATGAATGCGTGCCTTCAAATATATACTTAATGTGATGACTAACCATGATCTCGGAGAGGTCCAAAGTCGTAACTAACTTTGGAGGTCCTTCCAGTTGCTCTCCCTTAGGGTCCACTACGGTGATCTTAGGCTTGGCCCCCGATACAGAGACCGTCACTTCTCCCAACGTACTGTCAACTGGGATCTGGAACATGCAGACAAACATTGACACTTAAGGAGGAATCTGGTGGCGTGGCCAATTCCGTTACCAAAATTGCACTGTGAGAAAGTTTTCTAGCCAAAAAGCCCTTGATAGTGCAACCGCATAACATTACACAGTTCGTAGGCTGTAGTAACAGTTTCCCATAAGGTGTGTGGTTACTTGACACTTCAGCTGAGTAAAAGTAATACTAAAGGCGCATTCGAGGAGGGAGCTTCTAGGACTAAAGTCATTTAAATTACAGGTAATTTAAATTACAGGTAACCGTCCCTTCGATAACAAGGGAAGTATTTGATGGTTATTTCAGTCATTTCTGAAGATCCTGGTGTACACGAACCACAACTGTATTCGGGTATGTTATGTACACAGATTTTGATGAAAAATGTAAGTACACAAATTTTCAAGTTACCTCTTGTGTGAAGTTGTATCCAGCAGGGTTTGTGGCAGACGCAAGGTTGACAGTCCGACCTTTGATGGAACTCTTGACAAACTCCAGCATCTGGAAATTCGGTGAATTGTGTGGTTTCAAGAGCCAAGCCACAGTTATTAAAACTTACTTCTCTACGTCTTACTTAGTATAAAATGTAAGTGTCACTGTGTCTCCTTGAATGATTCCATGTCTAGAATGCGTTCCTCCACAACAGAAATAAACTAGAAGACTTCCTATGTTACCTTATGTACACTGGCCTTCTTTAAGTTAAATATTTGTCCGGAACTGGCGGCTGCTATCTGCTGGTACACTTTGTACGAAGGCTTGTCCAAATCATTGCAATGCCCCGTCAGAATGAACACAACCTGCAAAATAATGAGCGTGATACGTATGGGTACAAATAAACCACAGAAGGTATTTACGTAAAGGTAGGGTATAGATTATGTGAGAAACTGTCGTGAATAATTGCATATAGAAGGGAGAGCTAATTTTCTCTCAAATTAGAGTCACTCTACTGGGGAAGTATCTCTCTACCTTACAGAGGACTATAGTTAAACAGTACTGCTAACAGTGTGATATTGGATTTCTAAACGTGAATAGGGTTGCCAGAACTCCATTAATAAGTTGACAACCCGCGAGTGTTGTACTTGTGTTGCCAGTGACTGATAGCTATGCTAGTTGTATATTTGTATCTTTTTAATTTTTACGTGTTTAAATAAAAAAGAAGCAAGAATTACTTGACTCTGCCTATTCTGAATCTCATCCAGCACTTTGGCAACCGTACTGTGGTCTCCGGCCGTAGCATCCGTGAACACGTATAGGTAAGACCTTGGCCGGCTCACATTCAGTGCCATTTGTATACCAGTTAGAGACTTCTCAGGACAATCGCCTCCTCCGTACACACGAACTGCGCTCAAAGCTTGCTTGAAGACTTCCTTGCTGCGTGTCACTGTTGCTGGACCTACCGCTGTAATAAGCCCGAAAGTTAATAGAAATACCTATGTGGGGCAGTACTGTAGAGGATTTCTCGTCAGTGGTCACGCGTTTGATACTCGCTTAATGCAAGTTTTTTTTTAATACAGAATATTACAGAAAGGTGTGGTCAAATTGTTGGCTTGAAGAAAAATTATTTCTTCTGAAAAGGCGCAAGGCATATTCAGAAGAAACAACGTAATGTAGGTGCATATTTCTAAACAACACATTATAAATTTTCATGTCAATTTCAATGATTTTGTGTCTTTATTTTTTTATGCAGACAATTTCTGAAAAATTTGGACATTCCATCAACATCCTATCATATAGTATTAAATATCTATAATTTCGTTCATCTCACTAACGAAATATTAGCTTTATCGGTAAATTTTCAAGTTTAGTTTTTCAGTTTCAAAATAAGATTTTTGTTTTAAAAAACATGAATTTTCATAAAATTACTCTCTTACTAATTCATTTCGTAATTTCGACCCAAAAATATGACCACTCGTTTCTGTAACAACCTGTATATTGTTCTGAAGGTATCTTTGTATGTGGTTTTGAAAAAAAAATAGGTCTAAACATGTTTATCCGTGTTCTAGAAGCCTTGGTAGGTAAAAACTATAGGTACTTAGTTTGTGTCTAGAAAGCGATGTATTTTTGAGGTGAAAAAAATACCACTAACTCTTTGCTTATCAACTTCATTGATAGCAAGAGCCTATGATTGACTTTAACGTAGATATATCTCGCAAAGGAAATCGAAATCCCTCAAAAATCGGTTTCAAATTATAGACAATATAAAATCTTAGGAGGGAGAAAATATTTGAACACTACCTAACCTAGTGTTCAAATATTTTCTCCTTGATTTATTTTAGTAAGAAACTTACGTCTAAGTGTAGGTGTGTGTAATATATGTTCACAAACTTTCGTTTCTAAATGTATTTTCGTATTATAATTTTTATTTTCTTCATTCTTCGTTGAGCAATTTTTGACTATGGCTTTATACACTTTAACTAAAATCGTTTTAAGATATGTTGAAGACACGTTTTGACTTTGAAGTTAAGTTAAACTTTTAAACCAATCTCTTTTCGTGGAATTATAGTAATTACCTACTTGTAGGTAAACTAGGATCAACAACAGTGACTTAAAAACACCGAGCATTACACTTAGCGACATTTTTAGCGACCCAGGGAAAGTTAAACTGTCTTGGAACGCGCAACGAATTTAAACAGAAATATATTTGGGTATATATTGTAATCTATCTATTTTACATATTAATATGTGAGAGAATTCTTTGCAAAAAAATTAGCGTAGTTACGGAGGAATGCAAATATGGAATAGGTAAAGTTTATTTGTAGAAGAAGTAGGTACAGAGAGCTACAATTTTTAATCAATATGAGTTATAAGTTTCAAAAAAAATTGAGAATATGACTACAAAAAGCTACAGTATACATATGTACCTACATATGTATGTTGACCAGTCACAGTACGGAAAATCTATACCAAGTTATCAAAACGATGAAAGTAGATTTACGAGATCAAGGCTCTTAAAATCATTGCACAAGATGCTTGATGTTTTATATGAGCCGAACAAAAAATTAAAGAAACTAATAAAAAAATCTTGAAAGCCATGGTACACTCGGTAAGTAGCGACCTTACACTGAACACCCTGATGTTATTATGTAATGTACCTTCTGCTCGATTTCAATAACTATTGGGTAGTAAACCTTTCCGCAAATTGTAACAAAGACTGTTCAATCTTATCTTTGAGCACCCTTAAAAAAATTGTGTCTGTATTTTATTTGCACATTGTAATAAAAGAAATAAAAAGATTTTCGGGTCGGTTTTACACTTTTCATAATGCAACATTAATTATTTAGCATTTTATTTGAAAATTAAACATTTTACCTAGTAGTAGTTTAAGTACGAGTGTTGACAACTAGGACGACAAATATCAACTCAAAAATACTAACCTGGATCATGAAACGGTACGAACACAAAATCTGTAATAACATTGCTCTCCTTCAGCGCCGTGTTCAAAATCATTTCAGCACCTTCTCGGAGTTGCCTCAAATCATTTTGCATGGACCCTGTCACATCAAAAACAAAAGCCAAACTGCTCTTTCCAAAGTCATCTTTTGCCGACCGGGAGTTTCTTTTTATTTTGCACTCTCCTAAATTTGCAAGCGCGAAAAATATTAACAAAACACACTGCACTGACCCAAACATTTTTAGTACATAATGTTTAATTGTTAAGATTTTTTTCGTAATGAGTGGTGGAGTCCGTTTTTAATGTGTTATCTTCAACCTCTGACCGGTGTAATCAATGTGGGTTGGCGTGAGGAAATAATGTACTTGAATGTATTTATGTTAAGACTAGGTGTACATAGGCCTATAGTATAGGTCTTTCATTCTCTATTTTATAGATATCAGCCGATTTTATAAACGACCCTACTGCTGAGCGTGGGCGCTTAAGTTTTTTTTTGAGAAGTTAATGCATAGATGTCTTTAACCACATAAAATCTTGCCTATTGGGAGTTAGTATACTTCATTACACATTCAAAGGCATTGTTGTAGAGCACTCTCAGGTTTTTTAAATTTGTTCCCGTCACTATTAAAGCTAGTGAGGAATTATTTCTAATAAGTACATGGAGTTCGAAAAGTCTCAGGTGGTCAGTTTTGGACCTGAACTTTGAACATTTTAAACTACTCTGACTATTGCAGTACGTTCTAATTTTGAGTACCTAGTTTGTGAGATTAATCCCAGAACTATGATAACCCCACGATTACGCTAATGTGCACCGGCATTAAAAAGGGAAATAACTCACTTGCAAAATCTTGGCTCCGAGTCGCACTTATCTGCTTGACATATCTAATGTGGAAATTATAAATTAATTGCAAGTAGTAGGTCAAAGCACAATTAGGATATTGTTTTTTTTTATCATTTAAACCTATTATACGTCATTGTTTTAGTCTGATTATGACGAAGCTTGCTGGTTCCAACATAACTGCTTTTAAGGTCGACGAAATAGTTAACCGTATTGCGAATTTTATTAATATCATGAGCATAATAATATGGTTATAAGCAATGTTAAAGTCGCTAAAGTACTATTTTCAATCAATCAATCATCCTATCATAGTCCACTCCTGCGACCTTCTTCAGGTCGTCGGTCCATCTGGCTGGGGAGCGTCCCATTTTCCATTTACTGATTCACGGTCTCTACTCTAGGACCCGTCTGCTCCAACTGCCATCGGTCCTTCGGCATACTTGGCCAGCACATTGCCACTTCAGAAAGCTCATCCTGCGAGCTGTCAGTAACTTTGGTTCTTTGTCGGATGACCTCATTGCGAAAGTAGCCTCACCGTTAGTATCCACGTCTCCGCACCGTATGTCATAACAGGTAGGACGCACTGATCGAACACTTTCATTTTAAGGCATTGCGCTAATGGCGAAGAGAAAACTCGACGTAGTAGATCCTTCTGGTGACGTCTTTCTATTTAAGAAAGAAAGTACTATTTATGGCACAACAAACGCTCTTAATATTTTGCAAAAATTACAATTTCTGGGACCGCAGTCAGGACAAAAGCATGTAATATCGAAATTTGGAAGAGTTTGTTTTATGTACCTAATATTTATTTGGAAACAGAAGGGTCCTTTGGAATTACATTAAGATATGATTCTAGAGATCTGAATTTAATGGTTGGAGATAATTTATATTAGTAATTGAGGAGAAACCATCTTACTCTGCCTTAGTTTAGTCAGACGATGATAACAACTAAGGATAAACTTCAACGAATTGGAATAGTGAAAGAAGACTGAACTCTCTTAAGGGAGAACTTACTACCAGGTGTGGCAGATATCTCCAAAGACATGATGCGCAATTTTCTCCTACAATTTCGAACGATTAGGAAGTAAGTGAGGGTTCGTTTGCTGCCTGCTGCCCGGGCTTTTCTACCTCATATAGAAGCGAAACACGTGTCGAAGTATCTTTTACTTACTTAATTATTATTAATTTATGGAAGACGCATTTCTTTAACATGTCAACTTGCGTATATTAATTAGTAACGGCTACTTTACGAAAGGCAATTCTTATCACTTAGATAACTACATAGTAATTAGCAGTGACCCCGGCAAATTTCCCTATTGCCTTATTGTATATAATTTCCAAGATTATCGTTAGATACAACTGGCTGCGTTACTATTGCTATGTTTAAGGAGATAATAAAACAACGCTTGATTATTTTATCACTGATGATCGGTAGCTATTAGAGCCATGCTTTGGCACGTATGGGCCGGCTCGACAGGAATGAAACCACGGCATCACGAAAAACCGGCAGTGAAACAATGCTTCGTTGTGTTTTGCCGAGTGAGTGAGGTTACTGGAGGCCCTAATCCTTCTCTCTCCCCCCCCCCCCCTCACTACTCCCACCTTAAAGGCCGGCAACGCACTTTTGACTCTTGAGTTGCTGGTGCCCATGGGCGGCGGTATGGACTTACCATCAGGTGACCCGTCTGCTCGCTTGACCCCAATCCCATAAAAAAAAATGGGAAACAAGTGACAAGGATTTTTCACCCACATTACACTACATTTTCGAGTTAATACCTGCAGTCAAAGACAAACCCGCATCCAAGCGATCAATGGTTTATAGTCTATGGCGCAGTGGTTTAAGTGGACAAACCGTTAGTCAACTAACGTCACTATATTAAGTGTTTAAGGTAGCAGATAGGCAGATAGTTTTGAGTCTGGGTGTACTCTGTTTGTTACAGGGATGGCGCACGGACGGTCAAAGTTCATGAAATACTAGCAGCGAACCGCGGTTTCACCCGCGTAAGTTATGATCCCGTGGAAATATCGAGATAAAAAGTAGCCTATGTGTTAATCCAGGTCTCCCGCTATCTACATACCAAGTTTTATCGCAATCGGTTTAGTAGTTTTGACGTGAAAGAGTAACAAACATCCATCCATCTATCCATCTAAACTTTCACATTTATGATATTAGTGGGATTACAAAACACCAACACGCCACACCGAGAGTTTAAGGTTCGATTTCTATACAGGAAGAAGTTTTTGATCTACAAATAGTTGCCCTAAGTCTGGGTGTTCTTCGTATCCGTTGTTTGAATGTTTGTAAAGTTCCCCGACACAGGAATCATTCCTAGTACAAGAGTTGCCTTTGTACAAAAAAGAGATAGAAAGAGAAGTACTAATACTTTCCCTAGAGCGAGAGTCGTCCTGTAAAGGAAGACAAGGAAGAAGACAATGATAGTATTCACAACAGTCTGTTGTAAAAAAAAATAGACAGTCACAGAAGTGAAAACTTAAACGAAACGAACGAACTTAAAACGTCACATTAACAGGTTGGTGACATTAATTAATAAAGATCTGACATAACTCAATGTTTAAATTGGCGCCTTCTAGTGGATCTATATATGTATTATTAGCGTGACGGTCACGAGTTCAGCAATCAGCAAAAGTGCACAAACGTGGCTAAAGAAGTTTTCACTATAAAAAAGTGTGTGTCAGATCTGACGCACGACTGGAGGTTACAATTCACTGGAGTCTCTCTCTCTCTCTCCATGTCTCTCTGAGGCTGTACATGTAAATATAAGAAACTCGGCTCCGTCTTATCAATTTTCGTACAAGTCATAAAAATATTTTTTTAAATATAAGACACTGACACATTTTCGATCAGGGTCACGTGTCCAGACGCGAGTTTAACATTTTTTACCCATCCCAAAAAGTGCACAACGCCGCTAAAGAAGTTTTCACTTCAAAAAAATCTTAAAAAATCAACGTTACATGTAAAATCAAACAAAGTATTAAAAATAAAATCTTTATTAAAATTCACACGACATCTCTATAGAAGACATTCTGTTCGACTTAAATACAAAAACAACCAACTATCACCTAAAACTACCTACAGCTCAAAATGTTCTCTCTTTATTTATTCTATTTCATACGAACTGCATTGTGTCGAAGTAGATCATCACAGGTATTGTACAGACATCATATACATGCTTTTATTTCTCTAAAACTTCTTTAAAAATAGCTAACGCAAATCTTAAAACAACAACTTCTGCCAGTAGGACTTATTCATAATAACTAAAGATTTTCAGAATGTGTTCACTTAATTGTTCGTAAATTCTGACTTGCTCCGGAGTCCAGAAAGGAACATGAGGTTTTATAAATCTCTATTTTTTAACCCCCGACGCAAAAACGACGGGGTGTTATAAGTTTGACGTGTCTGTGTGTCTGTCTGTGGCATCATAGCTCCCAAACGGATGAGCCGATTTGAGTGCGGTTTTTTTGTTTGAAAGGTGACTTGATCGAGAGTGTTCTTAGATATAATTCAAGAAAATCTGTTCAGCCATTCCAAGATCATCAGCTCTTTTGTAATCGCTTAAGGGATTTTCGAGTCGGGGGTATTTTAAATTTATGGTTATTAATGAAATACATTATATGGTTACACATATTGTTATAGTGAATCGACTTCTATTTGCCCCAGTTCATGCCAGTATTTACATTACAGTATAATACGTTCAATAAAAAAAATCTATTAAAAATATCATATTAATTACAGAAACACTTGACATTCAAGATAATTCAAAACTTTATATTTCACTGACTGTATTGAGATTATTCGTAAAACTATCACTTAGTATAAGAATTCCCAAAAGATTTCTTTATGCTAAAGGGTGGCTTAAGTAGCCGTTAAACATCTGTGAAAGCACCTGTATTAATCGGATCTTAACCAACAGCTATTTAAAGTTGATAAAACCTTGTTATTATATTAATTACACATGTAGTCTTTAAAACAACTTATTTGGCACCTTTGTAAATTGTAAACAACTTTTAAACACCAAAAAACAATTCACTAGTAACGAAAGAATCCATGAAACCATCTACACACGACGCTGATGGTTTTATACACAGAAGTAATGAAGTAACAATATAGTCATTTGACCTAAATTACATAGTAATAATTGACTTACTTAGATTGCGAGAGAAGTTATTGCACAGTACACAATATATTACAGAAAAGTGCGATCATATTAGTGGCTTGAAAAAGGTATTGGCACAAAATAAATCAATTAATTTTTAAGTTCAATTTGCGAGTTTTAAAATAAGATTTCAGTATTTAAAATAACATATTTTCCTAAAATTGTTAGCGCTTTACGTCATTCACACCATTTTATACAACCTTTTAATTTGACCACGCCTTTTTTGTAACATTCTGTATAATAATGTTTTTATGGTCTCGTTAATATCTTAACCTTCTCTGGATGGTGTACTACTACACAACGCAGGTTTTTGAACATGTTCAGTGCCATGTTGGCATACATATACACTATAGCACGTTTAGATATTACACAATATGTTATGAACATTTCTTGTATTGAACCCTTACTTAAAGTGTTGTTTCATTCATCTGTGTAATGAACTTGAGAAGTAACCAAATGCAGTCAGAATTAAAAAGTAAGAATGAGTTCCACTATCCAACTCCTGGCTTCATCATCAGACCATGGTTACTGAGCCCAATCTGTTGGACTCATCAAAATGAACTACGTGCGTGAGCGTGATAAAATTTACCGTTCATCTGGTTATATTAAAAAACAGTTTTACATGGTGACAAAAACTTAAATGGGTGAGACAATCTTCAGTTCTCTGTTTCTGTCTGTCTGTTTCTGTTATTCTTATTCTATTTAATCTATTTTTATATTATTCTATTTAATCTATAATTCTATTCTTATTTTATGTAATCATTCTGTTTATTCTTATTTTATGTAATCATTCTATACTATAAAGGACCGTCCATAAATTACGTCACACGCTAACGAAGTGTGACAAGGGGTGGGGGAGGTCATAAGCTTCGTGACGTCACATGTCGAAATCCAAAGTATTAAACACAAAACATTACCTGTAAACGAAAGACTAGACACATTACTACTTTTATTTAAAAAAAATTAGAACTGTTCTTTTCAGTTCTGGGTGTAAAATTGAAAAATATGTGACGTCAGAACAGGGAGGGGGGTCCAAAAATCATGAAATTCATGTGACGTAATTTATGGATGGCCCCTAATAAAGTTGAAGAGTCAGTTTTCTTGGCTGAATGCTTAGTGCTTTGGAACTATAAGTTGTATTGGAAAAATTGTTCATGCAGGTGATACCCTAATTTGTGGGGAAAGTTATGGACTTCTTAACATCACGCTACGACCCCTAGGAGTGGAGTAGTGACGCGGGTGACACTGCGAGTAACGGTTAGCTACACATATGCAAATAAAACAACACTTACAAATAAGGAACTTATGAAGAACAAGAGAACTTAAAATACTTGTCTTTATTTTTGAGCATCATTAAACTATACAATATAATCTAAAATATTATAACTAAAAAAGAAATATTCAAATGTATTGCAATTCCAATCCATAGAAATTAAATAATAATTAAATTAAATATAATCCAAATTATCAAATTAATGTTAAATCAATGTTAGTCAGCTTCAAGCTCAGGTTTAATCATAATTTAAGCCTCTACAAAAAGCCGTCATTTGTAAGTCAACAATTTATTACCTGTTTTTATTTACATATTCGTAAATAATAAAGTATAATAAAGGTCACCATTTTAAGCTTCCTGTGATTGGACAAGCATAGCTTACTTAACAATGTAACTTCGCCGAATGGTCTTAGTATTATTGACAGTAGCACTATTCGATTAATGCCGATCGATGGCAAAAACTGCTAAGTATAACTTGTTGTGGCCAATCAATATTGAACTTTATTCATTTGTAACGAGAGTTGAAATTTATTTAAATGCATTATTAGAATAAGCCATCTGTTGTACAATTAATTAATACATGATTGAAGTTCTAGTCAACGTGCGAGCATACTTTTTTCTATCACTACATATTATAAAACAAAGTCCCCCGCCGCGTCTGTCTGTTCGCGATAAACTGAAAAAGTACTGAACGGATTTTCATGCAGTTTTCAACAATATACAGAGTGATTCATAAGGAAGGTTTAGGTGTATAATTTGTTAACATTTTGTGTAAATTGGTTGAAATATTATGATGATTGTTGAAGATGTCTCTACTACCCGTGCAAAGCCGGGGCGGGTTGCTAGTATATATATATATTTTTCTATATACCTTTACTTGAAGATGACAAACGAGTCTTACGTCTATAATGATGTTTTTCGGTGGTTGCTGAAATTTCTCAAAATGCTATATGAAATAACAGTTTAATAACAAAATAAATATAGGCCCGACCAAAAACATACATATTTAAAACTAACCTGTAATCAGATCTAAGAAGTAGAACGCATATTATGGAGTCAGAAAACTATATAGGAAATAATATATTCATCGTTTATTACACAACAATAGCAATTTGAATAAAAATATAAGATGGACTGTAACTCTATTGGCACTTAAATACCTAAATAACAGGCACTTAACGATCCTTTCATAGTATATTTCTAGTCGGGCTAAGCAAAATACATTACTGTTAGTAAAAACACTTTAGGAATAACTTTGGCAAGCATATAAACTACATATAAGTGATATTTGTACTTGTTCTGAAACATTGGTCATGGATATTGTGGAAAAGAGCAGACAATCTTGACATATGTGTACTTCACTGCAATTAGGTATATTTGCTATGGAAGGACATAATATAAGAGAAGGCCTGATTGAAGATAAATGTCTGAGATATTCTGAACTAGGTTTCATTTTAGTTTCAGCTATATGTAAATGTACAGTCACTGACACACTGGTGTCAGTGACTGTACTCTGTCAAGTATCAAAACTCAATTGTTACCCAAATGACAGCGCGCCATTATTTAAAAAAGTTGAAACTGGATTTAAAAAAAAATCTCTTAGGAAATAAATCAAAGTTTTCAAAGCTTAATATATTACTAGTAAATGTCGAGTAGGGTTAAAAAATATAAGCTCTGCCATATCTTATATTTAATTAATATTGTCAAAAAATGTCTCCGAGGTCCAAAATTCTATGTTACTTTATTTTTAGTTACATCATTGTGTAATAGCTGTAGCTGATAATACTTATATGCAGCTTAGCTTACTTAGCTTAGCTTACTATAGCTCACAGGGATTTTGTCATTGAAATAAACATGCTTTAGTTATTCTCTTGAGTCTATACCTACCTACAATATATACGCTGTTTCTCAGTTGTATATACAGTGTGTATTTGAAAAAGGAACACTTACTTAAATCCCTGAAAGGGTATGACTCTAGCATGCAGTTACAATAAGAATTTTTTGAAAAAAAAACTATCCGTTTATAAGTTATGACCGTTTGAATTTCCAGGTTTTTCCGTATGTCATAAAAGCAGCTGGAACGTGTTTTTTTTTTTTTATGGTATAGGGAGCAAACGAGAAGACGGGTCACCTGACGGTAAATGACCGCCGCCCATGAGCACCTGCAACTAGAGTCACAAGTGCGTTGCCGCCCTTTAAGGTGGGAATAGGGGAAGAGCGGGAAGACGGGAGGGGGGGATTAGAGGGGAAGGACGGGAATAGGGAAAAGGGCAAGGTTAGGGCTTCCGGTAATCTCACTCACGCGGCGAAAAGCAATGCAAGCATTATTTCACGGCCGGTTTTCTGTGAGGCCGTGGTATCGAGCGGAGAAAGTTAAAGATTTTGAATCATACATATTTAAAAAAAAATGGAGGCAAAAATACTTGGAAATTCAAACGGTCCTAACTTGTAAACAGATGACTTTTATTCGAAAATTCTTATTGTAATTGCATGTTAGAGTTTTTCAAATACATTCTGTATATATGTATCTATATTCTTTTTTATATCTTGGATCGTAATATTATGAAAATCTTGTCTTAATTTTATCAAACTATTAATTTAAATGCAGGTTTTGTTATAAATCGTACAATATTCAATATCTGGTGAAATAATTAATTAGATTAGAAATATAAAAATTGTTTTACTTACATCTTTTTTATTTATGTAAATTTGTATTACGTATAACGTACATAATACTTCATTGTATATTTATTTACTAATTCGAACACATTGTTATGGGGCAAAATTCCCAACGAGTCGATGATATTAATCATTAATTTAATAAAAAAAATACTATTAATTATCTTCGAGTAGGTTTTCGAGTCACAAAATAAAAATAAAATCGCAAATGTCATATAATCGAAGTTTTCCTATTGCATCGTAATATGGGAAATGGCGATATTATACAAGTACGCAGTTATAAGCATAGACCGTGTTCACGGTTCAATTTTGATTTCAATAATGATCAATCGGTTCCGGGACAGACACGAGTAGGCCTCACAACCTCGAGTCTCTCGTTCTCATAAGTACACATCTTTTTTACACCAGCATCTTTATCCTGATCCAATTGAAGTATTAGTTAGTCTATGCTCGCTACTGAAATCGCGTACACAATAATATACCTGGTTACGAAACAAGAGGTGTGTGGGGGTCGGGGGTGGGGGTGGCGGGGTCCCGTCACACGACGTCGTCGGCGCGCGGTCGCGGGGCGGGCGCGCGCCGGTACAGCAGCACGCTCTCGCCCACCTCCCCCTCCGGGAACTGAAATATTAATGATTACTCGACACTAGACAATATGTTTATAGCCTCTCATATTTTACTAGTCCATCTGTTGTTAATTTAGCTACTTAAATTAAATATAACGATAAAAAAATTAAGTGTTTTATCCTTTTTTTAAAGTTATTTCGTGTTTTTTTTATTAATGTTATTGACTTAAATGAAACTGTCTAAGTCTTAAATTACGAAAAAAATGTTTTTTGAAAAAATTCCATATAGTTAAATTATCAAACTGAACATATCTGCTACAAAAATAGATTTTAGGAACTTAAACCATAAACAGTTAATTAAGTAAATTAAAAAAAAATCTTCTAACTAATAAACTATCTTAATCCTATGCGTTATAAATGCAGATCACATCAATTGAAAACTACTTTATTTTTATTTTGTATATGTTATGGGCCAAGTGATTAATAAAGCATTATTCATAATCTCCAGACTGTTTAAAAAATGCCCCATCTGAGTAGTCTATATATTAATAGCGATTGAATTAAGCAAATGAACCGGGCTACATGAATAATGTGCCCCACCTATTGTGCAGAGTAATAAAAATGTGTTTTATTCAATAGGGAATATGCACCTGACTCCAAAATAGCATAAATATGTTTTTTTAATCTTTATTACTATAGAAATATATTTAATTTTTTTTAAATATTTTATTTATTACTTATTATAAACTTGATATTTTAAATCTCTCTACCTAATTTCTAAAACGCAATGCTATTCGATTAAATGAAATGTAGCGCGCCTTGCACCACTTTTTGTTATCTGAAAATATAAATTGTCATGGGCGGTTGTGATCATATTTTACAAAATAGGAGTATTTTCTGTCTTTTTTAATAATAATAAGTAGGTTTCAAAACTTTCATTTTCATAAATAAAGAATCAAACACGTAGTGCGTGATGTTACAGAAAAAGCACGCTGAAATGCTCTACTTAAATCACAAGAATCCGACTGCAGTTTTTTTTCACTGTAGTATTTGTTATTTCGTACATCTGTATTGTGTTATTTTTTCCGGTAACGTAATGAAAAAGAAATTCGTTTAAAAGAATAAAAAATACATGCATTTTCCTTATTGGTTTGATTATACCATACCTTATTGTTATAAAATCAATATGGTAGGTGTGAATGAATACTATTTATGTAAAATATCATAAAAACAAGTATTCGTTTTTTAACCTTAGTCAGACTTATGTTTAACAAAAAAAACTTGAAAATTAGCGATGGAGCAATTGTATCGTGTGGTATATTTTAGTTGGTACGATGCCGACACGTCGTTATCACTTGGATGACATTTTGGGTTGCACGTCTGTCAGACATATACCACCTTTACAACCACATCAATAAATAATACTCCTGATGCCATTCTAATACATTTTCATAATATTCATTCAAATACATATCAACTTCTTTTAGAGTAATTACACATTACACACTTTATCGAAGGTTCGTATTAGTTTTCAATTCGAGATATAAGTAATATAACCCTTTCGCCGTAGAAATAAAAGCTAATAATAATAGAAATAAATACTCGTAAACTAAGGAGCAAAACAACTGCAATCTGTAGCAGCGCGTGTTGCCTAATGACTTTGCTATGTTATGTTCTCGGTCCTAGCGCTCTGCCTAATGTACCATAAATGGCATAATTATTACTTTGCCCAACAGTTATTTAGCAAAATTCATAGTTTTCATTACACAGCCCGATTTGACATGTAATTCTTCATATTGCCTGGGCATTATAAATAGTGCAACGTTTAATCACTCGGTTCATAACATATAAAACTTTTCACTATCATCAAATAGCTATATAAAATACACTAACCTGCGTGTGAGGTATCTCGTGCAACAGCTCGTACCCGTCGAGAACGTTCTCGAGCCGTCCCTTCAGCTTGTCGAAGAGCACGAGCAGCGTGGGCGCCTGGCGCGAGGAGTACTCGGCGCGCCACCAGCGCAGCGGGTTGTTGAAGAACGCCGCCGCCTCGTACGTGTCGCCCGACTTGGACAGCGGCGGGTCGCAGCGCAGGTAGCGGGTCGTTATGTTCATGTGCAAGTGACTATAGGATACGTTTATGTTATTTCTTTTGTTTTGTGTACTTTTGCCCGTGGATTCGATCGCATAAAAGATATTTTACAGACAAACTTACTTTATAAATGCGAAAGTGAGTTTGTCTGTTACGCTTTCACACCTGAACTGCTCGACTGATCATTATTAAACTTTTTATACACGTCATCGGGGGTGCAGAAAAGGACATCTGGGGTACTTTTCATCCCAAAAAAAAGTACTGTTACTGATAGAAAAATAAGTTTTATGCGAGCGTAGTCTCGAGCAAAAGCTATAGTTTATAATAATAGTGAAAATACTGTTAAATTTATTGTTTCTGAGACATAACTCAGTAAATATAGTACGGCAGTGGACCATTTGACAGCAAAATCAAAGGTATGATCGACACTTTATAGTAATATTTGAATGTGCAGTAGATGGCAGCTTTATAGTAAAGATAGACGAAAGAAAATATAAAAAAATGATAACTACATACAAATATAGTATGTCTGACCTGTATAGTGGTGTAGAGTGGCACGGCATGAGGAAGGCCACGGAGCTCCTGTTGTTGGGCACGGCGCCGCGCAGCTCCGCCATCGCCCGGAGCGGAGCCGCCTGGTGCAGCGCGCCGAAGTACGCCGCCGGGACCGCGCTGCCCACCAGCATGGCGCCTGCCACTACGTACAGTTGCCACCTACCATACGTAATCAATAATGATTAAGAAGTGAACCGATTCATTTCATTCAATTAGATCATCACGTGGTTACTTCAAGGATCCATTTTAAGACTTGAAATTTGAAGAAAAAAACCGGACAATTACGAGTCTGACTCGCGCACCGAGGGTTCTGTAAACAAACAACTTTATTTTTTTTTATGGTTTAGAGGGCAAACGAGCAGACCGGTCACCTGATGGTAAATGACTACCGCCGTCCAATGGCACTTGCAACTCGAGAGTCACAAGTGCGTTGCCGTCCTTTAAGGTGGGAGTAGGAGAATAGGGGGAGGGGGGAAGAGTGGGAAAAGGGGAGAGGGGAAGGACGGGAATAAGGGAGAGGAAAGGGTTAGGGCCTCCGGTAACCTCACTTACGCGGCGAAATGCAATGCAAGCATTGCTTCACGACCGGTTTTCTGTGAGGTCGTGGTAACGAGCGAAGTCGAGCCGGCCTTGTATGTATATAGTACGTTCATCTCGGAACTCGTCTTTTTTGAAAGACAAACTTAACTTAGCTGTTCTAAAATTACTCTCCCATAAACTATCCAATCGCAAAATATAAGTTTGTAATCACAAAAACAAATGTTTATGTTTTTTATAACTATCTAATACTAATAACAAACTCACTTCTTAGCTTTCCTGCTCCAAGGTACGATAACATCCTGCGCGAGGTACAGCAGGATCGGCAGCAATGGTAACATGAATCTAAACTCCTTGTGTGGTATGAAACTGTAACAAATAATTGAAATTTGTTTTTATTGCTATGTCCTTAAAATCTATGAATTGGTGGAGGTTTCGAAATAGGGGTCATAATGACCCTATTTCTAACTCTCCACCAATTTTATACATCCACACATCGAAAACCACTAAGTACGTTAATAAAATAATCTTTAGAAAAAGACAGAAAATTCACAAAACAGTCTCGTAAGAAGCAGAAAAAAGATATTTCAAAAGATGATTCATTCAAATGCTTAGAAGATAGTTAAATATTCCAAAATACATACAAATACAATTTTTTCTGAGGCAAACATAAGTTTAGGAATGAATTACATTATGCAAAACATATAAATTTTAAAATATTTACAGATATAATTGTTCAGCAACATATATACATACCACATAATTTATTATCAAATGAACTTTAGATGATTTTTTTAATATAAAAGTGCTAAAAAAATACATCTTATCACAACTCATCATAAAACATCATCCACAAAAGATGTAGGAGCTTTAAAGTGACGGATAAAGTATTTTTCTCATGTAAAGGAGCAAAGTACCAATATCCTGACTAACCTGAACACCGCTAGATATGCTCCAGCGGCAATCAACAGCAACAATCCGACTGTGTTCTCCTTCGGCCGCCGCAGTATGTTGACTGAGGCCCATAGCACTGGCACCAGGTGGACGCCTAGTACTGCTGGCAGACCTTGCGTTATGTACCAATACCTGTGATTGTAAAATAGTTTTAACATCCTTTACTACTTACATGGAGTAATAGGCATATAACTTACTGGTAATTAAATATTCAGATTAATTCATTCTTTAACAAAAGACAACCCTAACGTCGCGGCGGGCGTAGTAAGAACAGGTAAGAGTTACGCTACGAGTTACCTTAAATACAGGGTGTTAGTGAAACGCTTCCGAAAACGAAGACAGATAATACTAATGGTACCTTTGATGATGGGTCAGAAAAAAAATCGATCCCGATGATATTTTTTTTCAATCAGAAACCTTGAAATTGGTGACAAGAACATTGAAAGATTCAGTTACATAGATACATACATACACATGATATCTGTTTAATGCCTTAAGATATACGAGGGGTTACATAACTGATATTGTACTAATACAGAGTAATATGAAATAGCTAACCATGGATGTTGTCCATAGAACGAGGCGATGTCGTGAAGCACGTTGAATCTGAAGAACTCCCACGGCGTGACGATCAGTCTACCGTAGTAGTATGAATCGAGTCCAACGAGGGCGCTACCAGCTATTATGCTGTAAATAAGGAATACTTTAATAATAAGCATGTTTTGTTTTATTTTGTCTTACTACTAGAAAAAGTAATAGTCCATCTATGCATAACAAATAATATTAGTTTAAGCTCTATAAACTTTTCAGAACATGGGTCAGAATATTAGTAGAATATTAGTTAACAATACACTAAAAATATGTTTAAAGGTGTTAACAATATGTTAAAATATTTTTGTTGCTATTATTGATACTAGCTTTAGACCAGGGGTGTCCAACATAATCTTATGGAGGGCCAGGTTTAATATTTTTGTAATCGTAGCGGGCCAAAAATGTCCAATTCTAACTAAAGTCTAATAAGTACCAAAGTGAGCTTTAACTGTAAAGAAAACGGTATTTTTCATACAGATAGCCTCAATTTTACTGAGTATTTCACCTAATGAGATAACTGACATCGTTTTTGAGAAAACGATGTCGTTTCGAATGAGAGCGAAACTATAAAAAACGGATTTCTTCAGTTGTACTTTTAAAGATTATTCGATATCTTTGGCCTTGTCATCAATTCTTCTTGCTAAGGACCTACAAACATGTACAATATAGTCGATAGAGAGATCATCGAATAACTAACATAGGGGAAGTTTAACACTGCTCGGGTTGTATCCATATCTACCTATGTATTGATTTGTTATGTTACTAACATTTTTACTAGGTCGCGGGCCGGACGATGGTCTTCTGCGGGCCACATAGTGGCCCAGGGGCCGTATGTTTTACGGGCCTGCTTTAGACAATGCGTTTTGATAACTTATTATGACGCGTTCCTATAAACAAGAAACGATTCGTTTTGCTTACGGACGGTAAAATTTTCGTTGAATCGTTTCTTGATTATAGGAACGCGGCATAAGCGGTGGTTGAAAACTGGTAAGATAAGGCATCGTCCAGAAGCCATAAGGACCAAAGGCACAGATTACTAAGTAGTTACTTCGTAACAGATAAATCACACCCAACAAAAATATCGATGCCTACCGTTTTAATTGCCTACTCTTGCCGGGTTTCAAAATGTATGTACCTTTTCAATAAAATTTAAAAAAAAAAAAAAATACAATTGTTCTGTAAATTAAATACTTACCCTTTTCATTGCCAATGTTTTAGTATACTTACAAAAATCCTATAACATGTATTTTATTTTTATGTAAAGATTAATAAACTTCTTCCCTTTTCTAAAATCTCGATTATTAAGCTGTATGGTGGAAAATGTTCTAAATATTACAAACAGTTTTAATGAATAATTTGAGGGAAACAAGGGCAGACAGAAACATTTAGGATTTTTTTTTTTTTAATTACGTAAATATCGATGCCGGGCTTTTTTTCTCTTACTATATATACCGCACATAAACAAAACAACCATGTCAATTTTCACTATGAATTTTACAGTATTTAAAAAATATATCAATACGATATCAAATTACGTTTTTTGTACTTTAAATTAAGGGGTATGCGCGCGATGCAGCTGCCGGCAACCCATTGCGCGAGACTGCATATAAGGTCCGCCGGCGAGCTGATTGGCCGGTAGGTATATAGCGCGCGCAAGTACATCGAGTGGCATAGGCCTGGCAAAAGTAGTGCCGGCGTCACGAGAAAAAACTAGTTGAACTAGCAAAGGACTGCAGAAAATAACAGCGAGCCCTACAGCCAGCAATCAGTGAGGCTGCAGATGATGATGATGAACTCAACCTTTTAGATTATTATTTTTTTGACAATTAAAATTAGCACATCAGGATCAAAAGCTGAAGTTTAACATGTAGAGTAGGTAAACTTATAGTATAAATAAAATTACCTGATTGGTACATAAGTCCTCATGATCAGCCTCAGCCGTCCTTGGTTAGTGGTAAGCAGATTGTATACGCCGAGCACGACCCATATGGGTGCTGAGGTCGGACGTATAAACACGCACAATACCGCCAACCATATCCATATTGGACTTTCTGCAATTAAGAATTGCAAATTAATGAATTAAAATAAAAATTATTTTATAACATAATATAGTTCTTAGTTTGATTACTTATTCTAGTTTTTACATAGTTGTTAATTTGCTTTTTTTGTTATGGATTCCTTTAGGATAAAAGCTTCCTCCATACAATAGGATAAATTAAAACATTTAATTTATAAAAATATGATAAGGACCTATATTAAATTTGTTGCATAGTCCAAATTTGAAATGTTTGACATGAACTCTAGGACTGATTTGAATCACACCCAAATAAAATAAGGTAAAGCACACCTTCTAAATCTACACAATTGCCTCCAGTTTGTACCAAAACTCTCTGTGTATTTAGTTTGAAGGCTGGCCATCCCAAATAAGTTTTGCAAGTTGTTTTATTGACTCTTAACTCCTAAATGATAATAGATTATTTGCTAGCCAGAGTTTAAGGCAGGAGCAAGGAGTTGGGACTCAAGACAGGACTATAGCCCACAGGACAGGACAGGACTATGACCTAACTTTTATGGACTATGTTAAATTGTGAGTGGGCCCACTCACAATTTAACATAGTCCATAAAAGTTAGGTCAAATATCTATGCTAACCTTATTCTAATACATACCCCGATCATAATACCCAAGTTTTCCAGCCTTGAATGGGAACAATGATAAAGCAATACCAACAATTGACGTCTCCAAGGTCTGTAGCAATGTTCTACCAGAGGTGTAGAACCAAAACCAAGAGGTTAGTACCAGGAACAATGCCCATTTACGGCCGCCTGTCCATTTGTAAAAGCTATAATCTGCAGCAGTGCTGATGGCTGCTTGGAGTATGCGAGGCAGGAGAATCTATAAAAATTTGAGTATAATTAGACCTTGAAAGGATGAGAAAATATGTGATTTTTTTTGTATGAAAGTGTATTCTGGAGACTTTTCATATAATATATATAATGTAGCAATCAAAATCTAATAACCAGTATATTGTTTAACACCATATATTAAATGTATATTTGTTATGTATGTTGATTAATTATATGGACTGATAACAGCTATAAACAATAACATTATCAACCTTTTCCTCATGTCCGGTAACAAAAGTAGGTTACAGAAAATATAAGGAATAATAATTCTTCATACATTTCTGTACTTTACTTTTATTGCAGGTAGGACATAGCTTAGAATGTTTATAATGTCATTAGTGTTTTTTTTAAGGGAATAAGACGTTGCAGATTGTGTAGAGAAAGACTCTTTAAATACACTTACCAAAGCTTCAGGATGGTCAAGTCCAGTGTATTTTAAAAACGTATACAGGGCAGCTATCAGACTCGGATACAGGTAACTTCTAATACCCTTTTGCCACTCCCAAGTCACTGCCCCATATCCAAACACTTGTTTGTGGGCAATTTCTAAAGTCTGCCAATACTCATCAGGAACATACCAAGTCTGTACGAGGAATACTGACAGAATTCTGACGAGGAATATAAGTGAGACCACCTGTAGCGGCCTCAGGCCCTTTGCCAACACCATTCTCCCGCCTAAACCGAAAGAGGTTACATATGAATCGTCTATAAATAGAAAGATTATGTGGGCTCAATATGAAAACAAAATCTCACAAAGTATAACTACAAAATATCCTAAGCACTATAATTATTGTAAAATAGTTCCAAAACGAAAACTCGGTGTTGAACACTAAACCAAACGAAACAAACTTTACTCACAAAAATGTCAACTAACGCGTCTCTGTAATTAACGAAAAATATGAATGAACAGTAGTATTTTAATGAAATGTAATTAAGCAACACAATTCCATAATTGTATTTAAAACAACAAAAACGTTTGTCTTCACTATTAATAAACACAAAAATATTTTTTTAATAATTATTTCACTAACCTCAACAAAACCGCCACCGCGTAGTAGTGCAGCGCAAATCTTATAAAAGTATGTAAATAAGTTTTTAGTTTTTCAATATTTCATGTGGAGGAAATTTGACGATTTTTTAAAATAATTGTAATACTGAAAAACTATTTACCATGTTTTAAAAGCTAAATATTATTGTAAACTATAATTTGATACCCTGTAACATTGTAAATTTAGTAATTTAATTTTGAAATCGTCTACATGTTTGTTAAATCGACTAATATGGACTGTTACAACGCCTTAGAACGCGGACGTCAGTTCAGTTGTGTTCGAAAACTAAAGGCGAAAACTACAGAAATATATCAAACTTGTGTGCATTTAAATCTGATTGCGATGTCTACAACAAAATAGTTAAAATAAATCTTAGTTTACCATCATCGAGGGTATTAGTGTTCTGTGTCCATAATAATATTATGTACAATAAGTATTTATTGAACCATATTATAATTATGTGTTGTACACTGGAAACATGTACGGTAGACAGATTTTAACTAACACGTTTGGAACGTCAATTTACGAATGTTGATTTGTGAAGTAATATTACCTAAATTTCGTTTCAATAAATAAATAAAACATGTTGGAATAGGCCAAAAATGGGTAAGTTTGGTAAAATGCATGAGGGACTTTTATGTAAAGAGTTTTACTTACGCGTTCTTTATTGACAGACGAAACGAAAAAAGAAACTGTGGACCTTTCGAGGCGTGGGTTGAAGAAAATAGAGAAAGCGCCCGTAGAGGAATCTATGACGATTATTAATTTGATCTTAGATCAAAATGAACTGCAGCGGCTGGACAATATTGACACTTACAGCCGTATTGAAAACGTAAGTTTGTGTTATTTACAATTTCTGCTAAAATTGTGCGGTACGATTTTCGGTTTTTCATTTATCACTTACTAGTGAAAAATACGCGATATAATTACATTTTAAATTTTAAACTTTTTACTCTAAATTAAATTCTATAAACTAAATTCTAATAAGTTTGTGTGTTATATTATATAAATATACTTTTATATTTTAGTACTTATAATATTTATATATAAAATACTTTTATATTTTAGTTTAATACCAACATTTTACACAGTATCTCATACTTTTTAGCTATCAATATGCAACAACTTTTTACTCCGCATGCATGGAGTGTCCCGTCTGACAAACATCCGCATACTTGCACTTAGCAACAATGGTATTTTGCAAATAGAGGGACTCAAGGATTTGATTTATTTAAAAGTATTGAAGCTGGCTGGTAAGTAAAGCTAAGTTTTACAAAACTGTACTTCTATAACATTCTATTTTTAAAATTATTTAAAGAAAAGCTGCAGCATTGTAGTGAAGTCATGCATCATAGAATGTTATATTTTTTAAATATGCATAGTTCCATTTTCTATTGTGTTATGCCTATAGCTATAAGGTAAAATAATTTTTCCATAGCTTTTACTGTCTAGAATTTTGATAATGCTTTTAGCATTATTCTTGCCATCACTAACTGTTTTTATACCTAACATTTTAAAAGGTTTGATGTGTTAAACTAAGTGGAAATGGTTGCAATAATTTTTAACAAATTTATTAGATATTGAGGGTCAGGTATTAAAAAAAAACTTGGTAGAACAATATTTTTCTTGTAACTAAGCGATTTCCAAGATACTTTAAACCAGGGATTATTCTCTTCTATAGTAAAAAGGCATCTTTTATTTTATTGTTTGCTTGCTGTGCTTTAGGCAATGAACATACAATTACATATTCCAAGATACATCTCGAGGTATTTCAGATTACAAAACTGCTCATTCAACTGTTTTAGGGCTTACTTAAAATTCGAAACATATTTATGTAATGAACTACTAGTGGCTGACCTGTGAAAATTTGTCTGTATTTGTAAATTTTTTTGCAACATTTTTCATTGATGCTCCACTCCTATTGGTCGTGGCATGATGTTATATAGCCTGCCTCGATAAATGGGTTATCCAACACTAAGATAAATTTTAAATTCGAACCAGTAGTTTCTGAGATTAGTGCATTCAACCAAACAAACAAACTCTTCAGCTTTATAATATTAGTATAGATAAGTACAAAACTAAGTTGACAGTAAGTAGACCAGAACAGATTTCTGCTGCCAGCTAATATAGTACAGAGCTATTGAAGATGATGATCCCCGGAACATCACAATATGCTTTTTTGCTTAACTTGTAGAGCTGCTTAAAATGGCACTATGCCAGTATAGTGCTATTTTTATCTGCTGTTGCTGCCATAGGTCTAGTCATTTGTTGTTGAAGTGTGAAGGAACCCATACAAAAGTGACAAATGTAGACAAATTAGATGCATAAGTAAATGCGGGGCTCATATTTTAGTTTTGGCACTATTAAATATACACAGGCAGCAAGTGTTAGTAGTCACTGGCCTAACGCTTGTGACACCACCAGTACAAATGTCCTCATATTACCATTTGGTATGGGGTTGCCTTTTCACTTTTATAGAATAGCATAGCATAGGTGCTGTGCAATGCTGTTTAACCACAATCGAATGTAGTGTAAAGCTACAAACTTTTTTTTTATGGTATAGGGGGCAAACGACCAGACGGGTCACCTGATGGTAAATGACTACCGCCGCCCCTGGGCACCTGTAACTCAAGAGTCACAAGTGCGTTGCCGCCCTTTAAGGTGGGAGTAAGACAAGAGGGAAAGGAGGGGAAGAGGGAAGGGTTAGGGCCTCCGGTAACCTCACTCACGCGGCGAAAAGCAATTAATTGCTTCACTACCGGTTTTCTGTAAAGCTGTGGTATCGAGCGGAGTCGAGCCGGCCTATACGTGCCGAAGCATGGCTCTCCCACATCAACCTCCTCCTAAAATACATAATGTATTTAAATTAAAAAATGTTTGCAGGCAACAACATCAAATCAATTGAGCATCTGAACAACAACATGCACCTGGAATATTTAGATTTATCAAACAATCAAATATCTTTTATTGCTGACATATCTTATCTGAAAGGTTTAAAGGTGAGCTAATTTATCAAGTATTTCTAATGTAACGAATAAAATAGTTTACTAAAAACAAAAAAGAAATAAAGAAAGATTTGTTTATCATGATAATAATTATTCAAAATAATAATAACGGCTGTCTGATTCCAAACTAGGCAAAGTGTGTTACCAGACTACTGATAAACATACTTATATATTACTATAGATAAATTACACCCAGACACAACAAATAATCATGCTCATCACACAATTATTTGTCTTGGGTGGCAATCAAACCCACAGCCTCTGGCTCGGCAGTCAGTATCACTAACCACTAGACCAACAAGCCAGTCAGATTTATTCTGATTTCAACACCTTCAAAGCTGATCTAGCAATAAGTATTGTTTTTTATTTATGTTTAAATTTGGAAATTTTCCAGCATTTGAATTTGGAAAGAAATCGGATAGTAGATCTACGACAGTGCGACCGCTACCTGCCATCCAACTTGGAACACTTAGGGTTGGGACACAACAATATACAAGATTTAAATGAAATTAGTCATTTGGTACATTTGAACAAATTGGACAGTTTCTCTATACAGGGCAACCCTTGTGTGGCCATGGCTGGTAAAGACAAGCTGTATCCTTTTTAATTGCAATCAAGACACTAGTATTATACGTATCTGAAAAGCAGTTTATTTTTTATATACTGTACAAACAGGGAGGAGCTTTTGCAATTACAGTTTTTGTATGAATAGCTATGGTAATAAGGCAATCCCTCACTGCAAAAGGTTCCATGGCATGACACAGGCAACTCAAAAATTATTATACGGAATTCCCTGTGGACTTTAAATTTATTTGAAAATGGTAGGTATGTAACCCTGTAAAAGATAGGGGATAGTATCTACCTCTTTCTTACCTTCTTGTATTGTGTTAGTGTCTGTTATTGGATAAATATTTATTCCTTACATTTCAAACCAGAGGATTTGATTACCGTCCATTTGTTCTCAATTGGATATTGAGTGTCAAGTCCATCGATGGATTTGTCGTCAGTGCAATAGAAAGGTAAGTCGTGATTTGATATTAAATATTATTTTATTGAGCACCTTTAGGATTTTACAATTTATGAATGGCTGTGGAGGAGGGCTAATATGAAATAGTTTCATCTGATCTGTGAAGTCCATGGACTTTTTACTCAATTTATGGAATTTGTACCGGTGTTCCTGTCCTAGTATCCTCTCCAGTCACGGAATACAGGACATTCTGGTGTGACCCCGGCTTCTGCGAGCTACTGCAATCTCAGTCCTAACCCTAAGTTCCTCTCCTACCCATTTTTCCTTATAAAAATTTACCTTCCTTCTTTCCCGTCTTAAATCGACTACATTCCCAAGGAGGGTTGACGTCAGGCAGGTTGGCTTTGCAATGTTACTCATTGCGCCGACCCCAATGAAAATTGGGACAAGGGCAACAAGATGATGGTGATGGTGATGATGATGATGATGGTGATGGTGATTATGATGATGATGATGATGATGTGCTGCTAATCCTGAAAATCAAAATACTACGAGACGTACATACTAGCTATAGGAATTCAGTGTACGTCAAAGATGGGACCTAAATCCTAATCCCACTAATATTATAAACTAACAGCGCCCCGCGGTTTCACCCGCGTAAGTCCCGATCCCGTGGAAATATCGGGATAAAAAGTAGCCTATGCGTTAATCCAGGTCTCAAGCTATCTACATACCAAGTTTCATCGCAATCGGTTCAGTGGTGTGCGTGAAAGAGTAACAAACAAACATCCATCCATCCATCCATCCATCCATCCATCCATCCATCCATCCATCCATCCATCCATCCATCCAAACTTTCACATTTGTAATATTAGTAGGATATGAAAGTTTGGATGGATGGATGTTTGTTACTCTTTCACACAAACACCACTGAACGGATTGAGAAACCGCGGGGCGCTGCTAGTGTGTCATAAAATTGTTTGTTCATTTGTTTGTTGTTAAGCTATCACTCCTCAATGATCATGTTTGCCTACACATTGTTAGGGGTACAGAAAATGCCATAGGGTACCTTTCATCCAGATCATTATAAAGTTCCACTATCCACCTCATGGCTCCACCATTAGACCATCGTAACCAATCCCAATTTATTGGACTCGTCAATACGAATCATATGAGCCCAAACTCGAGGGGTTTACTAGTAGCCACTTAAGAGTTCTATTACCTATCTCCTGGCTCCATCATCAGATCAGCTCCAAGATACCAAATTATAGTATTGTGATCCAAATTACATACACCTACGAAGTTTCATTTCGATTGACCATTAGAAGTAGGTTTAAAGTCACTTCAAAGACTCGTTTACATAGTTAGTAAGCTAGGTAGTTAGTTACAAGTGCGAGTCGGACTCGCGCATGAAGGGTTCCGCACCATCGTATAAGATTTAATACTATGTACGTACTTTTTTATTGTTTGTTGTTATAGCGGCAACAGAAGTACACATTCTGTGAAAATTTCAACTGTCTACCTATTACGGATCGGTATTTTTTAGGGTCCCGTTGGTAACCCTTCGGGCACTGAACCCTAAAAAGCATGTTAAAAAAGTACTGTAACATTTGATGGTCGTCTGGTATAATAACTCTACCTACTATAATTATTGATATAATCTATATTAAAACCGCGCCCAATAAATACTTAAAAATATAATGTGTTTTTGAAGCCGTTTTTAATGAGTGTAAATTCTTCGGGTGGAAGTTTGCAACGAAACGATGCTGTAATTACCTAATAAAATTCCAGTAATTTACATGAGTTTGAAACCACACCCGGTACTACGCGTTTATACTCCACATCTAGGGATCGATACAACTTAATAAGGCAATGACTAGTAATATTAAACACCTATACGTTATATTGTGTATTACTGTTTTTCTTGTTCAGTATTTTTATATCGTTAAAATAAAAAATAAGCACATAACTCGGCTTATTATAAGCGGTCACCGTAGAATAAGGACTTTTGCTAAAACCCTTTAATGTCCTTTTCGAAAAAGCCGTTTTTCAGTTAGGTTCACTATTTCAAAGAAGCTCAGTCCACATGTTAAGAGTAAGAGGTAAGGATTGATTATTATGTTTGCCACAAATAACCACAATAGATGTCAAATATTACACAAAAAATAATGTAATTTTAAATGCCGTTGAAAGTAATTAATTATTTTTTCCATTATTTATTAGCATCTTAAGAAATCAAACTAATATTATCCTTTGTATAAAAATACCATAAAGTAACTACTACCTTAAACCATGTTTAGTTTGCGGTACTTCACTACATATTATAAAACAAAGTCCCCCGCCGCGTCTGTCTGTCTGTCTGTTCGCGATAAACTGAAAAACTACTGAACGGATTTTCATGCGGTTTTCACTAATAGACACAGTGATTCATGAGGAAGGTTTTGGTGTATAATTTGTACCCGTGCGAAGTCGGGGTGGGTTGCTAGTAATTTATATATAGTTATAGATCAACACATGCAAATATGATATTATGTTTTTTTTTATGATTTTACATTTGACAAAGCCAACTATTGTTGCGGTGACTCTGTGTGTTGATCTATAATTTTAATTTATGATAACTATTTTTTAAATTGACGATTTCGAATAATTGATGATCAATTTTATGAAATAACGATATTGACTTTGAATATATTTCTTGAAAATGAGCGTTTATATTATGTCATACATTGAATACCATCCGAAGTAACTTATCTTGTCTCCATATAAAATTAGAGTGATATATATCCTGGAGACTTTAGGTGGGCGTGATGTAGTTGATGGAGATATTCTTAAATTGAACGCGGTGATATCATCATTGGCCTCAAATGTGTTATACACAAATTAAGCATTTCTTATTTCGACACTCGAATTAGTCAATGCATCCACACATCCATACATCCTCAAAAACTATCGCGTTTATAATATTAGCAGGATAGTAGAATGTCCACAATTAGCTTGAATATCGATAATACATCAAACAGTGATATCTATACGATATGTTTTCAGTTTAAAAGCAGAATGGCTGTACAGTCAAGGTAAAGGCCGTCATTTCCATTCTGGTCAGCATCAGGAACTGTGCGAGTATCTGGCTTCCACTTGTCCTCTGACTGCTGATGCGCTTGAAACCGAGGACCAAAGGAAATTGAGACTTATACTTAGTAAGGTAATGTCTATTATAGTAGCGTTAGAATAGAATAGAAATAAAGTTTTGTATATACCAACTTTAATTGGCTTACACGGAAATTACAGAAAGCACATGTACAAAGGGCGGCCTTGACTCTATAAGCAATTTCTTACAGGCAACCTTTGGATGGACAAAGGCGGCAATAAATATGCAGAAATATAATAGATCATGATTATAGAACTGCTTTAAATATAAACAAATGTTTAAATTTAATTACTTCATCGCTTCTTACAACTTAGTTTTGAGTTGGACGTCTTTATTCTTTAAAGCGTAGTATCCACTTCTAGTATTCTCGATAGTTATCAGTAATAATAATTAAACAATGTTCTATTGCTAATTTGCGTTGCGTTGCTCTTATATGTCGTAGGCACAACATCATCAGCAGCAGTTGAAGGATCAAAACCACAGTCCGTTGAAGCCCAAATTGCAGTCACCGCGAATGCAATGTAAGTACGAAACGTGTATGCGAGCTTACGTGTCACGTGACAACAATATTTTCAACAATATCAAATTTGGAGCATTATTTTATATTTTCATGTTATAAATAACTTTCATGTAGGTGCTATAAAACGAAAGAAAAACACTGTCGTTTTCTTTGTTCAGAGTAAACTATTGCGTTTAATTCACGCAATGAATATTTTCATTGCATGAATTAAACACAATAGTATTAAAATCTATACAAAAATTATAAAGAAGAAAGGTTTGGTTTTTGTCTATAAACTCTGAAATTAGTGAACCAATTTTATTCATTCGTTCACTATTACAAAGCTACTTTGTTCAGAGGTTGCTCGGGCAAACAGCGGGCGGGGCGGGACGGTGACATGGCGCAGCTATTTGAAGTATATTTTCATTGTTCATTTTCATATTTATTTGTAGTATATTTACATTAACTGTGATTAATTTGATAACAGTAAGATGTGATGCCATTCCTTGTTTTTCATACAACATTGTACCGAACTCACCGATTTGATATGTTAAAACAATGGCCAAGTTATTATTATTGGTTGTTATGGCGGCAATAGAAGAAAATACTCTTTAAAAATTTCAACTGTCCATACTCTAGCTATTACGGTACATGGTAAACAGACGGACGGACAGCAGAGGCTTAGTAATACGGTTGCGTTGTCACACTTTGGGTACGGAATCCTAAAAAGATATGGATTTGACTTGACGCTCAACATTACTTGATTGACTAATGCCGCGTTCCAATAAACAAAAAAAAACGATTAATTTTGCTTACGGATGGTAAAAGTTTTCTTGAAAATTCAACGCAATTTTACCGTCCATAAGCAAAACGAATCGTTTGTTGTTTATTGGAACGCGGCATTAACTGACTTGTTTTAAACTTTTGTGTTTTTTTCAGCACGTATAACGCCACGACATATGGGCCGGTCCCCAGACCGCCTCACGTCCAGCTACCACTCTGCGCTCTCTAAAACCAGTTCCCCATCACATCAGATGTCTTCATCACTATGTGGAGACCTCCCCGGAATACCAACAGCTATGAGTCAGAGTTTCGATTCGCCAGGACTTATGTATGCTACAGAGAAACGCGATAGGGAGAAAATACCAGGTATGTTATGTAAATAACGATAAATCATACCAAGTGTTGATTATCATTATCACACATCAAGCACTAAAAGTCTTATCGTTCTTGACCTGTGACTGATCACAGTTATAGTTGGTAATATTTTGAGATAAGTTGAAATAATAATGTGAATTTAGAGTAGGTACAAATACCGGCACGAGTCGTGAGCACAAATTTTCTAAAATAAACTTGTTAAAAAGTTGTCACTAAAATTGCACTCAAGTATACGATAGCCAAATGATACGTGCGCACCCAATAGACAATGAGCGTCGACTGATGAACCAATCATGTGCAGCGTCAGCGTGGTCAACGTCATATCGACCAATAAAGTGTGCTCACGACTCGTGCCGATAACTATACTTAGTACTACTCGGTACTTAATTTTTTTTTAAGGCTATAATGGCATATATATATATAGCTAGTATTCTTGTTAACCCCTCCGGCTAACTTAAATGTTTGTGTTAAAAGGGAGTTCGCGTTAGTAGTGTACTTGAAAGATAGTAAGTAACCTATTAATTTTACACTTATTCAAAGTCACAAGCGTTACATTAACAAGTATAAATAAAAAGCGGCGGTAGCGTAATGGGTAAATGGGTTCGAACGCTCGTGTCGATATGAAAAAGCCGACGGCGGGCAGTAAGCGCGTATTGACATTGTGAAATGTATTATACGACCACGTTTTAAAGCTCAGATTTGAATGACAATTTAATTGCTGGGGTGGAGCCGTGCCGTTACAGTGTGTGATGAGCTTTAGTCTGACTGACTACTACTCCTGACAATTCAAAAATACCTGCCTATAATAGGTGCAATTGAAATAAATGATTTTGATTTTTAATTGTGTAAATTTGAAAAAATGAAATAATACATAAAAATAAATAAAGAAGCCTTCGGGACATATTGCGTCGAAACTAAACTTGGTATTTGCCAAAATTGCAACCACATGATTGTTAGTTCAAATAAAGTTACACTAGTAGGTAACGTGGGTGAAACATTATGATTATAGTAATGTGTGACCCACGTTACTAGTATTCCTTTATATTAAAAAAAAAACTAGTTGAGTAGACTTCATCAATGATAGTTAATGTTGAACAGACAGTGCCGGTTATATTTGGTCCTATAAAACATGTGAATTTTATAATCATTTAATAAAGTATATTATAAAATGGTATAGGGGTCTGTTTCGGTATTAACACTAGTAGTTGTTCCACTATGGGTACCAAATATAACGCTGGCTAGTTGAGTCAGCCTAGCTCCTTTCAAAAATACAGAAACCTCCTAGGGCACAGGCTACGTTGTGTGGCCACTCCCTCGCACTCCAGGATAACGTGGTCGGCCGTTTTCTCTGCACAGAGGGCTGTCTCTTGCATTGATGGTGAATAAAGTATATTAATTATCAAATCAAATTTCAGAGCCAATGCCCCAACCAAAGCTTGTAAATCATTCACTGGAAGCAGCATCCAAAATGGTTCCTGTACCGGAGTCTTTAATGAGTCCGGATTATCAGGACCCCATATATGATATCCAAAGAACTATACCAAAGCCTGTGAACCATTCTGTGAATAGCATTTCGAATACGTCATCACAGTCAAGTAATAGCAGTATTCACGAAGATAAACCTAGACAAGTAAGTGATTGAATACATGAAAATTGGCAATCAATTTCTACATTTTGACCGCCAGTGTCACATATGTGTGACAGAAATATGGCATACCAAAATACGAAATAAACTGCTTTTGTGAAAAAAGAACATTAATTTTCGTTTGTCACATATATGTCACAATGGCGTCCAAAAGGCTAAACAGAAAATTTCAATAAGGTAGTTTATTAGTTTCACTTTATTAAACGTCAATAATGTTGGTTCTGCTGAATACTTGTATGAAATAACAAGTTTGTGAGTACAAACATATATATCGCACACCAAGGTCTAAAGGGAGCTAACTCAAAAAAGGATTTTATTACAGAAAAGGCGAAAAACTAACTATGCACTGCAGGAGTTTTGGAGTTTTGCATGCAGCTAGAAGAAAGGTATTATAGGAATCTTGTGTTTTAATCATGTTTTGGGGCTAAAAATTGGATTTTTGTAGTTATTTCCCTAATGCTTAACAATGTATTGTATATTTGTTTAGTTTTTGAGTTAAGCCCGTGTTGGTGAATTCAGCGTCTAGCGTCGAGCAGTGGTGAAATTTATAAATTTGGTTTATTGTTCGGTACGGTAGGTATTGAGATAAGGAATTCGATGGTGTGCATAACTCAAAAATTGAAATTTTCGAGTTAGCTCCCTTTAGATCTAGGGGTGCGATATATGAATAACATTTACGGAAGTTATAATTCTCAAAGATATGTAGTAGTTCAGATGCCAATTTGTCATTGTATAATGTTACATTATTTTAACCTTATCAGGCGAAGAATTTAAAGGGGTCTCCAAAATTACCAAAGAGTGCGACATCGTCTCCAAAACTGAAAACCAAAATGGACCAAAGAAAAGGCAGCTTAACTAAACTTGACGTCAAAAATGATGAGAAGAAATTGAATGGTATGGGTTTTTTACTTTTTATATTATTGGTCACGTAATGTCTTTTTACTTTTTAACCCCGATGCTAAACCTGTTTGTGTGTCTGTCAGGGTCATTGGAACTCCCAAACAGATGGCCTATTTGAATATTTTTTGGTATATTACTGCCATGGATCTTGTCATAGTTTGGTGAATAATTGTTCTTAAGACATCAGTTTTATTCGTATGGTTTTTAAGCCGTGCTTTTGCTTGTTATACGTATTTAAGTAAAATTTACGAGAGTCTTCTACAAAAACTATTTCATAACATTCTATAAACGTAAAAGTTAAAAGTATCACTCCGAAACGCTTACTAACGTTTCTATGATAACATGTCATTACGTCATCAGAAATACGTGAACTCTGTACTAAAACGACTTAATATTTTAGGTATGTCAAATGATAATACTGACCAAACGGGTGATATTATGAAACTAGCTTCGAACCAGCGACGACAAAAGAAAATGAGTGTCGAGTCTATGGCTGCAGTCACTATACAGAAGATGTGGAGAGGCTACAGAAGTAGGAACTTAAATAAGGACACATTGAGAATTCTGCATGCCATACAAGCTGCTAGAGCGAGACAACATATACAGTAAGTACTAGAATACTTTATATAAAATACAAATCTATACCTTAATAAATTGGAAAACCAGCCAACTCCACTTTTGTAATAATAAACAGATAACTCGTAAATTGCTGTAGTATTACAAAGCTATATTATACTCCGACTCCGCCGACTCAAAATAAGATTATAAAAATTTTATAGTTATTTATTTTTTGCTTTTTAGTTTTTTTCGTCGGTTAAATTTTTTGTTAAAAAGATTTTTATTTGATGATTTTTTTCATCATCGGCTCAGCTACATGATGTGATGATTTCTGAACGCAAATACCTGATAAAGTAATGAAAAGTAAACAGAAACACTATTCGGTCCTACAATTTTCAAAGGTTTCTTTCAATTTTATCAGGATCCCATCATCTATATATCATCTATATCTATATATACGTATTTATTCTTTAAAACATCAAGGATGTTAAACAAACACACCATCAGCTTGATATTAAGCATTCAAGTACAAATCTGATGTACCTTATCTTCTACTTTGAATTGTGCACGTCTTTTTATGATTTTTTACTGATTTAAGTTAGTAAAAACAACGATTTTCGATTCGTGTATGTATTCTGAAAACTACGAGTCATACTTTCTAGTGCCCATTCTCAAATTCACATAATACGTATGTATGGTGAAAAATTTATACTATACTATAAATTCATCAATCCATCTTTATAAACCTCAAATAAAGCGATGATTCCTACCAACGCTGACTCTTCATTTAGTGGTTTCTTTTGTAGACGGTTAACGTGTGACATGGAGGCTACGAAGGCGGCGCTGGAAAGCGAGAGAAAGATTCAACAGCTGCAGATGCAGGCCATTAATGCGCTTTGGAAGAAAGTTTCCACGTTGCAGGCTGCTGGTAAGTGAAAAACTTAATTAAACTGACTTGATCCGACCTGAACGGCACTAAACTAAACTGCTATGAACTTAACCCTACATCCGCACATAATTATAACTAGCCGTATCGCCCGCGTTTATTGTCACTGCTCCGTTCCTTAGAGACGTAGTATGATGTTAGGTAGCCTACAACCTTTCTCAAGATTTTGTCTATTATCAGTTTTTTTTACAAGCGATTGGAAATTCCAAAGCGTAGCGCCTTTAATAAAAAAGTAGAACTCTTCAGCTTTATAACATTAGAAGCTAGTCTATAGCTTCAGCACGCGGCTTCGCGTAGAAGTTATTTCTTATTATCCCCGGGGACAGTAATTTTTTTTCTGGATGAAAAGTATCATAAGTCCTTTTCTATACCCTTGTTAGAGATTCACGGGAGAATGATGCGTTGGCGATGCGCCGCTCCCCACCTGACTACTCGGAAATTCGCGGACCACGGATGTCCACTCGTTGACCACGCGATGTCCACTCGTCGACACCGCGATATCCACTCGTCGACACCGCGATATCCACTCGTTGACCACGCGATGTCAACTCGTTGGCCATGCGATGTCAACTCGTCGACCACGCGATGTCCACTCGTCGACACCGCGATGTCCACTCGTTGACGACGCGACTATCACTGCTGACAACGCAGTGTGCACCTGTGGACCACCTGTCGACGAGGTCGACGAGACGAGGCGGTACTGGTCGGGCACCGGGTGACTGAGCTATGACCTTAAGGTTTATTTACTTTGTATTTTTTTTTTGCTTTAGATAACCAGAAACCAAGAATGTTGGATCCAGAGGACAATACCGACGTGTTGCGGCAGCTAACAGAGACGTGTTTCAGTTTGCAGACACAGGTTCGTTACATTCATTACACACTGGCCTTTCCCCGCAGTTTCACCCGCGTGATGTTGAATAACCTATACCTTTCACAAAAATTGCTAAAGGAAAGGAAAGGAAAGGAAAAAGCTATTAAATGCAAAAAATATTTTTTCAAATCTGACTGATATTTTTATACAGGGTGTATCTGACAATGGAACACTTACTTAAATCGGTGAAAGGGCATGACATGCATATTATTTGAACTTAGTTTTTATGAATTTACTCAATAATAGATTCAATAATTCCAAAAAAAAATGTTCGATTTGAAATTTTTAACCTCACACATTCCACCTGCTTCTATGAAAAACGGACCTCCGTTTCCAGGTATGAGCAGGTGCTCATGCTCAATTGAAATGAACCCAGAACCTCTAAAGGTGTCTAAATAGATCAAATGACAAGTTTCAAATACATCCTACCATTTTTTTATAAGTGCCTTGTGCTACCTCGACCATTTCTGGTCTTTTGTAGCGCACACACTAATGCGGCACCGAAGTATTAACCTAGGGTTGCACATCATGTAACCGCAGGAAATACAAACAATTACTGCTGATAGGATCTGGAGGTTTCTCGAAGCCATAAGTCTGAGCAGTGAAATTTAAAGCAAAAGTGCGCTACAAAAGACCAGAAATGGTCGAGGTAGCACAAGGCACTTGTAAAAAAAGGGTAGGACGTGTTTGAAACTTGTCATTTGACCTATAGGCGCGGTGGTCGAACATTCTGCTGCACCTTTAGAGGTTCTGGGTTCGTTTCAATTATTTGTATGCATCAATATGTGTATATACATTGTTCTGGGTGTTTGTATGTATAATACAATACAATATTCTTTATTGTTCACCATAAAACAACTTACAATATAAAAAACAAAACTAATTATGGTACAAACGGCGGTCTTATCGCTAGTTGCGATTTCTTACAGACAACCTTTAGATGGACAGATGCAATGAACTTCAATATAGGGCAGTTAATAGGTGCACAAGTTATCTAAGTAACTTATTGACTGGCCTGTTGGTCTAGTGGTTAGTGACCCTGACTGCTAAGCCAGAGGTCGTGGGTTCGATTCCCACCCAGGACAAATAATTGTGTGATGAGCATGATCATTTGTTCTGTGTCTGGGTGTAATTTATGTATAATATGTATGTATTTAGAAATATATAAGTATGTTTAACAGCAGTCTCGTTACCATAGTACTAGGCTCTGCCTAGTTTTCGATCAGACGGCCGTGTGTGAGATGTGTGAAGTTATTATTATTGAAATTATAAGAATGTAGGAGAAAAATAATATATAATAATTTTATGTACTTTTATACCTTACATAGAAATTTATTGTGTTGTGTTGTATAATATGTTATTTTGCAGATTAAATAGTTTTCACTTTTTAAACCATACATTTTGTGTATTAGGTAGTGGAGTTGCAGAGTTGTATGCAGGAAGTTCTAAAGGCTGTATCTAGTAAAGGTCAAGCGGAGGGTGTCGGCACACAAACAGACATCACAGCTATCATCACGCCACAGGTTAATACACTTTTCTATTTATATTGAGTACTAGCTATTGCTCGCGGTTTCGCTTACGTTAATGTACAGGGTGTAAGAACAGCAACGTGATGTTCCGTTGAGTAGTTTATACGTGAAAACGTAACAAACAAACTCACATTCGCATTATTTTATAATATTAGTTGGGATTGATGGAATTTTCTTTTGTACACCCAGTCCCCCGTAAGGGGTCTTATCGTCATGATAATGGCAATGGGGGTTTTGACCTTAATTTTACTTCCAGCTTGTTCAACTCAGAGAGAATCTGAGCGTGTAGGTTCCCACTATATCCTATACACTTATGTAGCGTGGTGATATAATATCGACTGGAATTCACACTCAGTACAAATATGCATGAGTATTTGCACTGGTCTAAGTGTTTTTACGTGTAAGCTGTATGTATTTAATAAAAAATGTATGTTAATAATAATAATGTTTTTATTATTTCTCATACATTTATATATAGCTCATATTGAGACCATCCTAGTAAGTTATTGAAAATACTTGTGTCAGGGTTGTCTCGCTTCTTCCTGTAATTTATAATACCTCAATGATGAGACTTAAAATTAGCTATACCATATACAAATTAAAAACAAAATAACAAATGGTATAGACTTACGAAGAAAAGTTATGTGTTTGCGTGTGTGTGTGCATTTGTGGGTGTGTGCCTATGTGTCGCATGTGTGTGTGTTTGTTATTTAATTCTTACTAAGTTTTTTTTTTTTTATGATAAATGGGGCAAACGAGCAGACGGGTCACCTGATGGTAAATATCTACCGCCGCCCATGGAAAATTGCAACTCAAGACTCGCAAGTGCGTTGCCGGCCTTTAATGTGGGAGTAGGGGAAGGAGGGGGGGGGGGGGAAGGATTATAGCCTCCGGTAACCTCACTCACTCGGTGAAAAGCAATGCAAGCATTGCTTCACTGCCGGTTTTCAGTGAGGCTGTGGTATCACTCCGGTCGAGCCGGCCCATACGTACCGACGCATGGCTCTCCCACGATAAAAAGAGATGAGATCGGTCTCCTCCTACGTTAGTGTCTAGAGCCATTCTATTATGGTCCTTTTACAGTCGTAGAGCAACATTGGATAGATATTTAATGGATAGTTAAGTCTATTATAAATACATGTTGCAATAATCTTAGTAAGCTATGTTTAGTTTGGGTCTAGATAGTGCTGTGATATGTCTGATGTTGTTATGCTATGTACGCCAGGAGGAGCGCGGCTCGTGGTTGCGGCGGCCGCAGTCCCTGCCGCTGTCCGTGGCCGAGCCGCCCACGCCCACGCCCATACAGAGGGAGAGGGAACATGTGTGAGTTATCTAACTTTTCTTAATCGTATTGTATAAATAAACACTTAAAAATGTAGACTCAAAAAATGCTCTAAATATTGTGTTGTAGATTTAGAGAGACAGAGAACAGTAACTATATGTATATTAGTTGTAATTGCAGTGAGAAATCGAACGACTCGGCCGCTCTGGGCATAGAGCGGACCGAGTCGGTCATAGAGGAGCAAGAGGCGGAACCGACCGACGACATCGACACGGCGCTCGGTGACGTCATCGTCCACTGATATATTCAACCGAGGGTGCCTACGGGCCTTTGAATGTAGTTCAGTGTTAAGTTTTTTGTCTTTGTTAAGAGGTAGTGTACGAAATAGGGAGATTAAATTATTTATTATTTAGATAGAATGGCTATGGTCTCTTGATTAAATTCACTATCTAAGTGTGTAAACTAGCAACAGTCTCTTCAATCATCATCCTCCGCGCCTCTTTCCAACTAAGTTGGGGTCGGCTTTCAGTCTAACTACGATACGGCCGAAGTTCGATATTTTACGTGAAGCGACTGCCATCCGACCCTCCACAACCCAAGTACTAGGCGATACCTCGACACGGTCTATTATATATTATGTTAACACGGTAGATTCTGTACGAACTTGTATTAAATAACGGTTTGTGACGTCGTCCCTTATAGTCCAAGATCCCAGGGCCGCCAGACGTACGTATTTTCTGACGAACGAAATGTGGACGATTGTATAGTGTCAGTATGTACTACGATCGCATGCCTACCTGCTAGCTTGGTTAGACGGCCAATTTCCAGGTATCAGGTAATGAAGGTACATAAAAACATTACTTACCTCACGTATATTCTCCTAGCTGATTTTCACGTATATTTTAGATAATATCGTTAAAAATAAGTCGACAATACTCCCAGACACTTTTCGTCGGCCGTATTGCTTAAAAGACGCTTTAAAGCTCCTAAAATAATTCCTTAACTTCACGTAAATTCTGATGCTCCATTTTTATATATGTTCGCCAGACAACTATTTTAAAACCTTTTACAAGAAGACAGACCGATCCAAGGGGCCAATCATCCCCTAAACTCAATTTTAATTCCTCAGTGGGTAGGAGTGCGAGAGCATTATCCACGCGCATGAGACTGAGTGGCCGCCGACCGGCCGACGGAAAGTGTTTGGGAGTATTGTCGACTTATTTTTAACGATATTATCTAAAATATAGGTGAAAATCAGCTAGGAGAATATACGTGAGGTAAGTAATGTTTTTATGTACCTTCATTACCTGATATCTGGAAATTGGCCGTCTAACCAAGCTAGCAGGTAGGCATGCGATCGTAGTACATACTGCAACTATACAATCGTCCGCATTTCGTTCGTCAGAAAATACGTGACGTCTGGCGGCCCTGGGATCTTCCTCTATTAAGACACTTTGAGTGTTTGATTTGACAATTAAAGAAATAACAAACAATAACGATTAATGAGATCACGAAAAAGTCAAATTAGTGTGAACTAAGACTTACACAGAACAGATATTAAGCATACACATTTACAACTGGCATACATTTTCAGAAAAATAATAATGCGTGTGTGTGAGTATGGTTGCTTGTGTGCGTGTGTGGGTGTGTGTGTTTGTGTGTGTGTGTGTGTGTGTGCGCGTGTGTGTGTGTGTGTGAGAGAGTATGGTTGTTTGTGTGCGTGTGTCTGAGTACACTGTTATCGATGTGTCAATTATGTTTGCATTGGTAGGAATTTTGGTGCCTGTCACCGAAATCGTATCGCCTCTCCGGTTTTCGTTTGCTTCTCGCCTCTTTATTTCCTAGCAGTCATCCAGTTGTCTGCGGCCTTGTTTCCATATAACTTCTTGAATACCGTCACCTTTAAGGACCCGTGCTTTGCCTGTGTTCTTCTTTAGGTTATAAACAGACAGCCACAGGCAGTGTGTCAAACTTTTCTACACTGCACACATCTTAAATAGAACACTATACCATATAGTACACTACCTCTTAATTGTAAATTATGAGAATGATGAGGTTTTCATTACAGAGTCGATTCTCTGGTAATGAATAACCGAGTTAGCGTGAATTCGTAGGTCTGCCCGTAATGCAAATTGAATCTATTCATTTTAGTTATAAGGTTCATTTTTATGGTACGCTAAAGCAAAGCTTGGTCTGTAAAGTGGGCTTGTTGTTAAGGTGAGCTGTAATTGTGTAATTAAATTGGATATTAAATCTTTAAACTGCGGATGTTCGAATTCTGTCTGAGATAAGAGTATACAGTGTAACTAGAATTATATTTTATTTTTTTATTGCTATTCGCGCTATATTTTAGATTTTTTTTTGGGATTCGAATATTTTAAATAAGGTTTATTAGTACCTATATAAATTACAGCTTTTAGAGGTATTAGTGTCAAGGTTGGTTTATAATTGAATTTCGTGCACGCGTTTTCTTGAATTTCGTGTGAACGAATCACACGAAATCAACAATATTATTTGGTGGTATATTATTAATAAATTGTTCATAAACGATTCAAAAAATCCTCTTGCCAATAACTAAGTTTAACATTTGCTCTTTATTCTGTCATCTCTAATTTATGATTAAAGACGACAGAGTATATTAAAATACCAAATATATATATATATAGAGTGCAGTCTATAAAATTTATTAAAAATTTCACTAGACAAACGAAAAACCTTTAAATGGTTGAGAGAATTTCTTAAGCCTTGGCTAAGAATATTCTCGGATATGTCATCTTAAAACAAGGCAAAATCGGCTCAGTCGTTTGAAAGCTACGGTGACAAAGACAGACACACCGATAAACACGTTAAAATTATCTTTACGTCGAGTGTTATAAAGACATTCTTGCTTCGACACAAAGAACATTAAAGACAGTATTTTAAACATTAAAATTAAATAATACCAAAAAGTACTAAAATATTTGTTAGACTGGTAAATGAATGACAATTCGATTTATAATGTTTAGTCATAGGTAAGTATTTTATTAAGTGTTAATTGTTTATATTTTGCCGAACTTGAAAGACGAATTGAAAATTGTACACAAGACCAATTCAAATAAGACTGTGAAATTACGAATACCGATTTTTTTAATAATCCTTGCCATTCGTATTTGGACATTTTATACCATTTTTTTTTTAGAACAATCTCGAATGTTCGAGTATTTTTTTTCAGTGATAAATTATAATAATTTCTATATATTTTGTTTCAAACTGTTGTACGAAAAATGCATAATATAATTAGACATGATTAACAGTTAGTTGAAATAGTTTTAAGTGTACACAAATCGTGGTTGTTCATTTCAAAACGAATATTGTACTAACAACTTATATGTATAGCAAGTAATCAATGGTATTGTTACAAAAATATATTTAAGTGTCGGCATTTTGCAACAAATTAGCTAAACTAGCCGTTCAGTGGCACTGCTCCGCTCGTAAGCACCGTAGCGTGTTCTTACATAGTCTAAAACTATATCTTTCCTCAAGAATAAGGGCATTCAAATGCAGAAAGAACTGGTTGTTACAGACGTTAGCGCGTTCAACCAAAAAACCGAATTCTTCAGTTTTATGATATCTTTCCATCGATTATTTTATTTCAATGATGATGATAAACGATCTTTAAAAGATCATTTCGCTTTAATATATAAATATTTAGTATTTCTTTTCGTTCGTTTTGAAAGTCTTATTTTAAGGTTTATTTCGATCTCATTATTTACTCTCCCGACAACTCCTTACCTTACATGAGATATTGGGGTCGAGTAGTTTACATGAAACTACCCACTATAAATAAAAAATTGTATGAGGTTTTTCAAATTCTATATTTTTTTGAAGACGTTTACTAGACACAGGAATATGGACAGGACAGGACTATAAGATAAATATAATAATGGGTGTGCAGCTTATGATTAATAATAAATAACTCCGATACTTACCTTACTGCCATCTATCCGCGAAACCAAAGAACATGTATGCAACATTGTTTTTAGAATACTGCAAACGTGAAAGAAGTTTGTCATTAGTCAAACTTAAAGAACAAACACTTTCATTTCAGCACAATTTAATACAATTTGTTTCTAGGGTTCAATAAAGAATGTTCCATAAAAATGTGGATATTGCAATTAATCAAAATTTTATGTAATAAAATCAAATGTAATATGAAATATTATTATATCAGCAATAAATTAAATTACGAACACTTACTTTCTTAAATAGTTTATTGCTCACTTACAGATTTGTATGTATTCTAGAATTTCACCTCTAAACAGAATTCACCCTACCACAATGTTTTAATGTTATTAAACCAATGGGGTATAGGTGACTTTATAGGTAAATGCGAGAACGAGTGATGTCTTGTGTTTTGGACTTATGCCGCAATATTTTTTATTTTATATTACTATTATTATTCAGTGTATCTACTAGTTAACGAATCTCTACGCTTGATTTATTTTTGGATATAATTTAATTAATTCATAGTTTAAGGATCGTGGCTATTTGAATTATACTTGGTATGAACATGTAGTTTATTTGGATTTAAAATAATAACAACGGGACAACCCAACGATCAAGTAATTTATGTTGGTGGCCTAACAAGTTGAGTCAGGGACCCAACTAGTTCCCGTGGATGAGACGGGTTTTATGTCCACCACCCGCAGTGGAGCCTACCGCGAAAGGGTTTTGTGTCTGAACATCGCCCAGTTAAGAGACGAAGCCCGCTTGCCATCTCCCGGGCCAGCGCTGGATGGCTGGTTGAGTTTCTTTCTTTCACACCGCGCCGTAGCACCGACGGTCCACCCAATATAGGTGCAGTATGGCCCACCGTATGGTTATAGTCGGTTAAACTCCGACAAACGGCCTTACTGATATCCTCGGTGTGGTATCACCCGTAGGTTTCCACACGTTATAAAAAAAGGGACCCAACAAGTTCAGTTGGCAAATCAAAAGTTGAGTTGATGACGCAACATGTTCCATTTTGGATAGAATAATTCAAATAACCACAATAATAAAGGAGCTCTATTATGCTAAATCCTAGTCATTTTTAACAACGCATTGTCATATAATTCTTAGTGTTCGGTGCAATTAATTTTAGCTTCGCAATACATGACATTAATGTGTTCTCTTCATAATAATATAATTATTATATATAAGCACAGTTAAGAACAATTGTAAATTACGTTTTTACTGGATTTATTACAACATCTCTCAAGGGTTTTTCTACTTTACGCTTTTTTTTGGAAAAATGAACGCAGAATTTCGTAAACTGTTTTATCTATTTCTTCCTGACCCTTTTCGAAATAGACATGAGGAGAAAGCAATAAATATTGATGACTTTTAGTAGTACTTACCTACTTAAAATGTTTGAAAACTTCTTTTTTCTCTTGACTTAGGTGTTATTTGACCAGTCCTCAATCGCATACTTATAAACATTAAATTACTAATCGTTGTAATATAACAGTAAAAACGCCATAATAAATACAAAATATACTAACGAATGTTATATTATTTCTAACCGTTTTAATGTATAAGCATAAGATGATATAAATCTGGTTTTGTCTTCACAAAAGTTCTAACAATTTCATCCTGAATTGTTTTCGTAAATATATCTAAATAGCTCCAGTTTAAGAGCTACACTTTAGAGGATCAGCAATGTAATGTGAATTAATTTTGTTACGAAAAACATTGTGAAGACACTATCAGATATTTAAATACTTGCCGTCCTGTGTAATTTCAAGTTCATCGCGTACCCACCTATTTGTTATCCATTACGTTATAGCCTGTATTTATTATGTTTTATAAAACGATTTTGAAACCTCAAGTGTTTTATTTCTTGATATTATCATCAAATTGGACGCATTTAGAAAAAATATCTACTTGATTGGTTGTGGATTCGATGATCTGGGTGTTTCTAATTAGATAAATACACATTATAAATAATGTGTATTTATTTACAGAAAAACCAAACATATCTATGTATAGGAGTCGCGGGAGTTGAATGCAGGGCTCAGGAATGCGGGCGGCGGGGGCCAATACTCCCGCCCTTCAGCTTAGGCCATGACTGCAGCAGCGCGGACTCGCCATTTATCCGTGTTCTAAATCTTATAGTACAAGGTACAAGTACCATGCTTAGTTTGGGTCTAGATAAAGCTGTGTAATAATATCCCAATAAATTTCGTCGTAGTTGTTTTAGTTTTAATTTCAAAGAGTTACTTTTCTTCATTGGTTTCATACAAAGAAATATAGTTCGTAGGTCTTACGAAGTTAATGTATGGGTCGTTCCCGTATGTTCTACTATTTGTTCTATTAGTAGAACAACTGGGAAAAAATCCTGTATGTTCTCAGTGCCGGATTAAGCCAGCGCGGGGCCTGTAGCAAATTCTGTCAAGAGGCCCTTCGTTTGCTATAGTTTCTCAAGTTAAAGGGTATTAAATAAAACAAAACTATTACAAATAAACTTTTCTGCATTTAATATGGGCAAATTTAGAGATAACACTTTCACTATCGACTTCTTTAAGCAAATTATACTCTATATTCATCAAAGTAAGGTGATTAAGACGTTCTTGGCCCATCGTGTTTCTTAACTCGTTTTTAATACGTTTTAACGTTGAAAAAGAACGTTCGCCACTGCAGTTAGTGATCATGAGAGACAAGTAAATGCGCAAGGCAATTTCTACGTTTGGGAAACACGATTCTAAGGAATTATTTAATAAAAGTTTATAAAATTGCAGTTCCAGAGACTCTTGTTTCTTGCTATCAATAACAGTAGCCACATCTGTTTTCAGCAGTTCAGCGAACTGCACTAATTCGTCGCCTAGGCTACTTTCCAAATCATCTTCGTAAGCACTGACCATACGTGAGGCGTTTTCCAAAATCTCTTCTGTTGTAAGGGATTTTAGCTGTCGAAATATTCCAAAAACACCAGTAATTTCATGATATGCTTCCATACGTTTAGTTAAAGCAGACAGTACGTTATCAATAATGACAATAAACACCTGAATTTCAAAACGTTGTCCAGGTGTTTGATTTTCAACAAAGTTGTCGAGTGTAGTAGAGCCGGTGAAATGGTCGTACTTTGTATTCCGCTTGCTTCGTCTTGAAGTCTGTTGCTGATACTCTTCACAGTCGGTCAGATCTTTGGCTTTTGCCTCAACATCTGAAAATGTAGATCGCATTGCTTGTACGTAGGCATATACTGTTTCATAAAGGGCGTATCCTGTGTTAAGGTCTTGATCAGACGACTGCAGTGAAGCACTAGTCGCTTGCAAGCGTTCTAGGATTCGGTTCCACATAATTGTCATTATTCCCGTTTCTAACTTATTCATCGTTGAAACTAGTCCGTAAGCTTTATTACGGCACTCTGCTTTTTGATCTACATTATTGAAAATGTCTTCCAAAACTTGCTTAATAGTGATAAAACCACATAAAAGCGCCTTCGTAGCATCAGCTCTGGCTGACCACCTAGTGTCCGATAACCTTTTCAAAATCGGAATTTTTGAAGTAGAATCTTTCAAGGCGTTCGTGAGACGACTCCATCGGTAGGTAGAAGCAGAAAAAAACGTGTAGAGGTTTTCAACGAAATCGAAGAAAAGTAATGCTTCTGTACAGCAGTCTGCAGCGCACTTAGCAACCAAATTTAAGGAATGTGCAAGACAGGGAATATATTCTGCGTATTTATTTATTTCCTTAATTCGTGCTTGTAAGCCGCAGTATTTCCCACTCATGTTGCTGGCATTATCGTAGCTTTGCCCACGACAATCTTTGATATCAATGTCACTCTCACTTAAGAAATCTAATAAACTTTGAGCGAGTTGTTCAGCAGTATGACCTTCCATGTCTAAGAACTTAACGAATCTTTCCACTGGTCCAGATGGTAGAACATAGCGCACTATCAGAGTCAGTTGGTCTACATGCGATATATCTGGAGTAGAATCCAATGAAACTGAGTAGTATTTGCATCTCTTAATTTCGCAAATTATTTGATCCAGTATGCTTGATGCAATTAGATGAATAAATTCCTCACAAGTTGTTTTTGATAAATATGACGTATGTCCTTTTCCTTTATTAGCATAACTTTGAATATGTTGAGCCATAAAAGCGTCAAATTGGGCTATTAATTCTAATAAGCCTAAATAATTGCCATTGTGGGGGGAACCAACAATTTCGTCACTACCCCGAAACGCAAGACCTCGTTCTGCTAAAAACTTTATTACTGCAATGATTCGTTTTAAGAGTAGTCTCCAATAATTTTGCTCAGTCTCAATTTGGCTCACAAGTTGAGAATCAACACGCGTATTCTTGTTTTTGAGATTTACCAGCGAAATTATGGCTTGTCTATGTGGAGTGCTTTCTTCATGTCTTGTCAACAAATTGTGCGCATTCTTCCAGTCATCTAATCCATCTTTCGTAAACCGTGGTGACGAAGTATCTGAATTCGTAACTTTGCAAACAAAACAGAAAAGTCGTCCTTTGGTTTCCGAATAACACAACCAGTCTCTGACATGAGTTTTATTCGTTAGTTTATGTTTATAGCTGAAAAAGGACTTTTGGCAGAATCGTGGCTTATTTTCTTTTTCGTAAATTTTCTTTGAAGACAAAAAATCGCTATCCATATGTTGCAGTTCGCTGCTTCCTTTTGCAATCCAATAATCTCTATCGAAGTTGCTCGGCCATTCACCAATATCGTTGGAGTATATTTTACTTTCGTTTTGTTTTAGACTTGAAACTGTAGTGAAATCATGCAATAATATACCATCGACTGCTTTTTGGCTTGAACATGACGGCTCTGGATCAAGAGTACTGGCTGTGCTTTTAACTTCTCTTTGGCTAGAGCATGATATAACTAAATTAGAAGGAATTGCTGTCTCTTCAGCTACAGCATCACTTGTAGAAAATGTAGTTTCATTAGAAACAGTAGTAGTACCACTATTATATGTACAATGAGATGCAACTTCTGTATGTTTTGCTTTATTTTCAGTAGATTCAGCAACATCACTCTGAACATTAAAAAAGTCGAACAGCTTACGTGTTTTTGATAAAACAGCTTCGTTCTTTTTTCCTTTTCGTCTTTTGCTTTACGCTTAGCACTTCCAGAAGCATAGTGTCGACCGGTATCTCTAGATCTGCTGCTCATGTTACCTATGGTTAGACAAATATTTTTTTAATTAATTGTTTATCTCGCCGATATTCGGACCGGGGCCTCAGACGCCGCAGGCAGGCTCACTACCAACCATGCCATTCGTTTTATGTGAAGCAAATGGAGTCTATGTGAAAGGCTCGACTGTACATTTATTTATCCAACGTTATAAATAAAAAAAAATAACTTGACAAATGCTATTTATATGTATTAAATAACTTACAAAAGTTTTATAAAAGGAATCAAATTTAATACGACATTAAAATAATCAAAAATGTTGCATAGAATAATAATTTTTTTTAAAGGACATGAAATGTAACTTTCTTTATACAACTTAAATGAACGAAAATTAATGAGATTGAGGTATTTGTTTTTATTTATATGCGTTTATAAAGTTTGACTCCGCAAATGTTAAGAGTTACTAAAAATAATTTGAAGTGAATATGCAAAACATAACTAGTAAAATATCTTACCTTAAGTGAAATTATTTTCGTTTATGCTTTACTTCATTTACTACGTACAAAAACAAAAACTCTTCTACTGTGTTTTAAAATAGATAATCGTATGAGTTGCTTTTGCTTACAGCGCAAAGTCAGGTTAGAAAACTAAAAACAGTACTCGAAGCAATGTCAAAACAACTTTTCTCAAGAATGGCTCACATCTAAAGTCCTTTTAAAAGTTTTTTTATGTTGTGCCAAACATAAATGTACAGCATTTTCTTATTGTTTGATAGTCGATAGAATCCTATTTTATTTGATCGGGTTGTTACGACTAGCTCGTTCGATGACAATATCAGGGGATTCCCCTGTTAGTTTTGCCGTGCTACCAACTTGCGTGTAGCGCAGTGCAAGCAGTACAACACAACTTTTGGTGTAGCCAGCGCTCAATTGTAGAAACGTGGTAAAATTTTAAATTATTGTTGTAGATTTTGATACCAACGTTTCTCGTGGTAGGTACGTGTATTTTTTTTACGGTACGTGTATTATAAATTGATATTTTTTTACGGTCAGACAGGTATTAGACCGCGGGGCCCCCCGAGTCGCGGGGCCCGTAGCATTTGCTACTCTTGCTACGTGGCTAATCCGGCACTGTATGTTCTACTGCGCAACAGAACAAACGGGAAACGTTAAAAAATCTTCCTAACTGTTCTACTGAACTTTGATGTTTTTGTTTTTGCAATATTATTCTGCAACTGGATGGCCACTTACCCGGGTAAACCGGGCAACGTTATATATTGTCCAAAGTGTCATGTATTGATTGTTGTCGACATTATTTTTAAGAATTGGAAACTGGCAGTTGGGCGTCATCAACTACATTTGTAATCGATTACGCAATTAGATTACCGAAGTAACAAAAATTGGACCGATTGTCAATAAATTCGGTATTTGGGGGTCTGAATGGACTCTGATCACGAATCTGCTCTCGGAATTGAAAAAAAGTGGCGGCCATCTTAGAAAGAAATAATAGGTAGATAATTAAGGAAATATGTACGTATTAAAGATGAGAAATGACCTACTTTACTAGTTCTAGAAATTCCCTACCTTAATTACTTTATTTACTAGTCGCATCTGGGCATCCTTAGTTTTCAACTTTATTGATGACGCTTTCTGGTTTTGATAATCTCTCCTTGCCTAAGCTTCGTTACGTTTTCGACGTTGTCTTCAGCATCCTCGACGAGAACTTGCAAGAGATACATTATGTTGACTTTACGACGTGTTTTGCAATCTTCATTTAATTTTTTGTTCCAACATTCAGCCAAATTCGTATTGATGAGCTTGTCTCGTTGAAGCCAATAGTTCTCCATATAAGAGACAAATTGCTCCAGTTTGTCGTTGGCTACAACTGACATTCTAGTTTTGATATATTCTCACCCTTCTCTTACATTTTCAAAAGGCAAAGATTTGGCAAGGACAATATTTTTCTCTGACGATTTTTCCTTAAGATTCTTTGCATTTCTTCCTACTGCAGTTTAAAATTAAACAGACAGAAATATTACTATTACAGCGAATATGTCCATAATCGCATTTCTGGCACTTTCTTCGTAGTCAAACGTAAATTTTTTGGGTTCCCATTATATTTTCGATTTTATAATCGAAAATAAAATATAATAATCTGACGTTGACATATCCGTCATTAACGAATATATCATTGGCAAAATGTTCGTTTCAGTCGTTGTACTCACAAAATCCTAGTAAATTACGTTTTGTTTGAATGTCCCATCGCCGAATCTATGTTTTATCTTGCAAAGATTCTCTCTCATCTCTTGATTACAACAAACTTTTATTCTTTTTCCGTCATTGTAGTAATCGCTCAAGAGGAATTCTGAAAAAATTGTGGAGATAACCTCATGAATCATCAATTTTTCAAATCATTTTAAGAAGTTTTTTTTTATTATTTTTATTGAATTTTTTGCAACATGAATATATCATTGATAGATATTCTTACTGTTGTTTAAACTGTGCCAAACACCAATTTTTTATTTAAAAAAATCAAAATATTTAAGTATGGCTGAAATTGTTATATGATGTTATTTTAGTATCTAAAAACCCAAAATTAATTTGAAAAACAATTATTCGACTGTTAAACCTTCAGCCAGACCGATCTAAAAGTGAAAAGTGATGTGGTATCATTTTGCTTGGTCTAGAAATAGTTGCCGAATAAATTACAGAGAAAGGATTAAAAACTATTGAATTAATTTGTGGATTAATACGATATCAAAATAATAATTTATTGTTGTACAACATTAAGATAATGAGATAAGATCAATCTCCAGTATGAAAATAAACAAAAATTGATGATGATTACGTGAAAATTAAGGTTAGATTTTTTAATCCATAATTGTATCACAAAAAACTGAGGCATCTTGATAATCATCATCATCTTCATCACTGCTGTCATTTTCATTGTCATCATCGTCTTTTGAATTGTTATCGTCTTGTAATAAGTTATTATCTGTAAAAGAATGAAAAATTTTGTAATCTTTCGGCAAAGAAATTTATTAGTCTTTTAGTTTTAATTTTTACCTTTAATAATAATATCGGCAACTAATGATGGTAATTGCTCTCCAACAAACGAGATAAAATTATATTTGTCGTCATTTATTTATGGTCCAGCCGGAAGCTTGAGGTGATAAAGATGTTGGGTGTTTTAAATGATCATTACTCCAAAACTTTGTGACGTAACGAACTCGTAGTAAATGTTGGTACAATTCAGCTTTACGTGGTGGTAGGCTTGATGGGTCAAAATTACGATTATTTTTTCAAAACTATCATTTGATTTTTTAGACCGGTAAGTGTTTGAAAACAGATGAAACCGAACTTCAATGACGTTCCAAGAATCACGAGCTCCGTGATATGACAAATTAACTTTTCTAAGATCTTAAATGTCTCATCCAGCAATTCTTCATCATCTATTTTGACAGGCTGGCTGATACTCTTCTGATTTGCATCCTGTGAGTGCATGAAAGCACGGTACAGCTTTCGATAAAGAATTCCCTAGAATTTCGTATACTTGATTGACGCTTATAAATCGCTCATGATACACCCAAATTTATCCAGAGTTTTAGTGATGCATTTAAACGATCCATGTTACCAAGAAGTATTATTGAAATATCTGTCTGAGCAGCGTATCACAACTTCGGCATCGATATTTATTTGACAAATGTGATAAATTATTCAAGAATCGGTTTCTTCGTGTTCTTCGCAAGACAATGAATCTTTAAGTTTTAATTACTTTATTACTTTCAACCCGGTATGAATAGCACTTGTTGAAGTTCATATAAATTATTTTATTTCCAATGATAGGAGCCATTTCATCATCAGCCCAATGGTCAACAAAAAAATTAACAAGGGCTTCTTTAAAATATATATTTTTAAGTTCAGCTACAAAATTATGTGGACGAATTTGATTGGGCCCGATTGTAACTTGGCTGATTATTTCATCCCGACTTGAACGCTCAAAATCTTTTTGACGGTGTAAAATATTGATCGAAGACAATATCGACACGATTGGATTTAAATCGTAGTATCATACTGAAAAAAAACACATAGGTGGCTTATCGACGTTATCACAGATTTTCTTCTCAACCAATTTAAGTAATTGAGATTTGTCAGTTTTACAAATACTGCCATTTTGATGCGTGGCACATTGATGTTAGCACTGGTGTCAGTGGAAATGTTACAACTTTCTCAATATCAACTTTATGAGTTAAGGATATTCCTAACATTCTCCCAAATAAATCCCGTTGCATTCTCAGCTCGACAACTTTATTTCCGAGAGTAAATTTTTTTTTTGGAGCCTCAGCGAAGTTAAGTATTTGTTTTTTTATTGGTTTGTCAAATCTACTTCCATCTATAGCACATTCAGTAATGAAGTGTTTCCTTAACTCATAATCATTTTCTTCGATGTTCAGTAGGAACTCAGCAATATGTTGAGAGACCGGCTTTCCAGTAGCTATATTGTAAAGATTGTGTGTGAATAGAAACAATCCGAACTTTCAAACCGACTTTAGTAATATAAATTCTAAGTTTAGGGCAATAAAGCTGCTTTCATTGTGGGAGTCTTATGTTATTTTACAACCTAATTACAATTTTAATGGCAAATTATTATCGACTTAGGAGAAAAAGACTAAAAACTGGTCAATTTCTATTTGCCCGGAATACGGGGTCAATAGATACGACGTATGGGGTTAATAGAGAAAAGTGATATAGTTGTCAAAATATTTTATGTTAATTATGTCGTCATTTCATTGTACTTGTTATAAAATAAGTAATTAGGTTCACGGATAATGAAATGAAAGAGTGTACATGGTATATTAGATTTTTTTTTATTAAAATTTAAAAAGAATATAATCGCAACCAACAACAATGCTTAATAAATAATCAGTTCAAAAATAAGGTTAAACTCAGAATTCAGATCACATTAAATCAGGCTTAATTAATAATTATTATGAAACGTAATTAAATTACATTATCTACTCAGTGTGAAACATAATAATCTTCTAACAATATAATCAACAAAATAGAATAATCAGTACAAACATAATTTTAGCCTCAGTATTAAAACTACAAAACAATTAAGCTTAATTATTAAACGTATTAAAATTATATTACCAACCCAGTCTAAAACATAATAATCTTCTGACAATAATCAACAAAACAGTACATTAATCAGTTCAAAATAATTAGGGTGTCAAAATAATTAAGTACACAAAATGAATAGGTAGGTAGGTACCTAATTATTAAAAAAATTGGGAAGTAAACATAAAGTGTTCATTCTGTAAATATCTCGTATTACAAACTCACTTTTTTAATACGAATCATTATTTTAATCAGTATCAGACATTAAATCGGATAATATTTCCTCATCATTTCTGTAATACTTTTGATGTTTTCTTTTCATTTTATTATCATATAATATTTTTGCTAATAGTTTAGGATCTGTAACTGAAATATCAGATATAATTTCAATTTTGTTATTGTTTTTTATTTCATTACTCGAAATCATGGCATCAGATTCATTTAAATTGTCAATCGTTTCAAAATGATCAATAACAACATCATCCCCAAAAATAATGGGTACCGTTTCTATATTTAAGTAATCATTAGCCTCACCTGTACTCATTGGCTGTGATATTAAGGTTGTTTTTCCTACTTCTTTACAGAAACTAGTGCTTGGTTCAATGGTTACCTGGCTTTCATGATCGTAAAACATCTGAGACGTTCCTGCTTCAAGATCATCTTGTAAGAAATTAGCGGCGGCGAGAGATTTCGTTTCATCTGTTATATTTGGATGTGGTTGTGTTTTTGATTTCTTTCCAATTCCCTTTCCTTTCTTTGTTATAGGTTCTTTTTGCTTGTTACTGTCCTTACTTTCTTTGATTGTCTTCTTCTTTTTTTCTTTGGGTATTGGTTCTCGATTTCTGTTTCAGCATAACTTTCTTCAAGACTAACGCTCTTTCCAGGTTCTACTTCAATTTTTCTTTTTCTTTTAGGTTCGGCGACATTTATGGTACCAAATCTCATTTCTTTTAATATTGTTAGAACAGATTCATCGATAGTTTCTGTTTGATGGCTAACTCTGTCATATCCAGGTAATCTTTTGAGTACTTGTGTAGGATCCAGTGGATTTATTCCAGCTTTTTTGAATCCTGATAAAATATTTTCTTTAGCATTGTGTTTTAGGGCATCTAAAAGCATAGATAGTAAACGTGGAAAACATCCTTTTGGAACCGATGCTTGTTGGCGACCATCGGCTTTTTTCCATTGAAACAATATATTTCGCCAAGCTATTTTCATGGGCCTGAAAAAGGCTACATCCAATGGCTGTGTGATGTGGGTTGAATTAGCTGGCAAGAATACGAAACTTATGTTTTCTTCATGGCACAGTTTAATTAAATCTAATGAAAAGTGCGACGATAAATTATCACCGATCAAGATTTTTCTTCCGGGTACTCCTTGAAAATAGGGTATGATTACCGATTTGATCCAGTCTTCAAAAATGTTTCCATCAAACCAACCTGACGGTGATCTATTGTAACGAGTCCCTTTTGGCCCCTTAGCGGTCCAAGTATCATATAAATGTTGTGCCTTATAGACAACATAAGGAGGCAGTAATTCTCCTTCAGCTGTGCACGCAATCATAATAGAAACAGCAGACTTGGATTGGTTCATCACTCGCTCTGGATATTTCACGCCTTTTTTTGTAATTATTTTCTTCCGCCCAGGATCATCCGAAAGATTTGTCTCATCGTAATTAATTATATTGCACATAGATACGCCTGATAATGAAATTTCTAATTCTTCAAAGTATTTTTTTATTATTTCAGGGGAAACAGCAGCGCGATTTCGCTTTATATTTTGCGATAATCTCTGAGCAATTGAATCTTTGTGTCTTTTCATAAAAGAGCATACAAAGTCTGGCCCAGGCATATTATTATTGAATCTCTTTTCATTGACACCCAATTTATCAAGATAGACCTTAACAAGCATTCTTAAATCATATGCCTCCAAAGGATAGCCCCAGTCCGCACATACATTTATGTATTTGATCAATTCTTCTTCAGTTGCTTTCGATAAAATAGGTTGACCTCTTTGACTTTTCATGTGTTTTGTACAGTGTCTGTATAAAACAGATCTGTGTATATTATATTTTTTTGAGATAGTATCCAGAGAATTATTACTCGCAGAATATTCATTAACAGCCTGTTGTATTAAGTTGACATCATATTTTAAATACTTCTTACCTCGAGGGTCTGGTTTGTAGATGCGTGGCATATTGCTACTATAGGTACCTGCGTATACAAAATTAATAATTAAATATAAAAAAATTGATTTCATTATAACCAAATGAATGTTATAATTTAATGCAGAAAATAACTCAACCTTTAAAAAATTAGGTAATAAAGTGAGAACTTAGCAACCTGCATAAAGTGCCAACCCTATCAAAAGCGTTTCTAAAAACCCCTTTAGCGTTTCTATTAAACCCTTTCTCGTTCCTTTTAAACCCTTTCTCGTTTCTATTTACTCCTATCCCGTTTCTATTCACCTCATATGGCGTTTCTATTTACCCCTCAGTCGTCTCTATTCACCTCGTAATCGAGAAATATTTAAGAGTGGTAAATTTTTGTTATATTAACTTACCCTTTCTATTTATTCTGGATACACTGCACTGTCGAAATAACTAATTTTACTATCAAAAACACAATTTAAATAATAACTAGAAAGAAGTTAATAAGAGCGCAAAAGACGTGCACACAACCGTTGTACTTTGAACTCACTTTTTTCACATAAATTGCTAACTTCACACTATTAAAATGTTGTCAGACCAAAGAAAAAATGTTGCCTTTGTAAAAAAATGCGTATGCTCCTTGATAAAATGATGTAATAATTAACTAGTTGGATGTAGGTCATATAAAACTGAGCAGTTTTCCCATGATCACCTTGTCTTGTTTTATCTACGAATTTTGGATACGAAGAGAGCAGTCGGGACAATACCTGATTCGGTAATAATTCAGCAGTCGTAGTTAAATGGGAAACGTCAAAATTTTGGTATTGTAAAAGATCATCAAAGATTTGTTCTTTTAAAAAAATGTGTCCGCCTTTTTTAGTTTCCAAGTATTGGTCAAAATGTAATATTTGCAAACCTACAGCCATCAACGGATGCAGACGTTTACAACGATTAAAATGTTTGCCTTCAATGATTCCGTTCACCGAGCCTGATGCTATAATCTTACTTTTAACCATCATATGTGATAATCCACACTCATTGATAAATACTCCAATCGCTTTAAAAAATGCCATCAAATGAAATGAGCCAAGATGTATGAAGAGATTATCAAATTTTGGGGCTTCTGTTGCTTGAATTTTTTTTAACCAATTAGACAAACTCGAGCGACTTCAAAATTTTTGCTTAAGATTTATATTTGGTTTACGCAAGTATGATCATATCTCAGAATTTCGTGAGTAGCTCGAGTGGTTACCAATACGCTTTCGCCGCAATGCTCATATCCTATCTCTATTATATAATATAGCGTTTAACCCTTCCACACCTTCCTAATTTAAGGAACGCTTTGAGTTCCTTCATGATACACACACGAGATTCTTAAGGTCATCAGAAACTCTGGAATTAAAAATGCCTTTACATTCCACCTCATTTGTTGACAATTCCTTTACCGTTGTTGCAACACGGTTGTGGAATGCATCTTTATCTTATTATCTTTTACTAAACTTTTTTAAACGTTTAATACATTCTGTAGCTGCATTAAAAATAGCAGATTGATTATCACAGAAAATATTTACTGGACAAATACTCTGAAATCCAAACTGTGTCAACAAATTTATTAAATAGCAAGCCTCACTGGCAGCCATACTCTACTTATAGTCACATACTCTAACTCAGTTGAAGACAAGCTCATAGATGCTTGGTTCTTAGTACTCCACGAAATTAAACATTTGGCAAATACAAACATGTACCCAGTAGTGGATTTACGATCCTTTAAATCACCGTCCCAATCGGCATAAGCACCTGTAAACCAACTTGTAGTCCAAAATATAACGCAATACTCTTTTTAAAGCAGTAAATAACACATTATTAGCACAATTTTGGTACATGCTAAGAAATGAAACAGAAAAACACAAATCAGGTCTTGTGCCTTGTACAGCATACATTAAGCTTCCTATTATTTGTCTTCATAGTTTTTCAATATTTTCATCAACATGTTGATTCTTAAAAATTTTAGAATTGAAATTACTATCCATTGATGTGGCCATGGGTTTACAATTTCCCATATTGAAATTCTGACTTAGTTCTGTTACACTTGATTTCAAGTTCATGCTTATATTTATACCTAGTAAGTTAGATATTCCTCGTAAATCTTTCATTTTAAATTCCTCATTTGAAACTGTTTTAAGCTTTGTTATTACAGAGTTATTTGTACCACAAATTAACAGATCGTCGACGTACAATAAATAATATATAAATGTTCTTCATTCGTCACTTCAGCTTTGCCAACACTTTTTTTACAAAAACATGAGTCACAGCGTGATCTAAGGAAACTCTCTCTAATCATTAGATCATTAAATTTGTTGTTCCAACATTTTGGAGATGTTTTTAAGCCATATAATGATTTGTTTAGTTCAACAATATTCTAATTATTTCCTTTTTTTTTAGTTAAAATAAGCCCCTTCAGGTAACTGAATATAAACTTCCTCTTGGATTTCCCCATACAAAAATTACATCCTGTTACATCCATTTGATAGATTTGTAGATTTAATTTATAGATATTCTATTTCACGAAGTCCGTTTAACTTTCGTTGTGTGTGCAATGTGTACCGATAAGCGTGTTTGTGTGCGTGAACGTGAGGAGCGTCAGCACAGAAGATTGACCAATAAATATATTTTTCAATTAACTTGCTCATAAAATGGCCCTAATCTAACCGCAATTAGGCACATAATGATACCTATAATCAAACTGTGGTTTTTTCATTGTTATTATATCACGAGTGGGATAATAGATTATTGTTTTAATTTTATTGATTGAGTTGCATTATTCTCAAGAAAAAATAGATACAAAAAAGATCGTGTTCAATAGAACAAATAAATTAATATACCTACCTATTGCTTGTTCATTTCATGCAACTTCGTATTTAAATAGAAAATTTCATCTTGTACGTGTGTATTTTGTTATTGTTATTATTATATTGTTTGTTATTGTTGATTACCGTCTTCAGCTCTCTTTAGACACTCACCTGCCAGTTCGGGTCTCAATGGCGCCTCAGCGGTTATCACCATTTTTACACATTTGTACCATAATCTACTATTAAGATTTATTTTTAAAAGTAACATTTAGTTGAAATATTTCAAAACATTTAGTTAACATTTGGAGGTATTATTATGGGTAGTAAATAAAAGACAAATCTATTTAAATAAGTAAGCATTTTAATTAAGATACTAAAGAGAAAAAAACTAATCACTATCTGATGAACATTCAAAATCCGATTCGCTAGTATCAGAATCATCTTGCAAATTAATTATGAGTTGAAAATCCAGATTAAAATATTTCAAATACTCATTTTCAATTTTTTCGACATGTTCACATGTTTTTCGCCACGTTTCACTATTTATTTGATCTAAGCTTTCATTAATCAGTCTCTCAGTACTCGTCATGTTTTGATCAATATTTTTGGATGCAATATAATTTTTTACAATCCCCCATATATTTTCTATAGCATTTAATTCTGGATGATAGGGGGGGAGGCGTAAGACTTCAAATCCATTGCTTTTAATAACATCGATTTTAAAGGTTATGTAATCGCATTTGTGTTTTTTTATAATATCGTACACGGCCAATTTAACGAGAGATTCATCAAATGCTATACCTTTATCTCTAAGCCATTGCTGCATATCTGCTTTCTTTGTAGCATACGTGGGTAATTTTTCGGCTCGTGTATTGTGGTAAGAAGCATTGTCTAACACAATGACAGAGCGAGGAGGTAGGTTGGGTAATAGCTTTTCATCTAGCCATTTCACATAATTATCATAGCTCATATTTGAATGATAGTCGCCAGCTGTTGAGTTAGCCTTATAAACCAAAGCAGCATTTTCAATAAATCCGTCCTTAGTTCCTGCATGCACTAATATGAAGCGAGTACCTGTGCTAATTTTTTTTAAAAATGGCGTGGTTTCTTTTTTTTTTGCCCAGGTATTGTTTCGCACGTGTGTCGAAAGAACACAACTCTCGTCGGTGTAGACAATTGGTCGACCTTGAGCGCGATATTCAGAATTTTTTTTTAGATATTTATAACGCAACATTTGTATGTCATGAGTTCATGACGCTCTGTCAAAACTTTACGGTTGTTTTCTGTTTTACGCCACTTGTAACCTAACTTTAATAATAACTTGCGAACAGTTTCTAAACAACCTGAAAATCCAATTTTCTCATTTAATACTTTTTTAATTTTAGGCAACGTCGGAATTTCTTTATCTCTTCTGGATGGCAATGCCTTCTCTTCTTTTAATATTCGTTGAACAGTTTTCGTAGACACACCTGTAGCTTCCGCTGTACGCCGCGTAATGTCTCGTAAATGAGACAAATCAGAGTTGGGTTCCATATATGTTTTTGTAAATTCATACTCTTCTCGCAGGAAATGGTAAACGCTAGCTATCATGCTCCGACCCTAAAACAAAACCAAATATAATTTCTCAGTGTAATGCATTGATCACGAAATACCTAAAAATTCTCATTGATGTATCAAAACTTAACGTCAAAAATCCGTGAAACAATGTGTTCACCATGAACAAATAATCCAAAAAACAATGATAATAATAATTGCAAAAGTACCTACATGAGATGAAAATGTAATCTATTGTAAGTAAAAAAATATAATTTTAATAATTTATCATTATCAGCGTGGATGATATAAATTTATTAAAATAAATCTTACCTCACTATGAACAACTTTCCGACGTTTAGTTTCCATGCTGACGCTACTCCGTGAAACAATCTGGCGCGAACCAAAAACACTAGTGACATCGACCGCGTTGCGATCGTGACTGAGCGCTGCCGCGCTTACGCACACTAAAGCATTGTATATATGCACGCCTGACAACATTCATAACCCAACGGACTTCGTGAAATAGAATATCTGTAGTTGCAATAACTACAAAAACCCTAAATGTTGTTACCTTTGCTCCTGGGGTATATATGTCTTCATAACTGAACAAATCATCCTGTTGGAACCCTCAAGCGCCTAATCTAGCTTTATACTGAGTTGCACTCTTAATTTTAAATACTAATTTTCCTTGGATCAACTGGTTCATCATGTACTTTCTATGTATGATTTTCATTTAGTGTTTGTAGCTCTCTTTTCATGGCCTCCCTCCACTTCGAAGCATCGCTCCTACTCATAGCATCTTTGTATGTCAGCGGGATAGAGTCCAAATTGGTATGCATATTGTTGCATTTATAGAAAGAAGTTTGTTTCCTTCTTCTTCGTGGTACAGAGGTGGTGAAGTATCTTCACCTGATGAACTCATCTACACATGGTTCATATTCACTTTCAAACTCAGTTTCATTGAACAAATTTTCTTCAACAGCGCTCTCTATACCACTGATATCTTCTAATTGTTTATTTTCAAGCTCCAGTGATAGTTGTTCTTCTTGTTTTACTATTTCTATTGATTCCTGCACCTTTTTTCATTCATTATCTAGATAAATTACATCCCTTTTTGTTTCTACAGTATTCTTTTGAGGAAAATAAATTCTATAACCTTTAACATCTTCGCAGTAGTATCAGTAATCCCTTCTCTCCTTTCTTATCCCATTTTCTTCTCCTTTCTGTAGAAATATGTGCATACACTGGCACACCAAACACTTTCAATTGATGATGACACACTTCAAATGGTGATTTTTGATCTTCTCTACTCCTTCCAGTCCTATTGAGCACAAATACTGAAGTATGTACAGCCTCTACCCATAGTTTATTTGGTATATTCTTTGCATGTAGCATCGTCCTAGTAGCTTCTAACACAGTTCTATTTTCCCTTTCTGCTTTCCCATTTTGCTCTGGTGAGTATGGCACTGTCAGTTGATGTGTTATGCCACGCTTTGAGAAAGTATATTTCACCTCTTTGTTTAGAAACTCTAAGCCATTGTCACTTCTAAAAATTTTAACCTTATTTCCAGTAATGGTTTCAGCCTTATTAAGAAAGTTTTCAATACAGTTCTTTATATCATACTTATTTTTTACAAAGTAAACATATCTGAAGTTTGAGTAGTCGTCCTTTAACAATACCAAATATTTCGACCCACCAATGGAAACTTCTTCCATCGGGCCATATATATCAGCATATATCAATTCACAGTTCCTCGTGTTAGTGTAATTACTTCTTGCGAACGGTAATCAGTAAACAACTCTCACACTTTTGAACAATAGTTTGTTTGGTAACGATGTTATTTTCTATTATCTAATAATTTTAATCATTTAGTTCTGATTTTACTACGATCATATCTGATTTTTGCAGTATTGCATTTAACGCGTAAATTCATATAATAAGCGCCTCCAACTTTATTTGCGACAGCGCATACATCGCCATTTTTGTAGAATTTACATGAATTGACATTTGTCATCATGACATAACCTTTTTCAGCGACGCGATTGACCGAAAACAAATTGACTTTCAAATCGGGAACGAATAGAACGTTACTTATGGTAGTATCAATCCATTATTTTCCGTTCTGCACCTGTACCGCCATCTGTCCACAACTAACACATTAATTGCCGTACCGCTACCGACAATCACAGATTTTTCATGATGTTTGTAAAATTCGTAAACAATGCACGATCACAACTCATATATTCATCTGCACCAGAATCCACCAGCCATTTACGTTCTTGATACCTTTCAAAAGCTGTATTTAACACTACGAATGCGTTATTCTTCTTATGTTTATTATTGTATTTAAGTTTCTTGAACCAAATGCCCTATCTTACCACAATAGAAACATTTGTTGTTAGCGTTCGGTTTACTGTGCTTATCATTTTTACATTTACTTTGGATGTGTCCTATTTCACTGCACTGCACACGAAGATGAAGGATGAGCTCCTTCATCATTCTTCTCATTTAATCTTTCTTATTCCATTAGTAGCCTAGCCACTAAGTTTGCTTATGGTCAGGAGCCGATTCCCATGCCGAAATAAAGTGTTTGTATTCTTCTGGCAGTGACATAAGTATTTTGGTTATGACAAACTTGTCAGAAATGTCTTCTCCCATCTGTTTTAGTTGGTTCTGCATTTCCTGAATCTTCGTGAGGAATACAGACTTCTCAGTGCCTTCTTCATATTTGTACTGAAAGAATCTTTGTTGTACAATGTGTATGCTAGTCTCTGTCCTTTGTTCATAGACACTCTGCAACTTTCTCCACATTTCAGCTGACGTTAAACATGATATTATTTGTAACAGAACATTTTCAGTCATCCTCGTGACTATTTAAGTCTGAGCCGTAGCCGCCATCTTTGTTCTCCCACACAATTTTCTCAGCAGCTTCTTTGTTCACCCACACAGTTTTCTCAGCAGCTTCTTTGGGTTTTACACATCTACCTTCTACTATATCGAGCAAACCTTGTCCTCGCAACAATACCGTGGTTTGGAATTTCCAAATATTTCAGTTCTTTGAAGCTTCCAATTTCAAAACGTTTTGACTGCCTTCCATCTTGATCAAAAGACCTCACAAGATATTCTTTTGCTTCTTCCTCCACAACGATGCGGCGTGGTCTTGCTTGAATTCAATCCGCCGCACCGGTCAATCAGTGTGAAGTAAATATTCAACAACTCAGCGATGTAATATTATAATAAAACAAGGTATATGTACCTGGGACCATGTGATATGGACCTGTTGAGATTGAAATAATAGTCGCTGATTTATTTGACCACCGCGTTTAATTATTTTGGAGCTTGGTACTTACACACCATTCGCTTACAATATATGGAATATACTTATATCTAGCAAGAGAGTTGCCAATTATAAGAACAAAAAAAACAACTACTTAGAAAATAGGGGAAAGGGGCGTAGCACCGGCCAATTTTTTTTTTTTTGTTATTGTGACTATATTATCAAGAGAAATACAACGAAAACTACAAAAAAATAATCAACACTATATTTATTCGTATTAGAATATTGAAAATTTGAACAAAAATAATTTTCAATCTTGATTAAACCCACTTCAATTAGTGGTAAAATTTTGGTACCTTTTTAAAGTGGCGGGTAGCTCCGGCCACCCACGTAATTAATGGCCAAATCGTTTTTTAGCGACACACACATTTTTTTTTTTAAATTTATTTATGGTTAACCAACAATTGTTTACACTGCACCTTACAATTATTTACAAACTTATGACTTACATAAGTGTAACCAATTAATTAAAGGTTAACACCGCATGCATATAATGTTACGAACTTGTAGGTATGCAGTTCAAAAATTTATTAAATCTTAAATTATAGAATATTAGATATTATAGTTTTATAACACAACTTGCAATAGTGATAACAACGATGATAATTTAAAAACAATGACAATAAATAAATTAAAAATAAAGTACAATAAAAAAATTAAATTACTTATATTAACATTCAATTTATAAATGAATTATTCCTATTATAAGAGTTGACAATTGTATTGTAAAATTTCCCAAGGTTATCGTTATAAATGTCTACTATGTCACTGCAGGCGAGTTAGCACCCAAAACTGTTCTACGTAAGGGTAGGCATAAGGGAGTAAGAGCGTTTCTGGGAGATCTAGTTGGAGCCCGAAATCTAATCAAATTAAGCAAACGAGGGCAATTAATTTGATTACGAAGAAGTTTGAATCCAAACGATGCATCCGCAATCACCCTGCGCACCGACAGTGATTGCATCCTGAAGTACTGCAGACGTGTGTTGTACGACGGCAGCTGTTTAGTTTTACCCTCGCAGAATGCAAGGTGCCAAAGAAAACGTTTCTGAACGCGCTCCAGACGCAGCATATGTACAGCATAGTAAGGTCGCCGTACAACGCTACAGTACTCCAAGATGCTCCGCATAAGACTATTGTACAACATAATCTTTGTTTTACTAATCTTAAAGCTTCTAGAATTACGCAGTATAAATCCTAACATTCTAGACGTTTTCTTAGTTATGTTATCTAGATGTGGCAAGAAGGTAGCTTTTTTGTCAAACATAACTCCTAGGTCCCTGATTGTTTCCACTTCTTGAATTTTTACATCATTAATTAGGTATTCTGATGAAATATTGTAAATCTTTCTCGTGAACTTTACATGGTAACATTTGCTGGTATTCAGTTCCATTTTGTTGTTTCTACACCATTCAATTACCCTATTTAAATCACCTTGCAAGAGCTCGGTGTCATTTAAACTTTCGATTGTCCTGGCAAACTTCAGGTGAATGACGAAAACAGTAAGGTAGATCGTTTATGAAAATATTAAACAAGATCGGAGCTAAATGGGAGCCTTGTGGTGCCCCAGAAGTGATATCACGGTTTGTAGATTGAAAACCATTTAGGACAACATAGAATTCACGGTTACTTAGGTATGATTTAATCCAATCTAGAAAAGGTCCAGTAATTCCGTAAGCTGTTTGTTTGTACAGTAGTATAGCGTGTGAAATTTTGTCGAAAGCTTTGCTTAGATCAGTGTAAATAACATCAAACTGTTTATTTGTATCAAGAGCTTGTATTAAAGACTCTGTAAAAGTTACCAAGTTTGTGCTTGTCGACCTAGCCGCTATGAAGCCATGTTGATGATCACTAACATATGACTTAAAGTGGTTTTGTATGTGGGCGCATATCGAGGACTCAAATATATTTGCAAATGTAGAGATAATTGAAATTGGTCTGTAGTTTTTTACATAATCTTTACTATCAGCTTTGTGCACAGGGACAATTTTAGCTGTTTTCCAATCTGACGGGAAAGTGCCTGATAACAATGATGTGTTATAAATAATCAAAAGTGGCAAAACCAGTTCCGATGCGCATGTAGATATAAATATTAGTGGTATGCCATCCGGTCTCGCCCCCTTTTCAATATTTAACGTTTTTAACTTTCTTAATAAACTATTTCTATCTAGAACCGGGTGAGTTGGCATAGGCTGTTTCTTCCTTTCCTTTGTAAATAGCTAGAACCGCACTTAATATCATCGTCATCCAGAGTGTAGACTGAAGAGAAGTGGTTAGCAAAGAGATCACATATGTTTGGGCCATTAGACGTTGTAGTTTGTCCGTCAGTCATGGTCAAATGGTATGCACTAGATCCACCGCGTTTTGCTTTTACGTAAGTCCAAACCAAAAAACCAAAGCAAAACCAGGTTGGGTATCGGCTATTCAAGGGTTTATAATTTGGCACATACTTATTAATAGCTATTATTAGAACATCATAAAATATTTTCAACATTTCATTTACATCTCTTTTGCCCTTGAAGAGCAGACACCAGTCCTGTTGTTGTCCACCAAAGAGCTATTTGACATAATTGATTAGAGGCAGAGACATCAACTATAACCCAGAGGTCTTCACAATTGCTCTGCCAGTTGTCAACACGTTTTGAGTAATTTTTTTTTGAGACGGCTATAAGCACTCCACCTCCATCTTTATGATTTTGAAAACCTGTTGTTTCTCTATCTCTTCTATACACCAGATATCGGCTGTCAAAGAGTTCACTGCTAAGCACATCACTATTCAACCAAGTTTCTGTCAATATTATTATGTCGTAGTTCAAAAAACACAAATTACAATAGAAATTATTTGTTTTAGTACGTAGTCCTCTACAATTCTGGTAATAGATGTTTAAGCAATAGAATTTTAAAATATTTAACTAACCTGTACATGCAATATTCTTATATACTTATTATTATTTATACGATTTTACTTAAGCAAACTGAATTCCTAATCCATATGTACTCTGCACCGTCGGTTTTTCTTACAAATATTCTGCCATTTCTAACCCATACGTAACCCATAATAATAATAATAATACTCTTTATTGTACACCAGTTATTGAAAAGAAACTACAAAATCTTGCAACTAAAGACAAGTTTGTACAATTGGCGGCCTTATCGCACAAGGCAATCTCTTCCAGGCAACCATGGGATGGAGAAAATACGTCACAGGGAGTTGTGGGGCAGTGTCTGGTGCATAAAGATTAATATGATAAAAATAATATGTCAGAGATACATACAAGATATATATATACAGCATAAGAATATAGTAAACGCATACCTTATGTACAGAATAGTAGTGGCGTAGACAGGGTTTCCTCGTGTAACGGAAATAGGTAGGATTGAAAAGGGGCAATGATGCGGCTAGTTTCCTTGCAGGTAGTGAGCTTTGACCAATTTTTTGAAAACTGGCAACGACTGTGCGCGTCTGATACCAACCGGCAGGGAATTCCATAACCGAACAGCTTGAATGGAAAATGATTTGTCCATAAAGTTAGTCGAATGTGCCGGCATGTTCAACCTCAAATTGTCCGATGATCTCAAGGATCTTGAGTGAGTTTCACAGACGTAAGCAAAACGTTCTTTTAGATACAATGGAGTATACGGGTTAAACATAATATTGTACAAGAGGAAACGAATGTGGGCATTCCGGCGAAGGGTAACCACTTGAGCTTTGTGCGATACTCAGAGACATGGTCATATTTGCGAAGTCCAAATATGAATCTTATACAAAAGTTCTAGAGTCTCACAAGTTTATTCAGTTGGTCCTCGGTGAGATCTGGATAACTGGCATCGGCATAATCAAGAATGGGGAAAAGGAGGGATTGTGCAAGCGCTATTTTCGTGACAATAGGTAGAAAATTTTGTAGCCTACGCATTGACCCAGCTGAGGCAAACATTTTGCGACTAGTCTCTTGCAGCTGAGGACCCCAGGACAAGCATTTATCGATATATATACCTAAGTTTTTAACTTTATCACTATATTCGATATTTGTACCATCACAAGATACTTGAGGGAGTAGAGACCAGTCTATTCGCGATATAAGCCTTGGGCTACCAATGACAATGGCCTGTGTTTTACCTGGGTTAACTTTTAGTCCGTAAGATTTGCTCCATTCACATATTTTAACCATGTCCTTATTTACGATGCTTATGGCATCGGTCAAATTATTTAGTCTGGCCCGCGAATATATTTAGAGGTCATCTGCGTAGAGGCGGTAGGAAGAAGTCAGGTGGTTAGTGATAGAGTTTATAAAAACTGCGAAGAGTAGAGGAGATAGAACGCCGCCCTGAGGAGCGCCGGCAGATGTAGAGCACCAAGAGGAAGTGGCGTCTTCGGTTTTTACACGCTGCCGTCGTCCGTACAGGTAACTATGAAACCAGTCAATCACTGTTGGAGATATGTTAAGGGATGCCAATATGCTGAGTAGAACATCGAAGTCCACGTTATTGAAGGCATTACTAAAGTCAAGTAGGGCTAAAACTGTTAGCTCACCGTGTTCCATACCCGATCTGATGTCATCCGTAATATGAACTAAGGTAGTTGTAGTGCTGTGACCAGGACGAAATCCTGATTGGAGAGGATTCAAGAGTAGATTTGTCGAAAGGAAATGATTAAGTTGGTTATATATTAGGCGCTCGAGGACCTTAGAGAGGAAAGTAAGGATAGAGATAGGCCGATATTCAGAGAATGATGAAGGATTATTCTTTTTGGGAATAGGAATGATTTGGGCGTCTTTCCATGCAGCTGGAAACACACTGTTGGTGATGGAAAAGTTGAAAATGTGACAGATGATAGGAAGGACTTCGTCAAGGATGGGTAGGATCATATTACGGCAGACTGAGTCGGTTCCAACTGCGTTCGAAGTGATTGACATTAGGCTCTTCTTAACATCACAACTAGTGAATTGATCGAAAAAGAATGGAGTACAGTCAGGAGTGAAAATTGATGAAAGATGTAGTATTGTTTTCCTCTTAATTGCTGGGTCAAAAGTTGACGAAGCACAAAAATTGATTTGGAGAGGAAACAAGAATAAGGTCGAGTAAGGAAGGTGTGCAGTTAGGGAAATGATGAGTGGCGTTGGGGGGTAGGATGGATAAGTTGTTAGATTGGATAATGGACTGAAAGGTAGATGGGCGGGAATCGTTTTTAAGGAGACAAGTGTTGAAATCACCCATGATTATGGTTTGACTGTACAGGGGCACCGAGTTTTCTAGGAGCACTTCTAAAGAAGAGAAGAAGTTAATGCGTAATGAGGGGCAATAATATACACCCAAAAAGATTTTGGAGTGAAGGAGCTCAATTTCGAGGAAGAGGTATTCGCCAGAGTCAAGTGGGGGAGGCTGCGGAGACATACTGATGATGTTGAAGGAAATTTCCGAACGTAGATATATGGCTACACCCCCTCCCCCACCCACCACACGGTCATTTCTAATAAGTTTAAAGCCTGGCAAAGAATATGCCCCAGTGGGAAGACATGGCTTAAGCCATGATTCCGAGATGAGGATTGCATGTAAATGGGTACAGTCATACGTAGCCAGCATCTCTGGGAAGTGAGCCGAAATGCTTTGGGCATTTATATGAATGACGTTAAAATGCTTGGGAACATCGGAAAACTGAGATGAGATAATTTCTGCAAGTGGCGCAATGCTTAGAAAACTTGCATCACTACTTGCGGTATAATAGTCGCCACTGTCATTACTACCGTCCGAAAATGACATAAATTAGTATTAGTATAGGCAAGAACAGAAGAGTGTGCGTTTATGTTGGTAAAAAATAATAAGTTAAATAAAATAATATCTTATAAAAACTATAAACAATAACTCCATCTGCCGGTAGCTTAGTAGAATAACATTTCAGAAAAAAAAGACTGAATTAGAAACAATAACAAAAGAAAAAAAAATACAGTTAAAGTTATCAAAAATAAATAATTAAAAATAATAATAATAAAACTTCTGGTCCAGGTCTGGGTGAACTAAATTTCAGGTGCAAGAACCCCTAAACGAAGAAATGCTGCCAAAATACAATTTGAGTAATGTAACGCAATCGCTACTAAAATGACAAATGACAGTTTGACACCTGAGACTAAGACATAATATTATCAAACATCGCTTTGGATCTATATTTTTACAGATAGACGTCCATTTTTTTACGTTTTTGTTATTTAACTTGTATAATTATAAAACACTTGACATTGGCGGAATTCCTGCGCTGATTCTTGCGCGGGATAGAGTCCATAATAAAATAATATATATATATAAACAAAATTATAATTTTGTTTTACCCGAATAATCAAACAGTTTATTTAGGTATTAAAATAAGGTAGTGTAAATGTAAACAATGCGTTGTGATTGGTACCTGGACTGTGTTTGTGAAAAAACCTTTACTTTTTGGAGGCCGCAGCACGTTTGGTCTTCGTTGAGACTGGTTTAGAAAGCCCGGCATTCATTTTAGATGGGATTTTGCAATTGCACCTACGAGTAATTCAGCAAGTGATGCAACTCTATGCCGCACGTCATCAAGACCTTGAACATAAACGCTACCTTCTCTAGTCCAGCATTTTGTGACACCAAAACGTTCACAAGCTGCAATGAATACATCATGCCTAGTTTTGGTCAAGAACTCGGACATAGTGATCCCGGAACTCTTGAGATTAGTCTTACTGAACCATAGCTTATCCCGGATGGCTGAGTCTTGTATCTTACACAGAATGGGTCGAGGCTTCTTATTAGATGTAGCTTGTCCCAATCTTTGGCAGCGCTTGATGTTGCTACCCGAGAAGTCAGAGATGCCAAGACGCTGCTTAACGATATCAACCACAGTTTGAGTGGGGTTTTCATCCTTTGCTTCTTCCACACCATGAAATAATAACATCTTGCGCCGTTGTGCATCTCCATTCGATCGACATTGTGTGCCAGAGCCTCTATCTGTTGCTGTAGCAGATTTAATGCCTGTGTGACAAAGGCTCGGTATTCAGCAAATTCAGCGGCTAAGCTGGATAGGCTTGTTGATGTACTTGAAGATTTTTGAAGCTGTGCTTCAAATTCCTCCATTCTCTTATGGATGCTAGTGCTCATAACATCTAAAGTGGCTTGCATGTTACTCATGTTAAGCAGTAGATAGTTATTTGAAAGTGAAAGTTTGGAAGTTATTTTTTGAAAAAGGGAAGATACTGTTGAGAGGAACTAATTGCAACCGGCAGGTAGAGAGATTAGCTATTGTTTATTCTCATAAATTACATTAAAAATGTTATAAAAACAATTATTTTTTCTTTAATTTAAAACAGAGAAAACTTTGCTACAGGTACTTGCAACTACCCACTATATAGTGTACGTACATACGTATTTGTAGTTAATTTCTTTAGCCTTGATCCTGGTAGCTGCGTGGAGGGCTTTGTTAGATGGTGAGAGATGTTCAACTACATAAATGGGTGTCTTGTTTCCGGTAAATCCAAGGTGTGTACTGCTTAATTTTTCGCTAGGGTTGTTATGGTTATACTTGATCGTTGACGCAAGTAATAGGTCGCGCAATCTTGGTGATGCTAATTGGACTACTATGGATCGAGAACGTACACTGGATGTATTTAACTCGGGTACAATGTAGTATATCTTTTTCGTTGATCTCACAATTTACTATTTTTCCAAGTTTTGTAATGGTATTACATAGGTTTTCATTTTTATATTCCGGCATGCATTGTATTTCGACGTTGTTAGATCGGGATTGTTGCTCGGAGTTATCAATTCGTACTGAGAGGTTTCCAATTTTGTTCTTTAGTTCTGTGTTTTCAGATTCTAGGTTTTTTATAGTTTCTCTGTTTGTTTGCAATATTTTTTCAAAATCTTCGAATTGACTATTTATGAACGACATCGATGCTACAATATCTTGTATTCCTCTTTTGACAGGTTCCAATTCTTTACTAATTGTGCTTACAATGCTTTTATAAAACTGCGATAGCATGTCCCTAAATTCGGCTTTGATTATATCTTGAATAATAAAACGAATTTCGTCTTTATCGCATGGAGTTGGGGGTGGCGATGGAGAGGCGACAGCTGGTCTTTTATTGCCTCTATTTAAAAACACGCCACAATTAGGAGTCGAGTCTTTTCCAGACATTATAGTAACACAATCTAGGTTGCACTGCGGCTGTATGACAATATGTCGTAGTCAAAAAAAGGAAAAACAGAAATTGTAAATCTACTTATCCGAGCGCCGCAGAAGAACTTGTAACAAACGCTATCAGCTGATTTTGTGTATAGTTGCCGGCGAGTGCGCGTGGGCAGCGTAGTAGGCAAGTCGCAGCACTCGGTCACGTTGCTGCGTTCGCAGCAAGTGGTGTGTGTAGCACGTTAGTTCTTAGTGTATGCCGACCTCCAGTAATATATGTTTATGTATTTATTGTTATAATAATTCTATAAATTTTTGGTCATGCAATTTTTATCAGAATAATATATTTTGTAAAATTCCAGATTCACTGATATTTCTACCATTTATATGTATTTTTAGACTCTGACAACATTGAACGTATTATTCTGCGTTCCGTTATCCGTATCTCATTGCAGTTTTATGACGATGCGAGTGTCGTGTATCAGGGGGTTAATATTGACTTTGATCTGTCGGTGAATGGCACGAATGACAGAGCTGCAGTAGGGACAACCTAATAACGATGATGATAAGCAAAATTTCGAGTACCACTTTCATTCAAATACTCATAACTGACACCGATTGTTTATTTTATTTATTTGAGTTCACAGACGTCTTAATACTAGTTCATTTAATGTTCTCTTACGGCTGACGGCGCTAAAAAGTTGTATTGTTTCTGTTTATATATCGTTTGAGTCCTGTATTTAGAGTTATATGTAAACAATGGCACTGTTATTGGGTTAATATTTTTGTTTCTTGAAATGAATATTTTCACTGAGATAATAATAGTATAACACTCTAAGCACTCGATAATTCCACTTGTTATCATTTTATCTTCTAAAAAAGTCTTTTTATATTATTTTTACAATTAAATACACAGATTACTTGTTAACGTCGCCGGTGTTGCCAGCTAATATGCACACATCACAGTTGTAGTACAAATCCGATGGATTTATATCTACACATGCCTCGTGAGCCCAGTCTTCACATGTTTTGCATTGGATCCAGTCCTCATCGAATATTTCACCACAAATTATGCACTCTGTTTCCTTATTTTCCGGCTCAGACGCAACCTTCTTCGCTTTCACCTGCACTTTCATAATTTTTTTATCTTTGCCACAGCTTTAGGATCTTTGGCCTCCATTAATTCCTTTTTGTAAGGCGAAAATGTCAAAATTTCTTTGTGTTCTTTGTGTTCTTCTTCTCCTAGCTGTGAATAGTTTCTTTGAGGCATCTGGAAGAGGTGACAAAACTTTAAGCACATCATTAATATTCCCAACATCAACACTTGGACTTGGCACAATCTCTTGTAAGGTTGCTGACGACACAGCTGGAACGCTAATTGCTGGTTCAACGTTTGAGTTTGCTACTGCTTCATGAGATTGAATGGCAGCTGACGATACGGGCAGAGCACTGGTTGACGGTCCTGGTGTAGTTTTAAATGCTTTCGCACTAGGAGTTTGGATTGTTGACTGGCTAGATCTATCTTCGATTGGTACGTCAATTAACGCCGAACCCAAAAAGTTTAGGTGTGAAAACATGTCTCAATTGAAGGGCTGGATACCCGTGGAATGGAAACCACTTTGGGCTATCTCTAATCTTGCAGCTTTCGTGACGCTATATTTGTCAGTCCAACGACGTCGCAATCAGTCAGTCGAGCACCAGGATTCTGACGCATCAACGATGCACTTGCTGACCCATAACCTTGTTTGAAAGGCTTGAAAAACACGCTTGTGAGTCGTGTGGGGCGGAGTGCTCAGCATGTGAATGTGATTATCTCTAGCAAATTCAATAACATTCAGATCTTTGTGGCTATTGTGTCCGTCTAATATTAGCAGAACAGGGTGAGCTTCAGACGGATGGACATGCTTCTTAAAATGTTGTAGCCACTGGAGAAATATCTCATTCATTCACGCATTCATCCAACCGCTTTCAGAGGCAATACCAATGCTTTCTGGCGGTGCACCAATCATAAGCCGACCGTTCTTATCCATTTTCTTCTTAGGGAAAATGAACATAGGGGGTATAAAGTGACCCGATGCACTCCTAGAAATCATGACAGTAATGTTGCGTCCTCGTTCAGCTGAAGTGAGTTTTCCAACCTGCTTTTTACCTTTCACTGACAAAATCTCTCATTTTTGTGAACAGTCGATACTCCTGTCTCGTCAGCATTATAAATTTGAGAGGCTTGAAAATTAAATTTTTCATACAGGTTGAAGAGGAGGTCATAAAACCGATCAACCTGTGGTTTATTGAAACCTGTAGAAGTTCGGGTTCTTAGTACCAAGCCTGGATTTCTTTTCTTGAATTCGAAAAAAAAATCTTTTCCAGCCATTCGTTTGTCTTTATTAAATCTGTGAGGAACTTTAATTTTTTCTGCTAGATCAAAGGCAAGGCGTAAAAATTCATTTCTTGTTAAAGGCATGAGATGATTATCTAGATTAACAACATGCTCAAAAAGTTGTCTTTCAAACTCAGGTTTAAATGTTTGTTCAAAACGTCCTAATTTTGGCCTAAGAGTGATCTGACGAACTGTAATATTTGACCTTTTGACCCGATCCTGCATAGAAGTATGTGAAACTTCATACTGATCTGACTACTCTCTCAGAACATTTTTTCTCAAGCACCGCTTGCATTGCTTTTTTCATGTTTTCTGCACTTCAGTCTCCGCGATTCGTAGTTCTAGTTTTAAATTTCGGCTTTGTTGCATTGCATTGCATCAAACAAATATATATTTGAAAATAAGACTTAAAATAATAACATCAATATAGAATAATAAACATCTAACATATGGCCGGGGATACCCCCAAAACTAGTGGCCGGGGTCACCCGACTAGACTTTCTTCAAAAAAAAATTTCTTTTTAAATAGCAGGTAATTATACGTTGAAATAAACTTCAAAGTGCAAAATACAATAGTATTCCATTATGTAAACAAAATCAAATAAATAATTACTTACGTTTATCCAATGAATAATGGTTTTCGAAACAATTGAAGTCGGGATGGAAGTCACTCGATCACGCCCGAACGCAGCAGTCAATCGACTGCTAGCGTTTGACGAATTACTCTTAAACGCACACAGAGATTATACGAAATTCAAGGTCACGCCGCGCGAAGTACTAATATTTGCTATGGCCGAGGCTACCCGCCGGCCGGGGCTACCCCCCTTTCTCCTACAATGCTGCTAACTTAAATGTAATTATATTGCCACTTTACAACAATTACATTTGACGACAAACTTAAAAGAAATTAGCGCAATAGAATCGTTAAAAGAAGCTAGATATTTGTTTGGCACACCGAAACCCGTTATTACTGATCAAGGTCACTGCCATGTAAGTAATATTTTTCGCAAGTTCTGGTCAGAACATAACATATAGCTTCATTTAATAACCGTTGGGGCTAGTAGAGCCAATGGGCAGGTCAAAAAAATCATGCAAACTCTGAATTATTTACTCCCTATTGCTGAAAATAGTTCCCGTACACACCGTGTGGAGAGATGAGCTTGGTACAAATCAACTGGCATTAAACAGCACCACATTTAGAGTCACCGGTTATTCGGCAACCGAAAGCAGTAATCATGAGTGTCGAGATAATGTAGAGATAATTTAGACAAAAATCGTAAAAATATCATGTGTAAACTCGTAAAAAATGGCTGTATAGAAAACAGCTAAGTCAGACACGGTACGTTTCAATAAAGGTACAGCACAAATAAAACCGCTTAGTTTAGCTGATTTAAGTACTTTGCCTGAAATCAAACAAAGCTAGATTGGCCATTCAGACAAAGTTCAAAATTACCGAACTCTAGAGAACGTCCGCTACAAAATGAAAAATGTAGATGGCTCAAAGAGAAAATTTAAATACTATTGTGTGTGGTGTGATATGTGTTAATGAGAGATTTGTTTTCTTTTCAAGATAATCGTTTTTTGACCCAATAACGTTTCCCACATTTTTTTTTAATCATGTAAAGTTGTTACCTGGGTTTTAACTTCCTCTATTTCATCCATACTGCAAGCAGCTCCAGCTTAATCTTCGGCCATTTTAAGAACCTGTAATAATAATCATATTTGTGAGTACCGTATATATAGGGACATATCATAAAAGGATCGTAATTTTTATATAGAAGCCATATTATTTTCATATGTAGGTAGATATTTATGTAGACAAATATTATTGTTAATACCGCTTAAGTTCCTCAAGATGTTTATGGAACACAGCGCAAGTCTAAACAACGCAATTTAAAAATACCGGCTAAGTAAAGGAACATGAGACTGCAATACCGCCGATGTACGAAAGTGTATAATATCTATAAATTACGGTTCAAGCATAGCATACTACAAAAAATACTTAAACAATTGAGTTAGAGCTTACCTTTTTGGTGCATCAAAACTGCCAGTTTTGTGATTGAAGCCTTGCAAATTAAGGACAATAACAATAAATTGCTGAGCGATCTCACATCAACGTGAGACAATATGGAAGAGTGACAACACAACCTACGATTTGCCCGGTGCCAGTGTTATTCCATAACGCGCTGCGATTGGCTAATTTTGAAATTTTAGGGAACAGAAATAGATGCGCGGCGAAACGATCTACCCGATGGTATTTGTTAAATAAGCGACGTTATGTTATAATTCTCTTTTATAGCTTCATATTCTTCGATATTATTGACTACCTTGTCAGTCTCATAAATTTTCATAAGGTGAGCTGAGGTGGCAAAACAGGTCCCATTGCGGGAACAGACTGCCTGGGCACGGGTTGCCGGATCACAGGGAAGCTACCGAGCATCGGAAGGATGAAAGTAGCAATAGGGCGAATATACTAGGAGTTGTATACGTAGGAGTCACAGAAAACATGTATTAGGAACTGAATCATAAACATAAGGTCACCACAGCGAACACCCATCTCTTATGGTCAGGTTAGGTAGGGTAGTTAGGTAGGTGGGGTGCTATCTAGAAAACCTCCACGTGGTGCACCCTGGAAACGTGGGCAATGACGCTGCTTTTCTCCCTCTGTTTTATGAAGAGGCGTCATCGCCAACGGCTAATATTCTAGTAGTAAGAGGAGGCTATCTTTCTTCGGCCACTTGGTTGAGGTTTGGCCCAACAGAGCACATCTTTCTGTTGGCTCTTCGCTCTTCGGAGCTATGAGGATGAAAACCTAGTTAAAAAATCACGAAGGAGGGACCTTTCCATGGGTTGGAGTTTCTCCGCTGTCCTCAGTGGAGAAAGAGGGCGGGCTTGGTGTGAACTCACACTGCCACCGAGCAGGCATGGGAAGATTTCGTTTCCTTGCCACCGTCGGCATATCGTAATCCCGAAAGGAATCGTGGTCATGTCTCGCGACTCCGATCGGGGACGAGGGTCTTGGCTTAGCCGCCCGGACTACGAGGAAGAAAACCTCTCTAAAAATCACCCCGAATCCCGTGTTCTGGTGCGTGACTAGGGGATGCATGGCTGATGGGTAGTTCAGCCGCAAGCGCACTCCCAGCCGGGGCATCTGCGGAACCCTTGGTTGGGCATAAACCTTCGCTTGCCCGGGTATTGGGGATCTCTGCCCGGGTCGACCTTTAGTTCTCCCCGTCTCGTGGGTTTAGTTATGGAGTCATTAAATATTATTAAAACAAACAAACAAGAAGAAAAAAAGACGAAGAAGGGTGTTAAGAAGAAGGAAAGGAGCAAGAAGGCGGACGACACCTCGTCCAACGACGATGTTTCACGCAAGACGCCTATCTCGAAAGAGCTCCCAGAAGTTAATCTAACTCCTGGGAGCAGAAGACATTCGGAACGCTTGCGTTCCAGGTCTGTCCTGCCATCGCCCGAAAATTCTAATTCGATGGCGGACACACAAGAGGTGATAGAAGTGGAGGTTCGCGACACTGAAAGTCGAAAACGCGGACGCTCCATGGGTCAAGATGGCGACACGTCCCAGGAGATGCTGCCTCCCAAAGTGGTTAGTAGCCATAGAGGTAGGTCGCGTACACCGGTCTCGGCTTCGTCAGGCTCCGCCTTCTCTAGGAAGGAAGCCTATGTCCGAGTCAGAGCGGAGGGCGAAGACGTAGCGGAAGAGGAGACTGGTGATTTCTTTGTTATTGCCCTTAAGGACTCCTTTTCCGCCATCTCAGGGGTCGTCGAGACTCTCATCGGGGACGTGGCGCGCCTCCAGGCCGCAAATGATCAGCTCACGGGGCAGGTCACCGAGCTCAGGGCTCAGTTTGCCCAATTTCGGGCACAGGTGAATTACGCTGAGCAGCCGAACCCGGTTGCCCGGCAACCTGCCCCCGCCATCTCTCCCGTTCCGGATGCCCATTTGCGTCAAGTTATTGACGCAGTGTGGCGCATGATGGACGGGCGACTCGCAGGCCTGGAGGCAAGGCTGCCTCCGGCGCCCATCGTTCGGCCGCCACTCGCCGCGGACAGGGCAGACGCCGCAACGGTCCCGGCACCGCTTCCCGTCTCGTCTGTGTCATATGCCGCGTCGACGTCAGCACCAGCACCTGCGGCCACACCAACACCATCAACCGGCTAAGGCCGCGGCGAGGGCGGCCGCACCAAGGGCCGGGCAGCCGTCTAAGGCCGTGACAAAAGTGGCGGCAGAATTCCCTTTACTTCCAATTTTGGCACCTAAAGGCATGAGTGCGCTTATTGTTACTTCTGGTGCTGAGCTCGTGCCGGGTCCGTCCACATCTGCCACCTCCACGTCTGCCGCCTCCAGTGAAGGGCCTATCCTACGCAGCCGTATTGAAGAAGGCCCGGGATAATCTCACCGGTGAATTCGGTGGAGTAGGAATTCGAGAGCTCGAGTCCTCGAGTTCCCTGGGGCTAAAGATGCAAAGATGGCGGACACCTTCGCCGAGAAGATGTGGGAGATGTTCGCAGCCACAGATGAAGCTCGCCAGGTCCACCAAGTACGCGGAGCTGCGCATTTCGGTCTGGACGATTCAGTCACGGTCGAGGATGTCCGCGTCGGGAGAAGACAGTATGCAGCGCGGACAATATCAAGATCGGCACCATCCGACCCGGTCCAGGGGTCCTTGGGTCCGCGGTGTGGGCCAGTTGTCCCGTGGCGTCGGCCAAGACCTTTTAAAAAATCGATTTTATTTTTCAAGTTTTCTTTTTTTATTTTAATAAAAATTCATTTTATGTAAAACAAGGAATATACCATAATAAATGATCTTTTATCAGTAAAATTTTTTTTTTTTAGTTCAGTGAATTCAATATTAACAATTATTTTTATTACCATATCAAAGTCAGATCAGGCATGAAAGAAGACATTTATTTTCAAAATGTATTTATTACATGAAAAATTAAAGTTCCCAATGCTTCAAATCTAATCTTTTTAAAAACAATCGTGTGTCAAGTTTACTGGGATCCAAAGCTTTCTGTTAAATGTTTTTATATGTTCGTCCTGCACCTGCGGAATATGTTGTAGCGCCGTAGAGTATAGCCTTGTTGCTAAAATAAGCTTCTGCCGTGCCGACCACCCGAAGATCTCGGCATTGTCTTCTACATTTTGCGACCATTTCGCCGAGGAATAGGTTTTGTCGGTACCGTCAAATTTTGGTATTAAGTCGTTAAGTTGAACGCGGAAACTGGGTTATTTTCGTTGGGCATCGTATTTCGTAATTCCATGCAAATTCGTACCTTTGGCTTCGAAACAACTGGCGGCCACGTGCGTCGCGCGTCACCTTACGAAAGATTTAAGAAAATATCCTTCTAAGTTTTTTAACTACGCGAGAATGTCAGTATCATCTTTTGATAAATTATTGAGCTTATAAGCCGTTTAATAAAATACAACTGGAAATTATGTCTCTAGTTACCTACTAATAATCATATATGTCTAAAATAGAAGAATCATCAGAAATGTTTGTCGCTGCATTGGGAGACTCAGCATAGTCGGATGGGATTTCAGGTTGTCCTCCACGAGTGGAATATCCATGGCTGTAGCTGCGAGATGGTAATTCATTACTTGAAGTCGAAGGTTCTGCATCGTAGCCCATGGTGGGTAGCATTTCAGAACGTCCGCGACCAGTGGAGTAATAGCTTCGAGTTGACAGATTTGGTGGTTGTGACCAAAAGTTTCGTGTATTCTCAGTAGGCAAAGTGCGGGTTTCTTCATCGAGAACAGACATAATTTTAATTTTGGTTGCCATTTTTCTGTGTGGAGGTACTTTTTTTAATGTTTCAACTAATGACAACAGAAATAACCTTTAATCTAAATCTTTATCTTGATTAATTATGTCACTTTTTTCTCTATTCTCAATAGATTTATTAATAAATGCAATGAATTTATCATCTTGAGTATTCTCTTTTGTTTTCTGTCTTTTTCGAACGTTCACTTGTCTGTCTTTTTGCGAGTCATCCTCAGGATTTTCAGGAGAAGCTGTAGCAGGATCTGCAGTGGCCGCAGCCGGATCTGGTTCTCTTATACCAACAACCTTTTGTGGAAATTGAAGTTGTTTGAAATAAATGTATTTACTTTTTCGTGACCCACAGCCAGATCCGGACTTCGAAGATTTTTGCCGATTAAGTTCTCGTGTGTAACAACCCCTAAAACTTTTCCACTTTTTCTGCAATGATTCAGCTGAAAATATTAATACATTTAGTTTAGTTTCCATCACTTAATTAATACTTTTGCTTTTGTTTTAGATATTTTGCAACAGGATGTACATTCATGGAGATTTATTACAACTACAGACTTGGCTATACAACAATTTGCACAATAATTCGAGAAGTATGTGACTTGATATGTCAATACCAAGAACAGTTCATAGCTATTCCATCTACAAGAGATGATTGGGAAAAAGTTGCAAGAGGCTTTGAAAAACGTGCCAACTTTCCCCATTGCATTGGTGCGATTGATGGGAAACACATGAGAGTAATTCAACCTGTGCACACCGGATCTTCGTACTTCAACTATAAACATTATTTTTCAATTGTGTTACTTGCTATGTGTGATGCTAATTATAACTTCCTTTATATAGATGTTGGGGCGTATGGGAAAAGCAGTGATTCAGCTGTATGGAGGACACAATCTCAGTTACGATAAAAAAAATATTCAACTACCGACTATCACGAGCACGCCGTTACATCCAATGTACATTTGGCATATTATCCAACAAGTGGAGGATATTTCACAGACCAATGAACGTTAATATAGATTTAGCAAAGAAAATTGTAAAGTCATGTTGCATTTTGCACAACTTCGTACGTTCCAGAGATGGATATTCTTACGAAGATACCCTGACGGTGACGGCATTTGAATCTGCTACAGATCGGGATCGTGGAAGGGGAGGAATAACAGCACTCACTATTCGAGACAAATTAGCAGAATATTTTGTAACTGAAAATCCATTACCATGGCAAAATTAGTTTGTTTAAATGGCTAAAAAAATAAATGTGCACTTACCTAACTGCTTTTTTTGTTGCTGCCATCTCGTCTTTTTCTTTGAATAAATCTACTATTTCGTCCCAACATTTTATTTTAAAATTACGCTCGGAATAATCTTTTATTGCGGAATGCCATAAACATGGTCGATTTTGAATTTCTACAATGAATCTTTCTGTATCGAAACTCATTATGCGTCCGTCTTGGCGGCCGGTTGGACGCTGAGTGAGTGAGACGCAGCTTGCTCGTGTATATTTTACTGGTGACGTCGCCAGGTCGCCACGGTCTTCAGACTCCATACAGCGAGCCGACAGTCCTGGCTACGCTTCCAAATTGGCGACGTTGCCAAACCGTCGCCTAGTGAGTTAACTGTCATACAGTGTAATATGAATTGTTTGGATACGTGGCCGGTGACGTCACCATGGCATCTTGGTGAGGTAGGGCCCTAAAGTAAACAAATTTCAATTTAAAACAGTAACACCTAACTGTTTAACAAAATGATAGTGTTTTTGACCACATAAACTTTTTGTCAATATATTTGCAGGCATATCTTATTTTGTGTTTAAAAAATTCATCTACAGAACTATTATTTGAGTAGGATTCTTCTTCTATATAGCTACTGTAAATATTGTTACTCTTCACTGTACTAGTTGATAGTTCGGAGTTTGAGCCATCATCTCTTAGCTGGTCAACACTCTCAGATGATGAATTGTTGTTTTCATGAACCACAGCTTGCATCATTTCTGAATTGTCAATATCTCTCAATGATAGGACATCCCTGCTTGTTATTACCTTATTGGTTTTTGGGTTATACAGCCGGTACCCCTTCACATTTTCATCATATCCAACTAAATAATGCTTCTCGTTTTTTTTATCCCATTTAAACCTTTTCTCCTTAGGAATGTGGGCCGTAACTGTACTTTCGAATGCTCTTATATGACTGACATTTGGTTTACAGCCAGTCCAAAGTTCATAGGGAGTTTTTTGGTTCAAGCCTGAGGCTATTGTTCTATTTTTAATACACTGCTGTGTGAACTGCTTCAGCCCAAAACTTCTTCTGGAACTTTGCATCATAGAGCAAGCATCTGGCTCGTTCCACAATTGTACGATTGAATCTTTCACACATCCCATTCTGTTCCGGTGTAAAGAGGTTGGTTCTCTGACTCCCTTCAACTCAGATAGTGAAAAAGGGCTGTTGAGACCAGACAAATTATGAGGTACATTATGAAGAAATATCTTTTCTGGAACTGAAGGAGCTAATTTATCTAAAAAAATATTAGTTAAGGAAGTAGGTAAGAAATTGGAGGAAGTTTCAGATAAGGCAGATCTAAATCTCCGAATATTCTGCCATACCATAGATGGCCGAACATTAGGAGGCATAGACAAGCAGAAGGATTTCCAGCTGTCAGATTTCTTTTTTCTAAAAAGATTTTTAGTGTTATATAAAATCTCAGGAAGATGATCGAAATTTTCCTCAGTTCATTCTCTACAATATTTTAATTCTGCTTCTTTTCTAGCTTTTACCGCTTCTGTACATTCCTTGTCCCACCAGGGTGGAGAAGCAATGAAACCAAGGGATGCATTTTTAACAGGAAAAACTTGATCAGCTGCTACAATTAATGTTTTGGTTAAGGATTCTGCGCACTGGGGTTCAGAGCCCTTGCAGACAATTGGAAGACTAGAAATATTAGCGTTAACCATCGATTTATTTCACCCAGCCTATACCTCTAGCGAGGTGAGCGGGCAGATGAGCTATTAACGCGAAAAGGAAAAGTGAGTACCAGTGGATAATGGTCGCTACCATGGGTAGATTGTAAAGGAAACCAAGTAATTGTAGATGCTAAGTTTGGAGTGCAGATGCTCAGATCTGGTACACTAAGTCCATGTCCAGGGCTTGAACGGCGCGTAGGCAAGCCAGTATTAAGTATACAAAGATTATGGGTGTCTATAAGATCGTTAATAATGTTACCATAACCATTCGTTGAAGAACTTCCCCAGGAATGATGTTGGCAGTTAAAGTCACCCAACAATACAAATGGCTTTCGAAGAGAGGTTTTAATATTTTCAATTTCATTGAGAATAGCCGATGAGGGATGTGGAATATAAATAGATACAAAACAAATATTATTAATAGTAGCAGCGACAGCAGAAAACCCCCTAGAATGTGGTTCAAGGGAAATGGGTAAAAGGAAGAGGCCGCTTGACAAGTAGAGCTACTCCACCATACCCATCAGAGCTGTCCTCAGGCTAGCATAGCCTGGAATCTTAAACAAAGAACCTGGCTTCAGCCAAGTTTCTTGTATAGCAAATAAAAAAGGTTTATATTTATTAATAAAAAAAATTATTTCATTTTTTTTGGGAACAGCACTTTGACTATTCCACTGAATTACCTTTGAAAGCTTGTCCATTATTAATAGATTTTTTTGTGATAGCATCAATTACAGGGGCAGCGTTGCACGGTAAAAACAGATCAGATTGAGACAAAGAGTTTATCAAAGCAATAATCAATTCCTTGGTACTCAAATTCTGTAAATTATTATCTTTAAAAGTTAAAGCACAGCCATTGGAAGAGGAAGGGGTATTGTAATCTCTAATGATTTCATTATGAGCATCTTTTCTTTATCTTTGACTGGCCTGTTGGTCTAGTGCTGCCGTGCTAAAGATAAGAGCGACAAGTGCATGACAGCAAATTCCTAGAAAATGACGCCTAAAGTTTTAAAAATTATTTCTTCCATTACGGATATAAAAATATTTTTTTTTTTAATTTAATGTATTTTTACCGTTCTTAAAAGGTTGTATTTTGTATTCATTGCTATTTAAGAACTTTAAGCAATAAATTGATAAAAAAAGATGTAAACATGTGATATGACAAGAAAATGCGACATTTGTTTTAAAACAAAAACTTATAATAAGCGTCGTAAGTAATACAGATAGTGCGCTTATACTATGGAACTTATTTTACTGCGCTTTTGACAGCGAAAAATAAGTACTGAGTTTATGTAATGATAAGCATAACCGCCGTAACGTTGACATTTAAGGCTCTTATGGTAAGAAACTCAAAGTAAAAATTTTCTGTGCGTTTACGGCACTGAGTGCAAAGATACCAACTTACAGCTGTTAATGTATGGACAAACCGATCACTGTAAGTATCCTAAAATAATTACATTTGTAAATATGGTATACATAAATAAAACAATCAATTTTGTGTATGTATTAAAACGGCATTTATTACACTAACATTTTAAAACAAAATAACCTTGTTCATCTTACAATTAAAAACAACGACTTAATTCTATTAATGGCACTTTCTGAGATCACAGTAACTTGGCAGTCTTACATATATGTACTTTTTCTGAACTATTCTGTCAAATTACTAATTAATATGTTAATAAGATTAATAAATACACATTCAGGACGTGGCTCTCTTTTACTAGAATATAATTATAAAATCGGGGAAGAATTATTATTAATCTGTTAAAAAAAAATTGTTTGTTCGATGCATAACTGCTATCTAAACCTAAATCTAAAAAAATCTATCTAAAAAAAATAACACTTCTTAAAATATCTTCTCTTAAAAAATAAAATAAGTGTTTAGTCCTATTCCAAAAGACTTTTGACAGTTTCATTTGTTGGTACGTTAATCCAAAACTGTTTCCTGTTTGCCGGCATTAACGGGACTAACTTTTCAATGATGGCTGCTTTGCGTTCCTCAGTTATACCCCTTGGCAAAGTTTTTCTTTGAATTTCAGGGAATTGTTCACTTTTCATGATTTTTACTTGAAGAAAATCTAAAGGGTCTGATTTGTAGTGATCAGCATGATTTTTCAGGTGTCCATGGGCGACGGTAGTCACTTACCATCAGGTGACCCATCTGCTCGTTTGCCCCTATAATATAAAAAAAAATTCAAAAATCATTCGATGGGTTTCATACTATTGTCCACCAGTATTCTAGTACATGCTTTGCAGTTTTTTTTACATATTCAGTTAAATCCTTAGTCATGGTTTGCCAGAACACATTATCTCTAGATAATCTTAGCGTTCCTTGTATACCTTTGTGTGATAAGTGACTACTCTTCATTACAACAGGTACCATTGCAGTAGGTACTAATACTCCATCATTTTTGAAGATTACCAATATTTTTTTATGTTTTCTGGTACATCTGTTATTTTTTCTGGCCATCCTTCCAATATTTGTTTTTTTAATGACATCAGTTCTGGGCAATTTTCTGTTTCAAGTCTTAGTTCTTCTTTTCTTTGTTTTGAGAATGGAACTACTGCACAAATTTGTAAGTTTTCAGTGTTCATTTCTTTACTTGTAAGATTTATGCAGTCTCTACTAAGTGTGTCAGCAGCAACACCCATTTCAGTGCCTTTTTTGTAGATCACTTTTGGGTTGTAAGCGATGATTTGGTACAACATTATCTGTAATCTTAATCTGTGGCTTTTGAAAAATGGATTCCAATAGCTTATGGTCAGATTTTGGGACTGCACGTTATTGACATTTAGATTTCTAGGACTATCGCTATTACGACGTGGTTGTATCGGGTTTGATTGATTCGGTGAGTTACGCTTGTACATAAGTTTTGGTATCTTTGCTTCGGAGATTGCGAAGTTAATAGCCTCATTAAGATTTTTAGGGGATTTACATCTAACTATGTTTGAGATACGTGAATTTAATCCTATTAGGAAATGATGGAGGGCCAGGTCTTCCATGAGCTTCTTTGACCTTGGTCAAAACGATCTCTGTCAGGAGTTGAGATAGAGTTTCTTCAATACGAAGCCCGAATTGGCTGACTGCTTCATTCTGCCCTTGTCTACTGTCTTGCAGCTCGGCTAAGAGGTGTGAATAATGATTCGTGTCTGCGATTGAGTTTTTAGGAACTCTTTTAATTCATCCCAATGTGTGAAAGATTTAATTGAGCAAGCAATTTTTGCTTTGCCTTGTAATTGGCTCAATATGTATTTAAATAAAACTGGCTGCAGCTCGGCACTCGCAAGCTCATACGCGTTATTAAAATTTGACAAAAATGAATTTAGGGTTTTCCTGTCAACATTGTGTGGCTTAATAAATTTAAAGAGACTGTTCAAATCTACAATTAAAGCACCAATTAAAGCACCTCCCTTTTTTGGTTTGGTCATATTGAATTTTTTTTTTCTATTACTCGTAAGTGCATTAAACAATTGAACCAAATTATTTTAGTTATTTAAGACACAAAATAAAGTTAGAATACGGCTCTGTACAATTGTCACCGGAACAGATAACGAATAGTCCACGAGCCAGGTACAAATTTCGTCAGTCATTTCCTCTCGGGCGATAATTCGTAAGATGCTTTAGAAAGTTGTATCATGAAGCCTCGTGAACGTCAGCTGCGTTTCTGTCGGGGGGTTGAGGAGCAGAAAGGTAGAAAAAAATATTATTTTCAGTCATTTCCTCCCGATTGAGAATTGTATCAAATTATAGCTAAACAAATATCTTGAAGAAAAAGAAAAATCAGCTGACTATAGAGTGGTGGATTATACGTCAGCTGGTCACATGAACGTGAAAAAAATATGTAATTATACGTTCAGTGATTTCCTCTCAATTGAAAATTTATAAGATGACAGTTTATATGCTATGGCGATTAAATAAAAATGTCAATCGCGACGACCGAGAAGCCAGTCTTTGGAGAAACTTGCTTGGGTCACGACGCTTATCTAGTCTCTGCGCTGTACCGGCCTCGCGTAACCGAAATCTGAATATATAAACTTAATGTACTACTATTTATTCTCAACTGTTGTGCTAAGTGCTTTATTCTATCCCATACTGGGTAAGTTCTAAAATTTAACTGTAATATGTGGCTAGTAATGTAAATAAATGTATGTCGCTGTAAGATGTCCTTATAGTTTGAATTGCGAACGTTATATCCTTCGCTTGCTTATTGTTTAGTACTGTCTAGTTACTATAATATCATAGATAGTAGTGCTAGTGTTGTAAACAATTACAGACACCAATTCTTTCGGTTTTACCTTCTATTTCTTTTAGATATTTTAGTAGTAAATTATTGGTTGTGATTATTGCCTACTGAACCTAGAATTAACCATCTAGTAGATGCCAGCCTCTCACTGCTAGGTGAAGGCCTTTCATGGCAGGCTGTTTATATTAGCTGCTGACGCTAGTTGGTACGGTGGTTGCAGGAACTCCTAAGGGGCTCAAGAATCACGCTCGACTACTGCTCTCGATAGTACCTGTTATCTCTTCGTCGAGCTGTAGCCCCAGTCTTTCTGGCCTGCGCTCCGCCGGACTACGCCGGGGTCTTCGTCATCTGCTACTCTCCTCACTGAACTGCTGCCTCAGTCTACCTGGTCTGCGCTCCGCCGGACTACGCGGGGTGCCTTCGCCAGCCGACGCCAACCAGGAGAGTGCGGTATCATGGCATATCAGGGGAACCAACTTTTGCACTGGCTTAACCGACCTACTACCCACTTTTATAAAAAAAATCTTTTTTTTAATAATTTAAGCCTCGTTCTACTTCTCAAAGGGGTTTGGGTAAGTTTGTATGGAGACGTGGCGTCATTTTTTTTTAAGCGACCACTGATGCCGTGTGTTCTAGATTTTAGTTATCCATTTGTAAGGAGCCGAGATATTCGCCTTTAAAGTCAGAAAAATAGTATGGTCCAAGTGAGCGACAAAATGCATTTTAAAGTAAAAATATTCTTATTTTACGTATGAAATGGGTTAATTAGGAATAAAAAGGCATATTCTATTATTAAAAGTTATTTTAAACTAGTCTATGCGCGTGGCTCCTCCTGCGTAGATGTAGGATTTCACGTTTTTTAATATATATTACTTCCCTCCCGGTTCAATAATACATTTACCCCACTATACAATGCAGAAAATGCTGTCGGTTTGGGCATGTGGAATCTATCTGCAGGTCCAAGCCTCGGTGTACTAAGTGTGGTCATCATCACCCCAGTAACGGCTGTGAAGTTCAGGAGAGTCAGGCCTTCTGTGTGCTGTGCTCTGGCGGTCACTTTGCTGATAGCAAAGCTTGCCCGGAGTATAGCAGACAGAGGACTATTAAGACTGTAATGGCAGAAAAAAATATCTCATATGTGGAAGCTAGTAAATCCATTCCAGTCTCCTCACGTAGTTATGCCGACGCTCTCAGGGCTCAACAGCCTACTCAAGAGTCTATTTATACTCAACAGCCTACTCACTTTCAACAGCCTACTCATTCTCAACAACCTACTCATTCTCAGCCTACTCATTCTTAACAGCCTACACATTCCTACCGCAAGACTGTATTCCGCCAACCTAGGCCCCATGCTCGGTTCACCAAACGATCACATATACTCCTCAGTCTTCACAGCCTAATGGTTGTGCTCTCAATAGGCCCCCCTTAGGGTCCTCTACTATTGACCTTCTCATTCAGTTACTGACCTCTCTCATGACTCCCAATATCCCTTCATCCCCCTCTGCATCACCTACTGAAACACCGTCCAACGCTGCCATCTAACTTATTCACTTACTTAAAAATTATAAAAATAGCTTCCCAACAAGTATTTCTATAATGGAATGTGAGGAGCGTGTTTCATAAGAAGCACGACCTCATATTCTTATTGAACAAATACAAACTTTCTCTGTTGCTGAGACTTGGCTACTTCCAAATCTTAACTTTCGAATCCCACATTACAACATCCTACGATGCGACAGGTCTGATGGCTATGGAGGTTCTGCTCTCCTGATTAACAACCGGATCCCTCTTTTATCCTTTCCATGCCCCCACTTCCAGGAGATATGAGCATTGTTGGAGCAAAAATTGGTAGTGTCTCAGTCCTTTCAATTTACATTGCCCACCCACATCAAAATTACCTCCCAATATTAAAAAACACTTTGAAAAATCTCCATGGCTTCATATTGGTTATGGGTGATTTTTTTGGGTCAAGTTTAGTGGAGATTCTTGACGATCTGAATCTTTGTGTCCTCAATAATGGCTGCTCCACACGCAGAGTTCTCCCTGGGCAACACAGGAGCTGTGTAGATTTGACCATTTGCTCTGCTGACATTGCTGCAGCAATTAGCTGGCAGTACACAGACTTGTCCCATGGTAGTGATCATTATACAATTTTAATAACCTTCGCTAACTCAACTCATTTGGAAAAATCATCCCCTCCTCTCCTAAAATACAACCTATCTGAACCCGACTGGCAACATTTCTCCCTATCACTAGAAGATCTTTATCTTCTAGTGATAGGGAGAAATGTTGCCAAGTCAATACCCTTCCCAGACTACACAATAAGTCCTTAACCTACGATGATCGCTACCATGTGATGGACTGCTGTGAGAGATTTGTGGAAGCAATAGGGTCAAGCGCAGATGGCTGCTATCCCATCACCCCCTTGGTTCCCACCAAGGGGGTGATGGACAGTGAATGCACCAGGGCTGTTAAAGAAAGAAAGGAGGCAGAAAAACGATACAATGGTAGTATTAGTATCAATAATCTATTACATTATAAACATATCTTGGCTTCCACTAAAAGGCTCCTACGGCGTAAGAAGCGTACCGGGTGGGTTAACTCCTTGTCTCCAACTACTCCATCCTCAATAGTATGGAAGAATATAAATCGATTTAGATCTGGTTGCTCAATATCAGCCTCCTCCACTATCTCCTGAGATACAGCTGAACGTTTCCTACATAAAATTGCTTCATCCTATGTACCATGTTTAGATGGAACCAGGAATGCCGCTTCAATCACGGGATTATTATGATGACCCATTTTCTTTAGAAAAACTAGACATGGTGCTAAACAGCGTTCGAGACTCAGCTCCTGGTATTGATGGCATTCCATACTCATTTATAGCGCACACTGGGCACACTGCTAGGACTTACTTTTTAAGCATTTTAAACTTCTGTTATACCAATGGCTGGGTACCGGACAAATGGAAGATCCAGATTATCATTCCCATCTTAAAACCAGGAAAACATGCAAGTGATCCAAATAGCTATAGACCAATTGCCCTCTCATCAGTTCTAATCAAATTATTTGAACACCTTATAAAAAACCGTTTGGAGTGGATTGTGGAATCAAAGAATTTATTACCAAACTGCTAATTTGGTTTTCGCAAAGGACTTAATCCAATGGACAGTGTTGCAGTCTTGGTAACTGATATCAGACTCTCCCTATTTCAAAATTCATCTGTTGTCGCTTCATTCCTTGACATATCGTCTGCATATGACAATGTCCTACTACCCATTCTCAGGCAGAAACCGCATCAGCTGAGACTTCCGGTTAGGATGATACAGAGCATATGTGCAATGTTTATGTCTCGAACACTAATTTTAAGGGTTTTGGGGGAGGAGTTTGATAGTAGAAAGACCTGGAGGGGCTTACCGCAGGGCTCTGTACTAAGTTCTTTGCTTTACAATCTGTATACAGCTGACATTGGTACATGCTTGAACAACAATTGCTCCATTCTTCAATATGCGGATGACCTGGCATTATATGTCAGCGACCAGTCTATCCAAGATGCGGCCACATCCCTTTCAATTTCACTGAACTCCTTGTGGCGGTGGCTATCGTTTCATGGCCTGAGTCTTTCGGCTCCGAAAAGCGCGGTTGTAATTTTTACACGGAAGAAGACGCTGCCACAGGTTGAAGTTCAAGTTCAAACGCAAAATATTCCTATCTTACCAAAGTTTAAATTCTTAGGAGTGTATCTAGATTCTAAATTGACTGGAGTTCACCACATTGGTTATCTAGCCTCAAAATGTAAAAGGAGCATCCGAATCTTAAAGGTCCTGGCTGGTGTTTGGTGGGGGGCCCACCCATATACCATGAAACTTGTGTATAACGCCTTAATTCGCAGCATAATGGACTATGGTTTGTTTTTGATGGTTCCATGCAATAAGGGCGCATTAGCTACTCTAGATAAAGTACAGGCTGGGTGCCTGCGAATCATATCTGGCTGCATGAAGTCTTCTCCTATCAATGCATTGCAGGTCGAATGTTCCGAACCACCCTTAACATTAAGAAGACAATTCCTGGCTGCACGTTTTATTTTAAAATTTGTGGGTAAATCCTCTCACCCTCTTCTTGACAAAATTACTGATTTGGATACCTTATGTAACACTTCCAGATACTGGACCCATAAGAAAATTCCATTAATACTTCAATCTTTTTGCTGTTACTTATCTTTTTCAAACTCTATTGTGAAATTTGAAAGACTCCCCCTTTTCTCCTTCATTATAATATTCTATGTTTTAGACCAAATGTCCTCTTAGATGTTGGAATCCCTAAAGGGTCTGCCTCTGCTAGTTCGACCTTCAATGCTCTGGTGGATGAACAGTGGGTAGGGTTTGATAGATTTTTACTGATGCATCAAAATTGTCAAGTGAAAGCTATACAGGAGTGGCTGTGTACTACCAAAACTCAAGAATTATATTAAAGTTTAGATGCCCAAAAGAGTCTTCAGTGTTTACAGGTGAATGTGTTGCTGTTTTGGAAGCATGTCTGTATATAGAATCCCATAATAGAGCAGTTATATTCACTGACTCTCTTAGCTGTCTCACAGCCTTATTGCAAAATCCATATAAGAGTAGATTACACAGCCCTCTGATCTCACAAATTAAAGAGTCTTTGTATAATTGTGACAGGAATGATAGAATGGTCCAGCTTGTTTGGGTTCCAAGCCATAGTGGCATTATGGGCAACGAGTGTGCAGACTCACTAGCCAAAAATGCTTCCGCCTCCCTAACCACTGACCCCAAACATCTTGTCCATCATAGTTATGACCTTCTAAGGTTACCTCGGGAAAAATTGGTGGCATCCTGGCAGGTAGAGTGGAACAGTTCCTCTGAAAAAAAAGGAAGGCATTATTTATTATGCAATACAGCCATGTATAACCCCAAAGCCTAGGTTTTTTAGGTACAAAAAAGTATCTAAACCCATCATTTCCACCATATGTAGACTCCGTATAGGTCACTGTAGCTCTCCTGTTTTCTTACACAAAATTCGGGTACGGGATTCATCTCTATGTGAATGTGGACTAGACGAAGGCAGTCTGGACCACATATTTTTAGTTGCAATAAAAACAACCCATCTCTAGACCTTTATAGCTATCTAGAACATTACAAGCACAGAAATCAATCTTTAGGCGTTAAAAAAACAAGATTTTTAAATGTTACTGAACTCTCAGTTCCGCAGAAGTTTGAAAATTTTTTCTTAGCAGATTATTCCGACAATGGGTGTAGATTACTTCTCTTCGCGAGTCCTGATGCTAGAGAAGTTTTAAAAAGTGCCAAGCATGTGTTTGGCGACGGCACGTTTAAAAGTACTACATCGCCCTTTACACAACTATATACACTACATGTTGATGTTGTGAGTTCAGATGAAATCAACAGCATTGTGCCTGTCTTATATTGTCTGCTTTCAGATAAAAAAAAGATACATACAAGATCATGCTTTGGCTTATAAAGAGCCGTATTCCGAAATTCAACCCAAATACTTTTACTACAGATTTCGAGGCTAGTGCAATGCAGGCGATCTCAGATGTTTTTCCTATAGTGAAAATACAAGGGTGTTTGTTCCATTTTGCAAGGGCATTGTGGAGAAATGCCAAGAAATCAGAAATAAAAATTAATAAATATTTAAGAAGTCACGTTAAAAGATGCATAGCGCTTGCCCATCTTCCTCAAAATTTTGTGGAAGATGGGTGGTTAAACAATTTAGGAGAGAGTGAAAAGGACCCCCAAATTGATTCACTATTAAAAATTGTATCTATTTTGAAAAAACGTGGCCAAGAAAAGATACAATTTTTAACAATACATGGTGTTTTTATAATCAGTTACATAAAACAAATAATGCAGTTGAGGCGTGGAATGCACGTCTCAATAAAATGATGAAACCCAAGCCAAACTTAGTAGTTCTTATTAAAACACTACAAAAAGATTTAGAAGAAGTTATTACTTTGGTAAATTTGAAAAATGACGGATATATTTCAAAAAAATCTCAGTGACCATTAAAACACAAAGACAACTGAAAAAAATACTTCGAGAACTGATCGACAATGAAATTAGTTTAGGACCTTGTATTGAGAAATTAGTTTAGGACATTGTATTGAGAAATTAATTAACAAGATTTCTACTAGAATGGTTTTTCACGCCTTTTGCTTTATGATTTTTTCATTTTGCTTTTAAGAAAAAAATGTGTACGTACATTTGATTTGTTTGTTAAGAACGATATTTTTAATTATGGAATAAAAAAATTGTCATGATAAGTATGAATACCTACTAGAATGAATCACGCCTTTCGTTTTATGATTTTTTTTTTACTTTTAAGAAAAAAATGTGTACCTACATTTGATTTGTTCGTTAAGAACGATATTTTTAATTATTGAATAAAATTGTCAAGTATGATATATATATAAGTATGTAATACCTACATAAAACAAATTATATAAACTAACCTTCAGTTATGTTTTATATCCCTTTGCTACAGGCACTATCACTTTATTGGGACCAATAAACCCCTAGAGAATATTCAGTAGTGCAATCGTCCCAGTACTTAAATTAACGTGGGCCCAGTTGCCTATTATCAAATTAGAAAAGGTGGGATTGGTCCCTGATCCCAGTTTCGAAGGGGGACGACTTGCCCCCTAACCCCTTCTATATCGACGCCTTCTAACACCAGAAAATTCTTGACGGCAAATGACCAATCATCATAATATTCTCTTCCTTTCAATTTAGGCACATTTATTATGTAACTCGAGGTCGACATTTTGAGAAATATCACTTTGCAAAAATTTGCCATGGCCCATAACCTAATAGAAACACGATAGCTGTTGCCATACACTAACTTTATTACAAAGTTATATTACATAGATAAAATACATAGACAACTAACATAGAACAAACTGCATTAAGATACTGGCGCTAGTAGTATTGAGAATAGGATTATATTTGATATATTTTAACAGAATGTGTGTTTTTAGGTATAACCGTAGATCAGTTTTGTAGTTGGAAAACACATAGAAAAAATTGTGAAAAAACCAGATCGTTTTGTTTTCGCGTTTAAAGAAAATCAGTGTAACAGTCAGCCTGGATGCTGCAAAATCGGTTTACCACGCATGTGTATCCTCTGTAATGAGATATTAACTTGTAATTTGGGGGCAATTCGGTAGACGTTAAAAGGGTTTTCAAGACAAAAAAAATGTGTGCGTGCTATATGTGGAGCTGATTTTCTTGACAGTTGTAAGCCCTTATTTAAGAAGCTTGGAATCCTGCCATTGCCCTGTACGTATATCCTAGAAGTATCTATATATATAGGTAAGGAAGATAGCCGAAACCGGCATAAAGAAAAACCATGTCTGTCAACAATTAGACTTCAGATAATGAAAAGAAATGCTTATTATATGTGCATTAAAATATTTAATCAACTACCCAGTAACATTATTAATTCACCATTGTTATTATTTAGAAAAAAAACTCATACAACTATTACAAAGCAAAAATTGTTATGATGAAACTAAATATTTAAATGACAAATTAACACATCTATATAATAATAAAATAAACAAAAATGTAATATAATATACTATACCTATGTAGCTAATTTGACAACAGATATTTGCACGCCACTGTAAGGCAGAATATGTTTGAACACTAAATTATTGTGAGAACTATTGTATACCATATTCCAGCAAATAAATTATTTGATTTGAATATGGATAGCTTTTCCCATGTAAATAAATTTGCAACTTTTGGAGACAATACAGAGAGAGTTTTTTATATAAAGAGTTCTCAGAAAAATGATATCGTTCTTGTAAGTATTGAATAGCTCGTTTTAAAAACTGCTCAGCTTCAGTGCAAAAAACGGTTTTCTCACTATCGAAAACAATGTTTAATAAGGTTCTGTTTCTACTACCAAAGAATTTGTCATCTAATCTATTTTTAAGATGACTCATTAGTTTATTCATAATACTGTCTATTTCTACGATAGAACTTGCATCAGTTTGCAATGCTAAAATTGCCGTTTAAATCTCCAACATTACGTTGTGTACAAAGTATAAATACGCTTCTGAAATACCTTCCTGTTTGCATTCGTCAACCTTTTCACTATTACCAAAATAGCTAAGACTTTTGGTTACAAACTCCCGTATCTCTTTTTAACATTCAACTTCCCCTTTCAACAAAAATACTGCTTTACGGCAGCAATGCAGTAAACGATCTAAAGCGGGCAAAAGAGATGCCATCTTGTTGGGACATGACGAAGAAGGTTTTTATACTTGACACTTGCAAATAAGAAACATTCTTTTAATTTATCGGTTTTTGTAGAGGATGAGCTAAATTCATTAAATGTTTTTAAAATAATAATAATCATTTATTTCATGATGTGTAAGCCCATAGATACATACCTTAATCTAAATATACATACTAAAACATTATGTATTAGTAAATATATCTTAAAACTAAGTTAGTAACACTTCACTACTTGCACCATGTGTTTGTGCGGTCCATTGGTACTTGTCCGTTGAAGCGACGGAATACCACACCTTGCGGCCAAAAGCTTTCATCTAACACCTGGTGTAGATAACAGTTGGGTACTCGCACCACAAACACCTTAAAGTTGACGTTGCGGCGACTCAAGCAGCCGCACTCTCGGCACGTAATTTAGCTTCTGGCACACGTACTTGGTGATCTCTTCTGCCTCAGTGGTGTAATGTAGGCGAGAGATGTACACTGGGGTGTTTGGCGCAGCGGCACACACCTTTACATTAGGGTCCATAGGGCTCTTGCCACAGCAGTTCTTAGTGTTTCGCGATCAATGCTTCTTCCTTTACACAGTCACGAAACCTTCTTCATCAGCCCGAATCTGTGCCTTCATAGGCAAGGGGTGCGGGCAACAGATGGTGCGGCAGGGATGCTCGCAGTGACCGTTGGGTCAATAGGTCGCGTTGGTCTCGCAGCGCTGCGACGTGGTCGAACGTGACGGCAGGCAACTTATGTAAGTCCTTTGCCACAAACGTGGGCACGTCATCAGGATCAGTTTCCTTCAGCAACATAATGATGTCTTCTACACTTTTCTTTTTCCCGTCACGCCCGGCGAGACACCATCTGGTCATTTTTGTTATGCAACCGAAATAACAGGTGCTTGGCAGCAGCAATACCGTACTACTCGTACATCAGGTCCATCTTCTGCTGCAGGAACGCCAGCAACTCATTTGCCACAAGCGTATTACCACGGTAATCCTATCCACACAGTAATGTGTCTTCATAGAAACGGTCGGATCGCGAGAATTGCCTACACGCCTTGCGTTCGGTTGAAACTCAGCACGCAAACAGTTCGCGATTGCTCCGCAGTGACGAACAAACGGTGTGATCGTTTTTTAAGCAGTAAGCCGTGCGATTTGTGTATTTCATTGAAAAGTCGAGCCGGCCTATACTTGCCAAAACATGGCTCTCCCACGTTTTAATTTACTTATTTTTAATTTACTTTATAAATAAGATTTTGCAGTAGCTAGTTAGAAGTTTTGATTGCTCGTGGCGCACACGCGATGATATGGTTTGATATTAAGTAACTTTTGCAGCGGTTCAACATCGGATGGGTGACCAAAAAAATGTTTTTTGATTTGCTCTGTGCTGTAGGTAATGGGGTCGTTAATTTTACGGACGGTTACTCGTCAGCTGTTTCTTGCATTTTGATTGAGTCGGTTGGTGTTACGTTTGTAAGGATTGGAGTTTGGTAACCTTCGGCGACAGCAGTTTATTTTAACACCCAGAATAAAGGAAAATCTATTTATATTAATAAAAATTAATTGTAATATTTACAATCACAAAACTAGAACGAAACTCAAGTAGGTAGATGAAATTATGGGCAGCCCTATCGTCGTCGTCGTCTGTCGTGTTTACGTACCGTCCGGCTGTAGGTAATTATAACAAGGAAAGGGCCGAGTCACAATACTGTATATAGTTATACTGTGGTATTACTCATGGCTGTCAATATACCGAGCGTCGGCTTACACCGCGCTTTACATTAATAATATTAATTATTAAATTTAGCAGCACACGTCCGAAGCAGAGCGCAACACGCAATCACGATACTTTTAATATCTACTGACAAAGCTTTAAGGGTATGTTTGACGCATTTGTTAATAAACTGGGTAGAATTTAAAGACACCTCAGTCAGTGATTGATACCAATGAAAGTATTGCACCCATTAACAAATTCCACTATCTACGATCTGGGCTTGAAGGAAATGCAGCTGTTGCTATAAAATAAATAGAATTTAGTTTTGTGTCAGAGATTTGGACAATAAAAACTATTTAGTTAATAATCAATTTGAATTCATTATTTGGCTATGTGTATAGAGTAGGCATATAGTCGATTCAAAGGGAATCCTAAAAGTCATTGCGGTTTTTTATTGATCATGTCTCAAAACATTTGCGGGTCCTGTGGGCCCGGTTATGTGGGATGTTCTCATAATTGTTATGGTCTTAGGAAAACTAGACATTCACATGAGTAGAAAACGGGAAGAATACAAGTGCAATTTTGCAGTTTACCTTCACTTAGTGAATTTTATTCGTTCCTGCGCAGTTGAGCTGACATACTTGAGATTGCTTATTTTAATAATAATAATAGCCGTTCTGACAAGCAGGTGGAATATAAATAAATGTTTTTCTTTTGACGTGTGGAAACCCCCACGGGTCATCCCCTCACCGGGGCTAACAGTAAGGTGGTATGTCGGACTCGAACTGACTGAAATCACAAGGTGTTCCGTCCCGTAGTTTCATTATCAGTGCCTCGGTGCAGTCGGAGCATGCACCGTCAACAACGACCTTGATGCTTCTGTCTGCGAGAAAACTGATGATCCAGTCGCACAATTCCTCGGGAAGCCCATAGGAATGAAGCTTCGAGATCCGATCGAAAGCCTTCGCTATGTCCAAACTGACTATCAACGCCTCCCCCTTGGCCTCGATCGCCTGTTTACATAAATCCTGCTACTAACTGTCTGTAAGGTACATTTGATAAACATTCTCCCTTAATATGAAGTCCCTTTTATGTTGGCGTCCTACATGGATTGCAATCTATCATCCTAATCTTTTCTAGCATCTTTTCTATTTGTCTTGTCTGTGTTATCTTCAAAGTGTCTTCTCTCTTTTTATCTCCATTCCTAAAAATATATTTATTTCTCCTAGATCTCTTGTAATTAATTCTTCTTTCAGTTCTGATATTGTTTTCTTTACAGATGTTGATTCTCCAGTTAATAATATATCATCAACATCAGTACTATCCATATTTTCTTTTCTTGATTTATGTAAAAACAGAAGTCTTTCTTTGATTTTTGATGTCCTTTTCCTTCTAGGTAATCATTTAGCCTTTTGTTCCAGCATTTTCCACTTTCTCTTAATCCATATTATAATCCTAATAATCCTCTTTAGTTTTAATACTTTCTCTTTTATTGTTTTAGCCCTTCTAGTAGTTTCATATTTATTTCGGATTCCAATTTCCCATTTAGGTATGCTGTAGGTATATCCAATTGTTTTATCGTCCATGAGTTTTGTACTGCTTGTGCTAAAGCTACTCCCACTGTTGCAATTCTTGCAACTGGTGCAGAGTTTTGTTCAAAGTCATCTTCTTTAATCTGGTAACCTCGAGCTACTAATCTTGCTTTCCTGGTTCCGTCTTCTTTTGTCTTGAAAATCACTTTAGAGTCTATAATTTTCCTTACCTTCAGGTAATGCTCTTTTTCTATAGAATCTTTCCATCCCTTTTCTATTGCTTCTTGGTATGTTTCAGGATCATCATTAGTAAATAAGAAATATGCCTGATTAGCTTCATAATCTTTAAAATGTTTTGGTTTGTTAATAATTATTCTTCCGCTACAGGTTGTTATTTTAGTTTCATTTTGTTTTTCAATTTTTCTTCTTTGTGGCTCTTCTTGATCATCTGCTGTTAATATGTTGTTATTCTACTTCAACTCTATTCTGTATAGATCCCTCTGTCAAAGTTTTATTATATTTTCTTCCATTTCCCTTCTTATTATCCATATATATATTACATATACATATATATTCTTTTTCTATTTTATTCTGTTTCTCTTCTTTATAATTAATACATTCATTTTTGTTGTTTTCACCTTTATGTTTATTTTATTTAGGTATATACTTAGTCTTTTTCATCAAATTTTATATCTCTTGTTTGAGTTATTATCCCAGTTTCTGGGTCCTATACTTTGTGTATCATGTCCTTCCATATCCAATCATTCTAACTTCTCTTGCTCTAGAATCAAGCTTATCTTGTCGTGGTAATATTACCATCCAATCTTTACATCCAAATGGTTTTAACTTGCTGAATATAAATTCTCTTCCAAATATTATGGCCGGTATCTTATAGTTGATTGCACTAGATGGAAAACGGTTAATCAGGTATGTAGCAGTGCAGTCAATATAGCATTACCCCTCATATATCTCGGTAAGTTCATCAATTAGTGTTTGGGCTTTCTTATAATATGGTTCTATTCATTCTCTCAATTTTCCATTCATTTGTGAATTGTATGGTAGGCTGTATTCAATTTTAATGTTTGATAAGTAGTCTCCTCCATAGTCACAGCGAATTATCTTAATTTTTATTTGTTAACAATGATACACTAACACATTCATTTATCAGCGACAATACATAATCATGAAATAATAAGTAAGTGCCAATTAAATACTAGTAAAAGTTAAATAAAATATCACATAATAATACAAATATTTTTTTATTGATACATAAATTGATCAATAGCTAAATACAACATTTTTATCTAAAAAACTTATTATGACCGATGTCAAAATCAAATTCTAATTTTTCATTGTTTTCTTTGTTTCTTGATTCTCCTAATATATCGTTAACTTGGGTGGTGGCTTCAAATAGCCATCCAAAAATCAATAACAATCTTCAGGATTGACTTTAATGCAGCATGCATCGGTTGCATGAAGCCACATTGAATTAATATATATTATACGCAAAAGTTTCTGTTTCAGTGAGATTCGATGCCTTAATCTTCTTTGTAAAATGCTCTTTGTCTTTGTTCGCTGAATATGTTTTATGGAACAGCTGAAATGTAGCGTCATTGATATTATGACATTGCTTGATCTCATAAAGAAGGGCAATAACTTCCTGAACACGTTGAAATTTACCTTCTAGGAGTACATCTACTGAATCCGTTAATGATGCGAATATTTCCTTGAACTCCGTTCGTCTTGAAAATATTTTCAAAGGCTTGACTTTCCCTTTGTTATAAATAATAATAATAATAAATTATTTATTCAAAGACAATACTGCTTTTACTTTTACATATTACTTCTGCCAAACTGCTTTTTTACTGTTTGTTGGCAGATGCAGCTCCCTTTTTACACATTACATACAAGCAATATAGTACAATATTAATCTGCGATACAATATTGACATTATAATATACGTTATACTTCTAAACAAGAACAACAATCGAAAAGTATACACTTGTGCATTTTAATAGTTATAGATAACATTTTTATACTAATTTTTATCAAAGGAATAACTTCTATCTGAGTATCGAAAAATGAGGCCAAAGACTATTATAATAATTATCTAGCAGGTATTTACCAAATTTATTTTTAAAAGCTCTTTTTGTAATACATTTGTTTTCTATTTCTAACGGTACACTGTTATATATCACTTGGACTAAATATTTTCTACATCTTTGTCCATAGTAATTGTTGAAAGTGGGTACAACAAATCTTTTGATCTTTCTGTTTCTCTGAGGTCTAACGTATGTCGAATTGATTTTGAACTCATTGCTACAGAACTGTTCTGACGCCAGCATTAACACCGCCCTTCATGGACTGGGAGCATCTTACATTCCAAAAATTTTATAATTATTAATTTTACAACGATCTTTTGTCTTTTTATGAACTAGCAATTTCATAAATCTGATTTGTAACTGTTTTATTTTATCTAAATATGTTTTAAATGTGTTACCGTAGCATGCCAACCCATAAGAGATCAGTGAATCTACTAGGGCCTATATAGGTATACCGTGTACAATGTGGCCCTGTCCAACAATAAGCTAAGGTGGTGAAAATTTACTAAAACTGATCTCAATTTATCACATTGATATGTTATATGTATTTTCCAAGAAAACTTGTTATCAATAGTCAAACCCAAATACCTATATTCATTCACCACCATTATATTTGCACACGTACACTGTCTTACGCTTACACTATGTAGACACTCATAGCTATGTCCCACTGTACACGGTGGACGCTCAATATTTTTGTGATGTCATGATCGGATATGCATACATTTTGTTTTATTTATGTTCACGATAATCCCATTATCGTGCGACCATTTAACTATATTTGTAAAATCTTGCTGAATGTGTGTCAATTACATTTAGGTCTTTATCTGCATAAACCAAACAGGTGTCATCGGCATACATATCAGCGTACAATCTTGTACAACACTGCACATACTATTTACATGCATAATATATCCGACTGGACTGAACACGGAACCGGTATAAAAAGCTGCTGTGTAATTACAGCCCGTAAATGCGTGAAAAGCTGGCAGACTCAGGCATAAAGTAGGACCCCATTTCATTACATATATATACGACAATCTTGTACAACACTGCACATACTATTTACATGCATAATATATCCGACTGGACTGAACACGGAACCGGTATAAAAAGCTGCTGTGTAATTACAGCCCGTAAATGCGTGAAAAGCTGGCAGACTCAGGCATAAAGTAGGACCCCATTTCATTACATGCTCAGGACAGTTAATGCAATCAAGATATTTGTTTTTCCTTTTCTTTGATGATGAACCCACCAACCAAATTTGAGTCTGCGGAACTTTGTGGATAGTGGCCAGTAAAATTACTGAGACATCTGTATCATTTGCTTTGACCAATATTTTCGATTAGGCCGTGTTCAGATGACACACTGATGACACAGTTTGAGCCCGTCTTAGACCCGCGCAAAATCAGCGTAGTGCATCGCGCACGCCAAGCACCCGATTGTACTACTAGTGACTGGCCTTCGTTCACTCGACTTAAGTGTTAGTGGCTTCCAGGCATTATCTGAGTGAGAACGTGTATAATAAAATGGATTCGACTAAGTCGAAAAAAGTTCTAATTGCATACTACGTATATAAAAAAGGGAAGAAATTAAAAGACAGTGCAATGCTAAAATCTAGAAGAAAATATTGGGTTCACCCTTTATTAACCCACAGAGAGAAGCATGGGGAATTTCATGTCCTTTTTTTCAGAATTACGCGATTATGATGATGAATTTTATAAATACTTTCGATAAATTACTAACCGTTTTAAATCATAAACTGCAGCAACAACACACAGTAATGCGAGATTCTATTTCTTCTGCTGAAAGGCTGGTTGTAACTTTGAGGTGAGTAGCTATGGTCACGCTCAAAAGTAGTTGTGTGCGCGTATACTTTGATTTTTTTTTATTTCTAAAAGGTTATTATATAATATATAATATAATATTTTTTCTTAAAATTTGATTCAAATGATAGCACTGACTCCACTTTTGAACGTGACCATTACATATTAAAACATATTGAATGTTTAATAATTTTTTAATATTTTTACAAGATATTTATTCCTTTTTTTTTTTGGTAGCGGAGGGCCCTGCCCCTCCTTCCAATTTAGAGAGGCGCACGCGGAACACGTCGCGCCACCATCTCAGGCCTGCTTCTGCTAGAGTAATGAGCAGCCTCACCCGTTACCCCCAGGCCAGCGCTCATGGAGGCCGGAGATCATTCTGCGCTCTCCGGCGCCTGGTGCCTCTTCTTCGGGACGGGAGAGTACTAGTCCTCTCCCGTTCCCTTTCCGCCGTCTCTTTAGTGGACATCACTTCCTCACAAAAAGAAGCGGCGGATTCCCAAGCACTCTCACTTTGGACCATGGAGAGAACCATGGTCTCCAGCGAGAGGCTTCCCACACCGATAGCCGCCGCGAGGTCGCGGCGCTGTTGCATCCACGCTGAGCACTCCACAAGAGTGTGGAGTGCAGTATCCTCGCGACAGCCTCCGCAGTGATGGCACGCAGACGTTGGCTCCCGGCCTATGCGATACAGGTACTTTCCGAAACAGCCGTGGCCGGTCAGCACCTGCGTCAGCCGGTAGGAGAGGCTGCCGTGCTGCCTCTCCAGCCAATCCTCCATGATGGGTCTTACCGCCACAATTGTAGCGTGCCCTGCGCTCGGTCGCTCAAGTCGCTCTTTCCACTCTGCCATTAGGACCTGACGGAGCTGAGACCGTTGCACCTCAATTTCCTGAGGAGTGGGCCCCAGCTCTCGCTCCTTGCGCCATTGATACAACGACGCAAGTGTCTTCGCCTCGAGGTCCCATGGTGCAGTTCCGGCTAGGAGACTCGCCGCTTCGAAGGAAACCGTGCGGTATCCCCTTATGACTCTGACGGCCATCGCTCGCTGTGGTCGCCGCAATATGACAGCATTGCGGGCCGTCAGGTTCTCCGCCCAAATAGGGGCCCCATATAGGGCCATGGACCGCACGATACCATTGTAGAGTCTCCTACAGGAGGTGTCGGGCCCCCGTAAAAGATATTTATTCCTTACATTTTACTTGAATTAAATCCTAAAATCATTTTAAATCAAAGTGGTTAGGTAATAAGAATAAAAATATATACTTATTTATTTAAAAAATTAATTCAGCGGCGCAAAGTAGAGATCATCACTAATACTGGATTGCACACTCGGTAGACTTGGTCCAAAAATTTCATATTGTCATAGTATGTGTACTTATGAACTGTTGGATTAGCTCCCGATCCCGACTTACGTTTATTTAATTTTCTGTGATATTTCATCCATTCGTCTCTCATAGATTTCCACTTCTTCAAAACCAGTTTTCCTGTAAATAAATCAGAACGATCTTAATAAAATATTAATTATAAATCTAATTAAAATTAATTAATTGATTAATGCCACATTGATATTGTAAGCTTAAAATTAATGTAATACAGTCCAATTTAGGAGCTGGCGTGTTGATTTCTTTGTTGTTGCATTTTCAGATATTTAGCAACAGGACATACTTTCGCTGATCTGCGATACGAATTCAGAATTAGAAAAAGTACTTTGAGTACTATTGTTAGAGAAGTTTGCCAAAGTATCTGGGAAGAATTGTCAGAATCATATATGAAAGTGCCAACTGAAAATGAGTTGTATGAAATTGCTCGCAACTTTTCCACATTGCCTGGGTGCTGTAGATGGCAAGCACATTAGAGTTATAAAGCCCGATAGAAGTTGATCGATGTTTTTTAACTATAAACATTTTTTTTCTATCGTTTTGATGGCGGTAGTTGACACTAATTATAATTATATTTTCATTGATGTTGGTGCTTACGGCAAAGAGTGTGATTCAAATGTTTTCAAGGAGACTTCTTTTTGGAAAGGCTTAGTGAATAAGACTTTAAATTTGCGGTCGCCTGCAGCACTGGAAGGATCAAACGTTGATCTACCCTACATTTTTGTTGGAGACGAGGCTTTTGCGTTACACGAAAACTTACTTCACCCGTTCAGTGGTCAACAGCTGGATGCGACTAAATCGATTTTTAACTACCGTTTGACTAAAGCAAGGCGATATGTAGAATGTGCTTTTAGCATTATGGCTAATAAATGGAGAATTCTCCATCGTCCTCTAGATGTTTCACTTGATTTAGCAGTCAAAATCGTAAAGACATGTTGTCTTCTACAGAACTTTATGCATAAGGAAGAGGGTATGCCTGAAATATCAACTATCAATCTTGGTCCTGAAATATCACCTTTACCAAGGTCGGGATCGATGCAACATAACATGCCAGCAAGTACAGTTCGTGATCATTTTGCGGAATACTTCATGTCTGAGCAGGGAAGTGTACCATGGCTAACTAAATATTGTTAGTTAACGTAATACATCCAATTTATTAAAATATTCTAACATATACCTACCGTATTTATTTGTTTCCACATCCGGCAGCGATTCAAAATCTTCATTCATAAATATGCATATATCACGCCATGCTTGTAAAGTTTTCCTTTTGTCTTTATAGGTTTCAAGAGTTTGATCCCACAATACACCCCTTTCCTCCACCAAAGAAATGAATAGTTCTTTATCGATGTTATCCATAATTAAACAGCCATGCGTCTTCACTTGATGACAGTCAATACAACACTTAACCGAAGCGCGGGCGCAACGCGTGTGCAGCGCATGCGTGGCGAGCGTGGAGTGCGCTTAGCGTGCGCGTGTCGTCTGAACGCAGCCTTAGGGGGCACTTTGGATATATGAAACACTAACAGCGCCCCGCGGTTTCACCTGCGTAAGTCCCGATCCCGTAAGAATATCGGGATAAAATAGTAGCCTATGCGTTAATCCAGGTCTCCAGCTATCTACATACCAAGTTTAATCGCAATCGGTTCTGTGGTTTTTGCGTGAAAGAGTAACAAACATCCACCCATCCATCCATCCATCTATCCAAACTTTCACATTTATAATATTAGTGGGATTATCCGCGTATCTGCGTCTTCATGTTGACATAAATAATCTTATTTTTGACGTTTCACGACGTGATTATGGTAGGAAAAGCAAAGTTCTCCAACTGTTTTAATTCTTTTTTTGTTTTGGATTATTGAAACTAGATTATCATTATCCCAGTAATTAGCCAAGAAGTTGTTTTTTTTGTTTTGGATTATTGAAACTAGATTATCATTATCCCAGTAATTAGCGAAGAATTGTACTGTTTAATTTGCTTGCAATTCTTATAAAAATAGTCTTAATTTAACCTCTGAACACAATATGTCTTTTATAATAATAACTACAGACCTTAGTTAGTAAATTGTCTCAATGACAAAGTATATGACAACGCACTAACAATATGTAACATAATTTAATAAAATAAACTTGTTACTTTGAATCAATGTATCAAATAACAAACATGTTGCTTTGGTGTTTTCATTTGGTAAAAAGGATAATTATTAAAAAATCAAATTAAATCAATAACATTTTAAATCAGCAAAGGGAATTTGTTTCTTCCTCTTCCTCTCCGTTAACGCGTACTCTTTCTATATTTGCAGAGCCTTCGGTGGTATTATAAGCCAATTGATCATCAACAACAGGTATATTTACAACTTCAGTGCCGATACCTTCAACTATATTCGATGTTTCAGTCATCTTCTGCTTTTTAGCAGACTTTACTCCCTTAGGCCTATGTCTCTTTGTGGGAATTCTTTCATACTTGACAGATTTTCTTTTCTTTGCATTTTTAGAATGTTTTTAAAGAAAGTTTCATTGGTTTCTTGAGTGTAAGAAGTATCCCAATGGTTGATCATTTCAAAGAAGAAATTTAAGGTATTCTTAAAACATTTGAGACTTATTTTAATGCAGTCGTCACGGGAACTTCCCGACCAGGAACATTCACACAAAAAGTCTCTTGAAAAAAGTACATCCAACAATCGGTACGCACAATTTATTCCATGACCTTTTCGACTTGAACATATAAATGTGCAGGAGTTTTTAAGTTTCTTCGCATAATCCTTATCAGAAAGTTGCTTTTCCAGTTTCTCTAGATCCTTGACGTTACAGATTTGCTTCAAAATAAATGAGTCGCTTTCAGCACTTGAAGCGTCTTTTAAGGATACAGTTTTAGTATTAAGGTTTTCTATATTTGAAAAAGACTGTTCCATCTGAACAGAAATGCTTTCTAATTTATGTATAATTTTTTTTTTGATTTTCTGAAATCTGATTAGTAATATCAAATAAGACAGATTGATTGTGCAGTAAATTTTGTATATCAGAATTTGGTTGCGGTATTGTCGCAGCTTGAGTTGGTGGGTTGTCAGAAAGTATTAAAAACGTTTCGCCAAGTTGAGATTCAGAAGCATTCCTGCAGTCAATTTTAGCCGTAGAAGTATTCCCACACTATTCTTGAAATACCTGAAATTTGACATGAAATTTAGATTTTATTTTGACATTTGATTTTGCAAAGTCGAGGGATATGAAAGGAAACTATTACCTAATATTATCATAATTCTGTCAATACGAAATGTACGCGGACTTAACTAGATATATTTAGTCCATCCTCTCTTTCTTTTATTTTTAATAAGAAAGGAACATTACTATGCAGCATTACTATGTAGAAATATCGTCGGTCGAAAACAGTACCGGAACATTTTCAAATGTGATGTTTTGAGAAAATGCGATTTAAAGATTTTCGACACATTGAAATGGAAATTTCGTTGGCTACATTTTTGTTTTAAATGGGGTTTTGAGATGGCTGCCTGTCATAAATATATCAATATTTAACATGGTTTTGTTTCTAATTAGGCATTGTTTACGGTTTTTGAGTTACTTGAAGTTTTTTAAAATGTCCCATTAAAAAATTAGAGATTTTTGTCATAAATCAGTATCATTAGGTATATTTCGTAATGATCGGGTAGTTACATAATAAATAATTGAAATAACTAAGAAATTCTAATGGTATATTTTAGAATCAAACCAAACAAGAAGAATTAGAAGCTATAAAGAATTAAAAGTAATCAGTTAGTCATCGTGAAGTCATCATCTTTCTGTTCTTCATGTTTTTAGTGATTATTTCTAGCTTCCAAAATTTCGCAATAGTCACGATAAACCCTTGGAATTACGTTTGCATCACATAAAGATAGTAAATCTTTCTTCTTCAGAGCTGGAACTGTTGGTCGCTTCACATATTTTTTCAGGAGTCGAGGTTCTATATTTTCTGCAGTCATGACTCTCACTCTGTGGCGCAACGTTCAAGCATTTCATACTAGCATTTGGATCATAGGTGTCGTTATAGAAAACCAAGTACGGAGAAGATGCTCGCATTTATATTTTCTTCATTTCATTCCATACTACTTTATCGCCGTCATTATTGACCGTAAGTTTTTACCAAATTGTGAGACAAAGTCCTTCAAATTCAAAATGTCTGTATAGTCCAGTTCATGTACTCTGTATGGTGTTCCATTTTTCTTGGCACATTGGATTAAGGATATCCATTGTGCAGGGACATAAATTGATCCATTTTTTAATATATCGTTTTCTCGTTCGATTGTGCTGTGAACACTATCACCCTCGTTTTGAGTGTGTCCAACTACAAGATATTTGTGGGTGATAGATAAAATACTCATCACTTTGATGGCGTAATAATAGAGGCTTAGTAAATATTTATTTTTATTCTGGGCTGAGCAATTGTCAGTGTTTTATTTTGATGTATAAAACCAATGCGCTGCGTACAACTATCGTGTTCCGCGTGCAGAGCGCTACTAAGACAAAAACGAGTTAGCATTATTCAAGTCATATTTTTCGGAGCTTCACTGGAACATTTCGAAATGTACTACTATTGACTGGGGCTGTAGTTGTAAAATGATTTATTTCTAACCCGGTATAATGTCGTGTATGTCAGTTGTATAGTGATTAGGACTTGTGCCATTACTGATTCGGAAAGAGCGTTAAATTTTCCATCATACTGCATACTTAACTCAAAACACGAATTTTTGGAGATGTTCCGATATAGTTTTGGACCGACGCGACGATATAGACTACCTGAATCAATTAAAAAAACATAAGTACTTAATTTTTGAACTGATCAGCGGTTAATGTGCAATGCGCGCTCGCATCGTTGGCCGCCCGCACCACTTGATAGTTGATACCTAAACCACAGAATAAATAGTACTAACCTAACCTAAACTTCAATGTACGTTGATTCGACGAGAAACAAGTCGCTTTATCTTGGGTTTGGTTATAGTTATAAGTTCTTAACTACCTCTAATTTTTATGACATCATTACTACACCTGGTTTTATTCTACTAATTAAATCGGCACCATGTATACCTACCTAGTCTGTGGTATTACAGTGCACCTCGTTAACCGTCGATAGATAGCTAGTAGCTTAGTACTATTAACTTACCAAATGTTCAGCGAAAACGTTTAAATTTACTGGTTCTCGATGTTGCACTGATCGTCGAAAAGTCACCTGCTCGTCTTCTCTCTCAGTATCGGTATTGTCTAGCATAGCTTGGAGTTCCGCATCGGCCACTTGGTATGAGACAATATTTCGTCTCTTAACTAAACAATGTATATCCAACCAATCGGACTCAGGAATCGTGTCCTGGTTTTGTGATAACTTTGCGGCACCTTTTTTCGGCCATTTTAATGTACCGCCACTTTCCCACTGAGGTGGCACAATACATAACTTCGGTTTCCCCTTTTCTATAGTCTGTACAATTTTGAAAGGCATTCTGAAAGGAAACATATACATATTAATGGCTATATTCGTCATCAAATCTGTAGAATTCATTACAAAATAAACAAGTTTAATGATAAATAGTTTTAACACAAGCATTTGTTATTGTATGATGATGTTTAAATGTAACTGTAAATGAAAGAAGCGCGTCGTGGTCGTCGTTTTAACTCACTCGCTCGTATACAGAACACGTTAAGCACCGGGACTGACTTAACTTGAACTAAACTAAATAGCGAGTGAAACGAAGTTTGAAGGTTGCTCTTGTGCCCCGCCCCCGCGCCCTCACGCCTCTACATCCACTCAAATAACAACAAGCAAAAAATGAATAATAATACTCTGCTTACAAACTCTTTCGTATTTAGATGCAATTAATGTTTTCATATTATGTAAAGCTTCAAATAATTGTTTGTAAATATTGAATTGATTGTATATAAACAAAAAATATTGCAGTAAGTCTTATTTAATTAGTAGAGTTTAAATAGAAACACAAACGAATAATGAGAAAGTGTAAGAAGGATTAACAGGGGTTTTAAGTTCCAGACAATGTACCCCTAAATAAAATTACCTTTATAATGGAATATGAATGGTCCGTTGTACAACCTTAGATTTTATAAGAAAATATTAACTACCGATGCACACCTAAAAAAATATATTGAGCGTCAATACCACAATTATAGAACAGAAAGGTCTACAATGGTGGATACTAGTGTTTTAAATCGATAGAATGGTTCTAGTAAACTCTGAAGGCTGTTGTAACCGAGCCGCCATTATAATTTTTAATAAAAGCAATTTTCATGATTATTTTTAATTTATTAATGTCATAAATATGTATAAAAACCGCATCCTGGTGACTCTTTCTCACCCAGGATTCTAAAGAAACTACCTAGAAAGCTAAACTAGCTTAAATAAACTAAATTCTAAATTCACTCACTTTAATTAAATGTACTTTTTACTAAAAAAAACTGCATAAATAGCAGGCGCGTGAAAATTTTAGCTAAAATATATGTCTATACAGTAAACTGGTACTCGCAAAGGTACTTTACATGCATAAAAGGAAAAATCAACACACTGTTGTTTATTTTTTTATTATTTTCAGTCGTTCCACAATCACTGTCTATGACACCGGGTCTTTGTTAATTTGTTCTTGCCCCAAAATATCGCCACTGTATATCTAATACAGATGTGTAAACTCTAATTCAGAGATACAGACGCGTCTAAAAAAGACGCTACAGTCGCGCTACTGTAATGATCATCAACCAGCACAGGCAGTGCCGGATTAAGCCAGCGCGGGGCCTGTAGCAAATTCTGTCAAGAGGCCCTTCGTTTGCTATAGTTTCTCAAGTTAAAGGGTATTAAATAAAACAAAACTATTACAAATAAACTTTTCTGCATTTAATATGGGCAAATTTAGAGATAACACTTTCACTATCGACTTCTTTAAGCAAATTATACTCTATATTCATCAAAGTAAGGTGATTAAGACGTTCTTGGCCCATCGTGTTTCTTAACTCGTTTTTAATACGTTTTAACGTTGAAAAAGAACGTTCGCCACTGCAGTTAGTGATCATGAGAGACAAGTAAATGCGCAAGGCAATTTCTACGTTTGGGAAACACGATTCTAAGGAATTATTTAATAAAAGTTTATAAAATTGCAGTTCCAGAGACTCTTGTTTCTTGCTATCAATAACAGTAGCCACATCTGTTTTCAGCAGTTCAGCGAACTGCACTAATTCGTCGCCTAGGCTACTTTCCAAATCATCTTCGTAAGCACTGACCATACGTGAGGCGTTTTCCAAAATCTCTTCTGTTGTAAGGGATTTTAGCTGTCGAAATATTCCAAAAACACCAGTAATTTCATGATATGCTTCCATACGTTTAGTTAAAGCAGACAGTACGTTATCAATAATGACAATAAACACCTGAATTTCAAAACGTTGTCCAGGTGTTTGATTTTCAACAAAGTTGTCGAGTGTAGTAGAGCCGGTGAAATGGTCGTACTTTGTATTCCGCTTGCTTCGTCTTGAAGTCTGTTGCTGATACTCTTCACAGTCGGTCAGATCTTTGGCTTTTGCCTCAACATCTGAAAATGTAGATCGCATTGCTTGTACGTAGGCATATACTGTTTCATAAAGGGCGTATCCTGTGTTAAGGTCTTGATCAGACGACTGCAGTGAAGCACTAGTCGCTTGCAAGCGTTCTAGGATTCGGTTCCACATAATTGTCATTATTCCCGTTTCTAACTTATTCATCGTTGAAACTAGTCCGTAAGCTTTATTACGGCACTCTGCTTTTTGATCTACATTATTGAAAATGTCTTCCAAAACTTGCTTAATAGTGATAAAACCACATAAAAGCGCCTTCGTAGCATCAGCTCTGGCTGACCACCTAGTGTCCGATAACCTTTTCAAAATCGGAATTTTTGAAGTAGAATCTTTCAAGGCGTTCGTGAGACGACTCCATCGGTAGGTAGAAGCAGAAAAAAACGTGTAGAGGTTTTCAACGAAATCGAAGAAAAGTAATGCTTCTGTACAGCAGTCTGCAGCGCACTTAGCAACCAAATTTAAGGAATGTGCAAGACAGGGAATATATTCTGCGTATTTATTTATTTCCTTAATTCGTGCTTGTAAGCCGCAGTATTTCCCACTCATGTTGCTGGCATTATCGTAGCTTTGCCCACGACAATCTTTGATATCAATGTCACTCTCACTTAAGAAATCTAATAAACTTTGAGCGAGTTGTTCAGCAGTATGACCTTCCATGTCTAAGAACTTAACGAATCTTTCCACTGGTCCAGATGGTAGAACATAGCGCACTATCAGAGTCAGTTGGTCTACATGCGATATATCTGGAGTAGAATCCAATGAAACTGAGTAGTATTTGCATCTCTTAATTTCGCAAATTATTTGATCCAGTATGCTTGATGCAATTAGATGAATAAATTCCTCACAAGTTGTTTTTGATAAATATGACGTATGTCCTTTTCCTTTATTAGCATAACTTTGAATATGTTGAGCCATAAAAGCGTCAAATTGGGCTATTAATTCTAATAAGCCTAAATAATTGCCATTGTGGGGGGAACCAACAATTTCGTCACTACCCCGAAACGCAAGACCTCGTTCTGCTAAAAACTTTATTACTGCAATGATTCGTTTTAAGAGTAGTCTCCAATAATTTTGCTCAGTCTCAATTTGGCTCACAAGTTGAGAATCAACACGCGTATTCTTGTTTTTGAGATTTACCAGCGAAATTATGGCTTGTCTATGTGGAGTGCTTTCTTCATGTCTTGTCAACAAATTGTGCGCATTCTTCCAGTCATCTAATCCATCTTTCGTAAACCGTGGTGACGAAGTATCTGAATTCAAAACAGAAAAGTCGTCCTTTGGTTTCCGAATAACACAACCAGTCTCTGACATGAGTTTTATTCGTTAGTTTATGTTTATAGCTGAAAAAGGACTTTTGGCAGAATCGTGGCTTATTTTCTTTTTCGTAAATTTTCTTTGAAATATGTTGCAGTTCGCTGCTTCCTTTTGCAATCCAATAATCTCTATCGAAGTTGCTCGGCCATTCACCAATATCGTTGGAGTATATTTTACTTTCGTTTTGTTTTAGACTTGAAACTGTAGTGAAATCATGCAATAATATACCATCGACTGCTTTTTGGCTTGAACATGACGGCTCTGGATCAAGAGTACTGGCTGTGCTTTTAACTTCTCTTTGGCTAGAGCATGATATAACTAAATTAGAAGGAATTGCTGTCTCTTCAGCTACAGCATCACTTGTAGAAAATGTAGTTTCATTAGAAACAGTAGTAGTACCACTATTATATGTACAATGAGATGCAACTTCTGTATGTTTTGCTTTATTTTCAGTAGATTCAGCAACATCACTCTGAACATTAAAAAAGTCGAACAGCTTACGTGTTTTTGATAAAACAGCTTCGTTCTTTTTTTCCTTTTCGTCTTTTGCTTTACGCTTAGCACTTCCAGAAGCATAGTGTCGACCGGTATCTCTAGATCTGCTGCTCATGTTACCTATGGTTAGACAAATATTTTTTTAATTAATTGTTTATCTCGCCGATATTCGGACCGGGGCCTCAGACGCCGCAGGCAGGCTCACTACCAACCATGCCATTCGTTTTATGTGAAGCAAATGGAGTCTATGTGAAAGGCTCGACTGTACATTTATTTATCCAACGTTATAAATAAAAAAAAATAACTTGACAAATGCTATTTATATGTATTAAATAACTTACAAAAGTTTTATAAAAGGAATCAAATTTAATACGACATTAAAATAATCAAAAATGTTGCATAGAATAATAATTTTTTTTAAAGGACATGAAATGTAACTTTCTTTATACAACTTAAATGAACGAAAATTAATGAGATTGAGGTATTTGTTTTTATTTATATGCGTTTATAAAGTTTGACTCCGCAAATGTTAAGAGTTACTAAAAATAATTTGAAGTGAATATGCAAAACATAACTAGTAAAATATCTTACCTTAAGTGAAATTATTTTCGTTTATGCTTTACTTCATTTACTACGTACAAAAACAAAAACTCTTCTACTGTGTTTTAAAATAGATAATCGTATGAGTTGCTTTTGCTTACAGCGCAAAGTCAGGTTAGAAAACTAAAAACAGTACTCGAAGCAATGTCAAAACAACTTTTCTCAAGAATGGCTCACATCTAATGTCCTTTTAAAAGTTTTTTTATGTTGTGCCAAACATAAATGTACAGCATTTTCTTATTGTTTGATAGTCGATAGAATCCTATTTTATTTGATCGGGTTGTTACGACTAGCTCGTTCGATGACAATATCAGGGGATTCCCCTGTTGGTTTTGCCGTGCTACCAACTTGCGTGTAGCGCTGTGCAAGCAGTACAACACAACTTTTGGTGTAGCCAGCGCTCAATTGTAGAAACGTGGTAAAATTTTAAATTATTGTTGTAGATTTTGATACCAACGTTTCTCGTGGTAGGTACGTGTATTTTTTTTACGGTACGTGTATTATAAATTGATATTTTTTTACGGTCAGACAGGTATTAGACCGCGGGGCCCCCCGAGTCGCGGGGCCCGTAGCATTTGCTACTCTTGCTACGTGGCTAATCCGGCACTGAGCACAGGCACCAAATTCACGAAAAAGAAAAGCCTGCGGTCTATGTTCCTAAAAACCAGTGTCCTAGAGAAGCTGGTCCATGTATATGTGCGAGAAACATAACGAAAAATTATATTAATATGTGAATACAAAACACCCTAAAGTAGGGTAGGGTAGTAGCGTTTTGAAATCAATAAAAAAGTATTTTTAGCGATGTGGATCGCCGTCAAAATGTTCAAATATTGTGGTTAATTGAAAATAAAATGCAGCACTGGAGTTTAGCAATCACTACTATTTACTTCTTATAAGGTGTGGTTTTGATACAAAAATTAACATGAATAATATGTCGGAAAGCGTCCCCATAGAGATTAGAGCAAAAACATAGACTATATAAGGTCTTACAGCTCGTGTTGACATAATTAAAATATTTACAGTCATATTAATTCAGTGACGTAAAACGCCACATAGTTATTAAGTTTCAGCACCTTAAAAGGTTTTCCCATCTTCTTAGCACTTTTTATCAAGGCAACATACTGTTGAGATATGTGAATTGGTCCAGATTTAAGGTTTTTTTTCACTTACTTTTCTATCAGGCTGTGGACGTTGTCACCTTCGTTCTGTGCACAGAACACATATATTCTCTACCGAGAGAAGAACGGTAACTTCGTTCAACGAAACAGACAACATTCAAAAATACGTTTATACTACTAGCGCCACCACGCCCTAGAAGCGGACGCCCATATAAAACTTCGTTTTAAGCGGGATATTCAAATAGGGAGGTAGGTAGTAATTATTATTGAAAACAGACGGGGCGAAGTTAACTCGAATTTATCATCAATCACTTTTGCACATTATTGAAGATATTTTGATGACAGTGTGTGTGATTGTTGAGAATTCGAGCTACTTTCGCCTCACGTCCGTTCTCAGAAATAAAAAATTGATTTCTGTACGTTATTAATATTCTATTAGCATGAGTTAAATAAAAAGTTAGCAACATGAAAAAAAAAAACATTTTTTTTTGTGAAATACTTTATTTTTCTGTGATTTTAAGGCTCTGTTTTTCAAAACAATAAATCTTTTTAAACATATGAAACATATTGACCTTATTAAAAAATTTATATTATTTTCCAAATGTTCCACACATTTGTTCATAAAAGTAAAAGTCACATTGGCAAGAAGAATGGATTTTAATTTTTTCAAAATATTCAGTTCATGGGAATTATGGCACAATTCTTTGTTGATAATGTTTGAACATATTTCGACACACTCAATGAGTTTTTCTGTAATATATGTTAAGCTCGGTCTGGCATCATGATATTCTTTAAATTGTGTAAATATGTGTGTGGACTTAGGTTGGGACGTCAAAAAAATAGATTTGCAATTTATGCAATTGATTTTTTGTTTTTTAATAATAAATCCACATACATAAGCACATGCTTAACGTTTATATGTAGCTTGCTCAATATTTTAGATCATCAGCTACAATATTTAGCATATCATTCTCATCATAATTTGCCTGTGGTTCACTCTCAGGGTGTATACTCAATGTATCGCTGGAATTTAAAAACGCCTCTAAATTGTTTGCCAGCGCAACAGTGTCATCTTCACAGTTGCGTCGATGTCTACTGTGTCTTAAATTTGTTATTATAGCCGTTTTAACACCAGCAACAAATTGTGACACAGTGGGATTATAATTAGAACCACAGCTGTACCTGATGCAACCGAAACAGTTTTCAAGAACATCTTGATTTAGTCTTCTTGTGGCCAAACTCTCAATACCGAGCTTTTTTAAATTATGCCATAACTTTTCAACAGCATTGATAGTACGTATTCATCCTTCTTGTGATGGTGGCTTTGAGTTTGAGCCAATAAATTTTATTTCAAAAAAGATTTTTTTCATGACTTTAAAAAAATCTAAATGTTTTGTCCTGTTCGTTAAATTTGTTGAAAATTGTTTTCCTCTGCGAACATCTTTTGAGTCCGCATTTAGGGCGTCAAATATTTGGTCCAGCTAATGGATAAAATTGGCGGTTGCCGTCGCTTCAGTAGGTAGTTCATCTGTAATGTGTTTTTGAAATTGAAATAAACCAAGAAATATAACAGTAGATAGAACTAAATTCTAGAAATTATAAATTCACAAATAGACTTTTCATTGACAATAATCACTTGAAAAGGAACTTCTGTGTATAATTTAATGGTTCCATGCTGATGGCCAACTTTAGGAATGAAGAGGCACTTAGAACAATAAAGCTCGCATTACCTCTTACACACATAAAAACAAACAAATTTAAACTCTCTGTACTCTGTATAAAATGAGGATAGATTAGCTTAGTCCACGAATTCGTCTGTGCTCATTGTGTTAACCAAGATTTGGGTCTGTGTGAATGTTTTCGAAAACACATCACTATAAAAACTAAACTTTTCACTATTGGTATAGCCAGAGGTGGGACAAGGTGGCCTACCTAATGTGAAGAAATTATTGTCTTCCCCTAAAAAGGATACTCTTAAAACTATTTTTCTAACTGAAATGTACAAAAACCCTAGCTTCGCTATTGCCCTTCGTTGACCTCTTTCTGTGAAAGGTTTAGGTAAGATAAGGTTTAAATTCCAACTACTTACTTGACGCAACTTTAGTCAAAATACCAGCAGCCACAGAGTGACTAAATATTTGCGCAGCCAGCTTGACGCGCATTTTTTGTCTGTTGTTAGGTTTAATATGGACGTCTGTCAAAGCTGGTGCAAATACAAAATTTGGGTTTGTTTTGTCAAGTTCGTAAAAACTGTTGATGTGACTCCATTTCGCTGTGCCTGAAAATATAACTTTAAAGTTATATAATTGTGTGGTATCTATTAATAAACTCTAAAATCATAATTTTTTACTTTATAAATAAGTTAAAATCCTAATTGAGATAATAAATGCGAAAATGAACACTTACAGATATTAACTTATAGTTATTAGAAAAAGTTAGCGTCATTAATACCTATTTAGATTAAACTTAATTGCTTGAATTAAAGTTTAGTACTATATTTCAAGCAATTAAGTATAATCTAAATAGGTATTGATGACACTGACTGATATACATCTGATTTGGAAGGACTAACCACTGTCAACATTTATATCTTTTTATACAAAATGTTCGTGACACATTGTTTGTCCGTGATGAACTCCTAAACTAATAAACCGATTTCAATGAAATTTTACACACTGTGATGTTGGTCAAACTTGAGAGATAGGATAGTTTTTATCCCTAGTTTATTGTCACATTATTTTTTTATTGCAAACTACTTAGCCATAGTAAATTATATATTACCTTTTATGGGTTCTCCATTGGAATAAATATCGGTAGAAACCAAAACATCATGCTTCAAAAATAAATTCCGGAAGCACTTTAAAAGGTGAGTAGGATCTAATAATATGGTCACTACTTCATGACCTTCATGGTAAAAAAAAGGTTCATCTGTCGTTGAGCCAAGTATCTGCAAAGCAATTATATTTACGGGTGACAAATCACAAACAGTCCCAACAACTTTCATGCCAGCTTTGAAACATTCTTGAAGAATCTGAAACCACAGAAGAATTATCATCATACTAATACGTGAAGAGAATTCTTCATTTTTAAGCAAATTTCGCAAACGGAGAAACGAACATTTTTTTGCAGTGCAGAAAGTTAATTTAAACAATGTGTTACAAACATAAAATTATGTGAAAACGGTTACTAAAAGCTACAGGAGCCCAGTATAATTGCTGACCTGGTACCTGAAATGGTACGTACGAATGAAATTAAATTTTTACTCGTCATTGATATGGTACGAATAAAAGTTTTATATAAAATCGTCATTGATATGAAACAAAAAATCTAAACTTAATGACTTATGGTGGAAATTCGATCTCCAGGCTAACTCTAGTTGATATGAATTTCTCTTTGATTAATTTAAACTATGGTAGCAATTTCATGTCGAGGAAACTGTTCGTAAAAGCTTATGTCAAACACATATGACTGGTCTGTTGGCCTAGTGGTTAGTGACCCTGACTGCTATGCCATAGGTCGTGGGTTCGATTTCCACCCGAGTCTGGGTGTTCTTTGTGTCCGTTGTTTGTATGTTTGTAAAGTCCCCCGCGATACAGGAGTAACTCCTAATGCGGGAGTTGTACTTATTAAAAAAAAAAGAAAGAATTTTGAAAGATATTTACTTCTTTTATCAAGACAGCCAATCTGTCAGCTGTAGTATAATTCCCTGATAAATAGTATGCCACCGGTTGCTTCCATTTTTTTCTAACACCGGATAACATAAACACGAGAGCCTTACTGGCTATATCTCCAGATCTGCCGTGGTTGGCATGGTCTTGAAAACCCTCAATGTAATCATGTCTTTTATTGTATGTCAAACTTTTTTTAATTGACATTTCATCAAAAACTAAAGAATATATTTTCTTCCTCAGTATGTTTTCCTGCCATGGCTGATAGGCTAGCAAACATATGTTTGTTGACACCTGGTTGCAAAGGCACTTTATTTAATAACTTTTTTAGTGTCGATTGACTTGGCAAAGCAAACATTCTACGTAGTAGCCGGTAACATGCTGGAGATTTCTTATACAAACTTAATGCCAAAATTTGTTGTTTTGTTGAGTATCTCCTTCCTTTCGGTTTTTTTGGGCAGTTAGCAATTTGGGATTGCAGTAACAGGGCAAAACTATCACTTATGTTCGCATTGAAAAGTTTCTTTATGTCTCCATTGTCAACTAATTTTCTGATATGATTAATCTTTTTCCTTTTATTTAAATTTCGTCGCAGCTGACTAATTTTTTGCAAGTTCTGCCTACACATTTTGTAGAGTTTTTGCTCTCTCTCACTAAGCTCCTGAACTTGTTTTATACTTAGGGGCTTCAAAATGCCTACACGTCGTTTGTGAATCTGAAAAAAATGATACAACAATAGGGAATAATATGCATGTCTATTCTAACTATTTTAAACGATTGTGTTTTACCATAGGTCGGAATAGGTAGAATGATTTAGGGCGAATGAACTCAAATGTACATGTTAATATGGACATCCTTTGGAGATTGCGGTATTTTAAAATTACTTACACATTTTCCATAAATTAAAAAATATTACTCGGAATTACGTATTAGAAGATATGTATCAATACGTGGAAAGTTATAACTTCCAAGTCACCAGGGAATAAATAACCAGCATTGTATAATACAAAAATGGCTTAAATAAGAGCTGGCCTGTACATGTACTTTTGACCATGCCGCCTATTGTTGCGGTGACATTGTTTGTGTTGTGAAAAGGGTGATTTCAAATAATTGTTGAGCATTTTAATGAAATAAATAATAATAAAAAATAAAAATGTTTATTTGACACAAAAATAAATACATACACATTCATTTACTCGAACAAATTATAGTTTACACATTTGAAGATGTATTACTCTAACGGTACTGAGAACTGTTTTCCAAACTAGGCAATAGCCTGTATGTCGGAAGCAGATAAAGATATTAAATTAAAACACACAGAATCGAACTCCACAAACGCCAACTCACATATTTGAAATCCAAGAACGAACCTTTGTGTTCACCCCAGTAAAGGTTGCCCTGACAGATTTAATCCCGGAGCTTGATATGCCATGAATAATAAGATCGGTCATAAGAAATATTAATATTGCTCTACTATAAAATATTTAAATATTTACTCACTTGTTTTATGGAAACTGATGGCATATTTGAACATGATGGCACTGCAATCAATGTCTCTTCTTGGAACTTCATTGGCACATCTAACTGTTTAGTAGATTCAACCTGAAATAAAGTAAAAAAAAAACGAATGAATACCTTTGAAACATTACAATAATAGTGCATTATTTCCTGTTGATTTATTAAGGTGTAATAGAGGCTGCGATTTCGAGATCTTTTGCAAATGGAGGACTCATTTCACCCTAGACAGGCTTGCTCTGGGTGGGATTTAAACCCGGGGATTGGGTTATGCCTTTGATATGTTATCAAACCCATAACCCAATCCCCACGCACACCCCCACTACTTTACAACAAAAATACCCACGCATGAAACCAATGTGTATCTGTAGAGTAAGTTATTCTTAGTACGCGACTGAAGTCGAAAAATTTGCACGTCAAGTTTTTTAATACTTGTACGAAAAAAAAAATTTTAGCTGAACACCATAAGGAAAAAATTAAAAATATCTGAAAATACTTGTTTTTTTATACTCAGTGGTCTGGGTCAAATTCTCTTAAAATAGACCAGCAGTGCTCGGCCAGCATATTATTATCCCATAAACCTGAGTATCTCTCTTCAAACGACTTTAAATCTTGATGGAAATGTTTCGTCATACTCATTTATACTAATTTATATTGTCTTGAAGATATTTTCAAAAGCATAACATGTTCAACAATTACTTTAACATAACAACACTAAGTGACAACAGCCCAACATAAAAATTGACATAAAAGTACTATAGGGGATTATTTAAAAAACCTGACGTGATATAAATATTTAGTTTTTTTTTGTAGTGGGAACGTAGACACAAAGCAAATTCACTATAAATGGTCTATGGGTATAAGAACTTTTTTTTAAATAGTGTAATTAGTTATTTAATTATAACTTTAGTAACATTAAATATTTACTTACTGGTTTTATGGAAACTGATGGCATCTTTGAACATGATGGCACTGCAATCGATGTCTCCTCCTGGAAATTCATTGGCACATCTAACTGTTTAGTAGATTCAACCTGAAATAAAGTAAAAACGAATGAATACTTTTGAAACATTAGAATAATAGTGCATTATTTCCTGTTGATTTATTTTACACCTTAATAAATAGAGGCGGAGGAGATTTTCTGCAAATGGACGACTTATTTCTAAACTCTGAGGATAACTTACATTCCTTATAGGTTAAAACTGTTTTAATAAATGATTCAGGCTTATGATTTCTCTACACCTATGAATATAGAAGATAGCTTACTTGGCTCTCTGAAGATGTTGACACTGCCATTGATGCCTCTTCCATAAACACACCGCGTGGTTTTATAGCTTCATCCTGAAGAAAAAAAACAAAATAATGCTTGTCAATTAAAATGCGATCTTCAGTACAGGGAGTAGTCGGAGTACCCTATTAGGTTAATAATCTAATAATCTTTATTACAGAAACAGAAAACCTTGTTACATTTGCATTGATACAATAACATTTAGCATAAAGTAAAGGTGTACATTGTGATTGGACTCTGTCTCCCAAACTAGGACGACCTGTGACTCAGGAGACAACGTTCACCTTAAGTCTCATATAATATTATACCTTTACTAATATAATACTACTAATACAATTTTAAACAAAAACAAATAAATCAAAGTCTCTGGGTCTGTGGTACAACCGAGATCAAAGAAATCGGAAGAAAGCTCTGTAAAACTGTAATGTAACATTTTTGGTAATAATATAATAATAACTTCACGCATCTCACACACGGCCGTCTGATCCCAAACTAGGCAGAGCCTGTACTATGGTAACCAGACTGCTGATAAACATACATATATATTTTTAAATACATACATATTATAGATAAATTACACCCAGACACAGAACAAATGATCATGCTCATCACACAATTATTTGTCCTGGGTGGGAATCGAACCCACGACCTCAGGCTTAGCAGTCAGGGTCACTAACCACTAGACCAACAGGCCAGTAATTTATGCATACCTGTTGTATCGACATGAATCCATGTCGATACAACAGGTATGCTATGATATATATATATAGGTATGTATGATATTTCTTAATCTATGCATTATAGGTTCAGCACCAAATGGTATAGCAAATTTGTTTAATTTTGTTCTTTTGACATTGGTGTAAAAAATTAAAATCAGTGCAGTCCTTCTCAGGGTAGGCGTATTCAGCCCAGATTCGTGATCTAAAAGATAAAATATACTTTATTAAATCAACATCAACCAAAAGTTATGAGTATAAATTTGTTGATTACTTTTTAATAAAATGTAGGTAGGTACCGTAAAATCGTTTCAGGTCTTCCATTTCCAAGTTTTGGAAATCTGTGAAAAGCAATAGATGAGTCCTGCGCTGCAGTAGCCCCACACTTAACACACTTTCTGTACTGATCACACATTTTAAAACCACACTAATTTGTTGGAGTCCTGTCTCGAAAATAAAATAAATCACTAAACAACTAATAGAGTCACTTTCTCACTCGAAATCACTAACGCGTGTACAAAAACAATAAAAAAACACTACAATTTAAAATCGGGAGCTAAATAATAAATCCAATCAAGAAATCCAAAAACTTTTCCGACTCAAGTTAGAATCAAAAGTTTTGAATTGAAAAGTGAAAAACGGCCATGAAAAACGGACATTTGACATTAACATATTTTGTGAATGTTTCCATAACAAAAAATAACATTACTACCTACTTTTGGTTTTAACAGAGCGTGGAGTAAAAGTAAACATCAAGGAAATTGTAAGAATAAGCATTTATAGATAGTACAAATACACATTTAACAGATTCAATATTAGAATTACGATATTCAGATGGCAAGTTTGTTTGTTAATCGTTCATCACATATAATATGTTTTTATATGGCAACTTATTCACAAATGTCTAATGAAAGAAAAGAAAGGATATATTTTTTGTTTCAGTTTACTTAAGGACCCAACGCACACAGATACAACTTATCAATGTGTTGAAGTTTTATTGTTTCCAACAAGAGATGACGCAGCCTGGTTCTGTGTGTGGCCGCGAAATGAGAAATTTGTGAGTTATACTCATTATATTTGGTAAGGTAGACACAATATACGAGTATAGACATGCATTAAACCTGTTTTCATTTTGCCCACAGCAATTATCTGAATAAAAAAATAAATTTAGCTGTTTATCAGGATATTTTTCACTGACATTTTTTAAATATTCAAATATGCAGGATCCTATTTCGTTTGCTCCTTTTTCCCTCCCCTTTCATCCCGAAAGTAATTATATACATCCCCAAAAGCGCCTATAGTTTCTTCTTCACTTCTGTGTTCTCCCTGGCTCCCCCCAACTCCTTTGTTACTGGTCCTTTATTTATTTTTCTTTCAGATTTCTTAACCAGCTCAGCCATAGTAATATTAAGGCAGTTGAGTTTTGATACGCAATAAAAAGAACTCCAGTCTCCTAAAGGGTATTGCATGACCAATTCGGAGTGGGTGATTCTCAAAGCAAAATGTCCTTGTTTGGAAAACTTCCATAGCGTAAATGTAAAATTTCCTCAATTGAAACGATACTGCATTTAAAAAGCAAAATGTCCTTGTTAAAAAACGAATTAAATGGTCATGGAAGCAAAACGTCCGCAATTAAAAAAAAAAAAATCTACACATTAGTATTGGACGTTATTAGGCGGCAAAAAGGGCGGTGTGAAGTTGGCCCTCCAAAAGTTTTGAAAAAATTCAAAAATTTCACACTGCCGGCAAATAAACGCATTTTTTATAGCTCTGCATTTAATTGATATTAAAATAGTAACAACATTTAGGTATCACAAAATGTTTTTAATTGTATTTCAACTGAATAATGAAACTAAATCATTTACTTCTTAAACTTAAACATTTTTAACTTAGTGTGTAAGATAACTTATTTGTTTGTCGCGCAACATTGGCTACGGACAAATGCAATACATGCAATGTGGTAATAAGTGAAGTGCTTGCCTTTGTGCAGAACAAAATAGATGTGATGGATGAAGAGAGCCTTGTCCCTATCTCTACAACCTCTTTTTCTGTAGAAGAGGTGTCTAATGCGAAGAAATTGTTTTTCGAGTCTGCGCCATCAACAAAACGTAAAATAAATGGAAGAGGAACAGGAAAAAGCGAACGAGATTTGTATGATATAATTACGTTACTAAAGGAAACAGATCCTGAGTTGGTGCCTATTTTTGTGGTGCGCGAATTACAGAAAGTCACGTGATCATCTAGACGCCACCCGCCTTTTAAAAGAGAGATTTGCTGTGGGTAATCAAACTGAACAGTTGGAAATTTTTCGATCTGCTTTAATAAATTTTTTTTTATTAAATAGGGTAAACCACCCATTTATTGGCACTTTAAGGGGTTATCCCATCAACACTTTCAATTTTACTTATATAATATAAAGGACATTGTCCATGTTCTATAGAGACTTTGGCCACTCATGAACAGACACATACGCTTTTATTATGTCCTAGGTTTGCTAGTTCATATTGCTAAAGAATAAGACATAAACTTACTTTTGTCCCGAAATGTATATTTAAAATATATTTTTATACATCTAAGGAAAGAAGGTGCCGTGTTAAATAAAACAACTTTTTTATTATATTTTTATTCAGATTCAGTAAAATGTGATCAAGAAACTGAGCAGGTGAATTAATAGTATCTTGGTACCTTGCCCAACTTAAGAACCAAATGTCTGTCATTATGTGTGCACAGCAACCTACTGTTCTACGGCCCACAATACAGTTGCAGCAATATAGGTTTATTGCTGACCTCTCTTCAGTACTATGTTCATATATTATATAAACAAAATATATGTCGAATATAGAAATGAGGGGTTATTAAAAAAAAGGGCAGACCCGCTGACCCTGTTTTGGGCCATCGGTTCTGCCTACATTATCATAGGATTGTCACTTCTATAACTGTTGTAAAATAACACAAATAGGTTAGCAATAAAAAGCAAGTAAATTAAACATCAGAACATCTATTTATTTAAAATCAAATTAACATAGTTTACTTACAATGTTACTCCTTTCGATGTCGCCAGCAAAGTGAGTTTCTCGACTCAAATCACTGGCTTTTATATTGTACTCCCCGCCATTTCAAAGTTTACGTCACATTAACACGTGGCTGGAGTTTTATTACAAAATTACTATTTGGCGTTATAATTTAGCTAATTATAATCAAGAGTTATTTATTAAACATTTTTATATAGCACAAAGGTTAAGTTAAAGGCTTTTACATTCGTAATAATAACACTTCCGGAACAATCAAAGATTAGTTACTTATTATCTTTTAAAAACTGTTTAAGAACTGCCAAGTACGCAAGTTATGTTTAGTTATATTGATGTGATAATATTAGGAAGTAGTTTTACAATAAATACCCACATAATTGAATACCAACATAGTTCTATGCAATATCATAGTTGAACTCGAATTATAATTCTTTATCAAATCTAGAATTCTTTCTTATTGAATCAACCAGCTTGTAGTAATGATTTGGAACAATATTTACAAACTTATAGTAATTTAATAATATAATCGTCTACTTTATTGATGCGGCGACACGGCCATACTGATTTGCGATGCGTGCTCTGCATCGCAGATGACTCCCTGTAAGAGAATATAATTTTGTGAGGCTTGGCACTTCCACAGTACACACAAGCCTAAAATTTAAAAATGTTAATTGCTGCTCATTCCACATGAAAACAGTAAGGTAGATTATTACTAAAGTTATTACTGCTCATTCCACATGACTGACAACAGTAACATATGTTTTTTTTTTTTTGTAATAGGATAGGTGCGGGCGAGATCGGTGCTGCAAAATGCAGAGGCCATAAGGGATAGTGGTAAAGGTCGATGCTGTGCTCTAGGCGGTCTCGTACGCCGTGGTACACAGGGGATTTTTAATTCTTTCAGGATAGGTTCATTAGTGGCTTTATTGGTCGGCTCCACACGCCAATAAGCATCTTTTTGTCAGAACATGATTAATTGGCTTATTGGTCGCCTCCACGCGCCAATAAGCATATCTTTTTTTTTTATAATTTCTATTATTATTATTATTTTTCTTTTGTGTATATGCTTTAGTGCATGTTTAGTAAAGAAAAGAATGAAAAATTCTCACCAGATGTTTAATCTGTTGTGCTGGAGGATTCGGAAACTTGATCAGATGTGGCTAGCGCGTGCAGTGCTGCTCCCACACCTGAAGGTCCGGGTTGCTGATCATCTGGGGGCGACACGGTCGTCTGAGGTTGAGGGGCGCGGCGCAACTGATCATGTGCGACCTTCCGCGCTCGTCCATGGTGTCCCACTACTTTCTTTACAAGGTAGCGGTCGTTTTCAAGCACCCTGTGAACTTCATAAGGAACACTAAATTTGAGATCGAGAGGTCTGGTTCCTAGGGTTATTCTTAATCAGAACAAACTGAAAACGGCGAATTTTTGCGCGGCCACTGTCAAATCTAGCCTTGTCTTTAGCTGATGCATCGGTCATTCGCTGTCGTACATGCCGTTCCAGAGCTTCATATAATGCATTTATCAACAAAATCCCTGACGATACTGCTCATTTTGTCAAAATAATAACATTCCCTGATTTTATGAAGGGTCTTCTCCCAGCCCGTGTGTTTAAGGGCACTGTGAAAGGTATTAATTACACTCCACTGAAAGGATTTAGGTAGAACAATCAGTCTTTGAGTACCAAAAACGGGATCTTTTTTCTCAAACTTAAGCACGTTTCCTCGTAGGTGGTAGCCGGGCACAACTTCACCTCTACACAAGGCATCGATAATACTACGCAAATGGTTATCTCGACGTTGTTCGAAGTTTATCCAGTCTAAGTTATTGGTCATCACGTTGACTGTCAAGGGATCTGGATTTCTACTTAAGAAGTCTGCATGCTGCATCCGCTCGCCCTTCCTGTATTCTATTTCAATAGTCAAAATTTTGGAGGTATGCCCACCATCGATGGATACGGGGTAACAAGTCTTTCTTGTGCTTAGAGGCTTTTAGAGCGTTACAGTCGGTAATCACTTTAAAGTGACGTCCATATAGGAAGTGCCGAAAATGTTTTATCGCTCGAACTACAGCAAGAGTCTCTAGTTCGTACGAGTGATACCACCTTTCCGTGTCTGTCGTACGCATGCTGAAGTAGGCCACAACGTGTTGCAGACCCTTAATGACCTGAACAAGTATTGCTCCGAATCCAAGACTACTTGAGTCTTGAATAGTTCGATCGATTCGCCTTCTTGGAATATTGTAAGGACAGGTGTAGAAGTTAAATGATGGATAATTTTCTGACGTGCCTCCTCGTGAACATGAGTCCACTGCCACCTCGCACCTTGCTTAGTCAGTTCGTATAAAGGAGCCACGGTGCGAGCAAAATTCGGTATAAAGCGGCGAAAATATCCGGCTAGGCCATTAAATTGACGAATCTGTTTAGCGTTAGTTGGTACCGGGGCTTTCACTAAAGCTCCTACCTTTTTAGGACTAGGACGTACTTGACCGTTCTCTATTACGTTACCTAAATACTCGATGGATCGCTTAAAGAATAGACATTTATCGATATTGACCGAAAATCCTGATTTACGTAATGCCATTAGAATTTGTTCCAGGTGTCAGATGCCGGACGCAAAATCGCGACATTTACTAATGACGTCCTCTATATAGACCTGAGCTACACTGTCGTTATGCTTTTTGTCAGCACTGCCCGGGTTTAAAAGTTTACCTAGAGCGCGATTGATGCATCTTTGATAGACGGCTGGTGCATTGGTTAACCCGAAGGGCATAGTTTTATTATAATGGAAAAGCCCGTCCGGAGTGACGAAAGCGGTCTTCTCCATTGAATCCGGAGCAACTGGGATCTGATGGAAACCAGATGCCATATCTAATGTGGAGTAGTATAGTCCACCAGCTAATTGATCGATTTGGTCAGCGATTAAGGGTATTGGATAATGATCGCGGACAGTGTTCGCGTTTAATTCTCTGTAATCCACGCACATACGATCATCACCGTTCTTTTTCTTCACTAAAATTATTGGACTAGAGTATGGAGATTTACTTTCCTGAATAATGTCATTTTCGAGTAACTCTTTAATTATTTGTTTAACTTTTTCGCGCTCAACTGGGCTTAACCTATAAGGTCTTCTTTCGACAAATTTATCTGGATTTTTGAGACGAATCTCCAGTTGACCCGTATTGACACGTGTCTTTGAAAATCCACGAGTAAATATATCAGAGTATTTATTAAGCAATATGAGAAGTGCGTTAACCTCATCTTCGTTACTAAGATCATGATTTATTTTGTAAAACAAGTTAGTATCCGTTTGCATGTGCATGACGCGGGTTGGGGAACATAATGTCGCCCTATCTTGTGTGACAATTACGCTTAAACCTGTACCATTTAATAAATTTGCACCTATTAATACGTCCGACGTCATTTCGTAATCCGGTAAAATATGAAATTCAATTTCGACGTTTAAATGATCAATAATACATACTGTTGTCAGCATATTAACAGAAACAGGAAATGGTCCTATTCCACGTAAATAGTTAACGACCCGTCTTCGGCTTCCCGGCAATTTGTTTGCAATAGATTCGCAGATCAATGAGCATTCAGCACCACTATCAAAAATGGTATCAATAATTGCTTCACCGACTCGCAAACGCATGGTGTTTAAACTAGATATGTTATTGAAAACTGAATTTACGTTAGAGGTTATCTGTTTTTCGCGGCGAAAGCACATACCAAACGTATGGCCTGTTTTTGAACAGAATGAACAAAACCTATTGTCGTTTTGTTTAGGTAACGATGTCGATGGTCCATCGGTGGCTTTATTAGTCGTGCGCTTGTCCGAGATTATTGGTGTATTTTTATAACGGCAGTCACGAATAGTATGGCCCGATTTTCTGCAGAAGTTACAATAAGGAGTATTTCGATTGTCAGTTGAATATTTTAAACGTTTCGAAGGTGGCGGATTGTAATTTGCACTTTGACGCTTAATACGTATAGAGGAAGCAACCGAAATTAACTCGGGCACCGAGGTAGCTGTGGCATTCATTAATTCAATTCTGAGGCGTTAGTCATTAACAGTTCCTATCACCGCTTCCACAGAGCATCCTTGTCCAGCTTATCTTTTGTGACGAGTCTCCACAGAATCCACGATTTCGATAAAGACTCCGCAATATCTATAGAAGGGTCATAGTTATGTTCCTTAAATTTCAGCACATCACAAGAATAACGGTTTTCAGGTTCAAACGTCGTTATAATACTTTGACGTAATTCGTCCCAGGAGGACGTAGTAACAAGCCAATCGTCCGCCCATAACTTAGCACGGCCCTTTAGCAGGCTAGTTACTTTCATACGTATATCGTAATCACTGAGATTGTAATTAGATTTAGCAGAGGAAATATGATTACACCACTCGCGGACCCCTACGTTACCGTCTGGGTCGTACGAAGGTAGAAATACATCGGTAATTTTGATTTTCTCGTGTTGACTCGAAAGCCGTTCACTCATATTTTGCATCATCGTAATTATGTTTAAATAAAATTCAGGTGGTACGTTACCGCTCTGCTGCTGTAGCGTCGGTACGTTGCTATTGGAAGATGCACTGGTACTGGAATCATCTGGTACAGCCACAGGATACGTTGGTGTAGGTGGTATCACCGGAGACGTGTTTTGTGCTTCCATTCTGGCGCGATGGATGTATTGGTTACACAAGTAACGTTTAATGTGGGTAGATAGAATCTGAAAAATAAATTATCAAAGACGGAAGACTGTAGGTTCGAATCCCACTTCTGATGTCGAATATAGAAATGAGGGGTTATTAAAAAAAAGGTCAGACCCGCTGACCCTGTTTTGGGCCATCGGTTCTGCCTACATTATCATAGGATTGTCACTTCTATAACTGTTGTGCTACGCATATATAAAGCTAGTAAAATAGTTACACAAATAGGTTAGCAATAAAAAGCAAGTAAATTAAACATCAGAACATCTATTTATTTAAAATCAAATTAACATAGTTTACTTACAATGTTACTCCTTTCGATGTCGCCAGCAAAGTGAGTTTCTCGACTCAAATCACTGGCTTTTATATTGTACTCCCCGCCATTTCAAAGTTTACGTCACATTAACACGTGACTGGAGTTTTATTACAAAATTACTATTTGGCGTTATAATTTAGCTAATTAAATCAAGAGTTATTTATTACACATTTTTATATAGCACAAAGGTTAATTTAAAGGTTATTTTGAATTTATTAAAAAGGCTTTTACATTCGTAATAATAACACTTCCGGAACAATCAAAGATTAGTTACTTATTATCTTTTAAAAACTGTTTAAGAACTGCCAAGTATGCAAGTTATGTTTAGTTATATTGATGTGATAATATTAGGAAGTAGTTTTACAATAAATACCCACATAATTGAATACCAACATAGTTCTATGCAATATCATAGTTGAACTCGAATTATAATTCTTTATCAAATCTAGAATTCTTTCTTATTGAATCAATCAGCTTTTAGTAATGATTTGGAACAATATTTACAAACTTATAATAATTTAATAATATAATCGTCTAATTTATTGATGCGGCGACATATATTTTTCTGCTGATATGTCTACTTCTGATTCTTGCACGCAGTGTTTCTGCACACTTCAATAATATAGTTACCATCGCCTCTTATGTGTTCCCCATAATAAGAGCGGGCTTGTTTTAATTGGTAAGTCCCACATGCAATTAATATTAGTTCACTATATTCTAATCTGGGGAAGGATACATTATGTATTTATTATTTCTAGTATTTGCACTGCATCCTCTCTATCTCTGATTCTTTGGTGTAACCTATTTATCAGAGCGGCTGCAATGCGAAAGTCTGTCATAGCATGTTTTGATGCCCGATTGAAAAATTCTTGCCTAAGCAATTTAAAAGATTGTTTGAATATGTCATTAACTGCTTCAACCACCCACCAACAAATAGTGACAGCTCTCGACTTATTGGCAGCTAATGTCGATTGGATTTCACCTTCTTCTAGGGATGCAGGCATATGGACTGAATAATTGCAATCTCTCAGTAACGGCACAGCATCTCTAAAGCCCTTATCCACAAAGATGTTTCTCAATTTTAAAAAACAACACTGTTTATTTTTCTAAAATGCTGTTTCTCCGACTTTAATATACTTTATTTCTCATACAAAAAGTTGGCAACCCTTGTTGCAGTTCACATTTTTTCGTCAGTTTATAATAGCGCGAGTATGAATTCAGTTCAGAATCATACGGTGAAATCTATCATAGATATCATTATGAACATTTTTACTATTAAAACGAAAGTCTACAATTACAGGAGTATTAGAGACAAAAGGTATCTGCCTGCTACCTGGAACTGTATATATCTTATGAAAGCCCTTTAACCGGCAACACGTTTTATGATATGCGCTCCAATTTAATACTTTTGTATTACATATTATGTTATCCAAAAGTATTAAAGAACAAATAACTACCTACATACTCTTATAAATACCCCAATCCGTGCCGCTCTCAATATGTTCATTTCAGTCGCTCTTACTATGTTATTTTCTAGCCTTATTATAGATGGTCCTAATTTAATTTTGTATTTTAAGAAAATCCTATAGGTAGGTACCATGTCAAACATATTGTGTGAGAGAAGGAGCCGACACACAGTGGCACGTCCCATACATAAAAATAAAAAATCAACAGAAAGGGCGGTAGATTTAAAATATAGGTAAGTTAACATAGATAAATACCCTCTATAAATAACATTAAATAATGGATATAACCCTCCTGGTTAATGAGTTATCACTCAGTGTAGTTTGTCGTGTAAATATCTTGTCATTCGCTACGTTAATAAGTGCATCTAACAACTAATAATTACGAAGTTCTTATTGTAAGCTGTATTGTTCTAAGTTTTGAATTTTACTATGGAGGACGTAACTGATCGTAAGTAATAAACAGTAATATAATATCACGATTTAGAAGTTCGTAAAAGACGATGTTAACTTAGATACTTAATGAAACGAATTTTTCTACTTTGACGAGAGTTTTAAAAAATACATCAAAAACCCTTTCTGTAAATGTTATTATTTCGAGTTCAGTTACTTGTCTACTGTTACCTGATAATTATTTGCATTTTTTAGGATCAAGTCAACCTATTAAAAATAAAGACCTTTTCGAAACTTGGCTTCTGAGTCCTAAAAAAGAAAAAAAATTTTAGTGGCGAATAAAATATAGGAACTGTTGCATATAAACGAATGTCCAGACAATATTCGCCAAAAAAATATTGAAACTGTCGGAAATTTATTCTTTGAAAATTGGTTGTAAATGGAAAGCAAGTTGAAGTATTTCAAAAGAGAAATGATGCGTGGCTACAAAAGAACTTGTGTCTTCCTAAAGACGTACAATCTTATTTATCTGCAATAGCTGTACCATGGGTATAATAATAATAGGTAGGCCTCAAAAGCAATTTGAAGAGATCGATCGATCAGATGCTTTCAATGAATGTATCTTGAATGTTACTTACAGACTTCTTTCTAAAACGTGGCAAATTAAGGCTGAAAAAAAACCTGAATTTCTCGAAAGAAAAAGAGCTATCCAAGCGGAATTCAAGTCTCAAATGGGGTTGAATGTTGATATTCCTAAGCCAGGTTATGGTACAACAAACGATGGCAATACCGCTCGAACTTTTTTTAGTAATGCCAATTTATCATCAAACTTAACAGGGGTTAATGAGAATTTAATAAATAATTTGAATATAATTTTGAGAGTGATTGCTAGTGTAGAAAAAATAAATATGAAAAATTTCAAAATTCTAATTATTAATACAAAACAACTTTATTTAGAAAAGTATGAGTGGTATTATATGCCAAGTAGCATGCATAAACTATTGTTTCATGGTCCAGATATAATATCATCTTTTGATTTGCCAATAGGAATCTTGTCTGAAGAAGCTTTAGAAGCAAGACACAAAGAATTTCGGAAAAATCGCCTTTCTCATATGAGAAAATCATCACGATTAAATAGTAACAAAGATTTAATTAATGTTATGCTCATTACATCTGATCCCTTTATATCTACCCTTAAGAAAATCAATAGAAATAAATTTACGCATAAAAACTTAGATATAAGTGAATATCTGCAATTGTCAGAATCTGAAGAAACCTCTTACTCTTTTAATTTACCTGCCCAGTTAAATCTCAGCGACACTGAAAGTGAAGAATCTCAGGAGGAATAATGTAAAATAATTTTCGTTCTTTTATTTTTTATTATGTTTAAAATATTCATAAATAATGTGTTATTCTACTTTTTATGTAAAGATAGTTTAATATTGTGGCTGTTATAAATTTAAAAGCAATTCCTTTTTCAATATTTGTTGAGTTATTAATTTCGCCCTATTCTCCATACAATCGTCCCACTGTGCGACAGTTCGCCTTGCCTACTACAAATAAATACGCGGACAGTCCACACCTATAAAGTTCGTCACCTTTCCTAAATGTTATGGGTTCATTATTTACAGTTTAATAGACTGCATTTATTACATCATCCACCCTGGCCGAACTCTCTAAACCTGATTTAGTACAATTTGTATATAACATGGTATAGAATATATGTAAGCAACAATTATGATTTGTGTTAAGAAGATAACTATTATTTATTATTAGCACAGCCACGCGGCGAGTAAAGAATAAACACCTAAAGGATTTTTAAATTATATTGACAAAATAAGTATAAACATAATAAGTAATAACTAAAATAATTATTGCGACTTATTTTTAAAGGTTTTAACAGATCACTAACATCTAGCAATAACGCAATTTAACATAATAAATACATTTATCAATAACAAAACACATCCACTGTACAATAAGTTCGATTTAGCATTTTGTTTTTATTTACGAAGAATATCGTTCAGTGCGTGCGTGCTCTCAGCTACGCGTTGTTGCCCCTACTGACACTTATTCCGGCCACGGATGCTAAATTGGTAGGTATATAAAACGCGACCTCGAGCGAGTGATGTAGCACTGCTATAGGTGACAGAAACAACAATGAATAGGAGCAAAAATATTCTTCGTTTAGCGCTACACGGTGAGTATTATTTTATTATTAATTATCATAGCTAGTAAGTTGGTATATTATTGTGGTTGTTTATTTTTTTGTTTAAGGTAAGTACTTAGGTAAAACCAAATGGTAATAAGTTGACTTTGAAACCGCTCTTAACCTCCTAGGATATGGGTGACATGTAGGTAAAATTGTGTAAATAAATAAATAATGCAAATAAATCGTAATGTAATCACATTACACTAATAGTACAAAGGCGAAAGTTTGTGAGTGTGTGTATGTTTGTTACTTCTTCACGCGCCAACGGCTGGCTTCATGGTTTGTAAGGAGGACTTAACACTTTGCCAGGCCACGCTCACTTTATGTACCGTCAAATGCCCTGACATTGCCTACATTTTTCGATTTTTGGACTTTGACGTAAGATAAAATTAAAAATTCGTATGATGTCCATATTGTTTATTGCAGAAAATACCCAAGAATTTAGGGTAACGTTTATTTATTTGACTCAATATTCGAATAGAAGTAAAGTTTTTGGGACAATTTAGAAACTAGGCAAAGTCATGGTATCATGTCTCCGACTTTGCCTAATGCATTTACTCCAAAAGAAATAATTAAGTTTTTATGTTAGCACAATGTAAAATGTAGTTTAGTATCAAAAGAATAAAGTTCAATTTGAATCACATATTTTTGAAGTATTTTAAGTAGGTAAAATTGGTTAGGCAATGTTTGGATACCATTTCGTAGAATCTCCATAGACTGACAAAAAATTTTTAGGGTTGTCTCATTGGTGACAAGAGAAATAAACAAAACATTAACATAATTTTTTTGATAGATATACTTCTGTAAAAACTATCCAAACAAAACCGTGCAGCAACTAATGACTTAACACATTTGCACATACAAATTATTACTTCTAATTATAAATCAAAGAATCACTTTGGTGTTCATCTAATTGCTGTATATAAACTTCAAAGGAAACAAACAATCAAATATATTTTATAAACTACCATAAGCTTTTAAAAAAATATATTTTTATAAAATAAAGACTTCTAAAAGTATTATCAATCTTAAAACAAAACAAAATCAGTCTATAAAAAAAATATTTGAATTATCCAATGTTTGATAAAGCAACGCCCAAATCATCTAAATCAAACCTCAATTCTCCTCGATGACCAACTTGAGGACGTGGGTTTTTTCTACATCTAACAAAGTTATCACTGAAGTATCATCTACTGCTGGCCAATAAAATGTACCTTTTAAATATTTAACCAACTTTGTTGTAGAAAATTTAACAAGAACATATTTATCAATACCGATTTCACAGTCACTATTCTCTTTTTCAAAATCTATTTCTTCATTAATTTCTTCCAAGTAAGTTTTAGTGTCACTATTAGACGAAAGAAAATGTCCATCACAAGAGGAATCATGAACAGTGTACATATCTGAGCTGTCTGAACTAAACTCTCCACTATCATTTTTTTTAAGACTGTCTTGCTTCCTATGACTCTGTGAAGCGCTGTCGTCAAATACCATAATATCCGGAGATTTAATACGAATATAGTAGTAGTAGTAGTAGTAGTAGGTGTAGTAGCATTAATGTTAGAAACATCTCTGAATAAAGACTTGTTTTTTGATAGCGATTTAAGACAAGTGTAGGACTACCTATGTAAGCTAATAGATATTGCTTATACAACATATGTACCAACAAGTGAATTTTTTTTACTAAAACTTGTTAAAACCACTGTTTACTTCAGTACCTAACTGAAAATTATGAAAAATACTGTTATTTATTTAGAGTATACAACAAAACAATTGTTGTTAACATTTCAAAATGTTTCTAGGTACGACTGAATGAAGTAAAATTCACTAATACTAACTTATTTCTACTGTTTAGTAAATATATAGCGATAACACTTATCTGCACACTGACACTTGATTACAAGTTACGTTTCGTTCGCGAAAGTTGAAGTCCACTGTGCTACGAAAATGCTTTCAGCAAAGACGGATAAAACTATAGAACGGAACGTGAGATATCTGGCTTGTAGCTTGCTTTGTTGTACGCGAGTCTCCACAGCGCCATCTGTCACCGAGTGGCTGAACCGAATTTCGCAATTAGCGGTAATTTCTAGAACTGGCGCTAAGTTTCAGTGAAATAGTCTTTTCAACGTTAATAGGTTGCACTAACATAGCACTTATTAAAATATTATGCTTCTTTGTATCGTGGCACAGCGATCCGTAGTGTACGTATTATTTTGTTGTCACAATGTCGGCGGCTTGGGCGGCGTCTTTCACCGATCCAATATTACGACGATTGTACGACGGCGGCTCTTCTACGCCTGCCGAGACGGTGTTTCACAGCTCCCAAATCTTAAGAGATCACGTCGGGGTCACCAGTTTTGGGATAATGGGTCCCATACGGCGCGGAGCACAGCAAAACAGTCCGATGTTTACACCACGATAAACAATGAAAACAATGCCGAATTAAGTTTGTTAGTTTATTGCTCTTAGGTATAAACAATTAATTCGTCACAAAATCACTTATCACCTGATATTAGAATAACAATGCGTTCTTATATATTATAAAATGCAATTGCCTCACACGGTAGTTTTTGTCCTCTCCTAACAGAGCTTCGGTCGGTCTAGTAATTATGGCGCGTCGGTGTTGCTCGCCTCAAACGGCTAATGTTGCCATAGCAAAGTCGCCACAAACTCATTCCCTACACGGTTTTCACATGTAAATTTATGTGTTTTCTCCGGTTTTAATTCGGTAACTCATGTCCAATTTTTAAATCTGAGTTTACGTAGGAGCTACTGTCAAATTGGATATCTCCTAAAAAGGGTGGCCCTTGCCACCATAAATCACAGGACATTAAATATTCTAAACTGAAACCAAGTCAGCGGGGTTCCCTTACCCTTGATATGACGCCATGGTATAACGTCAGTCAATTCCTGTATTTCAACGACACGATTTTGAACAAAAGTTTGTAAGAGGCTAGGAGCCATTTGTAACCACCCCAGGACAATAGTTGAGTCTGTCCAAAAGATAACCGACTTGAACTTACAACGCAGTGACTCATTAACCTTGTGGAACAATTTGGCACCTAATAATGCACCACACAACTTTAATCGGGGTACGCTCACGGGTTTGATTGGTGCCACCTTACCTTTCGAACATAGTAACCTAACCGATATAATTCCATTGTCGCTCACTGTGCGTATATAAACACAGGTGCCGTACGCTGTCTGTGACGCATCCGTAAATACATGCAATTCTACATACCTAGGATTGTACGGTATAACGTGTCGCTCCACCCGGAGAGTTTTAAGTAAGTATACCAAATTTTAACAACTTCTTGCGACACTTCATCATCCCATCCCAATTTTAATAACCATAATTTCTGTAAAACTATTTTAACAATCATTACAAAAGGGCTCAGTAATCCTAATGGGTCGTATATTTGTGAAACCGACGATAATATAAGTCGCTTTGTAATAACTTGATTACTATCAATTGCTAATTGAGTGCTAAAATATAACTCATCACTTAAATTGTACCAATTTAAACCTAATGTTTTACTGTGACTGTTTTCAGTAAGTGCTAATGATTTTGAACAGTCTAAAGAAATTCTTGATATGTCGCACTTGAAATTAAAAAACCATTTTCGCAATAGGAAGCAGCCCCCCTGCAATATGTCAGAAACCCTACTACATAACTGCAATAATTCCTGCTTACTATCTCGCCCGGGTATATAATCGTCACATGTCTTTATATATAGATTGTCTCGCCTCAATATCGTCACACTCGTCAGCGAGTTGTCAAAGACATCTCACGCTTAGAAATGGTGCTGACGCTGTCCCGTACGTAATGGTATTGAGTCGATACATGCCAAGGGGATGAGAGGGATCCTCACGCCAGAGAATCATTTGTAAGTCACGAAGATCGGGGCTACTTAACGCCTGCCTATACATTTTCTCGATATCAACACAGGCTATTTACCTATACTGTCTGAAGCGTAGGAGTATCGAAAAGAGATCCCCTTGAAAGCTGAATGTTATTTATTTATATGATTTTCCAGACGTTGTGGGCGCACTGGCATCAAAGACCACACGCAGTTTTGTGGTTGTGCTTTGTTCACGGTAAACACCACTCGCATAAATTCGCAATATGATTGCTTGTACATAGGATCGCGTTATAATCGTTTTTCTAAGGCGTAAAACCGACGCTCAGCTTGCTTGCCACTGGTCCCTAAAACTTAAGGAGTTTCCTTGAAGGGTATGCCTACGATAAACCTTCCGTCGAGGTCGCGTTTTGTATTTTCTACGAAATGTTTCTCGCAGGCCCTCTCCTGCGTGAGTCATGGATCTTAGTTATTGCTTCTAGTTCCCAAAACTGACGTAGTTGTGTGTCTATAGACTGGGTAAAATTGCAATGGATAATGCTGCTATCTCTGCGCTCCTCATGGTGGATAGGTCCCGAAGTTATCCATCCCAACTTAGTGTCTAGTAAGTAAGGTCCATTGCGCAACCGCACCTTATCTTTTTTAAGTAAATCCCAAAATATATCTGCGCCTAATAATATATCTATGGGTTGCGTTTCAAAATATGAGGGATCTGCTAATCTACATTCTTTAGGAATGAGAACTTGATCGCGATTTAATGGCACAATTGGTAATTCTGACGTAATATTTGGCAAAACAATACACCTAATGCGCTTAGTGTAAGTGTTGTCTCGTGACCGAATAATTACATCGCAATTTTTTGATGACTGCATCACAGAACTACCAACGCCTCGTATCTCGTGAGTGGACTGTATAAATGGAAGTTGTAATTTTTTACATAAAGAATTTGTAATTAAACAACGTTGACTACCGTTGTCAAGGAGCGCACGTGCAACATGAAACCCTTGAAACTGGTCCGCTATCTCAACCAATGCCGTAGATAATAAAATAGAATGTGAGAATTCACAGCGCTTGTGTGTTTGACAGTAACCGAATGTATAGAGGTGTGTTCATATAATCACCGCTAGCGGCCGGCTGCTCTGTAACGATAGATGTGCTCAAACCGGTTTCTCGGTGACTTATGTTTGTGACAAAGCTCGTAATACTATCGTTAGTTATATTTTTGTCTGTATGCAACAAAGAGTTGTGTTTTTTGTTACACAATCTGCAAGTACCAAACCTACACTCCTCGATCGAATGACCCGATCGCAAACAATTTTCGCATAATTTTTTACTGTGTACAAATTCGAGTTTATCTTTAATTGATGCGTTTAAAAATTGTTGACATGTATAAAGCCCGTGATTAGCCTTACACATTAGACACTGCTTATTTCGTGGTAATTGCCGATCAAATTTATTGGTGGAAATATTGCAATATACTTTATTATTGTCTAAGCCTAAACTTAAGGTATCTAACATATCTGCTCGCGTTTTTAAAAATCCAAGCAAATCATCCACTTTACACTTTCGATTCGATTGTTTGTTTTCAAAATTGTGTTTTTATATTGTTCCCACTCTCTTTCGGTAATTTCGTCAAGTTTAGAAAAAATAATAAAATTAATGAGTGTGTCCCATGTTTCCGTCGGTTCTCCTAATATTTTTAAAGCGCGTAAGTTTTTCAGAATACAATCAATTAATTTTCGTAATAAGATAGGCGACTCTTTTGTTGATTTTTGAATGGTAAATAATGCTTTAACGTGATTATGTATTAATAAGTTATTGTTGTTCTATCTATTTTGAAGCAATTCTAGGGCAATTTCATAATTATTCGATGAGAATTCTAACTGTTCTATAACTAAAGCGGCACTTCTTTTCAAATAGTGGAATTTTTGTATGCTTGTCAAATGCTTGGATTCGTGAATCCGCGATATAAAGGTGTCTCTGTACTCCAGCCAATGTTCACATGAATCGTCAAACGAAGGGAGGGTAATTGTCTGCAATTTTACTGATTGGATATTTGAACTATGACTACTAGAACCTTCCGTGGCATTTAATAAGCACTCAGCCTGAGCTACTACATTATAATATGAGTTTTCAAATTGATCCCGTTGATCTAACTGCTCCTCGAGATCCTTTACAGAAACTAATTCCTCAATTTTTGTTTGTAGATCGTTGAATTCCCGAAGAATACTTTCAGCAGTTTTCGTGCGTAACTTTAAATCTGCCTTCTCTATGGGAGACACTAAACTAACACTAGTCAAAGTATTTAGATAATTATAAAATCTAGTTAATCTGCCTTTTGTTATACCTCGTTTTCGAACAAGGTTATTATATACGGTTTCATCGCCTGGAATGGTTAATCTGACGAGCGATTTAGCACTAGACTTATCAGCTGATTCCAATGTGGTCATGTTTTGTTGTGGAAGGAACTGATTTACTCACGGTTTTACGAATGTTTCACACTTAGTACACTGATAAGCACTGCACAGCTTAATTATGATGAATCAATTTTGAATGAAATAATTAAATAGATTAGACACAGATTGAAGAAATGTCGCTGCGGTTTAGAAGGAAACTAAGATGGATGGCCGTACCGAAAGATTATGATGCGTGATGTTCGGAAAAGCCTCTTCCTCAATCTCCAGCTATTCCAGCAGCAGATGAAACGTATGTATAATTGTTCAGAAGAGCAGTAGCTGTCTGCATTCGCGCCAATTTGTCGTTCACTTTGCCACACGAACAAACGTAGGTCGGTAGCCCAATTCTGTTGATGTATCCGGCTCGAAGGACCATATGTTCGATTGAATAGCCCTTTGATGTATTGTTATGCGGAGATTAATGAAATTTGTGACTTAGTATTGAACAACTTTTTATTCGAAAAAGAAATGGTAGATACATATACAGTGTTTAACGTGCGGTGGTTCTAATCCCAATCTATATAATGCAACAATTTCAAAGATATGTGCAACCTAAGTAGTGTAGTATCATCGTCAACGTCTATCATTGGTCGGACGCATATCGCGTCATTTATTCGGTTGTTGATTGGTGCTCGCACAATATAAATATTTAGCCTTGATATAACTTCTGGAGCATATTTAGGATACAATAAAACTTAATTTGGCTTACCTGTTAGTTTTTTAACAGCTGAATAACTGACACTTCCAGTAACTTCGTATTTATACCTAAATTGTCTCTAAATACCAAATGGAAAGAAAAGTTTAGCACAGCTCAAAATCACGACCGTTGACTACTCACCACAGAACACATATACATACCCTCTACCGAAAGAAAAACGGGAACTTCGATCAATGAAACAGAAAACATTCATAAATACGTTTATACTACTAGCGCCACCACTCCCTAGAAACGGAGCCCCATATAAAACTTCGTATAAAGCGGGATATTCAAATAATAGGGAGGTAGGTAGGTAGTTATTATTATTGAAAACAGACGAGGCGAAATTAACTCGAATATATCAACAATCACTTTTGCACATTATGGAAGATATTTTGATGACAGTGTGTGTGATTGTTGAGAATTCGAGCTACTTTCGCCTCACGTCCATTCTCAGAAATAAATAATTGATTTCTGCACGTTATTAACTTTCTATTAATAAGAATTAAATAAAAAGCTAGTAACATGAAAAGAAAACAGTTTTTTTTTTGTGAATTATTTCTCTGTGATTTTTAAGGCTCTGTTTTTCAAGACAATCATTTTTTTTTAAACATATTGACCTTATTATGAAATTTATGTTATTTTCCAAATATTCCGTATATTTGTTCATAAAACTAAAAGTGACATGGGCAAGAAGAATATTTGTAATAATACTTGAATATATTTCTACATACTCAATTAGTTCTTCTGTTATGTGTGTCATGTGTGTGTTAAGCTCGGTCTGGCATCATCATATTCTTTATATTGTGTAAATATGTGTGTGGACTTAGGTTGGGACGTCAAAAAAATAACTTTGCAATTTATGCAATTGATTTTTTGTTTTTTAATAATAAATCCACATACGTAAATACATGTGAAAAAAATATGTATAATCGTACACGTACATAACATATACAGTAGAAATATACATGCATACACATAGATATATAACACGTAGTCATTACAGAGATAAGTAGTGAAAGTAGTTATTGTCTGTGCTCGTCTTATAGCTTCCGGCAAGGAATTCCATAGGCGTCCGGTTTGTACTGTGAAGAATGTATCCAAAAACGTTGTCAAATGTGTTGGAATTTCTAACGTTAGATTTTCCGATGATCTCAGGTATCGTATATGTGTGTCGTGAATAAATGCGAAACGTTTCTTGAGGCTGATAGGAGTAATAGGATTAAATAAGATATTATATAGTAAACGGAGTATGTGAGTATTCCGCCGAAGGCGAATTGGAAGCCACTTGAGTTTGGTACGAAATTCGGAAATATGAACATATTTGCGTAAGCCAAAAATAAATCTTATACAGAAATTCTGGAGTCTATCAAGTTTATCAAGTTGATCTTCATTAAGATGAAGAACCATTCAAAGAGGATCTACCTCATTCCGGACCCCCCGTTTTTGCACGCGCGATACCCTTAGCACTCGAAAGATACAATAGAGTCAAGGAAGAGTTCGACCGTATGCAAGAGTTAGGTATTTGCAGGCCGTCGCGAAGTCCTTGGGCAAGTCCTCCAATTACGTCCTTGTGGAGATTATATGGCCTTAAATACTGTAACAAAGCCTGGATAGCCAAGATAGGTATCCTATTCCGCAAATTCGCGATTTCACGTACCCATATCTTAGGTAATATAAAATTATCCTGGGGGTTAGATATAAATAGGGCTATCATAACATTTTAATAGTACCAGAAGATTTAGAAAAAACTGCAATTACTACCCCATTTGGGCAATTTGACTTTTTGGGGTTTTGGATTGAGGGGGACATCCCAAACCTATCAAAGATACATGAATAATTCCGTTTTTCAGGAGTTAAACAAGCAATTTAAAAATGGCGAAGATTCTAGTTCAATTCTAGTTTTTACTACTGCTTTATCGACGATATTTTGATTGCGAGTGAATCGGAAGAATTGCATAGATTGCATTTAAAAGCTTTTTTTGAGCGGTTAAATAAATTCGGCATTACGATTAATCTAGCAAAATGTTGTTTCGGTAAAGATAAGTTAGAATTTTTAGGTTATGAGATTACGTCATCGGGCATAAACCCACTTCCCGACAAGGTGCATGCGATAATTGATTTCGAAACCCCAAACTTTTGATTAGTTAAGACATTTTCTAGGGATGAAAAATTTTTATAGGTCGGTATACCTAGGGCTGCCGAACAGCAATTCGAGTTAAGTATTCGCGAAAAAGCAAAAAAGATTTCGTCAGCTGTATAATAAAATTTTCTGAAATAGGAATACTTCTGACGCCAGAAACGATTCGGGTTTAAGCATTTGCTTTTTTTTATAACAAATATAATATTGCCAACAATTTCGATAAAGAAATAGGAACTTGCAGGAAATGGCTGGTTGAGATTGCTTTCACAGCGAAATCCCGAGTTAGCAAAATGAAAGCACAATTTCTAAACCCAGCTCGAGCCCATAAATTAAATAAAAAAATTGTCGCTCTTCATTTCGATAAAGTTTAGAAGCTTTATGATGAATAAAATATACATTATCTTCATTATCCTAAAAATATTTAAAATGTGGAAAGGCTTTCATTACTTCACCAACAAACAGCGATTGCTCAGAAGTAGTGTGAATTTTGGTGGTCGTAATTCAGTTTCCAGCTATTACATCATGATAATGACAACATTTTATCAGTGGGATGTCCTGCATACATCTTACAGACCAGAGTAAAGTATGGTCTTCTGGGTAAGAGTAAGATGGATTTAGAGAATTTCATCCTGAAACTGCATAATCATTTTTCATATCACGCAAAACGAGTTGATGCTTTAAAAGACTTTTATGAAATACATGATGCTGATTTTGCTCCTATCCTGCGACATTTTAAAACAAGATGGTTGTCACTTCTCGCTACCATTGAGCGTGCTACAAAGTCTTATGAAATATTGAAAGATTACTTCATCTCAATGGGAGAAGACGAATGTCCAACTGCGTTGTAGTATTCCTTTAGTTCAAATGAAACAGAACCATGGCTGATATTTTATCAAAATGCACTGAATGTCTTACAGGATGCAATAGTGCGACTTGAAAAAAAAACATTGCTGTGTTTTGAAGGCCACGACATAATAGTAGAAGTTACTAAAAATTTTAACAGAGAATTGAGGATGAGTTTGTTGGCTTCACATGCAGCAATTTTAAAGTTACCTCGATCGATAAAGTTATCTAGATCATAAAATAAAAAAGACTTGTGCATGGTACAAGAATGTACTCCATTACATTGCATCCAAATTATTTAAACCATTTTCTCTCCAAGATGACTCAGTCACTTAAGCATCATTGCCCAATATGACTGAAAAATTAAAAATTGATACGTTCTTTGACATGGATCCACTCTATGAAGAAATGGGTAAAATAAAAGAAGTAATGAAGGCAGCAAGCCAAAATAGAAAGATGACGGCCCTACAAAAAATGGCACAATATTTTTAAAGACAATCAAGACAACCAACCTTCAAAATTTATTTTCCTTTATGGCTACAATCCCAGTATCAAACGTGGCAACGGAAAGGGTATTTTTTCCAAGGTAACTTAATTTGGTTCGAGAGACGAAACCGTTTGACACTCAAACATATCAAAGCGGAAATTCAAATTGTAACTAATTTTAGCAAGTTTATAACTACTAATATATTAACCAGCGAAGCTGAACTGTTTCATTGTGTGCGCAATTCATATGGTAAAATAAACAAAAACATAATTGTAATTAAAGTACAAATTCATAACGCCTATAGAGTGCTCAATAGCGAAAACCTTTATTCAAAATTTCGTCCGAACGTACGTCAGTTTGATGGACGTCACTAGTAGATAGCATCACTTTTTTCAAAAATGAACACTTCTGATTGGCAACTTGTGAGTTGTTTTACCAATTACCATTACTTATTAGCAATTTTTGAAGTGAAAACTTTTTAAGGCACGGTGGGCACTTATGGTATGGGGAAACTCGCGTGACCGTCACGCGATGACAGACAGATGACAAATGTGTCAGTTATGTTTTCACTTCTGACGTGCAGCCCTACAACTGACCGTTTTTTTATGAAATGGGAATTAAACAAATGTCGCCCCATGTCATTCTTTCGATAATTATCAATGTGACTTTGCACTGGGCCAGTAGCTATTATATGATCAATGGTTTTGCTATTCCGAGTGAGTGGCCAAGTAGCTGGATCTGATATATTCGTGACAACATTACGTCACCTAGAACCTGTGCTTGTTGTATATCACCAATCGCGTCGTCCTGAGCAACATCTGTAATTGTAACACCACTTGTCTCATCAATTTGCGGAAACTTCGTCCACAATCTCTTCAACAGTTACTTGATCTAACTTGTCAAACAGCTTCACTAACGATACAAGTTTTTTGATTTTTGAGATTCCTTTTACTTCTCGGCTTTCCGTTTCCTATGTTTTGACCCTGATGGTTTCTTTTTGATAGGATCACCCTGTTCAGACATTTTGTACTACTTAATAAATAAGCACAATTAAAAAAAATCTTGTCAGTAAAATAAATTAAGCCTAATTAATACTGTAAAATATATGAAACGTGTAAAGTAAAGTAGCTGAAGCGTAAGAAAATGATTTTTTTTCGTTCCGCATGTACCCCATTGACGAATCATGTAAACTGACTAGTTAGGGAAACTGACGAATTAGGGAGACTGACGAGATAGCGAAACTGACCACTTAACGAAATCTAAAAAACTGACGAATAAGGAAACTGACGATTTAGGGAAAATGACCAATTAGAGAAACTGACGATTGGCGATCTAACTCCTTATCATAGAGGATACCTGCACACGATGGGTAGAGTTGTTCGCCCTCCCAACGGCCACGAGTGAAGAATGCGCTATGGTGTTGGCCTCCGAGGCATTCTTGCGGTACGGAGTTCCTAGATGCCTTGTGAGTGACAATGGCGTCCAATTTATAAGTGAGGTGATGCAGCAGGTATGTCATGTAATGCGCGTCACGCAGTCATTCTCGTCTTACTACCATCCAGAGGCGAACCCGGTGGAACGCAAAAACCAGGACCTCAAGCCACAGCTGGCTATTTTAGTAGGTAAGGACCACGCGACTTGGGATGTCCACCTATCCGCGATCCGATTCGCGATGAACTCTGCAGTCACGTCCGGCACGGGATACTCGCCTGCCTATCTAAACTTCGCACGCGAGATGCGTACCCCGGCCGACGCTTTGTCAGACATGCGGGTCATCATAGAAAACGATAATTGCGTAGGGAACATCACCACTCACCTAAAGGAGATGTCGTCGGTGCTTGTTAATGCGCGTGACGTCCATGAGAGTGCTCAGGCCGCGCATAACCAATACGCCAATGAGCATTGCCGTCCGGCTCCAGATTATCATTTTGGTGATTTGGTGCTATTGAAAATTCAAGGCTCGAACGACACGAGCAGAGGACAAACACCGAAATTCATTCACCCTCGCCGGGATGGGCCATATAAGATCCAATCTGTACTTAGCCCCACTACGTACACCCTTGAGCGGCTCAACGACGGTACAGTACTTGGTAAGTACCACGCCTCAGTGCTGACATCCTTCGTTGGACGCATCCGTACAGGAGAAACGTAGGAGTGGGAGGCCTCATAGGAACTAAGCCGACCGCGAGGACGTTAGAGGTTAGAGGGGAAGACCATAGCACATGCTATACGAGCACAGTAGCGGAGGGTTACAGGCGACAGGCGCGCATAAACATGGTGACAGGCGCGCTCGCGCAGTGTTAACCCGCGCCAGTCGCGGCAGGAGCGCGTTGGCGCACGTACGATGTAAACGTTGGCTTTCTCCCGCGGCTCTCGCTCACTAGATCTCCATTTTATGTTAATGTGTTTTAGTATAAGTCTAAGAAGTCTGTTTGTTACTCTTAAACATCGTACTTTAACGAGAATAGACGTTTGGTGGTATAAGCTTCGTTTCATTACACGCCCAATCATACTATACTAAATAATACATACTATACTTACCTAATTAAATAATCCGGCAGTAAAAACAAATAACCACTTTTATACTACGTAAATTTTCAACTTTTTGAATAAAATTAATGTCATTCGGTAGTCGAAATGAGGAGTGAAGAATACCACCGCAACGAAGCGTGAGCCGTGCAATCTACGTGGTACGTACTATGGTCGGAGATTCCCAGTGAAATGAACAGCAGTGTTCCAACCGAACTCTGCATTTCATTCTAGTGTTGCCATCATAACAAATTTGTATTTAGATTTAGGAAATTTAAGTAAGTAAGACTTGCTCAATGAGCTTTATATCTGGCGCCCCTGGGTGGTCGCCCAACCGACCCCTACCCTACCGCCGCTACTGGGTGCAGTTATATTACTTTCGTGTCGTGCCCTACCTAAATATGGACTAATGTCATTGTATGGGCTTACTCTATGATTGCCAGAAAAGTTGTGTTTTTAAAGGGTAAATAATTTTGTTAAAAGTTTTAGAAAATAGGTTAATACGAAGAACAAAAACATTAAGTGAGGAAATCATATACAACTATAATAACTAATCATATAGGTACAAATAAAACTCTTATGGGTGCATCTGCAGCTAGGTTTTTACTGTGTAGGAAAGAATATTCATATAAGACCAGTATAACAAATTTAAAGAAACACTTAAGCTTTAAGCATTTGAGTGCGTATCAAAATTTCATAAATGGTGGAATAATCAGTGCGAATGCGCCGCTGTTAACATACAGGTTAAAAGAACGGCACCGGCAGACCCGCCATCAGCTATCACTACTACACAAGAAGTAGAAGTCGGCTCGCTACAACTGGAGCGTACAATTCCTGAAGTAATATTGCCACCAAGTCGCCTTGTGATATCGCTACGCAATCAATAACAAAACATTACTGCTTTTACACAGGCTTCAAAAATTTTGTTGAAGCGTTGAATTGTAATTATGAGTTACCCAACTGGAAATTAATATCTTTTACAAGTTATGAGTAGATATATTTATGTTTATATGAGACTCGCTTCTATCGAATGTGGTTCAATCGCGTATTGTGTTTATTTATAAAATATTAATTGGTACATATCACTCAATAGGTAACTATACCATCTTTAAGTGAAATAATGTATGACATTGAATAAATTTAAAAGTAAGTAGGTCCCCGAGACAAAATAATTATATATAATCATGTATATTTATATATAAATCGGTTATTTATAATTATATATGAAAAATGGCCAAATATAATCATATATGATTATATATAATTACGTTTATTCATATATAACCAAATATAATTGAGCCTAATCCGGGGATTAGATATGGTTATATGTAATCATATTATTATATTATATATATTCATAAATGATTATTTAAAATGAAATTTAACTTCACAGTTCGTTTTTATAATTTTTAATTAGTTCTTACTTATATATTAAATTTTCATTAACAGTACATGTTAGTCAAGTTCAAGTAGAAAGAACTGCATCTATATAGTTTAATATATTTTACTAGCTGACCCTACAGACGTTGTCCTGTCTTAACTATAAATATACAACGGGGTATTATATTCAATATACAACTTAATAATAATATATATACGGGCTATTTACAAGCATGCACCATAAAATTCCTCCGCATCGTCGCCTACTGGCAATATCCCCAGAAGGCTGGCAGCATTGCCACGTTGAATTGCTATGCTAATTCCCTGTGCAAGAAAAAGGCCCGCCTTCTGGTCACGAGAAGTGTCGATCAGCGGCTTAGCTAAATCCTTATAAACTGAACGAGCACCCCTACCTACTAATTAAAGCCTCAAACGGCATAAATACAATAGTATTTACGCCGTTTGAGGCTTTCTGCTGATGCAGCAAGCAGCAGCGCCAACACAACCAGCTATACTTGGAAGATGTGATGGCGCGAGGGTGTCAACCAGGTTGCGTTCCACACCAAAGGCCTACCCATCTTCCATGGCAGTAACGACATACCATCTGGTCTCTTCCCATCGTCTCGTACTAGACCATTGGGTTCACGTACGGCTGGCACGCCGGCGGTAACAAGAGCACGACGGATTATGTCGTTAAGATTTGGCATGTCGAGATATACGGCCTGCGCTTCTGCTACAAGAAAGGCCATGATGTCCGAGACTGTCGACAGCTTCTCCACAGTGACAAAGATGCGGAGAAACACAAGGAGCTCCTAAACGAAGGCAAGTGGCAAGGCGGAATGTGTTATCGTCCAACAAGGTGCCTATGTTGGGCGATGGAAGTGCCTGAATCCATAGGCCTGATTCCCATTCTCCCACAGCCAACAAACGAGCGCGCTCTGCAACATTGGATGTGGTGTCAATTAAAAAATTCCTTCTTAAAGTGCATAACGGCGCGCCCCATTGCCTCTGAGAGAATGGATTAACAGGTAAAAGAGTCGGTCTTGCAGGACACTTCAGAATTAAACAGTGTGTTTGTTAGAATTTTCCTGGTTAACTCTTTTGTGCCGTGGACCGTTGAGTTCTAAACCTATGGATTTAAATTTATTTTTTATGAAAGTTAAATCTTGTAAAACTGTCTCCACTTTCCCTCCCAGGGTTCCGTCATCAAAGTAACAAATGTTGAATTTTGAATTTAGCTCCTTAATAATGGGGTGTATCGCTAAACTGAAGATAACTGGTCCCAGAGTGACCACCCTGCTGACATCCAACGGCCGATTTTAAAAGATTGTCCTTGTATACTCATTTTGTAGGATATTTATAACATTGCCAAAGAAATTTATAAATTTTAGGGGTTTCCAATTTTGCATGGGTCAACAGAGTGTCGCTATTTACAGAATTGAAGGCATTTCTCAGGTCAACCTTCAAGATTACCTCCCCTTCGTTACTGTCAAGGTACGTGGAAAGGGCGTGTATAGCAGCCTCACAACCACCTTTGAGCCAAAACTAAGTGGCACTGGCTGGAATTTTGCTGCAAGTTCGGCGCTGTAATATTTGCAGCAAATTTTGGCCACCATACGCCGCAAGGTACACCCTACGGCAATCGGGCGAATGCCACCATCGTTCTTACGTAGAGCACATAAGTTGGCTCCGTATAAGACGTTAATGATGCCATCATCCACATTGCCGAAGAGCATAAGATTTACTAAAGCCGTCAGCTCCTTCAAGAGAGCATCACCAGCCTCCCCGGCGCTTGAACTCACTAAATCTTTAAGATGTTGCGGTGTCAAGCCGTCGAGGCCGCCGCAGACCCACTCTGAAAGGAACAGACGGCTGTAAACACGTCCTTGGTAGTAATATTTAGATATTCAGTGTCGGTGGTAGGTGCGGTAGGGAAAGAGAGGTCATCCTGAGGCGTGGGATGTTTACTCTTCAAACCTGTGATTGTTTTGGGTGAGTAAGGTGCTACCACATCACTGCTAAAAAGCAACCTAGCTGCCCCTCTTATGTCACCTTCCCTCAGTTTTGTTTCCACGAAAGTAAACTTGTTGTTTTTTTAATTACAAGAAAATGATAATTTTGGGTCGAAATAAGTCATAGTGTTAAGGCAATTCTCTTTAATTTGGGTTGTCAAAGATTTTTGGGTACTATTATGTTTTTTAATATATAAAACTCTATAAGCGAAGGTAAGCAAATGTTCCCAGGCCGATATCGAATTCTCTTGGACAACAAGACCTAACGCAAAGGGCTAAATAATGGGCAACAGTAGGCCTTGTACCTCGGGGAACTCTTTTAAGAATCGGAACGGAATTTTTTAAATGTGTTAACTTTTGCCAAAAGGGGATTTGGGAGGTGTTTGGTGGAATTTCACTAAATGATGGAGGAACAGTGGGACATGAAAGTACTTTTTGGGGCCTGTGAATTTTACCGAAATGCACTTTCAAGCCTCGCTCACCTTTGAAAAAACGGTCCTGCGGACAAAGAGGACATCGAACGAGGTTGCTTGAACTTGCGCAGCGGGTTGACCTGAACACACTGCCACATTGCCACTGTTGTTGGCGCTCACATACATTAAAATAAAATTATTTACATAAAATAGAAAAACAGTCTAATAATACAAAACACATTAAAGTCAACATTGACAGGCGCCTGCGTAGTCCTGTCGGCTTTCCTTAGCAACGGCATGAGGGCGATTAAATAAAAACGGGATAATATGTGCTTTATATACTCTTTGATATGCGTCTAGAATTCCTTCATAAACCACTATACTTTCAGCCTTCGCGTTCATCAACACTGGTGTTCTTGCCACCATTTTCAGCACACTACGAAATCTAGTAATGGTTTCTGTCCATGTAACCACAGCTTGAGCAACTTCTTTCTGAATAGTATTGTATCAATACATAGGTATATCACAGACTGAGACTTCTATTTCAGAGTGTTTCAGTAGATTTTTATAATAATTTTATTTTTGATAAAGCAACCTATTGTTGCGTTGACAACGGATTTTTTTAGGCTTTAGTTCTTTATTTAAATTTGGTAATAGCAATAATTACACTAAGTTATGATATAAATCTTATTATAACGTCAATAATATCCATCACAATTAAACGAACGAAATTTTTGGTCTTCTTTGTGACTTATTACCTTAGTAATAACTTATTAATTAATATAATAACTTACTACATAATAAGGTGTACCTATACCTCAGTATTATACTGACATTACTTATAATTAGAGATTAATTATTGCAAACGTTTTTTTTTATGTAGTATTGTGATAAAAATGTAGAATTGTGGTAATAGTTATCACTCCGTAAAACAAGAAAATGTTTAAAATGTTAATAAAGAGTTTTAACTTCTGTGTGTACATTTTAGGTAGATGGTTCAAACGGATTATTCTTTTTCTTCTCATTTAACTCAAAGCTCCTCTTCAATTCTATTCGTTGTGTCATAACTTGTTGTAATTCTTCTCTCGTAGTTGCAACTGCTTTTTTATTCTTCCAACCTTATTCTCCAGCCACTTTTAGCGCTAAATCTACAAAAAAAAACTTTTAAACTACCTTAGAAATAATAAATAATTGCAAAGAAAATCGAAGATAAAATGAATATTAGAAAGTGTCTTGGGATATTCATTGATAGTAAAAGGTCTTTCATCAAGGACAGGTCGATGTTAAAATTGAATAAAACAAGATGTGTGTGAGATATTAACGAAATTTATTTTTTATTTGAAAGGCCCATTTATGCCATTATGGATGGAATAACATCGTTCAAATGTCCGCCGCGGCTTCGTATGGTGGCACGAATCCCAGAGGTCCAATTTTTAATGACTCTGCTGCATAGATCCGGCTGAATCTGAGAGATGGCCTGCTTTATGTTGGCTTTCAGGGCAACGGTCGATTGTGGCTTATTGGCATAGACCTACGACTTTAGAAAACCCTTCAAGAAAAAGTCCAGCGGAGTCAAATCACACGATCTTGGTGGCCAATTCACGTCACCTATGCGAGAGATAACCCTACCCTCAAACCATTCATGCAGAATGTCCATTGTGTCGTTCACTGTGTGGCAAGTAGCGCCATCTTGCTGGAACCACATATCGTTCACGTCCATATTGTTCAATTCAAGCCAAGAGAAATTGTTTATCATTGATCTGTAGCGCTCGCCGTTGACGGTGATGGCCTCGCCAACATCGTTTTCGAAGAAGTACGGACCAATGACGCCGCCAGACAAAAATCCGCACCAAACAGTAACTTTTTGTGGATGCATTGCCACCTGGTGAACCTCATGTGGGTTGTGGACATCCCATTACGGCATTTTTGGATGAATGGTTTTGTTAATAAGCATATTAACAAAACCATTCATCCAAAAATGTGCCTCGTCGCTAAAGATTATTTTTCGGCCAAAATCGGGGTCCTCTTCCAAGCGTTCCGAAGCCCATTCAGCGAACACACGACGTTGTCTATGGTCATTAACTTTGAGCTCTTGGGTCAGTTGAATCTTGTACGGATGCAGGCCCAAGTCCCGACGCAAAATTCTCCAAGTTGAAGTCTGCGAAAGGCCGAATTTTTGTGCATGGCGAGAAATCGACTGCCTCGGAGTCTCCTGAATACTCTCACGTACAGCGGCGATGTTCTCGGCCGATCTGGCGTTCCTTTGACGTAAAGATGTTGGTTGGTTATTTACTGAACCGGTCGTTTCAAATTTGGTCACCAATCGTTGGAGAGTAGACTTTGAAGGGCCACCGCGTCTGCCGTAAAATGGGCGCAATGCGCGCAACGTTTGCACTAACGAACACTCATTTTGATAATAAAGTTTTATCATTTGCACATGCTGCTCAACCGTGTAACTTGCCATGGTGATTTGGCATCAGTGAATGAATAAGAAAAAACAGATTTGACAGATGCCGCCAAAACAAAATAGCCGCCACAGATTATTAACATCGATCCGCTCTATTTGAAAGACCCTTTAGTATAGCATAACGCATCAAAAGTATAAACATTAAAAACGTAACAAAATTTTCTGATCTACTTACCAATGATAGCATTTTTCGCGGTCATGTTCAGTGGTTTTAGGTGCTCCATTTTCTTATCTTTATGGGCCCTAGGCTTCTGGACAGTAAAAATTGCATTTAGGTAACCAGATTGCTTAAAAACCCCAGTTATCAAACGTCGAACAAGATGTGATGGTTGACTGAATCCATTCATGGCGAGATCATAGTCACGGGCCTTGCAATATATTTCACCAACTAACTTGACCATCTATTTTTTGACCAACAAGTTAAAATTATACATAAAGATTTAATACAGCATTATATTTCTTTATAAATCTAGTAAATATTTTGTCACAAAAATAGTGAAATTTGAAAAGTACTAATCAGTACTAGTTTAATAATATACCTTGCCATCAGGGCAATCTGGACGGAGTGTCGACAACCCAACAACTGAAAGACTTGTCAAAGTTCCATTGGGAGTTTGCTGCATTGGGATATTTATGAGACAAAATGTGATTTAAAAAGACTTAAGAAAGAAGTTTTTCCAAATAAGGTATGGTCTTTCTCATTACATATATAACTGTTCAGGCCACGTCTAACGTAATACAGCTGGCAACCATACGGTGCGATGCGTAACAAATGCATCAGGCGCACCATCGTGAGGGTGGTTATAAATAACTAGTTTTATGTAATAAATGAACCTATGTATTTGAATCGTACCGACAAGGCTCTCAATATAATTTTACTTTACAAAATTACAATTCAAGAAGATTTATTCCTTTGGTCCATTTTCATAACTAATTTACATAACTAGTTATTAAACAGGAATTTTCCTTCACTGTTTCATAACTTGTTATTAAAAAAGACTATTTGTTCGTCCCACAAATTTATTTAGTCTGGCATGCCAGACTAAATAAATTTGTGGGACGAAAAGACCCCTCACTCTTGAAGGTATTGGACATTTTAATTAAAGAAACCAAAATAAGTAGCTTCAGAAAAAAAAAGAAAAAAAGCAATACTTATGAAGAGATCGACCACGAGATTCATTCCGCAATTGAAGATTTATCCAAAAATAATATTACAGTAGGCCATTGCCTGGAAATAATTAGTCCATTCTATATTAAATAAATATTTTATACACAAACAATAGGTTGTTTTTAAATTTTCGTAATTATCTATTTGGTATGAAATGAAATCAGATTAAAATATTACAGAACTGAAGTTAAAAAATAACAAAGCCTTATTTAGTTGGTAGGTAGTTGTGAAAAAGGAACATTTTTTTTAATAACTAGTTACGAACCGTGAAGGATATGTTACTGTTTAATAACTAGTTATAAAAGAGCGAAAGAAATTTCCTTTTTCATAGCTGGTTATGTAAAACAGTTATGTAAAAGGAACAAATAGTCTTTTTTAATAACTAGTTATGAAACAGTGAAGGAAAATTCCTGTTTAATAACTAGTTATGTAAATTAGTTATGAAAATGGACCAAAGGGATTTATTATATGGAATATGTCTGCATAGACAATAACCACATGTATTATATTTTATCTGACTTCGATATTCGCAGACGTAAGTGACTCACTTGAGGCTACCGTTCTTTAAAGAAATGAATGATTCATCTAGCAGCAGTAACGTTGAAAGTTACTTTAGAAACATTAAGCAACTTTTGTTGAACACAAGAAGTGGATTGTTGCGTGTTGATGATTTCATTATGAAACACACCGATTATAATTATATCAGGAGAAATTTGATTGGTACAGTGTTCTTTGAATAACGATACGTCTACATTAGAAACTTCTAAAAACAAACAGTTTAAAAATCTGGATAAAATAAACAAACTTACAGAATCAAAAAACAATCATGATGTTAGGACTGAGGTAAAACTCATGAGGATAAGTGTTGGCGCGTGGCAGAGTAATTAAAGTAGTGGACTGTATTATCAGGTTTAATTACTGTACAATATGGCTTTAACAGTCGCGTCTGCGGAAAGTTACAAATTTGAATTATGTAGTATAAGGCGCGTAACGTGCGGGCGTCAAGGCTTGTAACAGCTGACTGTTTTCTCGTCGATACCGGCGCGCGCGGCGGCCGGCTGATGACACGCCCCGCACCTCTCCCCCCTCACCGCCGTGGTCCAGCCGGTTGAGTATATGACTCAACAATAAGAAAATATCATTAATAGAAAAAATAAGCCAAAACGGAACAGGAATTACGTGCAATGATTGTACGTGTGTGCCGATTGTGGTAAAGGCTGATAATCACAAGTAATACAGAAACTAGGAAACGTTTAAATAAGTAACTGGTAGATATTATATACCTTTATCTGTTGCATGTTTAAGTGATTTTATTTTATCGTATATATCAAATCCTCCATAGTTTTCTTTTCCGCTAATTTTATCACTATATTTCATTGTTAGATTTGTCTCTACTAGGGATACTCGATATACATCGATGCATCGAATTCACTCGATGTTTACATTACGATACATCGAATCGATCCGATGTTTTGAAAAGCTATTGATTTCTTCGATGTATCGATGTATTTCATGAAACATCGAATAACTAGCTAATTACTGATTATATAGGGACCGTGCTCTAAATATAGAGGCAGCACTTTAGCCGAAGCTCGCGCGCTCTACTGTAGAAAGTATGTACAAAATGGGCAAAAATTTTGTAATAATAAATGAAATAAAATTATAAAAAATGGAAAAAATAATAAAATATGGTTTTCGGCCAATAAATAATAATAAGAATATTTACGGTCAGAATAATTCGAAAGGCAAAAAACTTTTCGAGTCAAGACATGTACTGAACGTGATAGAAAAAAACATTTAAATGATCCGGTTGTCATAACCGCCAGTTGTTGCTTAAACAAGTGTATCCAAAGTTTATAATGTTTCACTAACAGTATGTATTAATTTATTTTTTCTCCTATTTCTTGACGTATTTAAGCATTTGATCGAATTCAAAAATAAATTTATCTTAACGATTTCATTTAATTTTTTATGTTTAGCTTAATGATGATCGTCATGTAAGACCACTATTATTTTGTAGAAAAATATAAAATTTCACCGGGCAAATTTATTCCTTGCTTTCTACGGGATTTTTCTGTACAGAATTTTTTTATAGAAAAGGACTTTATTGATAAAGACATTCTAAATTATTAAAAAAAAAAATCGATAAAAAAATAAATTAACCGAAAATCACGTTACTGGGGAATTGTATTATTATGATTATTGCCCAAAAGGTTTACATTTTAGCCACTAGTTGGCGTGGCGCTCTAGAAGCTCGGTCCCTATTATAATGATTCAATTGCTTCAAAACAAAAATAAAACCTATTAGTGGCGCTAGTTAGCGGTTGGCGAACAGGCGGAATCTAGAAATTGACATTGGTAACACTGCGTCAGTGCGTGACAGACAAAGAATTAAGAAAAAAATTTTGTTGATAACATTAACTGTTGGTGTTGATTGTCTCAATAATTTGATAAACTTTAAGTGAAAACATTTAATTACATTTGGATTTAATTGTGTCGTAAATTTGCAATCTGCATACCTTACAGAACAGAAAAGGATTTTTGGATATAATAACCGCTCATTATCTATTGATTGATCAAGTAAGTAGTCTAATAAAGTATGGTTAGGTTATCTTTTTTTATTCTCATGTAAACTATAATAAAAGTAAATTCGTTAATGAATAGAATAAACATCTGATTATTTTGATATTATGTATTAATCCTTGATTGTTATTTGTAAGCCCTCATTGTTTCACTTACACTCTCACCAGGTACTGGTGATGGTTAGTGATGTGACATTATTGATTGATTGATGGATTTATCGATTATAGCTTTAATAATTTTAATATTCAACTGTTTTTTTTTTATATTGATTTTTCAACAGTATGGCACCCTCCAAGAAGAGTGGTATATGGAAGTTTTACGAAAAAATTGAAGGAGACAGTAAGTCCACAAAATGTAGACTTTGTCAAAAAGCCATAAAATCATGTGGCAATACAAATAATTTAATTGGTCATTTCGGGAACTTCTAATAACGACAGTGATAAAACAAGAAACATTACACAATACGTCACCCAAGATGCTGATTCGCTCCCGTCAATAAGCTCTGCTGAGGTTGTTATAAAAAATATTGAAATTAATGATGTTGCCGTTGGTCCGCCGGCTCTAAAACGTCAAAAGTCTATTACGTCAAGTTTTGGAGAAATTTACGCTTATTCGGCAAGAGGTGACAAAACTCTAAAAATAAATAATGCCTTAATTTATATGATTTGTAAAGACAATCAGCCAATTACAATTGTAGAAAATGAAGGCTTTCGCAATTTGATTAAAGTTATTGCACCTCATTATAAACTTCCCAATAAGACGACATTGACTCGATGGGTTGATGACAAATATGCAACATTATCGGTAGTAGACATGTGGACTGAAACAATGACCATGAGGAACTTTTTAGGAATAACAGCACACTTCGGCGTCGGTATTGAATTAAATTCAATTACTATTGGAGTGTACCAGTCAAATGAACGTCATACTTCAGAATACATCGCTGAAATGCTGTTGAACACTTGTACTGAATGGGGCATCGACAAAAATAAAGTTTCGGCTGTGGTGACAGACAACGCAGCCAACATGGTAAAAGCCATAGATTTGGCTTTTGGGAAAAAACACATATCATGTTTTGCACACATCTTGAATTTGGTGGCACAGAATTCTATTCAACAGTGTACAGAGCTACGAAATTTAATCACTAAAGTCAAGGATATTGTTACTTGGTTCAAACAAAGCAATATCGCTAGTAACGAATTGCGTAAAGCAACTGACAAAGAGACTAAACTAATTCAAGAAGTGCCGACCAGGTGGAACAGCACGTTTTACATGATCGAAATATTTTTAGAGCTCCGTGCTGTCATTAATAATATAATAATTAGTTATAGAAATGCACCACCGATGCTTACTGCGTCTGAACTATCAATTCTTACTTCAGTTTTACAAGTACTGCGACCAATAGAAGCTGCAACCAAGGAAGTGTCAGGTGATAAGTACTGCACTAGCAGCATGGTAATTCCACTTATACATTGCCTTATTTTGAAAGTAGAATCTCTTCAGCTCGAGGATTCTCTTGGAAAAGATCTGCAATCGCTAGTCTTAAAAGAGATTGCCAAAAGAATGGATGTTATAGAGAATGTGACACCTCTCGCCATAGCAACAGTATTGGACCCAAGGTTCAAGACAATGCATTTCACGAATCCTCTTGCTTGCTCTTCAGCTGTTGCAAAAGTCGAAGACTTAATGAAAACTACAGCACAAAATGAGGTAGAATCAGATTCTTCGGATAATTCTGAGAAACCTGAAGATAACTTTTTTATGGGAAGATCACCATAAATTAGTCCGTAAGAACTGGAAAACGTCGAAGACCGACGGCACTATTTTTGACGAACTGTCTATGTATTTAGGCAGTCCAGTAGGAAGACTCAGTGAAAACCCATTGGAAATTTGGAACGATCTTAAAATTCAGCTTCCCAAACTACATTTATTATAAGTACCTCACCATGGTGGGGACTTCAGTGCCATCTGAACGTTTGTTCTCAAAAGCTGCACAAACAGTTAATCAACAACGTAATCGACTAAAAGGCTCCCGCTTAAATAAACTTCTGTTTTTGCAAAGTCTTCCAAAAGAACACTGGAAATAGGGCCATATTTCCAGTGTTCTATTGGGATTTTTATTTTGGCTGATTTTTTATTCCTTTTTACAGTCGCCTCTACTCATATGTCTACAAATGAGAACTCTGTCACATTAAATAAGTTAAGTAGATATATTTTCGATATACTAGGACTATTGAGTTAGTGTTAGTATGAAAAGGTTCCACAGTGTATACATAATAGACATGACTGTACTTTTTGTAATAAAAATAAAGAATATTTTCACACTTTACCTTTGTAAACAACTTTTTAATATTGTTAGAAGAAGAACTCGATTTTAGGATAACATCGATGTTTTAAACCGATGTATCGAAAAGTATCGATGCATAGTCGCGATGTATTGCATCGAAAAAAACATCGATGTATTTTCTAAATGGTCCCCTAGTCTCTACTAATTATTCTACAATTATCTACCATACTGTTAATTTTTAAAATTAGTCATGCTAACATTCCACCAAATTTTTATATACGAGTACATTAATTGATTCATTTGTTAATACACTTCAACTAGCTGGTGTAAAATGTATCATTATTAATAACATTGATTATGATTTAAATAAGTTATTAATAATGGAACAATTTAGTCTTCTTTGCCACTTTATTTTATGGACAATCTTCAGAAATTACCTTATTAGACTTTTATCCTAAAATAAAATCTTGAATCCTAAAATATTGAGTTGTGCTCATGAGCGACACCGGACTACAAATCCACTTGAAGGATGGCACAAACGGATAAACGCCAGAATACCGAGAAAACCCGCGTTCTTCGCATTTGTGGCCAGTTTGAAGAAGGAGGCAATTCATTATGACCACATAATAAAAAGAAGCTTTTTTATTACTCTAAAAAAAAATTGAAAGGCTGTTGACATAAATTCGATACAGAATTAAAAAAAAAATTTAGGAAAACTCGAAAAAAACAAGATTTCTAATATTGATTTCCTAAAAAAAATAATACATTTTAAATTGCGATACACTTTTTAAACTGTATTATTTTTTTGTTTAAACCTTTTTTTTTGAATTGCCTCCTTCAAACTGGCCACAAATGCGAAAAACGCGGGTTTTCTAATTATTCTAATGTACCTATCGAATATCAACACAGCCTTCCTATTTTTTTTAGAGTAATAAAAAGTTAAGTTTTGTTTATTAATAAAAATTATTCTAATGTATCGAATCCTTTGTATCGTAGCCTTTCTATTTTTTTTTAGAGTAATAAAAAGTTAAGTTTTGTTGTTTAATATAAATTATCCTAATATCTCTTGTTCAGTGCTAATTCACACCTCGTGCGATTAGAACGCGTTCACAGTAGTTAACCAATATAGTAAACAACTAACCGGTTTCTTATCGCTCGGCGCAGCGCGGTCGCCCGGCCGTCTATAGTGTGAAGTTAATATGCACCGTATTCTGAATGGCTAGCGGCTATGTTTACAATGACTGCAATGATACACACAGCTTGGAAATTTCCATAGATGACCAGCGCGGTGAGACTGACCATACATATTATTTAAAAGAAAACATGGAGACAAATGAAGACCTAACAAACAAGCGGTTAAGAATGGAGGACAGCGAAAAAGGTTGGCAGACGGTTGCGAAGAAAAGAAAATCTGTAGATCTTTCCAGCACGTAATCGGTAGAAACTACGTGGCAGATTTGCGTATACTCTAAAGAAAAACTACCCAAGCAATTCGCTATCGCAAAGTTGCTAAACGAAAATAAAATATCTGGAGTCGAAAGAGTAAAATATGTTAATCCGTATAAGTTATTAGTCACTTTTGATAAGGAAATTAACGCCGAGAAATTTATATCTTATAAGTGAATTTGGTTGGCGCAGACAAAAAGCTTGGGAAGTTGACTTATGCTATGGAATCATCAAGGATATAGATGTGGAACTGATAAAGACCTTATGGTCGCTAAGCGGATGAATAGAAGAACTGAGGAAGGATGGACTCCGAGTGAAACTGTGAGAATTGGTTTTAAGGGTAATTCTTTACCAAGTCATATTTATTTAATGGACCTACGAATTGCTGTCTCTCCGTTCGTGTTCCCTGTGACACAATGCTCAAGATGCTGGAGATTCAGTCATACATCGAAAATGTGTCCCTCCAACAAGCCTCTCTGCCCGAAATGTGGCAAAAATGATCATGCAAACTGCGATATACCTATTTTTAAGTGTGTCAACTGCTCTGCTAAACATATCTCGCTATCAAGGGATTGTCCTGTTTACGCAAGGGAAAGACGGATTCGTGAGATTATGTCACAGCTAAAGTGTACCTATCAAAAAGCCGTGGCCATTATTCCACCTTCTCCTCGTCGTACAGCCGAAGTAAACAAGTCTTTAGGTAGTAGCAATAATTGCCAGAGTACCTTTCAAGGATCACCCAGCACCAGGGCACCGAGTTGTGACACCGAACAAGTAACCGAGATCAACGGGCATCCAAAGACAACTACAACAAAAAAGACTAAAAAAAAAAAGAAAACAAAAGTGCCGTTCCATCTGTCCGAAAATGTTTTAGTGGAAATGTCTGTTACTGACTCTAACCCCGAAGATTCAGCCGACCCTCACGAACCAGAAATTACACAACCTCGTACAAGCAAAAACTCTCGCGAAATACCGCCACTTCGACGTTTGTGGGAAAACATTAAAGAGATGATGCATAACATAAAATATCAGATTCAAACACAATTTAAAGATGGGTTAAAAGTAGTTGTGGACTTGTTTAACACATTCCTAAGTAATTTAATACCCGATATGTCCGTTTTAAAAATATATTTACATCAGTTAATGGATAACGCTTCCAATGAACTAATTAAACTGAACATAATACAATGGAACGCCCGAAGTATTAAGCCCAAATTAAAGTCATTCGAACAGTTATTAATCCAAGAACATATCCATATTGCGGTGGTAAGTGAAACGTGGCTTGCACCAGATACCCTTATAAATATTAATAATTACTATATTTTTCGTCTGGATAGGAATGGATATGGTGGTGTGGCAATTATAGTGCATAACTCAGTTCAAACACAACGGGTTGAAATACGAAGAACTAATTCTACTTTAGAATTAATTCATATAAAGTTGTTTAACTGCAATCAATTAGAACATATAATTGCCATCTACTGTGCTCCGGAATCTTCGACAAATCCTCAGACGTGGGACTATTTGTTTTCTATGGCAAACAGAAAGTCGCTTATATTGGGCGATTTTAATGGACACCATTCAAACTGGTCTTACAAAACAGATACGAGGGGAAACCAAATCTTAGATTCAATATTAGACTATAACTATATTATATTAAATGATGGTAGCCCTACACGTTTTCAACTTGTAAACAATGTATGTAGAAAATCTTCCCCGGACTTATCTATAGCGTCTTCTGATATCTCTTTGGGTTTTGATTGGATGGTATCAAATGAAACACTGGGAAGCGATCACATGATTATTAAAATATCTACTTCATTTTACTCAAATGAACAGTATCATAAAAGAAGAAATTTCAAAAGGGCTGACTGGACAGGTTATGAGAGTTACCTTGATGAAAAATTTTATACTTATGATATCTCCTCCACCCTTTACAATCCGCAAGTAGCTTACAATTCGTTCTTAAATGTTTTATATGATGCCGCCGAGAAGTACATCCCCAATATAAAATTTAGCCCTACAAGTAAGTTTCGGCCTAAACCATATTGGAACCCCGAATTGTCCAAGTCAGTAGCAGAGAGGCGACTAGCACTAGCTAATTTTCGACGTAACCCCACCCCAATAAATTTAAGTACGCTAAAAAGGAAAATAAGTGTTTCACGGAGGCTGCTTACACAATTGACATTTGCAAACAACATAACACCAATTCCATACACATCTCACAATATGCAGATGATTTTGTTATTTATTGTACACATAAAAGCATATTTAACGCCGCTGAACAGTTACAAACTTCTTTGGGGAATATTGTAGATAGTTTATCTGAGCTTGGTCTAGAGATTTCGCCATCTAAGAGTAAAATATGCGTCTTTAAAAAAGGTTGTAATAGACAAAATATCTCTATAAAATTGAACAATACCAGCCTACAAGTAGTAGATAGTGTAAAATATTTAGGATTGTGGCTAGATCGCTCTCTCAGATGGGCTAAACACATAAGATAAGTTAATGAAAGAGTATCCAAATTTCTCGGTATCCTTAAGTTTGTGGCGGGGACAAGTTGGGGTATACATCCTAAACATTTAAAAAAAAATTATATTTCTCTCCTAAGAAGTCGTTTAGACTACGGTAGCTTTTTATACGGTGATAGTAGTGAAACGCATCTATGCAAATTAGATAAAACTCAAAATCAGGCTATGCGAATTATCGGTGGGTTTATTAAAACGACACCTATCCATGTAATGAGCAGTGAATTAGCCATACAGCCATTACACACACGTAGATGCTACTTAGCCGGTAAATTTTTACTAAAAAGCAAATCTTTATTAATTAATAGTAAAATTATTAACTTATTAGATGATTTAGCCAACTGTCTAATCGCATGGCGTAGGAAAAATAAACCTGTTTTAATAATAATGCACGAACAATTGAAAGAAGTGCAAGTTCATTGTAGCCAAGATTTAGAGATGTTTGAGAATCAGGTGTGGATGGGTTATATGGATATTTCCAAAAATCTAAAATATAATATAGATTACATAAACAAGCCTAAACAGCAATATGTGACATCCGTTTTGAGAGACTTGTGTTTTAATCATATTGATACTTGGTTTCCGAATTACTATCAGATATTTACCGATGGATCGAAAGAAAAAGGTGAAGGGGGGGCGGCCTTCTTCGATCCTCAACAAAATACATTCGCTCGCTATAGAGTTAGGGTAAAAATGTCAATCATGTACATTGAATTAATAGCTATTAGTGAAGCATTATCTTATATGCATTCTATTGACCACGACAAGTTCGTTATCTTTACTGACGCTAAAAGTGCCCTCCTACATGTAGCTCGGTGTACCTCGACAATTCGAGGAACACCGATAGCATACACAATTATTAATCAAATTTTAGAGTTAGAACGAAGTGGTAAAGCAGTGCAGCTTCAGTGGATACCATCTCACATAGGCATAGCTGGAAACGAAACGGTTGACAAACTTGCAAAACAGGCTTGTTCTGAAGGTATATCTATTTTAATTTCTCCTTACTTTTCAGACTGCCTATATCTTGTAAAAGAATACTGTTTTAAATCTTGGAAAGAATATTTCGATAAGAGATCAACCGAAAAGGGTATCTGGTACAGAACTATACAACCTGAACCGTTGGCTATTCCTTGGATTGATAACTGTTCTTTGAGTAGACATAAATTAATAACGGCTATGAGGTTACGTTCCGGACACATCCCATCTAGAAAGTTCACCTTTCTAATGGGCTTATCATCTACGCCAAATTGTGAAATCTGTGGTGTGGTAGAGGACGTAGAACATGTTTTGATGGAATGTGTTTGGAACCAACAACTTAGAGAACGCCTGCTTGGTGATAAGTTGATGGACATTGGAAGATGTAACAGCATCCTGGCCAGTCCTTTGACAGATACAGCTAGGGATATTTATACTTTGTACTATGAATATTTAAGAATAATTTAAAATAAAAAAATGGCTATGATGGAGCGACATAGTCATAATTGTGGCTAAGCTCCGTAAATAAAGATTTAAAAAAATAAATATCTCTTGTTTTTTTGTTCAACTGTACTTGTAGTCATAAAACGAAATGGTCAAAAACAGAAGTGGGCTTTACGAGAACTGGTCGTAACAAGAAGTGGTCAAATACAGAATTAGACATATCCAGAAGTGGACATTTTAAGAAGTTGTCACAGATCGCCTAATCGTCGATAAAAGCGTTTTAAAGCCAACTGGAAGTAAATGCAATATTGAGAGTTTTTACATACTTACAAATAAGATGAGGATTTCACGTAATTAAGGAAGTTCTTTCATAGACACATACACATTTTTAGTTATAGGAATACATTGAAAAAAAAAACTTATTAAGTTTTTTTCGTGTCCTGAAAAGTAAGGCTAATGCTTATACGCCCTTCTGTCTTGAAGCCCGCGATATATATTTCTTAAGGTGTGTAGAATGAAAACGCGGGTGGTACGTAAGACTGTTTATTTCCGACTGGCGCCGCGCGGTGGCGGCCAGGCGATGAACGCCTATATATTACATATGTATTTATACATTACATACCTCTACCCTTAATTACTGGCACTTTCTATTTGAATGAATACATACGATAATCTAAGAACTTAACTAAATATACATAATTATTATTATTTTCTTCTTTTTTTTTTTGCTTGATGTAGGAATGAGAAAAGATTAGTTTTTAGAATTATTACATTTCGCTACACTTATAAAGAATGTAAGTATATTAGAACTTGTAACGCGGTGGATTATTTATTCGACATTGTCGCACCGGACGAGGCTGGGGCGAATCAGGGAGGGATGAGCGAGGGATCGGTGCCGGTGCTGCGTCTGCGTCTCCTTCTAGGCAATCCTGGAACTGGTCCGCCGTTTCGTCGTTTCTAACTGCGGGCGACATCTCTCTACTCGGACTAGGCGATCCGCGGTCCCGTGTAATATCCTCGGTATCAGTACCTGGTTCTAGAGGACTGGAAGGACAGATTAGTGAACTCCGTATCCGTTGCTTAAGCTGATCGATATGCTTGTGCGACACCCTACCTAACTCATCGATTACCCTATAGTCGGAAGTTCCTATCTTTTCTGTAACTTTCCCTGACCTCCATTTATCTCGCCCACCATACTGGCGCAGCCAGACCTCGTCTCCTGGGTAAAGAGTACGGTTACCTCTAGCACCCCATTCCTGCTGTCGTTTCTGAGCTTTGATAACCCTAGCACCCCTATCCGGTCTTAACGCATCGAGTTTAGTTCGCAACCTACGACCAAACATGAGCATTGCTGGTGTTTCTCCCGTTGTACAGTGCTCTGTGTTTCTGTAATGCAATAAAAACGTATTTAAAGATGCAGATATATCTACGTTTTCTCTCATAGCTTTTTTAATATTATTTTTAACTGTTTTTACTGCATTTTCAGCCGCGCCGTTAGAGGCCGGGTGGTAAGGTGCCGAAAATATGTGTTCCACCCCTATTGATTTTAAAAATTGTGAAAAGTCGTTGCTGTTAAAAGGCGGGCCATTGTCAGAAACTAATTGTTTCGGTAAACCAAAACGGGAAAAAAGGTCACTTAAAAATTTAATGCTGTGACTAGCTGCAGTACTAGCGACTTGAGTCACCTCTAGCCATTTTGTTCTTGCGTCTACCAAGATAAAAAAGATTTTTCCTGATATGGGGCCTAAGAAATCAACATGTACCCTGGACCATGGTTTGTCTGGCCAAGGCCACGGGCAGGGCACGTGCCGCGGGGGTGAGTCACTCTCCGCCGCACACACGCGGCAACTGCGACACATTGCCTCGACGGCTTCGTCTACACCAGGCCACCACACATAGCTTCTAGCGAATGACTTTGTTTTGACTATGCCCATATGACTCTCATGTAGTTCTGCTAAAATTCTTAGTCTACATCCCTCGGGTACTACTACCCTGTGGCCCCATAAAACACATCCTAATTCTTCATATAATTCATTTTTGCGATTAAAGAAAGGCTGGAGGGTTCTAATTTCGTTCTCAATAGGCCACTCAGTGCGTATGTAACTAAGAATTCGACTTAATAACGGGTCGCGACTAGTCTGCCGTTTAAGATCCTCATAGTTTAATAACATCGCGTTATGGGCAAAATGTAAATAAGTCTGTTCGGGTACTATCTCTCCCTTGCCGTCGGCCCCGTTTTGTTTGGACGTTACATACTCAATGTTGTAAGTATACGCGGATAATTTAATAGCCCATCTTTGTAATCTACTAGCTGCCATTGACGGTATTCCCTGTTTTGGCCCAAAAATAGTTACCAGAGGCTTGTGATCGGTACGTAATGTGAAAAGTCTTCCGTATAAATATTGGTGTAACTTTTCTAAACAAAAAACTATGGCCAATGCCTCGCGTTCGATTTGTGAATAATGTTTTTCTGCCGAAGTAAGCGCACGGGATACATACACCACTGGCCGCTCGCACTCGCGTAACCCTGTGTTCACGCCGTCTCGCTCACACGCCCATCTCTGGCTCAAAACACCGCCTATACCGCACGCGCTTGCGTCACATGTTAAAAACAAAGGTTTATTTGAATCGTAATGGGCCAAAACATCGGCGCTAATTAATATTGATTTTATTTTACTAAATGCTAATTCACAGTCCCTACTCCAATTCCACACTATTCCTTTTTTTAATAAATTGTAAAGTGGTGCTAAAATTGAGCTTAAGTTTTGTATAAATTTAGCATAAAAGTTAATGGTACCTAAAAATGCCCTTAAATCTTTAATATTGACTGGCCGTGGTATGTTTAAAATACCCTCAACCTTTTCAGGATCTACTTTAATTCCGTCCGCTGAAATTATATACCCTAAGTATTTAACCTGGTTCGTCATAAAAGTACATTTATTTCGTTTTAGTTTCATTCCGTTATCATGGAGTCGGTGAAGTACTTTCTCTAATATTTGTATGTGCATTTCCATATTAGGGGTGGCAATTATAATGTCGTCGAGAAATACCTCCACATGTGAAATATCATTGAGAAGATTTGACATAATTCGTTGAAAAATGCCTGGGCTCGAAGACAGACCAAAAACTAATCTTTTGTATTTAAAAAGGCCCTTATGGGTGTTAATTACCGTCAAATTTTCAGGGTCATCCAAATCTACCTGATTGTATGCCTGGCTTAAATCGATTTTTGTAAAAAATTTTGCACCGTTTAACTTAACTAACAGGTCATTGATTCGCGGTAGTGGATATCGATCAATCTTAAGCACAGGATTTAATGTAACCTTGTAGTCAGCACAGATACGGAGTCCACCATCAGCCTTACCCACGGGAACCAGAGGGGTAGCCCAGTCTGCGACATTCACGGGTTCGATGACCCCGTCCCGTAGCATGGCGTCCAGCTCGGCCTCCACGCGCTCGCGCAACGCGTATGGCACGGGTCGCGCGCGGCAAAACACCGGCACCGCGCCCTCGCGCACTTGCAGCCGCGCCGCTCCTCCTCTGAACCGGCCCAGCCCCGCCGTGAACAGCTCCTTATACCTGTCGAGTAATTGTGGCAATCCTTTAATTTGATTGTTACACATATCATTACTGTTGCCCTCAGAAACATTATGCAACTTAGGTATCGGAATCCCCAATTCAGAAAGCCACTGTCTCCCCAATAATGAAGTTGTACCACCCTCAATTACAAAAAGTTCTAATTTTTTTTGTTTTGAGCTACTTCCGTAACTTACAATCGGATTTATGACACCGAGGGGTATAATTTTACTACCATCATAGAATTTAAATATTATATTAGATTTTTCTAGAGGTTTTTTGTAAAAATATTTTTCATAAGTCTTTTTACTTATACAAGACACTAAAGACCCAGTGTCTACCTCCATAGGTAGTTCTACCCCATCTACTGACACAAGTACGCTTACCGCCTTATAACTATTTAAGCTCAGTTGATGCAATTCTTCCTCCACCGGCCCGTCTTCCTCTTCCGAAAAAGGTGGCTCATCCTCCCCGGAGTACTGTGAGACGTTATTCCGCTCTGAGCTCTTCTCTACCGTGTGCACGTGCGTCACCCCATTGTTCCTGGTGGCAGACGCTTGACCACGCCTCCCTGACAAGCGGTTAGGGCATACTCGTCGTAGGTGGCCCTTCTGCTTACAGCCTCCGCAGATAAAATTGTTGTAACGACAACCGTCGCTACGATGGTCCTGTGCTCCACACGCGTAGCATTTGATTTTTGAGTCGTCTAGTCCACCATTGGGCCATTCTGGTCTCTGTCCGCTTCGGTTGCGTTGGGCAGGTGTCCCGCGCCAGCGTCGCGCCATTACAGCATGCAGCGATGGTGAGCGCTCGCCCTCAGGAGCGCGGTCAACTGCCGCCGCATCTCGTTCTGCAGCCTCCATGGCACACGCTATTTTTAGCGCATTTACGTAAAATAACTGCTCTTCCGCGAACAACCGCTGTCTGATTGCTTCACTTCTTAGACCACAGACCAACTGGTCCCGCAAATTTTCTTCTAGTACCGCATTGAACTGGCAAAATTTTGATAACTTCTTTAGTTCGGAGATATATTGTAAAATTGATTCACCCTCTACTTGCCGTCTTTGACGAAATCGATAGCGCTCAGCCATAAATGACGGTTTTGGTTGAAGGTGTTCCGTCATGTTAGAAACATTCTAACAACCACTGATATAAAATATGAAAAACACTAACCACAGTAAGTGCCAAGTTGTTCGTACCACTCTTCGCACTCAAGACAATCGTTCTCGTCATATTCCTACCCTTTTATAATCTCACTATTCGTTAATATTTATCAATCGACCAATAGTATTGCGTTACCAGTTTAACCAGTCAAAATAATGTCTATTAACTTATTCTTATTAAATAGTGAACTGTGTTATCATCAATTATAGTTTGTCCCTAATTTTAATAAAATAAATAAGAGTTTTTGATGTGGCGACGACACGGCCATCCTGCGTACGCATCCGTCCCGGATAGCGTCATGGTGTGGTATAGTTGCTGAGGACAAAGTATTTATCATGTATTTATATTATATTATGTATTTAGCTTGTATCTATTTCAATATATTTCTTTGCATCGATCACTTTTTTTTTTAGTAAACAGCTACGAGGGCTCTTCCATCTACTATTCCATCGACGGCCAGTAGGTAAAGAGCTCCCCGCTTCATTTAGACACTCCCCGGACACTACTAGAACCTTAATGCTTATATAACTGTTCCATCGGCGGTCAGTTATACAGCCAACGTTAAGACTCGAAGTTTACCCTAGGCGATGCCTTTGGCCAACCCTAGTTGCTATTACAACAATTCTTAACATCTGGCTGTGAAAATTTACTCGTGCGTGTATAACTATTCCATCGGCGACCAGTTATACAGCCAACGTCAAGCACCCGAAGCTTCCCCTAGGCGATGCCTTTGGCCAACCCTAGTTGCATATCATAACGGGTCTCAATATCTGACTTTACACGAGTAAATTCCGTTACCAAGCATATAGGTTACCCAGTATCGTCCGAAGCAAATGTACTAGACTATTTCATACATATTTTTTTTATGTTCTCATTCCCACTCTATAAATCTATCAACAAAATTATGAAACAGTCATAAACTGTACTAGGCAGTTTTTACAAATACAGATTTATAAATACCGGACAACATCCTGGTCCATCCAATTTCAGGTGGTCTTCTTCCAGTTCTGCTAATTTAGTCCAAGGTATCTATATTTTAGCACATGTTGTTCTTAATGTTTGATAGTCACTGGTTCGTTTTATGCCTGACCAAGTTTTCGACGTGTTTGTACTTCCTTTACTTAGAACGGATCCTTTCCCTTCACTTTCCTGTGAAGCTCGGCCTGCCCTGACTTAAGTGTCTAATAAAACATTAGCACCTAGCAATTGAACTAATAAAAACCAATTCTCTCTTTTCTGTTTAATATGAGCGGAGAACAGAAACTAATAGTATTTTTGCTTAATGCGTTAACAGACTACTTTTGCGAAACTAGAGTATAAATTTACTTTAAAAGCTTTTTAACAGGATTGGGGTGTTTAACACACTTTTTGTGACAACTACTTCATATATCAACAAAAAACCAGTTATTAACATCACTTTGAAGGTTTTTTTGTTTTTTGTTTTTACATATCCGTTAATCATATATTTAACCATGCTTACTTTTCGATTTTCGTCTTCGTAGGTACCTACTACTAGGACTTCTGATAAACACTTCGAATTAAAGTCCGAATTACGTAATAACTCGTAAAACCATTTTAAACCATTTTGAAAAATTAATCCAAGAAATCAAAGTATTAACAGTTATGTTTTTATGGCAGATAGTTTCTACAAATATAGAAATATCCCAACATCTTATTTTATCAATATACCCACCCTCTTTATTTTAAATAAAATACATACATGAACAAATTAGTAAATTATAAATACTAGTTAAGGTTTCAACTCTAAATTAACCATAAGCATATCACAATAATGTATCGGATTCATTTTCATTTTTTTCGTTCTACCCACATTAGAATAAACACAAACTCGGAAATTACTTTTGAAAACGTTTTTACTTACTGTTAGATGCATACTCATTGCATTACGATTGCTAGATGAACACCATGATGAGGACATAGCAAAATCGTGCACAAGAAACTTTTTGCTTACTACCATTTTCTTTTTTCAATTGGGGCGCGTTCTTTATCTCACTTCTGATGTTAGAAACATTCTCACAACCACTGATATAAAATATGAAAAACTCTAACCACAGTAAGTGCCAAGTTGTTCGTACCACTCTTCGCACTCAAGACAATCGTTCTCGTCATATTCCTACCCTTTTATAATCTCACTATTCGTTAATATTTATCAATCGACCAATAGTATTGCGTTACCAGTTTAACCAGTCAAAATAATGTCTATTAACTTATTCTTATTAAATAGTGAACTGTGTTATCATCAATTATAGTTTGTCCCTAATTTTAATAAAATAAATAAGAGTTTTTGATGTGGCGACGACAGTCATTACTTTCACCACCTCAATATATTTTTTCTCACACGGATTGTCTGGACTTGACAAATTACTTAAAAGTTCATAAGCCTCGTCACCCATTGCCGCAATTAAAGTGGGTAGCCATAGTTCCTCTTTAACACTGTTAACTTTAAAATACATTTCGGCACGTTCCACGTACATTGTCCAATTCCCGGCTCTCACGTTGAATTCTGTTAATTTACCGATAGACATACTGATTACTACTACAATAATCTTAGGCAATGCGAAATAAATCCTCGTCGCCACTAAGGTGTGTAGAATGAAAACGCGGGTGGTACGTAAGACTGTTTATTTCCGACTGGCGCCGCGCGGTGGCGGCCAGGCGATGAACGCCTATATATTACATATGTATTTATACATTACATTTCTAAATTAATAAGATTATATCCGATAAACGCTGCAAATGATAAAAAGGGGAAATTAAAAAGCCAAGTAATTTTCTTTGACCATTTTCTTGAATATGGCCAGTGATTGGGCACGTCTAATAGGTAAAGGCAATGCGTTCCATAACCGGACAGCCTGTACACTAAAAGATTTGTCATAAAACCTGGTAGAATGATTAGGTACTGCCAGTTCCAGTAATTCCGACGATCTCAAGGATCTTGTATGATTGTCATTGAGGAACATAAAACGTTCCTTTAGATACGTTGGAGTACAGGGATTAAACATAATATTATAAAGTGTAGTAAGAATATGAGTATTCCATCGAAAGCGAATTGGGAGCCACTAGAGCATGATGCGAAATTCTGATACGTGATCATATTTGCGTAAACCAAATATAAATCTAATACAAAAATTTTGAAGGCGTTCAAGTGTATCAAGTTGCTCCTCAGTGGTATCGAGATAGCTGACATCGCCATAGTCGAGTATAGGAAGAAGAAGGGATTGTGTAAGCGCAATTTTAGTGACTGTCGGCAGGAAATTTCGTAGTCTTCGCAAAGACCCTGCTGATGGAAATAGTTTGCGGCTGACCTCCCGCAATTGGAGACCCCAGGATAAAGTATTATCAATTACAACACGGTCACCGCTGAAAATCAGCGCTGCTTGGCGCACAGCAACTTCCTTGCTGGCGCCATCAGCATCAATGCTGAGCTGTGACCAATTTTAATAAGTGACGCCCAAGTGCGTGCAAGGCAATTGTTGCTGTATTTCGTTTTTTTTCTTTATTTTTATTTGTATTTCTTTTTTTTAATGTTTTATCAAATGCTTTGTTTTTTTTTTAATTTAAGCACGAACATCACTTAAGAAATAAATAATTTTACTTTCTTTCTTTCTTTCAATTAACATGCCTAGATCCTTAACAGTAGTGCTCATTGGCAACACAGTACCATTAAACACAATGTTCGGTAATTGTGACCAGTCTATTCGAGATATGATCTTAGGGCTTCCTACAACTATGACCTGTGTTTTGAGGGATTTACTTCTAGTCCATATTGCCTGCTCTATTCGCACACTTGCGCCAAATCAGTGTTAATTGTGGTAAAAGCTTCCGACAAATTATGCAATGGTGCTTACGTATAGACTTGTAGACCATCTGTATAAAGGTGGTAAGATGACAGTAATGATTTAGAGATGGAATTGATGAGAATTGTGAAAAGTAAAGGAGATAGAACGTCACCCTGCGGCACACCTACAGATGTATTTTACCAGGAAGAAAAGGATTCTTCAAAGCGCATACGCTGTCGGCGACCAAACAGGTAAATTTGAAACCAATCAACCACTGTTGGAGATATGTTAATAGAGCGCAAGATACCTAACAAGATATGGAAATCTACAGTATTAAAGAATTAAAGTGTATGTATGTGTGGCGAATTGCCACTTGCCCATAGCATAGAAAAGAAACCTTAAGTCTATGCCCAAGACGAACTGTAGAGTTATGTAAAACTCTATGCTCTCTCTTGTCCCGGCGTTCGAACAACACAGAACGTTTTCTTGCTCTTACCTATTTGTGTAATTAGGAACTCAAGTATTGTATAAAGTGTGTGTTATAAGTTGAGTGATGTATAGTTTTGGGAATTACATATATTTTATCTACCACACTTTTGTGTTACTTAACTGACCGAAGACCGACCTACCACCGGACAGGACTGGACAACCAAAACCACTAAATTGGTGACCCTCGACTCCGTTGCAAGTGGAGTCAGCAGCATCGGACGCCTTTTCCAGACGGCTTCGACATACGGGGCGACCACGAACCATAATCCGTCGCAAGGATCGCAACATCTTCATGCCAACCCGCCCCAGTCCAGTTGGAAAACGGAGCCTCTGATTTTTCAAGTTCTAGCGAAAGCTTTGAAAAGTGGTTTGGTGCAAAATACCAATTCATTCTACATATTTACATCCCAAAGTCTGATTATAAAGTGCATTCTCAGTACAACACCTATAATCTTCAAACTTTTTCGGTCCGCCATTTTTGATGCATCACAAGTTGCAATATCGCGCCAAGCGTCAACACACGAGCGCCACCTGCTGACATTTGTGGAAACCCTGTTGTCAAAGTAATTACTTTAAAAACTTCTTATTTTTGAAAAATTGTAAGTTTTTGAACATTTTTTTAATCCACCTCAGTTGGTGAAAATAAACATTTAAACCTGTAAATATTCAAACGAAGTTAAGTGTGATAGTTTTAAACCCCTAAACATGTTATTTGTAAGTTTAATTTTAAATACCATCACAACTTGTTACAAATTGAAACATAAAAGTTTATAGCATTACACACTGTTATCCTATAATTTCTTCTTGCTGTAATAAAAAATTAAAAAATAAAAATATAGTAATATTTTTATTTTTTAATTTTTTATTACAGTAATGGTAACTAAGTAAGAAAGTTTTGCCCAACAGTTGCTAAATCTCACTTTATACTTTATTTTTGAATTGTTGTTTTTATTGCACATTTAAATTGTTTTATCTTGTTTAGTTTTATGTATACTTGTATTTTAAATGTGTTAGTTGGTACTACAAAAAAAAATCATATTAATGTATTATGTTATTCAACTGATAAGACATGTATCCTGCTTTCTTAAATTATCTTTAATATCTACTATTTTTATTTATTCTTTTTACATAAACCATGTCTGAATCAGAGTTACTTGAACAGCTGAGAGAGCTTCAGGCACGGGTAACAAGCTTATCTTCCCCACCAACACAAGTCAGTGATGTGAAGGTCAAACTTCCATCGTTCTGGGCAGATAAACCTAGGCTGTGGTTTGCCCAAGCTGAGGCACAATTTGATATTAATTGCATAAAGCAAGATTGCACCAAGTTTGGTTATGTCTTATCAATGTTAGACACTAGATCTGCAGCTGAAGTAGAGGATGCGATTACAAACCCTCCAGCTGAGTCAAAATATGATCATTTAAAAAATGAATTAATCAGCAAGCTATCGGTTTCCAGGACTCAGCAGATAAGACAGTTACTTGGTGAGGAAGAGCTGGGGGACAGAAAACCGTCAGCATTCCTCCGCCACCTACGCTCCTTAGCTGGCACTGAGATGGGAGATGACAGCATACTCCGGGAGTTGTGGATGTGTCGTCTACCACCTGAGGTACAGCGTATTCTGATTGCTCAGAAGGATTTTAAATTGGATAAGGTAGCTGAAATAGCTGATGCGATTGCGGAGACAACCTCTCCGGCACCAGCAGCAGTCTACGCAGCTAGCTCTTCAGCTGACTTGAACTGCATTATGGACCGCTTGGAGGAACTGTCAAGGAAGGTTGAAGCCCTAAGTGCTGACCGCTCACGCTCCCGTCACACCACTCAGGCCCAGCCCTCATCTCGGTCATCAAGTAAATCTGGTGAAGGATGGTGTTGGTACCACAGGCGTTTTAGGGAGAATGCCTCCAAGTGCGTCACCCCCTGCTCTTGGAAACCCAAACATTGAAATGGGAGCAGCAATTAGTAGAGGCGGCATCTGATTGCTCCAACCCCGGCCGCCGCTTATTCGTAACAGATTCTGAGTCTGGTCATAAATATCTCATTGACACTGGCTCGGACATCAGCTGTTTTCCTCGTCACTTGGTAAAACGGCGATACCAAGCAACAAGTTTCGACGTACGCGCCGCAAATGGGAGCGCAATCAAAACCTATGGCCCCATTCTTCTACGTTTAAACTTAGGTTTACGCCGGGTATTTAGATGGAATTTTATTATTGCAGATGTTGGCACAGCCATCATTGGCTCAGATTTTTTAGCGGAATATCATCTTATGCCAGACTGCCGTAACCAGAGACTGCTCGACGGCCACACCAAGCCCTCGGTAGGCGCCACATTCGCTGAGACCGACCAAGCAAGTGTGAAGACAGTTGTGGCCGAGTCTCCCCTGGCCAACTTGCTGCTGGAGTTTCCTGATATCATGCGACCACCTGGGCTACCACGCACAGTGAAACATGCGACCGTGCACCACATCATCACTACTGATGGTCCACCGATTTCGTGCCGCCCACGCAGACTCGCACCGCAGAAACTCCAGATTGCAAAGAAGGAGTTCGAGGAGATGATTAGCTGTGGAACAGCTCGACGCTCAAGCAGTCCCTGGGCATCGCCGCTACACCTGGCTCGCAAGGGGGAGCACGGATGGCGTCCTTGCGGGGATTACCGCGCATTGAACGCCAGAACCGTCCCTGACCGCTACCCCGTGCGCCACATCGTCGACTTCGAACACAAACTTGCGGGCGCTACGGTCTTCAGTACCATAGACCTGGTGAAGGCCTACCAGCAATTCCCGGTCAACGAAGCCGACATTTGCAAGACAGCCATCACTACACCATTCGGATTATTCGAGTTTCCCTTCATGACCTTCGGTCTGCGCAACGCCGGACAATCTTTTCAGCGTTTCATTGTGCCTCTGAACAATATTCCCAACCTTTTATACACCTTGCCCCACTACATCGTATCACCGTTCACATTCCATTCTCACGGATGTCGATTTTTAGTTTTTTTAATTTTTTTTAATTTTATTACTTTACTGTATTGGACTTTCTAAAGATATTTTACCGTATATAATAGCATACTTTTAAACTTATTCTGTTGTTTGGGTTGGTACGGTATGGTCCATCATGACCGACTGTGAACTTGCATTGGCTGCGCGCTTCGTTGAAGATATCCTCGACTTTTCTGACGCCTTCTGGGTGAAGATTCTAGTGTCAGTGTGTGTTATTACTGACGATGAAGTGTTGAATGAGTTTCCAATGTGTTCCTCTTCTGTTTTTAAAATTACTAGAAATATATCGCCTAATGCACAGGGGATATCAAAGGAGATGTTGATGCTTACGCTTCCACAGTTTCTGACAGCCAATACAAGCATTATAAACCAGTCTATAATATCGAATACGGATCTGTAAATGTGGCATCATGCAATTGTACGACCGTTACCTAAAAATAATAACCCTGAAACTTTCAAAAACCTGCGTCCCAAAAGCAGGACAGTATTGTCCTGTTTGGCTAAAATATTAGAGAGGGTAGTGTAAATATAATTAAATTTATGTAATCTTTATAAGTATTGCATCAGCCTAGCGACGACCCGGCAACCGCATGGAAAATGCTGAGACGGCTCGACGTGACACACACGATCACCGGAATAGAGGCATCGAACCTACATATTACTTCACTTTTTGTTCAAACATCGAACGATTGTCACATTTATAATAGATTGTAATTTCTTTAAATAAACCTGTTCCAGAAAAATCGGTCTTTTTTGCAACCTACCTGCTGGACAGACATAATTTATGTGCAAGTAACTGAATTGCTCATTTGCCATATGCTCAGTACTTAATTCTTTGACAGATGAAACACTGTTAAGTATATTACAATAAAAACTTTCGTGAGTGGTATTCATGTTTATTAAAGACTATACGGTTTTACTCACGTTTGTATTTTGGGGATGCCCAACTAGTTTCGGACCCGACGGGAGCCCTTTTTCAAGGAGTGAAGTGTCGTGCCGCAACGGTGTCAGGCGTCACACTGGGTTTACTACGCTGCCACCGGTTCCTTTGTCTTTCGGAACGCGCGGATGTAGACGGTTGCGTTTCCGTTGCGTTGTGTGATGCGCTGTTGTTGCCAACATTCACGTCGGTGCACACATACTAACTGTATCACTTTTTGTGAGGTCTGTCAGGTCTGTCTAGTGAGACGTGAGCAAAACCGTATAGTCAAAACATTGTTGAGTTTACTTTAAAATTTATATTTTATTCTAACTGTAGGTATTAGGTAGTATAAGTATAGGTATTTTAATAAAACACAATATTATAATTGATTGAACTTTATATTACTTATTGTAAACGCCATTAACCATATAATTATATCATATTTTTTATTCACACATTTATAGGATAAAGTTATACTACATAAGCATTAAACATTCATTTACACATTTCCGAACGCATAACGCGCCTCTTCCTACCATACACCCCCCCCCCCCTTCCTTCCGCTCTCCTCTCGCAAAAAGGGTCGACGCGCAACGCATATGAGTTCCCGCTAATACGCTCCTAAAATACGAATTAAATCGCTATAAATCAATATAAAACCACACGCGAGTGTTCCCTGTCAACAATAAAAACGTCTTGGTGGTGATACAACTCAAGAACCGGCGAAGAAGGGGATTTGGGAAGATATTCAAGCCACGTGTGTCAGCTCGACATTCCGGCCCGATTCTTCCCCTCCTTTCAGCGAACGGTAAATCACCCCCACTTATATTTATTATTTATATTTACTTATACTTATATTTAATTGCACCCGGCATGCGTTACAATGCCATTTTTTTTTTCGGCCAGGAAACCTCACGGGCGTCCCTAGAACACCTACCAAAGTTGCATCAAAATCTGATCAATGGTTTCGGAACGCATAGAGGAGAAACATATAAACATTGATTTTTATTTATACAGATATACTTAACGTACGTGATAACAAACGTAGGTGACTCAAATTTGGTGTAGTATCATACCACAATTCAAATGGAGTTTTATCTAATCCCGATGCAATGGACCTATTTTTTAAATACACAGAAGTATTGGCAGCCTCTGCCCAAAATCTCTTGTTTAACTTAGCATCATATAATAAGCATTTAGCTTTTTCAACCACTGTGCGATTATCTCTTTCACAAAGTCCATTTTGTTGTGGAGTATAACAATTTCATTTCTGATGTATTATATACCCGCCTGTTTCAAGTAGCTCTGAAAATCTTTATAGCAAAATTCCAGTCCATTGTCTGACCCTAATATCTTAATTTTCTTACTAAGTTGATTTTCAACAACTGTTTTAAATTCTTTAAATCTGCTGACAGCCTCACTCTTATTCTTCAGAAAATATATGAAAGTCATTCGACTATAATCATCAATAAACAACAGGAAATATCTAGCACCGTTCAAAGAATTTGTTTCCATCGGGCCACAGATCGCTGCTTTTAAACGAAAGGGTCACAAATCTAATAATTTTTAGTTTAATATTAAAATGTGGCCAAAATCAACCTCATTTTCATATTTTACGAAGACACCCACCAAAATCGGCGTCTTAACCCTTAAATGCATATTGTTGCCAAATGGCTACAAACTACTTTTTGTTATTTTTATATGAAAGTGACAGTTGTGTGTTTCCGAACGTAACTTTATGGCTCAAGCAAATACACAGACTACATAAAAAACATATGTCACAGTGGATTTTGGCGGGAACTTGGAAGTTATTCGCCATTACGATCGATCAATTGGTCAGAGTTAGTTCGAGCGTAATACCTAAACATTGTTTTTTAATTTTTTGATCTATAATTATACAGTATTGATTTGAAAAAAATAATAATAGATTGAAATAAAGGTAAGTTGTTGATATTGCATGTTTTTACTTCTCATTTAATTTAGTTAAAAAAAAATATTTAAATAATGCATTAGCAGATCCTTGATCTGATGCATGCATATCACTGCACTTGTGTTTAAGTTTGTTTTTTTAAGTGTTCATTAAGTCTATTTTTAAAACTGTTCCCTGATTGTGCACTATTTACATTTTCCGCTAAACTGTTCCAGATGGTCACCACCTGATTTGGCAAAAAGTTTCTTCTAGGATTGCTAGCAGACGGAGACCTACAGAAACGATTCGTTTTGCTTACGGAAAACGAATCGTTTCTTTATTATACTAACGCGGCATTAATCTACAGTAAAGCATCCGTACGGAGTGGGATCCGGCGCACATCTATATTAATAATTCGGTCAAGGGGTACGGTAGACTTGATTGAAACCTTACCTGAATAATAAAACTTCATCATGTTCTTTAATGATATCTTTGATATTTTTAACACGAGAAGACTGACTCAACATGGTTTTAATCACCCACTTTCCTTAGAAAACAAAGATGAAGTTTACACATTCTTAAAACAGATGAGAGAATACATTTTGATTTTAAATATAAAAATTACCCGTAAAAGAACGTACCAGGACAGCCAAAAGTCTGTAAAATTAACTATTAAAAGTTATAAACCAGTGCTTAAAACCCAATACGGGGGGCCAATACGGGGTTTTTAGGGATATTGATATGTATTGAAAGCCTAAAGCATATTTTTAAACGATCATTATGGCAAAAAGTGAAATGAATTATATTACAACGCATATATTAGCCAGGATCATATTGAACTTTTTTTTGGCAAAGTTCGTATGCATGGTGCTCAAAATGACAACCCAAATCCTCGCCAGTTTAAGGGTATATATAGAAAATTAATGTGCCACATGGAAATAAAAGCAGGCGAAACGGGAAACTGCATTTCATTAGAGGATATTTCCATTTTGACGTGTTCCTCAGCATTAAAGTGCATAAATGGCACTACATCATATCAAAGGTTTGACGAGGATGATGAAGAATCATCTGAAGCTGTAATAACCGCAAGGCCTACGGATGAACATTTCCTCAGATGAGTGCTTGATATTCCTGAAATCCATGTTTTAACAAACCACATTGTAGGTTACATAGCTAGTTTTGTAGTGAATAAATTAAAATGTATGTTTTGCGTAAATGCCCTAACAGCAACAACTGAACTTTGGTTTCATAAATTATAGTTGAATGTTGTGTTGTATTGAGAGATAAAGGTGGTTTGAGTTAGGCTTCAAAATAATATTTTCTATATGTTGCTTTGCTGAGGCTGCTGTTAGAAATTTTATTAAAGAAAATCGTTTGCTAAATAATTCTCAAGCATTAAAACGCTTGCTCCTCGTGATATTGAAACGTTTGTAGGTACTCCCTGTTTTTCACATCAGAGAACATGTAAACGGTCATATCCATAACACGAATTTAATACGTCTTGTTGCGGAAAAATATGTTAAAACGAGGTTTTTTTGTGTTTCGAAAAGAGAAAATACCATAAGAGACGTTGAATCGAAGCGAAAGCTTTTTAGGAAGCAGTTACAACTGCAAGGTTTTTAAATTATTAACATCAGATGTTTATTGGTTTGAAGAGTGTTAAAATAAATATTACAGTTATTGATTTACATGTTTTTCATTTTTATAATTCTGAACGACATCCCATTCTTCGTGCGATCTACAGTTACTTAATTTTCTTTTATTTTGAAATAAATTTAATTTTTACCTCCATTTAAATAGGAAATATTACGTAAAAAATCATCTTCATCTTATCTAATTAATGATTACCAATTCTTGTAAATAAATATTTAAACTTAAAACTAAATATATAACGTATTTTTATGTGTTAACATTCCTGATAACATAAAATGCTTGTCTTGATTGGATACAGAATCCTTGTTTTTCCATATTTTGGGGTAAAAACCTATTGTAATACTGAAAATTATATTTGTGTGCGTTTGAGGAACATAGACACGTTCGGCGTGTGCGTGACACAAAGAAAATGAAGTGGACACACGATATCGCTCGTGTTTTGTACTAAACGCGGTTTCTATGCGTTATTATTCTAAGACCTTATCATACTAGGAGCTAAAAATAGCAAGATTATATTCCTTGCGCAAATAAATAATTACCTGAGGTAAATGAATGAATTTCTCATTAACCACATATTTAACTATTACTTTTACTATTCAAATATAAACAATATTTGTAATGGCATTAAAATCAATGCCGCTGCGCAACTCGTTTTAATATTATTTCAACTAAATTCAGACTTTTCTTATTATTTTACGGCCTGTAAATTGGGCAAGTAAAGAGGAAAGATCAGTTGCAGTGGTACAATTAATGATAATATCATATCATATAAAATATAGTACTCATTTTTAGTTGGTCCTTCACTTACACGTCTCGAATCGAACGAAGTATCTTCGCCTCATTGTCCCCTCCCAGTGCTACCATTTACACTCGCTCTATATAATTTTTAAATTATTCTTTCATCTTTCATACCTTGTACATGCCCAGACCAAAACAACATGTCTTTCTCAATTCTTTTCTTGTCTTTCTCGGTCTAGCTCCATAATGTATGTATTTATTTTCACTTGCAGAATGAGTATCAGATCATTTTGAATTTTAAACATGGTTCTACTTTATACCAGCAATTCTACCTATTCACAAAAACAAGACTAAAAAAGATCAGTGTGCCGATTGCATCGCCTTTGCTAATGCTGAAGATAAGGTGTCACTATAACCAACATACGAACTGCACCTAAAAGTCGTGATACCTTTGTCAACGAGGTGATGATTCAAGTTTCTATTATATCTCAAATGTAAATCTATAAAATTTTACTATTACTGAACTTCACAGACAAAAAACACCATTTGTTTTGTTTGATAAGAAGAAGGCTCGAATGAATTGGGATCATGCATATTTATGTATCTAAAAAGTTTGCATGATACAGCAAATGAAGCTTTTGATGTAGTTTTCTACAGTGACAATTGCTTTTATGGTTAAAAAATGTATGGTCAAAAGCTTAAAGTTCCTGAATGAACAGGGCATTCTAAACCTGATAGTAAAAAATGTGATACCAAAATATTACGAATCTTTTATTCTAATCTTTAATTAAACGTCATAGTTGCGTTTGACGTAGGGTGACTTTATAACACTAGCATATTTAGCACTATTTTTGTCATAAAAAGTTAATTTTTTGACTTTATTTTTTTTGCCTATGTGAAAAGGAAGGTTTTGTATCTTTTATTTTAATTCTCAGATTGTTTTTATTCAACCACGTCGTGATGAATATTTTAAATAAAACATTTTAATTTTTTCTACTTGTGGCCTTTTATTCAAAATATTAATATACTTGTTAGGAATATTTTATATGCTAAAGGGACTTATGTGCTGCTAGCCGTCTTTAGGTAATAGTTTCCAGAAAGTTAAAATAAACAAAAGCTAGGAAACTAAAATACGCATTGAAGGATGTAAGACTCAAAAGTGCCAAAAAACAAATAAAAAATGAAATGAAAATTTTCAATGTACTCTCCTGACAAAAACTTAAGTTTTTATTTGTGGCCCTTTCGTTTAAAACCAGCGATATATCTGTATGAATTCTGTGTAGCGTTTCTGTACTTCTCTCACCTACATGAGTGAAGGGTAGCCAGGTTTGTTTCCCCTCACAACATGTGGTACATTGAGACTTGGTTGTGTCATAAGTGCTATTATAAGACAAACCATCCACAACACGATTTCTCATTTTGTGCATATCTTGACTATTTATGTGTGCTAGTCTTCTGTGCCATAACATTTCACTATCTGCTTGAGCAGCCATAAACAACTTGGTGATTGTGATTCGGAGTCAAATGTGCGCTTGCGCCGGAGTCTACTTACCATTTGTTCTTGTTAAACTTTCCATTCAGGAAAACAACATTAAATACTCATTTACTTGCATTTTTTCTTACCATTGGGCACTCATTTCGATAATTTCCTTCCTGTTTGCACTTGTAACAAGTGATTTTTTTATGTTATCTGTCACTGTCTTTTTGGTTGACGTTGGCGGCCCGCCATTTTTCTTTGTAGAGGAATATTTATTTCTGGCTCCGAACGCTGCGCCACCTACAAAATCACTTGGAACTTCCATGTCAAGCAACTTTGATTTTATGACATCGGCAGTTATCGAAATACTCGAATGTTCAATTGCCATTATCATTGGCGAATAACGATCGGACAAACCTGCTAATAATAATAATGAGCCGATCCACTCTTCAGTGCCATTTAATCGTTGAGTGACATAATGAGCCATCGAGTCACAATTTTCAAGTCTTATTGATATCAAATGTCGAAGCAACGTTATTTTTCTAGAAAAACCAGAGTCATCAAACATGGTTTGTAGCTTAGTCCATAATTCTGCAGAGCTCTTGGTATTCTTTATATGCACATACAAAACCGGATCAATCGTTAATATTAACTTTGCCTTCGTTTTGGCGTCGTCTACTGGCTTTATTTCACAATCTGCTGTTGGCTTGATGTCCTTTTCCATGCCTTCAAGCACCAACAAGTTTTCAGCTGGGAAACATCACTCATCGAAATTCTCTCTGCCATTAAGCTTTGGCAGACTAGCTATATAGTTCGTAGTCATGTTTCCGCTAAACAACGTACACAATTTATCGATTTTACACTGAAAATAACTGATAAATTCGGATCGCCCATAACCTATTGAAACCACGTTAAACAGTTCGCAACAGACTAACATTTTATTTAATAGACAATACACAGTTTACATACAACTAGATAGATGGCGCCACTAGGCTCTACTTTATCTATATGTTGATACTTAACACAAACTAAAAAAGTAACAATAACGTTTTTTTTTGTTGTCGGAATGATTTTTTTTTAACAAGACCCTCAATATTATGATGGAATTAACATTCACAAAGGATTGATGTAATACTAATATCAATTGTAGGCTATCAACTTAACAAACACATGTCACTTTTTTCATCAGAATATAAAAATGTTTTATAATCAAATGCCTAAAAATCTGATTTTTCTACTTTAAATATCAGATGAAGGAGTACTAGTAGAGATTTGGTGCCATAGTGAAAAATGCTTGGATCTCCCCTACAATAATATCACATTTTTTTTCACTGGCCGGCACTTTGACTTTTGGGCCCAAACTTGTATGAAACGTGAATAACCTCCTTTATCTACACTTTACAAGCCACATGCTTAATATATTTAATAAAACGTCTAGAAGAAAGTGATGTAACTATACTGGATGTCTATAATACTATGGATAATTTAAGAAACTAATTAGAACAAAGAAAAACTGATAAGTACTTTGGTTATGAATCAAAAATGAGATTACAAAAAATTAAAAAGTCATCACCAGAAAAATTCAATACAGTTATCAGTAATTTTTCACTTTTTTTGATATGAGCTTAAATTATTTGATAAAATGATTTGATTTTAGCGAAGATAACTGGCTTTCAATACTTCCAAACATTTTTTTGAAAAATGAGGTTCAATGTGAACATTTTGAAATTACAAAGGCCAATTTACAAGACAGATTAAATATTAAGATGGACGATATGTATTCCGAATCTGGAATCGAATGTATAAGAATTAAAGAGATCCAAAGAAAATTCACTAATGATGATAAAGAATTTTCAGTGAAAAGTATAGTTGAAAAATGGCAATATATACTTAAAAATGCATCTGATAGCTTACAAAATATTTCTTATTTACTCTCCGTTCAAGCCGCTTCAGCTTTCACTGAAAGAGTTTTTTCAGTAATGAATCTAAAGTGGCGAGAAGAGAGAAATAGAGCGTCAATAAATTTAATCAAAAACGAATTGTTTATTTATTTAAATTTTAATTGTCAAACAAGCTTTGAAACATTTAAAGATAACAAAAAATTGTTAGCATGTGCTAAAAGCACACAAAAATACGTTTTTAAAGCAATAAAACATAATTTGAAAATACTTTTTTTTTTCTATATAAACCATTTTATACGTTTTTTTTTGTCAAAAAAAGTTGGCAACCCTACGTGTAACCGTCATTTTCAAATTTAAACGTTTGAGCTTTTTAAGTGTTTTTTTATTTCAATTCCAATTGCTTGTGGACATACACTTAAGCCGCGTATCGCCTACGCGCTCCAAGAGGACGAACATTGGCGCGCGTTCCATCCGCGCGAAGTAAGTACCGTTTTGGAACGCGCGCCAATGTGTTCGTGTGAACGCTCGACCGTGGAGCGGGCCGTTCCAAGTTGTGTCGGTTTTTAACCGCGTATCAAAGGTAGTTCAGATGTGGCGCGCGCGCCAGTTGAGACGGATGTATGTATTGTTTGTATGTTTGTTGTGTTTCGAGCGATGGATAACCAAGACTGCCGTAAACTAATTCAACTATATGGTACAAAAGAACTGTTGTGGAATAGCAAAAGTTCTTCGTATCACAATAAATCACTCAGAGAAGATGCTTGGAGAGAAACAAGTTGTGAAATGGGAGTTCCTATGCCAGTATTAAAGAAAAAAATGACTGTGCTCTTGTTATCTTATAGAGGAGAAAAATGGAGAATGTCTAAAAGCCAAATCACCGGCTCTGGTAATTATTTATAGACTATTTTTTTAGTACTACTGCTTAGTATTTCTATGAGGGACTGCTTATTTTGTAAACAAATACACGGGAATTAACGCGATCGATTATTTTAAATTTAACAGTAATATGTATAATATAATATCAATTAGGTAATATAAATATAGATTAATATAATAAAAAAATATAGTTTTATGTATTTAAATATGTAGACTTATTGTTTATTTATTGTATTATGTATTTAAGTACCTATATAGGTAGTTGTGTTTGTTATTTATTGTATTAAGTATTTAAATATAATGTAGTTGTACTTGTTATTTATTGTAATATGTATTTTATTTATAGGTAGGGAGTGTGACGATTCTTTTCTCAGGCAAATAAAACATTATACATGATGGCGTTAATTGCCGTGTATTTGTTTATTATAGGTAGGTATATCATGCAACGCGTAAGTTTAAAAGTTAATAGGTACCTACTTATTTTGTAACTGAACAGCACAAATAAAATTTTACATATAAGGATATTTTATTTTTTATTGGTTAATTGTTACAGGTCGAGACAGTATTTATGTATCAAAATGGTTTGGCTTTAACGACTTCAGTTTCATGCAAGACAAGTGTACACCGAATGATACAATAGACACTATTCAAGACAATAATACACCAAATGATACTACAGACACTTTGCAGGTAGATACATAATGACTTTAATATTTATTTTGCCAAGGTATTGCTCCATTAGTGAGGAAATGATGAGCGAGACATAAACGTGTTTCCTTAGCGTCATTTCCACTTCTACGTGGTAAACTAGTCAGAGGGAGTAATGATGAAAGTTCACTGTCATTTCTCCAACTTCCTGGTATAATTTCAGTATCTGTTTCGGTGTCTAAAGATCCACGTGGTGTGTAGTGACTGGATCTCTGCCGCAAAAAGTTGTGTAAATGTATAACGGCTAAAACCACTTTTGTAGCTGTTGAGCGCATGAATGTGTACTGTGTAAGCCAGTTGCGAATAAATACTTGAAGCTAACACACGTTGTTTACTTGCTATAGATGTATACATACGATAGTAGACCTTATCACCGCTGCATAACATTCATAGTGGCCTGTACCGAGCCGGATTTTGAGTGACGGTCGACCGATACGTGAACAAAAGAATTCTGGGAAGCGGCCGGCCGGCGACCTACCTGCGCCTATTCATCAAAGCTGTTTATGTGATTTAAATAAATAAGTTGTATTCAGTACAATAATATAGTGACAACACGAACTAATTGGGCTTATATTGGACTATTTACAGTGGAATTTGACTTTCATACTACTGGTTCGTGTTTGTGAACATATAAACTGTACATTGGTGTGATTTTACGTGTAAAATACTGGTAAATAATCATGGCACAAGCCAGAGAACTGATTAATGAATTAGAAGACATTTTTATCCGTATTTCTAAGATTGGCGATAACATTAAGAAGTGTCCTAAGGCGAGGCTAACAAGGGGCTATTTGGAAACAAAGTTGCAGTGTCTCGAAGAGTATTGGGGGTCGTATAAAACTGTTAACGGGAGTTTATGTAAGATTGTATCAGGCGACGATCGAAAACAGTTAAGAGTATTTTAGTCAAGATGTTTATGGCAGTTGTGAAGGCAAATATACTGACACAAAGGCTAATATTTTAGATTCGATGAACCCCATACTGTCACAATCACCAGTAACGAAGGAAAGTTTATCACCCCATGTTAAATTGCCCAGAATTCAATTACCCACGTTTTCAGGTAGTTATAAGGATTGGCCAGCGTTTAAAGATTTATTTAAGTCACTCGTTCAAAAAAAACACATCACTCAGCGAAGTTCAGAAATTGCACTATCTCAAACTAAGTGTTATTAGTGAAGCCGGTATCTTACTCAAACATATCCAAGTCACAGATGCTAATTATGACATAGCATGGCAGATGCTTACTCACAGGTATGATAATAAAAGGCTTATTGTATCCTCCATATTAAAACGTATGTTTAATCAAAGAAAAATGCAAACCCAAACGGCACATCATATTAAATCGCTATTAGACACTACTACGGAGTGTTTGAACAATCTAAAAAACTTACAAATTAATGTTGACACCTCCCATGCTCATATTTTTATTAGTACAAAAACTTGATTCGGAGTCTCATAAGGAGTGGGAAGAGTACGTAAGTAAAACCCATGAGAATGACTTGCCTACATTTGTAACACTACAAAGGTTTCTCGAGACAAGATTTCGTACATTAGAACTAATTATACCTACTTCGTCGAAAGAGAGGTCTACTGTTCGATCATACCATGTTACCAATACATCTGAAAGAAGTTGTCCTATGTGTAAAGACAACCACGGGCTTTGTTATTGTAAGGAATTTGGAAAAATTGAACCAGCCGAACGTAGCGTGTTCGTGAAAGAAAACTCCATTTGTTTTAATTGTCTGGTCCCTGGACATGCAGTGAAAACATGTCGATTATCAACATCGTGTAGAATCTGTAAAAAACGACATCACACTCTGCTACATGAACCACGTTTGACGAGTAATATTGGTGGCTCATCACAAGACATAGAACAGCCCCACATAATGCATTCCAATGTAGAAGAGATAGAGGACATACAAGTCAACACGATGGTGACGTCACGCAACTCTACTACTGCAACAACCAGCACAACTTTATTAGCTACAGCAGTAGTAATCGTCAAAAATCAAGAAGGGTATTCCACCATACTTAGAGCATTGATTGATCCGGGATCACAAGGTTGTTTAATCACGAAAAGAGCGGTGCAGTTACTGAAGTGTACGAGATATCCAATTAAAGGAACTATACTTGGCGTGGGATCCACATCATCAAGGGTTAAGCACGTTGTTCAAGTCGAGGTATTATCAAGATGTCAAACTGAAAGCCTACAGATAAAAGCATATGTTATCTCCAAGCACGCGCACAATATCATCACTCAGTTGGTCGCATCTAGAAGGACTCAGCCTGGCTGACTCAGAGTACCATAAGCCAGGCTCCATTGACTTGCTTCTTGGAGTCAATGAATATGCCAAGATCCTTCAGAATGACATCATCAAAGGTCCACCTGGTTCTCCGTGTGCCCAAAGGACTTCACTAGGCTGGATTTTATTTGGTAAAATTTACAACGACACAACTCCAGAGCGGTCAATTATAGTAATGCATCAGACTATAGCGATAGATGACATGCTTAAGGTTTTATGGGAACAAGATATAGATAACAAAAGAAAATTTACAGAAGAAGAAGAAACCTGTGAAAAGATTTATAAAGACACACACACAAAAAACGATCATGGACGATATGTAGTGAACTTACAGTCACCACTTAAAGTCGATCCTCCACGAACCTCAGAAAGGGACACCAGAAGTATAGGACTGAAAAGGTTGCTGCAATTGAAACAAAAATTAGATAAAAACAACATTTTAAAAGAGTCTTACACGAATGTTATTAACGAATATCTGGAACTAGGACATATGGAGGAAGTATGATGAGCGTGACAATTGCGCGGTATATTTACCTCATCACGCCATTGTTCGCGAAGACAAGGAGACAACAAAGGTGCGTGTTGTTTTTGATGCCTCAAGTAAAGATTGTAGTGGTGTTAGTTTGAATGATGATTTGATGTCTGGTCCATTGCTTCAAGACGACTTAAGAAGTATAGTTATGAGATGGCGTATGCATAAGATCTGCTTCACTAGTGACATTGAAAAAATGTATCGGATGATCTTAGTGAAAAAAAAACACACCGATTTTCAACGTATCTTATGGTACCAAGACGAGTTAATCAGAGAATATAGACTCCTCACCGTTACGTTTGGAACTGCGTCAGCACCCTATTTAGCCATCAAAACGCTGACACAGATCGCAGAAGATGAAGGCAGACTTTACCGTGTGGCAGCAAAAATACTAAAAGAAGACCTGTACGTTGATGACGTCATGTCCGGATTTGACTCGGTGGAAGAAGCAATTGAAGCTGGTTAGCACTTACAAGCTATTCTACAGAAAGGTGGGATGAACTTACAAAAGTGGTCATCTAACAATTTGGAATTCTTGAAATCTATCAATCCTGAACGAGTATCGACGAACGCAAAAATAGATATATCAATCGATGGTACTGTAAGGGCTCTTGGCTTATCATGGAATTTAAAAGAAGATAATTTTCACTATTCCTTGAATTTGCCACCTATTCCAAAGAACATCACTAAAAGAACGATTTTGGCAGAACTACAACGTCTTTTTGATCCATTAGGCTGGATAGCACCTGTTATTATCATGCCCAAAATATTAATCCAACGATTATGGTTGGAAGGCGTTGATTGGGATGATAAAATAGGCGATCACTTAGAAAACAAATGGATAGCAATCAGAGAAGACTTAAATAATGTTGGGAAAATTAAGGTGAACCGATGGCTTACTAGTTACCAAACTGGTAAGGACAAGCTATCATTTCATGGATTTTGTGACGCATCCATGCACGCAATCGCAGCTGTTGTGTATTGTCGAGTTGAGAATCCTGATGGATACGTCACTGTAAGCATTGTAACTGCTCGTACCAAGGTAGCACCTGTGAAGACCTTAACATTACCACGTCTAGAACTATGCGGTGCTGTGTTACTTGCCAAACTACTACATCACGTAGCCCAGGCCATGAGAATTCCATATACCCAAACATACGCCTGGACAGACTCATCAGTCGTACTGGCTTGACTTTTTGGAGACCCGGGGAGGTGGAAGCCGTTTGTTGCAAATAGAGTAGTAGAAATACTGCAACACATAAACAATAATCGATGGCATCATGTCCGATTAGAACATAACCCGGCCGATGTTGCATCAAGAGGTTCTACGATTACTGAATTACAGAGGAACACATTATGGTGGCAAGGACCAAATTGGTTATCACAAAAATCGTTTACATTTAGCAAACCAGATAGCACGGTTACAGATCTAGAAAAAAGAAAAACTAGCAACACACTGTTTCTCACTTTAAATATCGAAGATGGAACTGAAACAGTAATTGATGTCGAAAACTTCGAATCACTTACCGAATTAAAAAATGTTGTTGCATATTGCAGAAGATTCCTCTATAGTAAAAAGTCCAACAAAGATAAAACATTAACTACAGAAGAATTAGACAAGTCACTGAGAATTTTCATTAGAAAAGCACAAATTGAAGATTTTGGTGAAGATTTAGAACGGATAAACAAACATAAAGCAGTAAAACAGAGAAGTAGTTTAAAATCTCTAAATACTTACCTGGACGAAGAGAACATACTTAGGGTAGGTGGAAGATTGCGGCATGCCAACCTCAGCTCTGAAAATAAAAATCCACTAATATTAAATAATAAAAATCCACTTACATTACTCATCGTAGCTGATGCTCATCAGAAAACGCTCCACGGAGGACTCCAGTTGATGTTATCCTACCTGCGAACTAGATACTGGATTATAAAAGCTAAGAGTGCTGTCAAAACTTATATTCATAAATGTCTAATATGTGCTAAGATTAAAGCTAAGGCTAGAACACAAATTATGGGAGACTTACCAAAGGTTCGAGTAACTCCAGCTCGTCTATTTTTGCACAGCGGCGGATTTTGCAGGTCCGTACAATGTATTGATGTCACGAGGAAGAGACGTGAGGACCACAAAATCATACGTTGCAATCTTTATATGCATGTGCACAAAAGCCATTCACATCGAATTGGTTGGAGACCTCACTTCACAATCATTTGTTGCAGCATTCAGAAGGTTTGTTGCACGTAGAGGCCGGTGTTCTGACTTGTGGAGTGATCAGGGGAGGAACTTTGTTGGCGCGAATAAAGAGTTGATGGATGCGTGGACAGAGGCTTGCCTTAACTTCAGGGGGGATATAGCAAACACACTTGCACAAGATGGTACCCAGTGGCATTTCATACCACCCTATAGTCCTAATTTTGGTGGCTTGTGGGAGGCAGGTGTAAAATCAATTAAATTGCATTTAAAAAGAATATTAACTACAACCCTAACATATGAAGAACTATTGACAGTCTTCTGTCAAGTGGAAGCATGTTTGAATTCGCGCCCTTTGTGTCCATTAGATGATACTGATGTCTTCAACCTAAACCCATTAACGCCGGGTCACTTTTTAATCGGCGAGCCCACAGTTGTTGTTCCTGCACCAGATTTACGAGAAGTTAATGTCAGTCATTTGGCAAGATGGCAATACTTACAAAAGCTGTTGAGTGATTTCTGGCATAAATGGAAAAATGAATATCTTACCAGACTACAGCAACGCCCTAAATGGTTAACGGAAAGACCTGAATTTAACATAGGCGATATTGTGTTAGTGAAACAAGATAACATGCCTCCTGGTAAATGGTTGATGGGACGCATAATGGGAAAACACCCAGGACTCGATGGCATTACTCGCGTATATAGTGTAAAATCTGGGAATGCCATAACTAAAAGATGTATCAGTAAATTGTGTCATTTGCCAATAGGAGCTAAACCGAATGAAATTGCAAGGGTCTAATCTGATATAATATAATCTTTCTCTTTAGTTTTTCTTTTCTTTGTTGATTGCTTTAGAGTAATTATTTTAAGGATAGTTTTTTTCTAACTAGAAGTTGTAAGATATGGGTATAAGTGATATAATATGTGTTTTTTATTAAAAGGGTTATATCCCTTTTGGGGGGCGGTATGTTGAGCGCATGAATGTGTACTGTGTAAGCCAGTTGCGAATAAATACTTGAAGCTAACACACATTGTTTACTTGCTATAGATGTATACATACGATAGTAGACCTTATCACCGCTGCATAACATTCAGTAGCTTTATCGGGTGATAGCAACAACAACAGGTTTCCTTAAAACTCTGAAAACCGAGCTTGCGATTCCGAAAGCATTTTCTACTACTCTACGTCCTCTTGACAGACGGTAGTTAAATATTCTTTCTAGAGATCCCCTCTCTGGCTCCCCTTGGAACGGTTTCATTGTGTATTCGTTAAGTGCGAACGCTTTGTCTGCCAGAATTACGTATGGAACTTTGAAGTCCTATGGTATTTGAAGTATAGATGGCTGAGGAATTTTCATGGGCTTTTCTTCGAGTTTTTTGTATAATGTAGTATGTTTAAAGATCCCCCCGTCCGAAAGTCTCCCCTGGGAACCAATGTCAACGTATCTAAAACAGTAGTCTGCGTCTACGAGTGCAAACAGTACAATACTGAAAAAGTGTTTGTAATTATAATATTCCGTGCCGCTGTTAACAGGTGCTTGTATCATAACGTGTTTTCCGTCCATGGCACCTATAACGTGAGGAAAATTCCATTTATCTTCAAAGTCTTTAGCAATCTCCAACCATTCTTTCTCTGACGTAGGGATCTGTAAAATACAAATATAATTTATTGCAAATATAGTTATAGGTATTAATATAATCTTAAAACTAAATCAAGGGGCGGCCTTATTGCTTGAAAGCATTTTCTTCAAGGTAATCAGTAGTAGGAAAGATACAAGTATAGTTAATTATATGCACGTTCTTTTTTCAGGAAGCTAGATCACAAAATGAAGAGGAGTCTTCGCAAGAAACTTCACATGAACAATTTAACAAAGTTCCGGCAAAAATTACAAAGAAGAATCCAAAGAAAAATAAACACGAAGAAGAGGAGAGTGAAATGTTGACAGAAGCATTTAAAATTTTAACTGAAACATCTCAAGCTCATACTGATTCACATTTCAGTTGTGGCCAGCACATAGCAAATGAATTAAGGAAATATGACAACAACACTTTAATATATGTCAAATAGGCAATAAATAATATTATTTTTGAGGCCGATTTCGGCAAATACAGTCCAGTCTTTGGGTATACAACACAACAAGGGGCTCATAATTCCTCAACTTCGTCTTCAACTTTAAATACTGATTCCTGTGCCTCAATGCTACCTCATGAAAATGTAAATGTAGAGAAATAGTTAAATAAAAACAACTAATTTAATATTGCGTTTTGTACTCACCTTTACCCAATCTTTTATTACTATTCTAGATATAGATTGCTTTGAAACTCTAAACAGGTATTGTAAGCTAGTATAAGAGTCCCCGCTAGAAATCTTAAGGTTATAGTCAGCCTTTCGGTCACTGTAATAGCTTCTCGAAAGTGGGTGTCCAATTTTTTCACCTTTGGCTCTATCAAGTTTCTCAAATGATAAAAGTCCTCTGTCGACATTCTTGTGAAGTTTTTTATTGTGTCATCAACCATTTCAAACTGCATATCTCTCATGAGTGTCAATCCATACTGCATCCTTTTTCGGCACAATTCTTTCATCCACCAACGCGCTCTTCGTTTCTGTTTTTTCTTGTATATAATACTGTGAATAACTATAAACGCTGCTGCTTCTCGTACACGACTGATCTGCATGTTGAACGATCAAACACTGGAACAGTTGCCACGCGCGCCGGCCGCGCTTAGTTGATATGGTTCAAAAATTTGGAACGCGTTCCGCGGAATGAACTCTCGGCGCGGTCAATCATGGCACGCGCGCCAGGAGCGCGTAATGGATACGCGGCTTTACATAATTGGTGACCCCGACGTGATTGGAAGCAGCCTTCATGGATCATATCAGCAGCATCATCATCGTCACCGTCGTATACACTCCTGTAGCAATGAGCGGTAATCAAGTTTCAGCCAACCAGCATCCTCAGTCTCAACAGGGATACCACACGCCTGCAGCGACCGCTCGAGCCTGGTCGGTTACCCCTATGTATTAGATAGAAAAGTTTCATATTGAAATTAGAACATATTTTTTAGTTCGGCAATGTCTGTCACTGGTTGACACTACTTTTTGAAAATGTTCTTTCTTTTTGGTACGCTTTTCTTGCTGCGTACTGCTGTGTGTTGCGTTACAAGAATCAACTTATATCAGAAATCTCAAGTTATAATTAAGAAACCCGTAAATCTCAATAGGTTATGTGCCCAGAAAACTCTGAAATTTAGAGAACAGAAGAAAACAGTAAAGGCTTCGTTGTCAGAAAAATATCAAATACATAACCTCAAAAATGCAATCGTCACTTGCATTGAATGTGGAAAAATTGGATGGAAAGAACTTTAGGCAATGGAAATTTCAAATCAAATGTGGCTTAAAAGCTAATGGAATCGATATTTCCATACCTCAACCAACAACTAATCCAAATAAGTGGTTAAAAAGGGACGGCTTGGTCATGTTCATAATGACCTATTCGATGGATTTCAAACAAATTTCACTTATACTGCGGAACTGCTCAAGAAATAATGTTGAAACTTGAATCAATATATGAACAGAAAAGTGAATTAAATAAAATGGTAATTCACGAAAGGTTTTACCAATACAAAATGTATTCTAATGACAGTTTAGCACAACACATCTGACAAGTAGAAAACTTGGCTCAACAATTAAAAGACAGTGGTGAGAGTGTTAGTGACTTAGCCATCATAACTAAAATATTGGGAACTTTGCCTGCTAAGTATATATTATTACGCCAAGCATGGCTGTCATTAGATCCTAAACAGCAGATTCTCATAAATTTAACTGCCCGTCTATTAGATGAGGATGCTGGCTGCATTACATGTGAAGAGGAACAGGAAACGGCTCTTGTATACAAACATATAATACAAAACAGAAGAAGGAGGCAAGTAGTACTGTCTCAAGTCAAAACAAAACCTATAAACATCGGTTTGAGTGTTACAACTGTAGGAAGCGGGGCCATTTCTCCAGAGAGTGTCGCGCTCCACGGAAGGCAACCATGAAACCAATTAAAGAAATACAATGTTGGCTTTTAATGTAGAGACAAATTTAAGTGAAATCTTTTTCACTTAAATTTAGAGAGAAGCCATAGGCTCATTGTTATTTTTGTGCTCTGTTTCTAGGCCTGACATAACATTTGCTGTTAATGTATTGAGCAGATATGTGAACAATCCTAGTCAGCAACATATAAACGCTGTTAAGCGGGTAATAAGATACTTAATTGATACTAAAGTTTTTTTTATTAAATATGGAGACAGCAATGATCTCATTGGGTATTCAGACTCAGATTTTGCCACTGATTTAAATACCCGTAAGTCAACTACTAGTTATATTTTCAAAATGAATGGTGGACCAATCATTTGATGCAGGCAAAAACAAAAGATTGCTCTCTTTGCTCTCTCCACAACTGAAACAGAGTTTGTAGCTGCTTGTGAATCAGCTAAAGAAATATTGTGGTTGAGGCAGTTATTGTCAGAGTTGGGTGAAAACTATAAATATATTACACTGTATGTAGATAATCAAAGTGCTATAAAGCTAATTAACAATCCTGCATATCATAAAAAAACTAAACATATAGATGTGAAATATAATTTCATAAAAGAAAAGGTAGGGTTGGGCTTAATTAAAATTCAGTATGTGTCAAGTGAAAATCAATTGGCAGATATTTTAACTAAAGCAGTGCCTACTCAAGTTACTGTTAGTTCTTAATTTAAGAAGTCAACCTATACTGTATTATATGTAATAAACATTCTATTATTCATTCTTTACCCAAGGCTCAATTACGATGCTCAACTGGTTGTGCCGTGGGTACTTTCGATTCCCTTCCAACCCGGACCCACGGTACAACTACTATGCCCAATTGATTGAGTGGTAGGGAACTCGAAAAACAACTAATTCCCCATAGCACAACTACCTTCCTCTTATTCTATCAAGTACTGATGGTAAACCGCTTTGTTCAAGTGTTGCACTTTACATTCGTCATCTTTTTGAAACAAACAATTTGAAAGTCACTTTGCTGTCTACTTTGACGTCGTCGTAATTACAATTTCTGTTTTGTCGACTAATTATAATTCCTGTTATAAAAATGAATGAAAATAATGGTATTTTCTGTATAGATTACAATGGCGGCAAGATTGTACTTTATCGTGAACACCAGTACCATAAGATTCGCAATTGGATCTTCCGTAATGAGGTGTTCGTCATTTAAAAAAAGCAAAATGTCCAGGAAAAATAACAGTACAGGTAAGTCGTAAGCTTACTTTTCAGTTTCAGCTCAGTTCACGCTGATATGGCAGCGACCGAGACCATCAGAGTCCTATTCCTATGACAAAACCTTATTGTACTTAATTTAAAGATAATGATCTTGCGAGCAGTATAAATACATAATTTTATTTTTAAATGAACGCGTAATAAGTGAAAAGCCACATAAATGCCAAGTTGATCCTAACAAAAACTTAATAATAAAAGAAAAAGCAGCATTAAGAAATGTGGTTCAAAGAGATGATCGCCCTATACCTACATTGTATGCTGAGTCTATGGACGGGTTGATGGACAAGGGGCTTAATTTTGTAACAGACATGCCGGAATTTAAAAATATGAAACATTTTTTATATGATGCCAGAAATAAAGCACTGGGTGCCAATAAAACAAGATTTGGGGATTTAAAAGAAGTGGAAAATTTAAAGATTTTCTCATAGCTGACTATAATGATGGCGAAGATAGAATTTTAATCTTTAGTACACCTGAATCAAGACTGCAACTATGTAATGTTTAGGAGTACTTTATTGATGCAACATTTAAAAGCTGCCCGAAGCCCTTTACTCAGTTGCTTTCTATTCATGGGGACGTTGGCAGTACACAAGAGACGGTAAACGTAAAACCGCTTGTGTTTGCACTAATGCCAAATAAAAAGCAAGCAACTTACGAAACGATATTTCATTTTATAGTCACAGATTGCACAAATTACTGAAGGCGACAACTGTAAATGGACCATATCAAAAGCGCAAGTTTTTTCCAAAAGCCGCCATACGTGGTTGTTACTATCATTGGCACAAAAATATGTGGCGAAAAGGTAAACTTTTGGGCCACACGCTCAAGGCCGAAAAACGAATCTTTGCCTTACTGCTTCTTTACCGTTGTTGCCAAAACAAAGAATATTAGAAGGCTGGCAATATATCACGAGGGAAATCAATGCTCATAATTTGAAAATGCCCAAATTTAAAAAGTATGTTGACTACCTTTTTGGTAAAAAGTCTAATGTACTGTCCGTTCTGTCCGTATTTGGTGAGCGTCATCGAACAAATAACTATCTAGAGGGATGGCACAGCAAGTTAAATAAAGCCGTGAACAAAACACGGTCAATGTTTGGCGCCTATTGAATGCACTTAAAGTAATTGTCGCTAATTTTAAAATGCAAATAGCAAAAGGCGTTTCCGCAAAACGCAAAAAAGAGCAGATCATCAATGATGATGTTATTAGATCTGTCCAGATGCAACTTCTCACAGGAGAAATTACCCTCGGCCATGCTTTAGATAAATTAAGATAATATTAAAATATTACAATGTTTAATTCTTTCCTTTCTTCCACAAGTTTATTAGTTTTGACTGGCAAACGACCGTACATTGCCACCGGCAAAAGTTTTACTTGTAGGGAAATCTAAATTAGTGATTCTAATTTTCAACAGTTGGGCCATAGGTACATTATTTTTTCAACAGATCAATCCGTTGTGTCTCAAAAGCACCGACGTTACAACCAGGGATTCGAGTTATCGTCAGTTGGGCCACAGTTACTTTTTATTTCCCAACAGACCAATCAGTTGAGTAGAAGGGTATCGAAAGTACCCACGGCACAACCAGTTGAGCATAGTAATTGAGCCTTCGGTAAAGAAGGCTATTATTGTTAGTATTATACTTCTAGTGGGAGGATTAGACAAAAGTTTAATATCGAAATTAGAACATATTTTTTTAGTTTAGCAATGTCTGTGACTGGTTGACACTACTTTTTAAAAATGTTCTTTCTTTTTTGCACGCTTTTCTTGCTGTGTACTGCTGTGTGCTGCGTTATAAGAATAAACTTATATCATAAATCTCAAGTTATCATTAAGAAACCTGTAAATCTCAATACTAAGGCCTCATTACCGTCTAGGCACAGCACACTGCACCTACGGTCCACTAACAAGAGTTCAGCTACGTAGACGGGAAAGACTCTCTCCCGTCTACGCAGCTGACTGGGGACCCGTCTGGGGAATTCACTGCAGCACTGCACGCAGCCCCGACTCACTGGGACTAGCGGTATATAGTTCCGACTCACTGGAATTAGCGGAACACCGTCCCAATTCACTGGAACTACTTACCACTGGCACGCTTCACAAGATAGCAGAGACAGCTGACTCATGAAGATGTCGACCTCCGGTCTTGGAGGGGAGTGATGTGGCGACTTCCAAATACAGCAAAAACATCCTCCAACATCATCTAGCGGGGAGGAGTTGAACTACAAAGTATATAACTATTAATCCTGCATCGCACCAATTAGTATTTATACAACTTCCCAACATGTACCTTTAGGCCGCAGAACGCCAGGCATGATCACCTAGCCTGGTCGAAGGATCTTCCCTTTGTGTTGGAGGGACATCCTTTCCACAATACTTTGAAATAGAATGGTATCCGAAATTGTCACCAAACTTATTGAGCTGTGCACACCAACGCCACAAAACAACGAACGCGCTAGAGGGTTGGCATACTCGGCTAAATCGAAGAATTCCAAAAAACTTCCATATTTATTTGTATTTCTTATACAAATTGCGAAAATAATCCAAATACTAATAATCTAAGGATAACACAATCCTTTTTAAAAACAACATAAATCAATAACAGGAGCAATAATAACAGGAGGGCTTGTGATATTTGATAAAAAGTATCTGAATAAGCTAGAAGAAGGTAAAATCACAATAAAAGTATTTTTAGTAAAATATTATATCTTTGGGTAAAGCTATTAAGCGTTGATTACGATTTTGAGAACATAACAAATTTTGCATTATTTACTAACCGTTGATTTTTATTTATTTATTTATTAGATTAGCCAACAATTTATTACACTAAACATTACCATTATTAATATAATATAAAGTAAGTATGTGTGAGTGTAACAATCACTTACAGGTTAACACCACGTGCACAATAAATTACGGTATAAAATATATGTAATTGTGTTACAAGGGAATTAACGCGATCACGAAAAGGTATTACATACCTCTGAATTGCCTGACGTTTCGACCAGGTTGCACTGGCCATGGTCACAGGCTGACTGGCTCAGTGGTGCACGCCCTCCGTCGTCGAGATCGTGAGATAGAAGGTTCTTCATCCACTCGCACATTTCCGATATTATTAATATTTTTGTTTCGCCATGTACCGTCACATACCATACTAACAGTGTCCCTATTCTGTAAACAAACCGATGTCTCCCTATTCTGGTGTTCACCCGACTGCGCATAAAAGCGAGGTGGCATGTTTTTTATCACTGTATTCCACGCTGTAGATAATTTGAAACCATCTTCCCGATTAAAAGTTTTGTGTTTTTTAATTTCAATCTCAATCCAGTGATTATATATATATATTCCTAATCTGTCGGTTCTTCACTGCAGTGATATGTTCTTTGACCCTTTCAGCAACAGTCCACTTTGTTTGACCTATGTAGGAACTACCGCTGCTGCAGTTTATTTTGTGGACACCTGGAGTTTGTAACGGCAAGACATCCTTCGGTGTACCCACGATGTTTTTTACCTTTATGCTTGGTGTGTACACTGTAGGAATAGAGTATTTCTTTAACACGGAGCCGATCTTATCGGTTATTCCTTTGACACATGGCATGTAGGCTGGTTGTCTGTTCACCTCCGGATGCTTGCGTCTCACTGTCGGTTGCTTCCGTGTTCCATTCACCTGATATCCGTTACTTTTGAGTACCTGCTGAACATGTTCCAGCTCTAGCTCCAAATGTTCAGGGTCACAAAGATCGCATGCTCTGTTTTTGAGTGAAGTCATAACAGATTGCAGGTGTCGGGGATGATTTATGAGACGTGGCGTGAAGGTACCTATCCGTATAAGTAGGCGTGTGGTATACACAGTGCGACAAGGACCCATCTGATCTTACGGTTACTTTGACATCTAAAAATTACAACGACCTATCCGCCTCCATTTCATATGTGAACCACATCTTGGGGTGAATAGAGTTGAGATGTTGTAAATGGAAGTGGCGGCAGATAACGGCTAAGGCGTCGGATTTGCGATCAAGTGGTTGCAGGTTCGAACCCCACCCAGTGCACTACCGACGTGAACCCAATCCTAACACAAGCACTTAGCTTAGCTGGAGGAGTAACAAGCATACTAGTACTACTGCCCACGTTACTAGTAATCTATTTAAAGAAAAAAGAAAAAAATATATATATATTGATCTACTTCCTGTTTATTTCCTTTGACGATACTAAAGATGTCATCCACGAATCGGTTTCAAAGCCTAACGGTCTTCGGGCCGAAACTCAGCGCCCTCTCTTATATATGTTCCATCCAGATGTTGGCAAGTACAGAGGCTACAGATCTACCCATTGCGACACTATTAATCTGAAGGTAATGTTGACCTTGGAAAAGGAAGTAGTTGCCATCTAGACAGTGTTCAAGTAGATCAATATAATTGAACGGCAACTCGTTGTCTCTCTCAGCAAGTCTTTTACGACGTTCAAACGCTCTTTTATTGGAACATGGGTGTAAAGCAATTCCACGTCAAAGCTCACCATGACGTCATCAGGTTCCAACGTGAGATCTTTTATAATTTGTATGAAGTGCTGCGAGTCTTTCACAAACGCCGACGGTGTTTTACCTACTAGTGGTTGCAATAGTGACGCAACATGCTTCGCGAGATCGTAAGTAGGTGAGGCAATTTGACTTACAATAGGCGGCAGCGGCAAGCTGGGCTTGTGTATTTTGGGCAGACATTAAAATTTCGGTGGCTGATGTGACTTTGGTGAATATAGTCTATTGTACTCGTCTTCTGAAAATAGGTCCTCGTTGTCCTGGATAAGAAATATTCTACGCGTAACTCTGGCCGTGGGGTTAGATGATAACGGTTTATAAACCTTATCATCATCCAAAAATTCAAGTATTTTATGTTGATAATCAGTTGTACTAATCACTACAGTGGCGTTTCCCTTGACGACCTTAAGTACTAAAAAATCTCCCTTTTTTTTTTTCTCCCTTCATTATCCCTAATATTTTTCAATGCTTGACGCTCTTCCATAGTGATATTACTAGCTGAAATATTGTAAAAGAAGCTTTGAATAATTTTAAGGAAAAGTGAAGTCAAAACAAGGTGAACCTATAACCACAGTGTATCAAGAAACTTTATTGTCTCTACATAAACGAGGTATCAATTTAGTGACAGAGTTGCCAGAATTTCAAAATATTAAGACTGGTCTTTATAATAAGAGAGGAGTAAAAAAACAACCGGAAGGGCGGCAAAGAATGATAACAATTCGAGTTTTTTATGCCGATGTTCAAATGCTGCCTCAGACCATTTTACCACCTATATGTTATTCATGGAGCCATCGACGACGACAATGGAAATACTAATATCATTCCGTTAGTATATGTCCTGCTTATGTCCTGCAAAAAGTGAAAATACGTACACGACAATGTACCGTTGGATTAAATCTTAAATACCGAATAGGAACCCGATATCAGATACGGAGATCAAAGGCTGCTATTTTAATTTTTGTCAAACGCTCGTTAAACAAGCAAAGAAACTAAAACTTACCAAAAACAGAAATCAACTGAAACATCTTTCCCTCTGCTTGGCTTTACCATTATTGCTACCAGAATATTTGATTGACAACGCATATCTATCTCTACATAATGTACATACACACATACATATCTCTACATAATGTAAGACTGTCCAAAAGTGGTTAATGTTACGAAATGAAATGATTACCTAGTAGAGACATGGTTCGAAGATGGGAAATTTCCACTACATTTGTGGAATGTATATGGGCAAAAACCACAGCAACGAACGCCCTCTAAAGTTGGCATGCAACATTAAATAGACACATTGCAAACAAAAAAGTAAACACTGCAGTTGCTACTTATTCTGAAAAGAGATGCACTTTTACAAATTGCAACGATTTTACAACGACAACATAGCGCGTCGACCTCTTCGTTAATTAATAAAGAGGAAAATAAAGACAGGAACAACAGCGCTATTCACGACACGACAATTTGTAGATGGAAAACCTGTACAGGGCAAGAAAAATTTGCTCCATTTGTTTATTTTAAATAAAATTAATGATTGATGTTAAAATGGTAGTTGTAAAACCAATTTTGTCTTTTGTTTTTTTTTGGTGAATTGTATGTTTTGGCATTCTTAATATGCCTAATTAGTTTATAATCTTACTAGCAACCCGCCCCGGCTTCGCACGGGTACAAATTATACACCTAAACATTCCTCATGGATCACTCTGTCTATTAGTGCAAACTGCATGATAATCCGTTCAGTAGTTTTTACAGGTAGGTAGGCAGTAGGCAGGTCGGTTTAGGTAGTCAATTGCGTTGATGCGTGTCCGTAGCAAAAATAGAAATAACGCGAAAAGATTTTAGGGCGATGACTTTTTATGATTTTAAAAGTTTACTAACTCCGCAAGACTGCACTCTTCAAAATGCTTTTGAGAGGGAAGCAGGAAGCGTTGGTACGCAGAATTTGATCGTGGCCGTGTTTCTCTCCATGATGAAATTCATGAAGGTCGGCCCTCAACTGCGACCACTAAGGAAAATGTGGCTACTGTCAGGCAACTTATTGAAGACAACCGGCGTATCACCTATGAGGAGATTCGTCCTCGAATCTCCTCATAGGTATTTGGGAATTGGTATGAGCCAAATTCAAAAAAACTTACATGAACATTTAAAAGTTAGAAAACTTTGTTGCCGTTGGATTCCTCATGAACTCACCCCAGAACAAAACGGGCTTGTGTTGATTGGTGTAAAACAAAATGTTGTTAAAGTACATCACAGAAGTTCAAATGCTGTGACATTGTGAAAGGAGATGAAACATGGATATATTGTTATATGCCGGAAAGAAAGCAACAGTCTTCTGTATGGGTGTACGAAGGTGACAGCAAACCAACAAAATTGAAGCAGGCGAGAAAGTTAGGCAAAAAAATGATTGCGTTTTTTCTCCCGGACGGGTCCTGTCTGCACGATCCCACTTGAAGAACAAAAAAAAACAGTTAATGCCGAGTGGTACACCACCATTTGTTTGCCATTAACGACCAAGACGTCGCATCCTATTGCACCATGACAAAAGGTAGAGCTAGTGCTACCCATCCCGCAAATAGTCCAGACCTGGCACATTGCGGTTTCTTTATTTTTCCAAAAATTAAAGATTTGATGAGAGGTATACACATTTACGGGGCCGGAAGAGGCCTTTTTAGTTTTCAACCAGCACGTGAAAAACAAGCTCTTAGACCAATGGTTCTTATGTTTTCAAAAATGGTTTAACCGAATGAAAAAGTGTTTAAAATGTAATAGAAAATACTTCGAAAAGCAGTAAATATACTACTTTACATGTAAATTGTTTTATTAATGAGTCACGCAAAACTTTCAGTGTACCCCACGTATAACGAAATTGTAGATTTATGTCAAAGTGTTAAGTCAAATTATGAAGATATTGTAACAATGAGTACTTTTGATCTAAAGACGGCCTTGAGCTTTGAGCTTACTGCCTTGTATGACAGATACAGAGGCTAAATACTAGAGGCTATATAGTTTATTATAACTCTTTATTGAAAAAAGATATGTGTAAAAAGAATTTAATTAATTTTGTCTTAAAAAGTAGATTGTCTCAAACTGCAAAATTAAGAGTTATTCAAGTGTAAACAATTTAATTGCGGATATGAGAAAATAACTATTACCTCGTTGTATTATTGTGTTAAGTATCTTGTTAAAAGCTAGCTACATTTTAATACTGGCCTCTCTATGTCGTCTCGTTGCACTTTGGTCGCCCGCGTCTTCTCTGTTATCGATGGTCGATGTGGAACAATGTAAGTTTTTGTGAAACGTACTAATATAAATAAAATATAATTGTCACAGCATTTGAAAGTGTTTATTGTTATTACTATCAGTTTTTATAAATGGCGCAGTCGGAACACAATACACACAATACCGGTTTAAATTTCAATGTTCCCGAGTAACTTTCGCTTCAAGGTAACGTTAGCCAAAACTGGAAAACGGTTTATTAACCTCTTCAAATATATATTTTACGGCCGCTGATGAAATAGCGCGAAAGATGACCATACGATAGCTATCTTGATGAATTTAATTGATTAAGATAGCGTCTTTATTTACAATGGTTTTGATTTTAAAGACAAGGAAAAGCTAAAATACGATCCCAAAACATTTACATTGTAGATTTCTTTTCTATACTAGGGATCAGAAACAGGGAGAAAAGATTGACATATTTTGCAATGATCTGAAAAAAATGTCCAGGATTGTAAAAAATCTAGTAACGCAGGGGAGGTCTTGAGATATAGATTGGTGTTAGGGACTACTGATATTGTGAAGCAAAAAAAATTATAGCCAAAGGAAACTCAAAAACGTACAGTAGATGACTCAGACTCTTTCTACTTTAATGAGGGAGGTGTATCAAGGACGGAAACATTAATATTACAAAATATTCAAAAATTTTATATCAAATTAGACACTGCCTTTGCCTCTTTAATCCCTATTAATATTTAGGGCCGATTTTTCAATGCTCAGATAAACGAGCTAATAACTATTGGACCAATAAATTAATGAGACTGTTTAACCTCTCAGGTGCTTAAGAGCTGATCCGTTCGCCGAACTTATGTACGCTAACGTGCCTAAGAGCGGATCCGTTCGTCAGGTCACTTGCATCAGTTTTGTGCGATTTTGATACCATATATTTGTGTAATAAAGTTTAAATTGCTGTTTTATTGAACCACAGTAAATGAACGAATTTCACTTTATCGGTCATTTGAGCGAAATTAGTCTAACGTCCGTATAACGAGCATTTCAAAGTTGGCTACAACAATTGTGCACCGAAGTTTTTAGTGCTCCAAAAACTGTCAATATTTTTGGAAAATACTGAGAAAAGGTAAGTTACTGTTATTTGTTATTACTTTTGAATGTACTACTAACATGTATAAATATGTATATACATAAAAATTCTATCTAAATTTGAATAATCATTCATCAAAAAGTCAAGAGTGCAAAGTTACCGTTGTAACGTACTATTATTTCAAGATTGTGATATTTATTCTTACATTTTCGTTCATGCAGTGATATATTACTAATAGAAAATTTTATTGAGAGCTTAGAATTCAATACCAATTTATCTATTAGCGGTCCTTTGTTAGTAAAAATTAAAGTTTTTTGTCGGTTAGTGCATATCGCACGCACACATACACAGAGCAAGATGGCCGGCCGGTTGTATGCGTACAGGCAGTAGCCATGACAGTTCTATAGGTTGTTGTTTTTTCATCCTTATGTATCGTGCCTACAAATGACTTTTTGTAGCAAACTACATATTTATTTTTTACTTTCAATTTTCTTAAAAACTATAAGTAGTATGTAATATATGCATGAATATCATTAATTTCTTTTTTCACAGTTAGGTAGAAATAAATAGTGAATTGAATAAAGTCGAGTTGTTTATTTTTTTTATTGGCATATTTGATAGTTTGATATTGATGCATATAAAGACGCCGCTTTCAAATTACGGTGGCCTCAAAGGATGCCGCCGCTTTGTGACTCGTGCCGAGCGGTCGGCGGCAACGTTCGATACCTATTAGCCTCTTGCAATGGTGCAACTTCAAAGTAAGCCGCGGCCTTTGAAATTGGCGACTTCTTATAAAAAATTTAGTCTCTCGCACATTCTGCTTACGAGTGCACGTTTATTTTAAATATTTTTACGAGTTGTACTAGAATATTACAGTAGTTATTTTTTTTTAGTTGCTATGGATTCACCAACGTCCGAATTAAATGCTGTCGCTGGCCCCAGTCAGCTTATAAGAGGGCTACAAGTGCAAAGAACTCCTCAGGGTTCTTGCACCCTAGTCGCGGCCGATGACGTTCTTTTGGAGAGAACCGGCTCCGGCCGAATTCGTGTAAGTGCCTATTTTCTTTGACAATCTCTACGTAATCAATCATTTCTCCTAGCTTTTTCTTTTTTGAAGAATAATAGTACTGTGGGTTTGTATAATACTAGCGTTTTTCTTAACCCCTCCCAAGTAAAGATTGTAGGTAAGTATTCGTTTATACTGCCCTTATAAATACAAATCTAAATTTTATTCTAGGCATGGCGGCCAGAACATATCGAGGCCGAAGCCGGAATCGAACTCATTCAAGAGCCGCGAATAACGCCACGACGTCTGTTCGATTATGAGGCTGAGCAAAATGTAAGTACTTGAATGTGTTATCAATACTAATATATAATATTGTAAAACATATTATTACCTGTTTGTATGTCCCTGCTTTTGCCGTACATAAATAAGTAGCTTGTTTTTTCGTTCTTTTCCTAGACTTATAACCTAAGCTTAATTTCGGATGAAAGGACAAGTGAAGCATGGCAAGTTTGTATGGCCTTCTATGCACGATAAATGGTGTACCTACTTTAATATATTTTTATTTATGTGTTGTGTAAATATGGTTATGGTTTCAATTGGTTACATATCATAATAACTAAACTTATTTTATTTTCGAAATAAATACGGTTAAAAGATTAACGTAAAATATTGGTTATTTGACGACCGGGTTGGTGTACCGGTAGTGTAAACGACTGCCACGCCGAAGGTCGCGGGTTCGATTCCCGCACAAGTCAAACATTTGTGTGCATGAACATGGATGTTTGTCTTGGTCTGGGTGTTTCTATGTATAATATGTATGTATTTACAAAAAAAAGTATATAAGTATTGTTTATCCATTATTTAGTACCCATAATACAAGCTCTGCTTAGTTTGGGACTAGATGGTGTTGTGTGAATGTGGTAGAATATTATTAACGTTAAATAAATAATAAATATGTGGACATTTTACACACAGCGCCATTTAGCCCCAAACTAAGCCAATGCTTGTGATATGGACACTAGAAAACAATTTAAAAAAAGAGAAATTTTATGCATTTATGAAAAGCGAAACACTATTCACAACTTTAGTTATTATGATATGTAACCATTTGACTGATGCTTATACAATAACTTGCCCGGGACCTTAAATTAATTGCATCTTTACTAACGCTTGGTGTGCATGTTGTGTAATGCTTTTGGTGGGTGGCATCTTTTACAGACGTATGACGATATATTGGATTCGCCATTGGCCGAAGCCTTGGCCGTCGACTCCGGCAGTGAGGAGGAGGACCAGGGCGAGGTCATCACGCAGGAGGAGCTCCTTAATATTTTGCAGGAGGGGGAAGAGGTGCCCGAGGGAGAGGCCGAAAATGTAGAGATGGGCGAATTTATTTGGTCCGCGGACTATAATACCTACACCGGCAGAAGGGAAACGTTTGTAGAAGATGTTGGTCCTAAAATTGATGATACAGATCCTTTGGATATATTCTCAAAGATATGGGACAAGCCTCTTCTAGAAATGGTCGCCGAGCAAACAAATTTGTATGCTTGGCAGACCATTGTCCCTCTGTCGGTGTCCGAAAGAGGCATCTCTGCCAGGTCACGGTTAAATGATTGGGTGGAGACGTCCGTTTCGGAACTTTCCCGTTTAATTAGTATAATTATTTTAATGGGTGTTTGTGTCCGCGGACAAATAGACGAATATTGGTCGACCGGAATCCTGGGCATGCCAGGTTTCCGAGAGGTCATGAGTAAGAACCGATTTTTATTACTAATGAGGTTCTTGCATTTTACCAACAATGATTCTATAATTGAACGGGGTCACGCAAGGAAACTTGCTAAAATTGGCTCTTTAATATCTTATTTAACCAATAAATTTCAAGCCGTTTACAGTCCTCACAGGGAACTTTCGATTGACGAATCGTTGCTGCTTTGGAAAGGAAGACTAAGCTGGGTACAGTGTATACGCAGCAAAGCAGCACGATATCAAAAGTTACGAACTCTGCGAGGCTGTAAGCGGCTACGTTTTAAATATATTAATTTATACTGGAAAAGGGTCGGTTTCATCACAACCAGTTGGCGGATTTACTAGTGCCACTAGTAAGATTGTAATTACCTTATTGGGTAATTACATACAAAAAGGCTACACGTTGTTCATGGACAATTTCTATAATTCTGTGGAGCTGTGTAGGTATCTAAAACGCAAAGCCACAGATGTAGTGGGCACATTGAATCGGCGGAGGCAGAACACCCCCGCCGATATCAAAAATTTAGATGACCGGAGGATGGTTAGGGGGACGGTGGTAAGTAGACACTGTGGTGACATATCAGTGACTTCGTGGAAAGACGTGAAATTGGTCTCCACGGTGTCTACCTACCACAACAGCGATGTTGTCGAAGGCCGTAGGGCGGGCCAACGGGTGTTAAAACCCGTTGTCATTGCCGACTACAATAGGTCTATGGGCGGTGTTGATCTGAAGGATCAAATACTATCAAGTTACCTCCTTGAGAGGAAACGTGGCATGAAATGGTACATTAAAGTTTTTCGCCGATTATTAAATATAAGTATTTTAAATTCATATATAATATATAAAAATAATGTACAACAGAACCAGTTCACGCACCGGGAGTTTCGCTATCACCTAGCACAGACGCTTATTCAAAAATATGGCTCGGCGGTCGTACCTAGATCCCGGCCACATATCGACTCCATTGCTCGGTTGAACAAAAATTTAAACCACAATCCCGAGCATGTGGTCGAAACGGTTCGAACGTCGAGCCGTCAGAACAAATTAAAACGCTCGCGATGCGTGCGATGCTTGGCTGCAAAAAGGCGTAACACCTTTACAAACGTTATTTGCAGCCACTGCCAAGTATTCCTGTGCATAGGGCAATGTTATTATGATTACCATAATTTAGAAATACTGTAAGTACTTCGAAATTATGGTAATCACTATTATTTTTATAGTGACTCGAAGTAGCCTATTCACCTGATGGAAAATTAATATTGTCTAGATATGCTATGTTCCAGATTCTGCGAACCCGGTGCGTGAGTCTGGTATATTATATATAAAATATCAACATCATATATATTTTTTTGTTTATACACAGTTTTTCTTTATATATATTCATTTTACGAATATTTATACCTATTTATATATAAAGAACTCAGTTATTTACTTCATGTCACGTTTCTTCAGATCAACCCGCACTATACTTTTGCTATCTATACATATAAAATTCAAGTCCTGACTGACTGACTGAGTTATCAACGCACAGCCTAAACCACTGATCCTAGAGACGTGAAAATAAATACTTTTAACTGTTTCGTTAAACTTAAATACACACGATAATTTTCATATTTTTTTCATATCTGTATAAACTTAGGTACGAAACGGCCAGTGTCTTTTCGATCTCTGAATATTATAATTATAATATTATGTATTTTTTTTATGAAAATATGTATAGATAAATATTGAAAATAATAATTAATTGATTAATTAGTAGGTACCTATGATTGTTGTAAATAAATTTTAGAAATAAAACATAAATAAACAATAAGATTTTTTATTTGATTTTACACCAAAAGACACCTCCTGTATAGACGTACGGATCCGCTCTTCGGCAGAATAGACGTTCAAAAAGGGTGTGTGGATCCGCTCTTCGGCAGTCTACGATTTAAAGGTCTGACATCCCGTCGTCTTTTTCTCAATTGTCAATAATTCCATTGATAGTTATCTGGACGAATAAAGCAAATCGCGCGTCACTAACTTCAGAGAGGTGAAACAGATATATTGAAAATACGAAGGTTAGAGCAGGGCAGTGTTTCTACTGTCAAGCATATGTCATTGTTTTGTGAGAAGTTCACTTCGAGATTGTTAGGTCGTGTTGTGGTAATATATTAAGAATTTTGATTGTTGTGCAAGTGATTTACATACTATTTGTTTTCATTGCAATGGAATCGACAAAAAGAGAGCGTTCATCCAATTTTAATACCACTGGGGTTCATTTACTTGTGAGTTTAGTCGAAAAGTACAAATATATTATTGAAAATAAAAAGACTGATGCAGTTACAAATAAAGACAAGGAATCTGCATGGAGAAAAATAGAATGTGCGTTTAATTCCTGTGAAGTTACCATAAATAATCGTTCCTGGAAGATGTTGAAGCTTAAGTACGAAGGCTTAAAAAATATTACAAAACGGGAGGAGAACCTTCAAATGCTCCACAATTCAATGATGTCGAGAAAGTGATGAGCATTTGCTCTAAAATAAAAGGACGTGAAGCACGTCACGATAGTGATACTATTACAATTAAGTACAAATCAAGATACAAATATTATAATAGTTAAATTATAAATCCTAGGGTCATGTTTCTCTTGTATAAAAGTTTACTGATATATAACATTTTTCAGTGCCTTTACTTACTGATGAAGCCGTCCTTCTGGATACACCTAACGAAATAAAAATAAACATTGTGGAGCACACCGAGAATACTGAAACACCAAATGAAGAAAGTACGACCATAAATCTAAATAAGTTGCCATATATGGATAAATCATTAATCCTGGAAATAAATGAAGATTACAAATCACAAAAAGAAAACAAATGGGATAAATGGCAGCCAAACTTACTAAAGACTCGGGTTTCAAATGTTTTGAAATCGGACACTGCAACTAAAAGTAGTGTCACCATGAAGTTAGACAAATTGAGCTCAGCTCAGCTCAGCAGCAGCAGCAGCTTGGAACTGGTACAGCTTCAAATGGTGATTGCTAGGAAAGAACATCAGTTCATGGAAGAAGAGCATAAAATTAAAATGACTCATCTAGCTAATGATGAGAAAAGAAAGCAAGAGCTCCACGAATTGCTTCTAAAAAATATCAGTTGTGCACCTGTTGTTAATGGCATGACATAGACTATATACAGTCTATGTTATCATGTCATTATTATTATCATCAATTGAGCGTTAGTGATTAGGTGGAGTAGAGTAGTATAATAATAGTTAATAGTAAATTGCATGGTAAGGAACTGTAATAGCCAATACTAAAGCTTTTTTAGCGCAAAACACATGATTTTTTGAAGAAATAAAGATTTGGACTGTCTGATTTGTTTATTTTATACTCTGACTATTTGACTAACTATAAGAACATTACATGTATATTTGTTTTTAAACTTTCGCGCCTTTGATACATATTAGATGTGTAATTCTGGATTTAATCGCGATAATATTTAAAAGGTACAATACCTCTTGGTTACCCGACATTTCGATCGAATTGCACCGATCGTGGTCACGATGAGAGCTCAGCGACGCCTCCGTGAAGTGCGAGTTTCGGCAACTACCCGCACTTGGTCTTCATTATTTCTATTCGTACTGTCGGTACTTCGACACACTACATTTACGACGTCCCCTGAATGATGTCGAGGGTGTACTTACTCTCTGACGATAGCATTTGCTGATGACGGTTTTCCAAGATGTTGATAAGCGGTACTCATCTTCTCGGTTGAAATTTTAATGCTTTTTTATTTCAACTGCTTTACGTAATATTCTGAAGAAATAGTGACGGGCGGTTGAAAGGACCTGTGGTTTGTGCAATTCAATCCAGTGGTTTGGACCTGACTTCAGCAAATACTCCGCGATCGCCAACTTGTTAATTTGGCGGTCTTTTACAGCTGTGATGTGTTCTTTGACCCGTTCTGCGATCGTACGTTTGGTCTGTCCGATGTACTAACTACCACAGCTGCAATCTACCTTGTACACACCTGGCGTCTGTAGCGGAACAACATCTTTCGGTGTTCTTAAGGACTTTGCTATCTTTGAATGCGGACTACATACAGTCTTAATGGAGTACTTCTTTAATACTGTTCCAACTCTGTCCGTCACTCCTTTAACATATGGCAGATATGCTGATACCCTATCCACGTGTACTGGTTCCGGGTTCCTCTTTGGACGTTTTAAGCTGTCTCGGGAGGCGTTGCGTCTTAGTACTTCCTGAACGTAAGTGAGCTCGCTCTTTAAGTGTTCAGGGTCGCACGGGTCGTGGGCTCGGTTTGTTAAAGAAGCCACAACGGATTGCAGATGGCATGGGTGATGGTGTGGGTAAGCGTGTGAGTACCTGTCCATGTGTGTCGGCTTACGGTAAATAGTGTGTCCGAGTGTACTATTTTGTCTCACCGTTAATTTAATTATTATATACTAGCAACCCGCCTGGCTTCGCACGGGTATAAATTATACACCTAAACCCTCCTCGTAAATCACTCTGTCTATTAGTGAAAACCGCATGAAAATCCGTTCAGAAGTTTTTCATTTCGCGAACAGACAGACAGACAGACGCGGCGGGGGACTTTGTTTTATAATATGTAGTGATAATATTAACTTTTAAATATTATCGCGATTAAGTCCCGAATTACACATCTAATATACATGTATATTGTTGTATACATAAAGTTAGCATGGTAATAGTTGTAAAGGAAATGTCCATTAGGTACTTCACTTCAATTTATTGTTATTTTTATTGTATATTTAAAAATTACCAATGGGATTGGTTATAGTGTGAGGAAACACTGGTTGTGGTGGAATTTGTACTTCTGGATCATCTGGTGGTTCTCCTTCTTTTTGCATTATAGCCAAGTTGTATAGTACAGCACAGGCTACAATAACATCTTGTGCTAGTGGCAGTTTACAAACACCCTTCGAACGAGTTCGTGGCTATCGAGAATCGCCGGCTGCAAATAGAGGCTGACCGGGAAAAAAAATTCATCAGGGGGAGGTGGAAAGGCTGCGATTGGAATCGAGAAGAATTGGAATGGAAGAAAACCAAAATGTAATTTTAAATCATCTGGCTGGTACTGTAGACAAGTTGATAAAAAAATTACCACAGTTAAGACCATCATCATTACCTTCAACAGATATTTTTCCCATAAAATGTCTAATGTAATTATAGTGGTCTCAGCTGTGAACATTGCAAATGCCCTACAATATCAGATGAAACATTTTCATTTCAATTGTTTGCTATTCTAATCCAGATTACTTTTCCCTCCTTTATAATTTTTTGCACAAATTGTATGTATCATTTTTATTTCTTTTAATTAGTATTAGGTATTAGGCTGGTATTAGATCTTTTTGCAGTATTAAACAAACCCTATTTTAATTTAGACTTGAAATGTAAGAACTGAAATCAATATTTATGTACAGTAATTGTAGATAATTGATTTCTAAGTATTTTATAACTGTGTGAATTGTAAATACTAGTATTAGATTACTGAATAATCCTTCCTCCTTACCTATCATGCACGCTACCACCAAATTATTATGAACGTTTGTGTTTTAATAACAATAATAATAAACTTGTTTGTAATAATAATAACAGATTTATTTATTCAGACTGGGTCTACAGTGTTAGTATACAGTTTTTCTTAATCTATCGTCAAGAAACCATTGAGTATAGCTGACCCATAGCCTGCTCGTGTAAAAGGTTTGACATTATGCCTTAAACAGTGTTATTTTAACTTCATCACTACAACTAGCATTGCCCTGCGCTCCCGTTCAATGTCCTTTTGATCGTCAAGATATTTAAATTCGTGGACCTTCTTCAATTCAACTTCATTTAATTTTATAGGTCTCTTGATGGACAATTACCGCGTGACTTGAAAACCATGTAAATAATTTTTAGGCAGTTATACCCTCATCTGGTGGCGGCCATTTGTTGAATATGAATAGTGCGTCCCCACACTATTATATTGTAAACCAAATACTACCCCATCACTATGATTGTGACGTTTCTCTCCAATAAAGTAAGTCAAGACAAAATGGTGGCTATAATATTTATCATCCCGAAAATTATCTAATAATTAAGAAAACCTTGTCTTTCGTTACTATTTTAAAACTAAAAAGCCAATAGCACGCTTCCACTGCGCCACCAAGAAATTTCACGGCAGAAAATCAGAAATTACGTCACCGGCTGCGGTCGGCATCGTCACACTTAAAAAAACTAAGAAAACCGTGAGTAAAACATGGATAAAATGCGGGAGGGCGATCCATTTTCCAACTGGAAATTAAGATTTTTACTATTATTGCAAGAAAAAGATGTACACTACACTGTCGACAAAAGTACCGTTAAAGGTTACCGGTAAAACGTTAACAAAGACGCTTATAAAAAGGCCGATAACAAGGCGAAATGTTTCATTGTACTACAAGAGTTCTTTATGGAATTTTATTCTTTAATAGGACAATTGAATGCAATAAATTGCTCAATTGAAGAGGTTGACAAAATATGTTACTTATTGGCTGCAATGCCCCAAGAATATGGAGCAGTGATTACCTAAATTGCAACAATGTCCAGTGAAAAAAACCCTTAGTATTGATTTCATTAAATCTCGATTATTAGATGCTGAAATAAAGTGATGATTGTTTCACATGTGGACTGCGAGGACATAAATAATTTCAATGTAAGAAAAGGATGGAAGGATCAAATATAGGACAAAGTCTAACACTGCAGCATGGACAAGGACAGTTATACCAACACGGACGTGGAAAAGGATACTCACACAGACGAGGACATAGTAGGAGATCATGGCAAAGGAGACAACCTGTTGTTTCCCGCGATATGATTTGACAACTGAGTGACAGCGCGCCTTTTTGTGTGTATTTCCCTAGCGTATTTTCACTGTTATAAAAACTTTTACGAATCACAAGCGAGCTTTGTACAAAAACTCTGTTTTCCAATAATTCGACAATGTATTTCATTGTTACATCAAAAGAAGAGCTTATTACCTACTCAAACAAACCCAAAGGAATAATAGCTTACCTTACAACTTTCCACAAAACCCATGCGAGGACGAGAGACGAGAGCAAATCGTGCAATGGAAGAGACAATAGGTGAAGGTTATTAACAGCATTTGGAGAAGAGGAAGAGTATAAACAGAAAGGAAAATGAGGTAAAATTAAATTTATTATATACACAGGTGCCACCGACCATATTGTAAAATAATATTATAAGAGTAGTGAGTTCGATGTAAAATAATGTGATGAAATTGAAAGTACAAGGGCAGAAATATATTTACCTAAAACTTGAGCGTTTAAAAAAATGACTCATAGTAAACTTAATAAATATTTTTTTCTATGATTTATCATTACTCTACCATGTGTTGTATAAGCCTTATAAGAAATAGGATATTTTCGAAGAACTTATTTGACCTAAGTACGTAATGTGTGACATATTCGCCATTACGTATAACTGACTAGGGATGCGTCATGGCATTATTATATTATGGAATGTTTTATCCAAGATCGATTTCATAACGTTGGCTGATATACCTACCGAAGGTTTACCATTATGAATTTGAACTTACTTCTGCATACGGGTTCACTCGTATGATAGAGTGACTAAATCAACATAATGAGAAATCATTTAGAATATTTTTGACCCTTTTTGAACGATTTTTGCTACACTAAATAAATGGAATTTAATTACGATATTGTGCGAAGGAAAAAATACAATATACTGCCCAGAATTATGAGATAAAGACATTGTCGATGATAACTGCACATAGACATACATCGATATTTTCAAAATGTCGATACGTCGACGTTTGGATCTTGTCGAGTTCCGCACTCACCAGTTGTCACACTTGTCGTTTGACACTCACACGACCATTGCTTCTGCCTTGAAGTACATTTATTCGACCTGGATTACATGTTTATTGGACTCGAGATAATTTCTTCGGTGACTCGAACATTCCCAAGGACTCCAATTGATTGCCTAAGTGACGACAGTTTTTGCTGGGTATATGGGACTAAGATTGTGCTTTACTGTTTGGATTTGTTATTTTGTGCATATTACTGGTGCGATGGTAAATAGAGCTACAGGAATCTTGTGTGTCAACTGCAACATATGCGGGAATAAACTACGCCGATATCCAGCGCTGAACCTTGGCACAAGAGTTACTGCTTTGCTCTGATCCTTGGTGTGCCCACAAATTGTCAGACTATTTTATACAAAAATGAGAGTTGCAATAGAATCAAACATATTTTATGACATCCAATATTAAAATACTTTCATGTGGTACTAAAAGATATATTAATTAAGTATATAACAATTTACGTTAAGTGGAGAACAATCTTATAGGACAATAATATCTCTTTGTTTTTAGATTGCCAATAATATATAGGCAAAAAAAAAGATATGTATCCCAACGTAACTTGCACCTGTAATCACTATGAATCAAGAACTCATATTAAGGTGCCATTGTATATGCACATACCTACTAGATCACCACTGATCCATTTCCCTTGCACACTTTGTTTTGTTGAGTTTTGAGTGAATATATGTATATCTATGTATATAGATCAACAAAAAAATGCTGACTGAGAACTGACACCTGGTTTGTACCTGTTTAGGACACCTGTAACAAGATAACACGGGAATTACTCGATCCCAACAAGAGTATTTAGTTTATCTTTATTTAATTTGTTTACCTTGGGTATAACAGAACCGTTTTTTTTTTAGATTTCTTCGAATCGGTCACGAAAACAGAGAAAAATTGATAAAATTTGTCCAAAAATATCGGAATGAAGATACATGGCTACCGAGTGGGTATTCCTATATAAGTTCAGACCACTTTAAAGATGATGATAAATATATTACAAAGGGAGGGGCGGTCGTATCTTAAGAAATGTGCAGTACCCTACGATAAGGTGGTTTCGACATCAGTAAAAACAGAATTATCAGGATCAGTTTCTGAATCAGTAAGTGATTCGGCATCACTTTTTGACCCCTCGAAAAATAATGTAAAAAAAAAATATATTAAGAGAAAGCACAGCGAGAAAAAAACTTGATATCAGATTCAAATACATCACATACACATTCAAAATTCAACGTCTAAATACATATTTGCAGAAAAAATGTGAATTTTATAAATTAATGGTCAAGAATTAAAAAGAAAAATTTGGATTCGATTCACATGTGGAACATGATCTAATGTCTAAAGCTGAAATCGTTGAGCTGCACAAATCCTTCACTAAAAGAAATATACGTACCAGACATACTTTATTGTATACTGCACCACTGCGAAAATTTGCACTGACCCTGCACTAGTACTCTCCAGCAGCCTATAAATACGTTAGACACACTTATAATAAAGCTCTTCCGCATACCAGAACAATATACAGGTGATATTCAACGGTCGACGCCGAACCAGGTTTTACTACTAAAGCCTTTAGAATTTTAAAGCAAAAATGCCAAATTAACAAAAGGCCTGGTACTTTGTTCTTTGGTATTCGACAAAATTGCGATTGGAAACTGGGCTTAGTTAATTTTGGAACTGGTCCTGTAGAAGGTGAAGAAGAAGATAGCAACTCTAGCTTTAGTATTTATGCTAGTATCAACTGAAAATTGGAAACTGCCCATTGGATATTTTTTAATAGTCGGCATTAGTGCAGAGAGAAAAGCAAATTTAATAAACAGGCTCAGAAAAGTGTCACGAGGTGTAACTGTTGCCAGTATCACTTTTGATGGCTGTTCTGCAAATTTAAAAGCCGAAGAAATCTTGAGATGTGAACTTAGCAATCTAACCAATTTAAAAACTTACTTTCCTCATCCAAGCACATCAGCAAAAGTTTGCATTTTCATTGATCTTTGCCACGTTATAAAATTAATTTGAAACATTTTTTTAAAAAAGCGATTAGTATCTTCTTTATCTATATGTACGATAAAAATAAAAGGCAAACAAAGTGGCTACTTCTTATTTATTTAAATCAACTTCAGCAGAGTGAGCTAAGGCCAGCTTTGCAAATAAATTAACACCGCGTCATATTCTAATCATATTATGAAGGTAAAGCCACGCTTAACAATTCTGTAGCGAGCTACAGAATTGTTAAGCGTGGCAGGAGCTTTATTACTTTGTGTAGCGGACCTTAATAATGTATTGTCATAATTAATATTTTATTTTTATTTTATTTTGTACTGTGTAAACTTATTTATTATGTTTTAAATTATTTTATATAATTATAATATGTTTCGCGCAAACCGACAAAAACAACTAGATTGTTATTAGTGATTGCATCGAGTGCAACGTCACAGCGGCCGCAGCGCGGCGGCGAGCCGAGAGCTCTGTACAGACATTCCTAAGCCGCCGCCGCTCGCCAGTCGTGGCTTGCACCCGACGCGAATAACATTGCTACCGCTTGTAGTTTGGACTGTCCTATTGTTTGTGAATATTTTCGTAATCTATCTAGTATTCTCTCACCTTCTGTTACGTGTATATTTCTTCTTGTGTGTTTACTGTAAAACTGTTGTCTATACTTCCACTCAGTGCCTAATACATCTAACTTTCTTCTACTCTTCCTGTGGACTTTTATTTCGCCTCTTACCGTGAGTACCCACTTACGGCACTACACACAGTGCCCCATACTTTGTGATTAAGTTTTAAATTCAAGTAAATTTAAATAAAAAAAAATTTAAATTGTTCAGCCACTGTTAACTTCATAACATTAATGAATAATTTTTTTGCCTTCCTTTCCTTCCTGCCCCGTCCCTGATACTGATGTGTGGGGACCTTAAGTCAAAAATATTTGCTACTGTGCAAAACCATGAGATGAAGATGATAACGGAGCAGCAGAAATATAACACTGCTTCCAGGAGTCGATATTTGCAAATGTACCAACGGATACAGTAATATTACAAACTGGATATTCATCGCAGTCTATTTCAAGCTCCATTGCAACACCTGTCATAATGTCGCAGCCCGTTTTAAAACCCAAAACACCATGTCACAATCCAACACCGCACAAATATACATTCAACATAGTAATGTACAGGATTTTATTAGAAGCTGTTCAGACACTTAATAAATACGTGGGTTATACGAATTTAATGTTTTACCATTCGGACTTAAAACAAGTTAAGCAGTGTTTGAACCTACCATTGATAAAGTCCTAGCAGGACTTAAATACAAAAATGCAGTGGATTACGTAGATAACATTATTACATATGGAAAAACCTTCGAATTTATATCAGTTTTAAATGAAATATTTAAGCGATTGGAAAAAACTTACTTAACACTGAAACCAAGCAAATGTAGCTTTCGTTATTCCAAAATATCTGTGTCCATCCAGATCCTAAGAAATTAGAAGCGGTGAAAAAATTACAACTACCGAGAAATACTAGTCAGGTAAAATCGGTATTAGGATTATTCAGTTATTATAGAAAGTTTATAGATCATTTTGCGAAAATCACTCTTCCACTAACTTGCTTATTAAAGAAAAATACTAAGTTTATTTGGGGAGATAGACAGAAATTAGCATTTAAAATAATAATTAAAAATTTAACTAATCCTGCTATTTTAAGATTATATTCTCATGAAGAAAATATAAAGACAAGATTATTCGTAGATGCGTCGGGAGAAGCATTAGGTGCTTGTTTAATGCCATTCATGTCTAAAGTCATTCAACTTTACATCCTACCGCGTATGCCTCGCGTAAATTATCCGATGATGAACGTAGATATTCAATGACGGAGAAAGAATGACTCGCCTTGGTTTGGGCACAAAAAATTTTCAATCATTATTTGTTTGGAATAAAGTAACAAATGGTTACAGACCATAAGGCCGCGCGCACTTTGGACACGTCTTCGTACGAATGTTACTCGTGCGGACACGTACGAACGATCCCGACATTCCTAGTACTATGGGAGCGCGCAGACTGGGTGCGAGTTAGTCGTGCGTATACGTACGTGTAGTTCAGACGTCCGAAAACAATCCGAACTTGTTGGGATATTAAAACACATTCGTACATTTTAACATAAGAAATGGATGTGGAAAAGTTAATTAACCTGACTCACATAAATGTTTGTGGGACTAAAGTGATTCCAGTTATCACTTACGTGACCTTCAGCGCAAGACATGGCGAGGAATATCCGAAACGTCTGGTATGTAAATTTATTTCATTTATTTATGACAAACAGATAGATCGAGAAAAATAGTTTTTAAGTGCATCCCTGATGTTGTGAGCTCACGTTGTGCTTCTATTCTCTCCTGCAGTCATGAATCTGTTTTTATTTTCATTTTATGGTCGTGGTGATTCCATAGGCAATTCATGAATACCTTCCTTATCAATTATTACGTTATGAAGTAAACGTATACACTTTATTATATTATCGGCTTTTAATAACAATCACCACTTGCTACTCAAAATACCAAAGGCACACTCAACAACTTGCCTTGCATTTGTTAAGAGTTTGTTAAATATTTCCTCTTCTGGACCCAAATTTCTTTGGGGATAAGGGCGCATGTATCAGTTATCAATATAATTAATATTGCTTCAGAGCCTTTTCAATTGTACTCCTCAAATAAGCGACATCCCTCCTCATAACCTCTCGCGCAAAGTGAAGTTATGACATCAGGCATCAGGGGATGTTAATATTATGAAAAAAATTCAGAGAATTTTTTTTCGGTAATATTGCATAATTTTCACGATTTGATTATTTTTGACATACATGTTTGAGATGTCATAAACATTGTCATGATAATGTTTTTTTTTCTCTTCTCATAATTTCTTTTTCCTTTGAGGACGTATGCAAATAGTTTTGATGACATTAAACCTTAAAAGAATTATTTCCAGAATTTAAAAGGGTGAATCACTTTTAGTATAAAGGGGACCTTGGATATTTGTTTGGGATATTGTACATATGTTATTTGTTTACTGATCCTGATATAATTTTTTTTCATGGAAATGAAGAAAGAAAATAGATTGGTTCAGTGTGATTAGGGTTCTCAACGCACTTGCGTTGGCCTTGGTTGTAATACTAACTAGCTGACTAATGTAATTAAATTTTAGTGCTGGGGGTCTGTTATTCGGTGGTTTTTTAACCCTTAACCAGGCCCCGGTACGATTCGGTCCCACATCTTTTTTCGTTGTCCTTTCCAGACTCTGGTAATATAAACTCCACAATTTATAAAAATGGCTACCCTAAATATATTATCTATGGGTCCAGAATAAAAAACTGTGCATCCGAACGCAATTGTCAAAGTGACAGCCATTTGATTTCGTGAGTCAGTTGCGCGCTTCTGTTTTCATAGCACAGTGAACATTTTTATTAATAATGTCGAAAAAACAAAAGGTAAGTCGTGTAATTTTTGGATATGTTGTAGATTATTTGTTTTTCTTGTGGATTTAACATATTTTTTTGTAGATTATTGTAAATATTTGTCACAATATCTTCCCAAATGTTGTGGGACAAATGTGGACCGTTGCCTGTTAACGTTTTTGTTTTGTGGGACTTATGCTACCTTTGCCTGATTATGATTTTATTATTTTAGAAAACCGTTAAAGACCACGAAATTGAGAACATCCTCCAATATTGGCAGTCGTCGGAAGATAGTAGCGACGATGACGATTGCAAGGCGAGTCTTAAAGATTGCTATTCTCAAGTTATGGACACTGCTTTAGACAACATGCAAGGTATTTCGAATGACGATTTGTTGCATATACTTGAGGGTAGTCCTGCACAAGTACAACTGTTACAAGAAAATGACCACTATTTGTCAAATTCAGACCAGGAGGTTCTGCATGTCGACAAGAAATATAAATCACATCTTTTATCGAAATTTTCACTTGCTGATGCAATGCTGGGTCCATCACAGGGCGACACAGAAGCTTCATCTAAGCGTCCACCAAAGCGCACACTACCTACTTTTATATGCACATGCAGAGATTGCTTGTCTCAGCGTCCACCAGCACACGACACACCAGAACCTGTGGCCAGCACATCCCAGTTTTTGCAGACACCGGCACATCTGGACAATGCTGTCTTCGGTCTTTCCCAGCTTTCACCTACGCTACCTGGTACCAGGACGATTTCACCTGATGTTTCACCAGAATATACATTTCCGTATAACACCGCGACAACTTCATCTCAACATCTGCCGAAATCTAAGTTTCCACATACCAACAGAGAAAGTGTGTCTCAGAGTCTGGGAGATTGTGAGCAAACTCCTGAGGTTATGGTTGAACAAGAAGAGATGGCCATTTCCTTAGCTCCCGACGATGATCAACTTTGTGAGCCAACTTATGCTGAATTACAGGCGAAGCAAAGAAAGTGGCGTACAAAAGTAGGTTACTTTGAAGATCGTGATTTTAGTAGACAGTTACAACCTACTACAAAACACGACAACAGAGGTACCCCATTTGACCATTTTATGGATATGTTCCCTGATGAATTATTTCAGCTCATTGTCGAAAACACCAACAAGTATGCGAGCTTAAAAGGCAGCCAGTTTTGGAAGGATGTAGACAGTAATGAAATTAAGGCATTCTTGGCTATAGTGATTCTTATGGGAATTGCCCCACAATCAGATATCGAATTATACTGGAATTCAGACCCATTTTACAATAATCAGGAAATATCTGGAACAATGCCTTGTAAAAGATTTAAAAAAATATTAGAGAATATACACGTTTGCGATATTACTACTCATTTACCACAAAATCATAAAGATCATGATAAACTTCAAAAAATAAGGCCAATGTTGAACATTTTAAATAAAAAATTTCAAGAAAACGCTAGCAATTCTCAATCACAATCAATCGATGAAAGCATGATAAAGTTTAAAGGTCGTGATTCCAAAAAACAGTATATGCCGGGTAAACCGATTAAACGAGGGTATAAGGCGTGGTGTAGATGTGATGCGAAAACAGGATACCTTTACCAATGTGACATCTATACAGGTAAAGATAAAAATGCCGACAGTGAAGGACTGGGTTACAGAGTGGTGAAAAATCTGTGTGTTAACGTACCAAAGGACACATTGATAGTCTTTGACAATTTTTTTTCCTCTGTCGCTCTTTTGGAATATTTATATTACAAAGGAATATTTGCTATTGGTACTGTTAGACTATCACGAAAAGGACTTCCTGAAGATTTTGTCAAAAAAGAAAGTAAGAAAGAACAACTACAACCAGGAGAATTCACATACAGATACTGTCGACCTGTTGGGGTAGTTAAGTGGAAAGATACTAAAGACGTGACCGTCCTTACAACAGCCGTAAACCCTAGAAAAATAGAACTAATAGAAAGAAGACAAAAGAATGGCGAAAAAAAGAAAATGTATTGCCCATCTGCTATTGCTGATTACACCCGAAACATGGGTGGAGTTGATCATTTTGATCATTACCGTAGCTCATACTCCATTGGACGCAGATCCAAAAAAACATGGCCAAGATTGTTTTGGTTTTTATTTGAGTGTGCTGTAATAAATGCTTATATCATATATCAACATGAAAATGAAACAAGGAAAAACATACATCGAGATTTTCGTTTGCGTTTGGCCAGAAAATTAAAGTCTGAGTACATAAATATTCAAAAAGACAACCCAATAATTTGGAAAAATAAAAAAGGAGGAGTGTTTGGCGTCCCAGATGAATTAAGACTGGGTTACAAAGGGCAGCATTACTTGGAACCCATGACCACTAGAAAGAGGTGCAGATTCTGTAGTACGAGACAGAAGGATACCCGTTCGAAGTACATGTGCCAAATATGTAAGGTCACCCTTTGTGTGTACCCCTGCATGATACATTTTCACCAAACCTCAGAACAACAATGTTGATAGATGAATGTTTATCAAAAACACTTTCATTACATTTTTTATATTTATATTTGAAAATAAAATAGTACTCAAAGTAAAACCACTTTCATTGCAGTGCATCATATATTTATACTACCCCGCCCTATCTCAGCGAAGTACCCCCTGCATTTTGAGTCAATTATTTAACCTAACAAGAAATAAATCCAAGAAAATTATGTTCAAATATTAAGTAGTCGCACTTAGTTTTTTTTTATTTCTTTCCAGACAATGGGAATATGTTGTCCCACGTGTTTTTCCTTTAATTTTCCAAGTCATTTTCCAATTTTCTTTGTTCGTATGCTATAACAATTATAATAGTATATAGAATCAATAGTTGAAAGTAATGTACGTTGTGTAGTTCTCTTGGGCCTGGTTAAGGGTTAAGGTCTCAAATGATTCGCCGACTAGCAGAGGAGATTTTGAATATAATGCAAACCTGAAAGATGAACATAGATATCGATACCTCGGGGCTCAAAAGGCGTAACCGCCATTTTGGCGAAATTGAGTTTTTAATGCAGTCCTACTTATATTTTTCTCCTCTATCGATCTGTATATTTAAAGTCTTCCAATTCGCAAAAAAATGGTATTTACGACCCCATTTTTTGTAGGAAATAAAACAGATATTTTTAGTTTTTGTGTCGTAACAGCAACCACTGTTACTGTTTATAAACGCGAGGGTTGTAAACGACACCATAGATGATACAAATGTTTTTACGCCTACCATTTTACATCATACATTTTATAGGTTTGGGTCGTAAGAGCAATCACTTATATTGATCAATAAATTTGAGGGTTGTAAACGACATACCTAGTAACATAATTGTGCTTACGCCCGAACATATCTATTTTTAAAGACCCTACTATGTTAATTCCCTTGACCATACAGATTTTCTAGACTTCGAAGATTTAGCTAGCGTAACGTTCACACCATCAACTTTAAAAAATATTAAATTCAAAGAGATAAAGACTGCAACTTTTAAGAAAAAATATACAGATTATATTTTTGTAAAATATTCAATGAAAGAAAATGCAACTGAGATCCAAGTAAAATTATCTGAAAAACCACAAAGAAAAAGAAAAGAAAAAGGGAAATGGAAAGGAAAAGGGAAAGGAAAAGGAAAAGCAAAACATAGGGCTATAGATGAAGCTATAGATAAATCTGCACTGGACGTTACAGAAGAAGTGAATTGTACAATTAAGTCTTTATATACAGCGAAGTTACCAATTTCAGCGCCTAAATATAATGACCTAAAAGTCTTTGCGAAAATGGTACCATACCAAAGACCTATCACGTAGAGTATTTGAATCTTCCCTCAAGTGCAAATGTTAGTGATATTTTGGCGGAAACAGACATAGAGGATGGAGAAGACACAGAGAATGAGTTGATTTGATTACCTACGTGTGATCGCGCGTGTATTGCTTGTGACTGACATACCATGCCATAGCATGCAATGTAAGCCTTTAAGATTAAAGTTTATTAATGTTTTGTCGTTTGCCTAAGTTTGTTAAGTTTGCTAATTTTTGAACCAAATATGTAATATTAATTCTAGTTTTGTCTTACATTGCGTAAGAATAGATTAGATGGTACCAAATTTTTGGTTATTTAAATGTGTAATGCACATAACGCAATAGTCACCAAATTACTGAATCTATTGTTGTATCTGAATCCTACTTCAGAAGTTGATTTTGTGTATTTTTTTTTTTTTTTCGTTTTTCTAGGTGGAATATTTTTAATAGTAGCAGTTGTATTATTATTAGCCACACAGAAGATAATTTGTTTATCATAAATTCATAAGTTTTTATCAAACATTCATTATTCAAATAAGGTTAAATGAGACTCTTAAATGAATAATTAGTTTTTTATCAATGTATACCTATGGATACCTAGGTACCGATACCTACCTATGTAGATTTAAGGTAGTTTCTTAATAATGACTGATTATCAAAAGACTAAAATGATTATAATTGATCTCAAGAGATCCTGTTTCCATTAGCTTTAAATATTATTAGCGCCAAATTTTGTGAGGATACCTAACTGTATACCTGAGAAATCGCTCTGAAACGGTTTACCAACAGTCGATTGGTCCATGAACCGTTGGTCAACATTATCTTTAAACTATAAACTTTTCGTCCAATGGACTTTTCATCCACGAACGTTTCGCCAGCATTACTCTACGCCAGTGAATGCTTAACCAACAGAATGTTTTGAACAATAACTTTTCACCCAAAGAACAATTGGCCCATGGACTGTTCCTCAAGAGAACGGTACGTCAGTGAGCGTTGAGAAAGCTGTACAATCCGACTTGGATAGGTTAGGTTAGAAGCTCACTGACGTACCGTTTTCTTGGGAAACAGTCATCATCAACCTAGCGTGTCTCCCGGTTGCTCGTCCCGCCTAGCGCGGGAGATCCCAGGGTCCGCTTTCCTACTTAATCTTGAGAAACAGTCCATGGGCCAATTGTTCTTTGGGTGAAAAGTTATTGGTCAAAACATTCTGTTGGTTAAGCATTCAATGACGTAGAGTAATGCTGGCGAAACGTTCGTGAATGAAAAGTCCATTGGACGAAAAATTTTTGGTTTAAAAATAATGTTGTCCAACGGTTCATGGACCAATCGACTGTTGGTAAACCGTTACAGTTTCCTGAGAAATTATAATATAAAACTAAGAAATAAATAAACAATATTTTGATTAGTAAGTGATTTTTATTTATCATTTTCCTTTCATAATGAGTTATTGAATAGTTTTTAGGTAAGACCGGCAATTAGGTACAGGTAAATCAATAATTATTACTATTAATTCGTTATCTAAGTTGATAAAAAGGTTAAAGTGGACCTAATGGTCCACTTTCCTAAAATGTCTACTCGGTTTCCCACTCGGTCTACTTTCCCCTAATGGTCCACTTTCCTGAAATTGACGGTTACAACCATCACTCATCATAGTCATCATACATCCATTGATTTTTGGGGTGTAAACGGCCCAAACATATAAATTTTCGGGGCGTATAGGAAAGCTATTTTCGTTGCTTTTAAATTTATTCGAAATATAATTTTACAGTGACCTGCATCACAAAAATTTAAGACTTTTGGTCTTAGAATGGTTTGTTTAGGTAAAAAATTGAAAAAGTTATGCTGAAAAAAGGAATTTTGTTTTTGTTTTTTTGCTCTCCTGTAAAATCGACTTTTGGTGCTTACGCCTTTTGAGCCCCGAGGTATCGATATATTATAACTGTTATTTTTCTTTTCTCAGCTGCAGGCCAGATTATTAGATACTTCCGTAAAAGAACAGAAAGCCGAGAAAGGTTGAACTTTTTGTCCCTACTTTATTAGTCATTGTGTGGTGGTTCACTAAAGGAGATATATATTATGATTGACCTGTATGATTGTAAGTATTTCAGGTTCCTAATGCTAAATGACTTAATTAAATATATTTTCATAAATTGTACGCGTCTTCACGTACCCGTAACTTGCATCAAAGTAATAAATAAATAATTAAAATCGAGGAGTTTTGATATCAAATTTGTATACAACGTGATTGATGGACGTTACGGCGCTGAGTTCTGTCACACGCTCTGTGTGAAACACACAGAATAAAAATAAATGAAAATACAATCTAAAACAATCGGCATAGTGAAATTATGCGTGCGAGCGGAATATATTATTTCCGTTTTCCACACTTGTGTCGTTAAACAGATACTTTATAAAAAAATCTTAAACAATATATCGGCAGATTGATATAATAGTGCCATCTAGGTAATCTGTACTTCAATCAACACCAGTTTCTCGTGTTAGGGCAGATATGGTCAAGTACGGGGGTTGCGGTCGCTTCCTGAAACCGGTAGAGGGCGTTAGGTGTTGCGGCTCTAAGTGTAGGGAGGCGTATTTTCACTGAGGTTCACTGAGTGCAAGAAAAACCTTGCAAGGGACAACAAGGCAGAAACGCCGGTCAGAACTGCGTGCAGCCAGGTTAAATTGGAGCGCACCCCCGACGGCGGGGGGGGGGGGGGCGGTAATCCACGCGTCATTTACACGCCACGGGCAATTACGTTTGCCGCCACGACCAGTATAGACCGAGAGCGAAATGTCTTTATCAACGTTGTGTCGACTTTGCTTGGAGAGTAGTAGTTTCTTTATTCGAGATATAATGTTTGGAAAAGATAGTGAACTTCATGATTTGAATAAAAATCGGGATTTAAACAGAGAATTCCACAAGAAATATGAACAATACAGACTATATTGACTGGCCTGTTGGTCTAGTGGTTAGTGACCCTGACTGCTAGACAGAGGTCGTGGGTTCGATTCCCACCCAGGACAAATAATTGTGCGATTATCACGATAATTTGTTCTGTGTCTGGGTCTAATTTATCTATAATATGTATGTATTTAGAAATATATAAGTATGTTTATCAGCGGTCTGGTTACCATAGTACAGGCTCTGCCTAGTTTGGGATCAGACGGCCGTGTGTGAAATGTGTGGAGTTATTATAATTTATATATTTCCAGTTTTTTTTAATATACCCGAATGAGCGTCGGAACCTTCGATAATATTTTTGTGCATGTTCAACCAGAACTAGAGAAAAAGGTGAATGCAGATTTTCGACGAAACATGACATCGGGAACTACATCTCGGAGGGTTATAACATCTCGGCAGAATAATCGAGCTTATTTAGAAGCTATAGATATAAGAAATCATTTCAAAAACTACTTTGTAACGTACTGACATAATTATTTGTACCTAAATGAATAAATACTACCCCTTCACTACTACCTTCACAATATGGAAAATGTATTTAAATTTCTTCCCACAATCTGTTCACTACAATGCTTATATTTATATTGTGGATGACCAGACTTCCAAATAGCTGGTCTAGCTAATATTTCTGCAATAAAAGTTCCGGTGTTCATTTTTTCGCGGCGAATACAATTAAACTGTTTTGGTTCTTACACTATTCGCCGCGTCTGCCGCTCGACACTGTGGCATGCACCGTACTCTTTCATAGATTTGTTTCTGTCCCTCGCCGCACCGCTCGTGCGATTCGCTCGGCAAGTTTCACCGGTCGTCTCGCTGATCGCCGCTACGCGTGACATGCCCAGTACTTTTCCATACATTTGTTTTTATCGCAATACGGTCCACCGTTCACACCGCGCGAATGTCCCATAACCATACCGTATCATAGACGAGTTGAGGGCTGTCCGTGAGGAACTCACTCGCTTTAGGAGGCACATGGAGGACGAATCTGACGACACTGCGAGGCACTCTACTCGCACATAACGAACGAATGGAGGGCCTTGAAGAAAGAATAAAAACTCTAGAGCAGCGTACGCCATAGACGAACTTCGTCAGCAGCTCAATGACAGAGACCAGGATGTGTTAACCAACGATATGGGGATAAATAACCTACCAGAGGCTAACTCTGAGAACCTGGTACACGTCGTCATGGCCATAGAACAGAAGCTAGGTGTTAGAGTGGACGAGCGGGACATTGTCATCGCAGAGCGAGCTGGTAGGCGGCAACTAAATGCGCGTAGTTCGGAAGGGCCCGCGGAGCTGCGGCCGCGACCTGTCGTCGAGCGACTGGCCAGGTGTGACCTGCTGCTCAAAAATGCTCGAGTAAGTCGCGGAGCAACAACAGCAGACTCTTACTTTACTTTTACGGACTCAAATTTATAGTCTGTTGATACTCGTTATTTTGTGTTAGTAACCGGTTAAGTTCCTACATAGTTAATATTTTTATATACAATTTGTGGACTTAAAACATCAGGTATAGATCTGTATCAAATATTTCCTACATCAGGTACTGTAAAGTTTGCATGTGGGGTCTTTTTCATCTCTTAAACAAAATCCAATTCACAAAATGTCAGAAGAACTACAAGCTAGGCTCAAAGCCTTGGAGGCTGAAAATATGGCCTTGCAGGAACAGATCAGGAAGAACCAAGAGGTCTTTAAAGTAGCAGTAAAACTACCCTCCTTCTGGTCCACCTTTTTTTTTTTGCTGACGAGGTGGAAGATCCTCATGGATGTCCTCCGCCCTTGGGGGGAGGGCGAAGGGGTCTGTCGGACTCTTACCGACTAAAAACCACCCCGGTGTTCCGCTACTTGCCTATGATCAGGGGAGCGAAAATCGCTATTGCATTCTTCCGCAGCCCCCGATAGGCATTGACCCGTCTCACCCTAGACGGGTCCCGTCACCCGATGCGACCATCACCCGTCGGCCGCACTCCTCTGAGAGCGCGCGCGGAACACTGCGCGCTGCCTCTCGGGCCTGTATCTGTTCGGACGACGACTTCCCCAAAAAGTTCGCCGTCCGCAGGCCGCACCTGCTGAACCACTGGCTCAACCACAACTATCTCCTTGCCTATTCGAACAAGAGCCAAGCCCCACACGCAAAACTTCCATACACCATAATATTTTAATTTTCTTTTCTTTTTTAATATTTTAATTTTCTCCGTAGGGGGTGGTGTGGCGATCGTGCGATCGCCTTCTCACTCACTTATTTTAAGTTATAGTAGTTAGCGTGTAAAAATTGGCAACACTAGTTTTATCCTCGCTGCCATTTTTGTAAGATTGAGCACGAACATTTTCTGTTAAGAGTAAAAAGTTGTTATAAGAGTTAATAGAAGTTTTAGTGAGGCCTGTGCAGTTTTCTTTCCTCCGTATTAGGCCCTGCAAATTAAATTCAAGAAGGCAATCGTGTGATTTCCCAAAGACTTATTTCGCCTATTAACCCCATTAATATAAGTATTCCTACGCCTAATTTTAATTTTAATATTATCAATGATTCATGTTGTACATTAAACAATACACCTGGTGGTTTACCAAATAATGCGATTCCCATTCCCAAGATAAATAATATATATTTAGATGATTTAACCATAAAGAATCACAATGATAACCTGTTCTCAGATTTAAACAAGATTATTGAGAAAAAACCTATAACTCCTAAACTACGGGACTCATTATTTCGTATCCACTTCAATAATTTATTTTATTGTAATTACTTATATAATATTTAGATTATTTAAAATGGTTTATAGATAAAAGTCTAAGTTTAAAATTTCAATTCCAAATCCGACCTCTACCGATGATAATGATAACTCTAAAATACGCAGAAATTCACCCATACCATTGCCGCGATTAAGGGAAGTCGCATAATTGCTAATGCTTCCCTGAACTTCGATTTTTTCCCGAACTTCAGTTTTCTGCGGGGGTTGTTACACCCCACTAATGTAAGCAGTCGACCTGACCAGCAATCTCACGTCTTGCTGAGCCAGCAATAGAAACCATGATATAGGACTTAAATACGGGGGAACAGTCAGTCTACTTTCAAACTCGGCTCGGGTCGGATACCCAGTTCCTTTTCTAAATCATTGCCAAATCATTGTGTCCCTTCGTCCAGCATACTCACCATGGAATCCTGATATTTCATGAATGTCAAAAAACTGTTCTGAAATAGTGCTAAATAGTGCCCAAAGGAAAAAAATAGTGCTCTTGTACTTGCGAAGTTATAGCCATAGTTCGATGAGTATGCTGGACGAAGGTTTCGCCCAGCATACTCACCTCCTCCGTCCGGAGAATCTGTATACGCTTCAAACATAATTCATACTTCAAAAAATAGTTCCCAAATAGTGCCAAACGGTGCCCAAAAAGAAAAAACAGTGCTCGAATAACTTCGGAGTTATAGGCTTCGTTCAGTGAGTATGCTGGGCGTAGGTTCTACGCCCAGCATACTCACCTCAGTGCGCGAATATCGAACGAGCTATAGGTACAATTTACGTCTCAAAAAATTGTGCTTGAAATAGTGCCCAATATCAGTCCAATTTTTGCTTGACTTTTGACCTAGAAAACCATTAAATTTGATTGTAAACTTCTACATACATTACATTGAGTACAGTCGAATACAATATTATTAACTTTCTTTCTAACAATTTTTGTCTTGTGTAAATTATTAATTGTCTATGTAAGGGAGTATTTACTTTAGAATCGCAATATTATTAATTACACATTATTTTAATAATACTTTATAATAATATGATTAAGCCTTCGCGCGTCGCATGGGACCCCGGTAGCTAGGAACAATGATTTTATATATTTTGTCTAGATCACGGCGCTTGAAGGATTAAGATATCAAATGAAGTAAATCATGCATGAAAAATAAAGTTGCTGTTATTAATGCTTACATTACAACTGACAAAATTATTCAAAATAATCATTTTCCGGATCAAGGACGGTACCACAACGTTTACGGAATTGACCTGTATTCCTCATGTGATAAAGTTCAATATAGTGTGGCAGTAATGGATGCACGTACGGTCAATAGGTATGGGGCTTACGACGCGCGGCGCCCGCGACGCAAATGAATATGTTTATGTTTAAATACTAGATGGCGCTGCCCTAACATCTTACGATTATTAGACAAGACTGATCTGTATTTTGAAGGTGATAAGGGTCCATTTTGTGTCACAAAGCAATCGAAACGAACAAGCGCTTCTCAGTTTCTTTGTTTGTTTACTTCGTCGCACATCATTATAATAACGCCGGCTTTTGAGTTTGACTACATAGTGGGTTGCAAAACCAAACAATGTGTTGGTGATGTCATTATTTACCTATATAAAATTGTGTATCTAGTACGTAATCAATATAGGAGCTGCACCCAAATCAGTAAGTATATTTCAATTTATAATAGTGGCATTTAACTAAATTGATTTTACACTCATTCATTAATTGCACTGTAAAACTAGGTAGCAAGCGAGTTGTTTTTTACAAAAACACGTTCATTTTTTCGTTGAATATGACACTGTACACTTAAAATTAAGGACATGCTTAAGAAGTTTTAAAAATGGGTACCTACTTAGTTACTTTTTTAAAGGTTTGATGTAGGTAGGTACACACATAATAACGTAATGTAACTTGTTTGTTTATCTAATTGGATCTCAAATACCTATTTATATACCTACTTCTGCGGAGGCCTGGTTTTATCCTCCAATTCTACTGGAAATGAAACACTGTCTTATTTGCTAGGATATAATTTACTTTTCTTCAATTTTTTTATTACAAGCTTGTCCTCGTTACCCGTCAGGATCTGTTCTCGTCTTAAGTTCACGTTAGTTACATTTCAATATCGAAATAGGTAGAATCAGTCAGCGCGAGCGTCGGTAGTAAGTATAAACGTAACTATAGAATTAACACAGATGTATTTTTTAGATAATATGACGTGAAGTGAAGACTATTACCGATTGTCATCCGGCGAATGCACTTAAACTTTTAAGTGTCGTCAACCTATTCATCACATTTTCTATGGGAGTTGTGACTTCGGGAAATCGTCTTCAGCCTCGTGTTTTGCCCCTTCGCTATTTATAATAGAAATCACGCTAAAATAATGGAAAACACGTAAGTGCTTAAGTACCTTTAGAGGAAGGCTGGAGCCTGTCATACCTATATTAAATTATTTAAATACGTGTTATTTTCAGATTATCTTGAAGACACAATGTTTACCACGTTAGAAGACAACTTTTTCTGACTCGTACTGCGTGAGCGGTGGGGCCCGTTATGTTTTTTACATCTATAGTTGGTATTTTCAGGTAATATAGGTAGTATAAGTACACAAGTGTTCATAATGTTATTGATGTTGATTTATATGTTAGTTAGTTAGTTGTTATTTCATATTATGTTAATATTGAAAACAAATGGCATAATAATTTGTGATAATTCTTGTGAATCTAACGACATGGATCAGCAAGGAAAACGAGGGCCTAAACCAAAGGTTTCATTAGAAACGCAAAAATTAGTAATTTCAGAATTCAAAGATGACTTTTTTAAAAATATTCCTTCCGCAAATGACTCAATTTATAAACAAATTCAAACACGGTTAAATTACAAAATGAGTATTAAATCAATCATATTAAGCATAAAACGAAATTACGAATACTTTTTTGGTGTTGATAAAAAAGAAATAATTCGTAATAATGATTCTAATTTGATAAATCAAAAGTCTACATCGTCATCAAACGAAAGCATTAATAGTGTTTCGGAGAACACCAGTACGCATACATTTTATATGGATACAATAACTTGGGATAGTATTAAGCCTCAAAGGTATTTTTATCACCGAAATAGCAAAATCGCCCCTGGTAGTCTGTATAATGTCAGACGTAAATTAAAACCAAACCAATGGACTAATGTAATTCAAATGCATCTATGGAAAGAAATAAGATCTTTATGCACTTGGTGTTTTAAAAATAATATTGTGAAAGACAATTACGAAATCAAATGCACAGGATATTGTAATCAATGTCACGCAAAAATAATTATAACAACTAACTTAGAAACGGAAAATTTAATTAAACTAGAATGTTGCATAATTAATGAAAATAAAAAGTACTCTCATAACACCAGTAAAAAAAACCGATTACGGTATTACCAAATAAGGGAATTAGGTGAAAAATTACAACACGAAGCAGCAGCTTCTATAAGATATAAATTAGCCTCAACTTTAATGAAGAAAAATGACAAGGAACCTCCAGTATTGCCAAAATTACAAACACTACATCGAATTAAACATGAAAATAAAAAAGTTGATGTTTTCCATCCCAACCCAATATTGTCACTTACTTGTATGTGTGTTTCACCACCTTTTGATAAATGTGTTAGATATGTTTCTGCTTTTCCATTTTATACATTTTACTGGACGGACGATCAAAAGAATTATTATAAAAAATGCCAAAAAGAGTTTAATTATATTAGAGTTTCTATAGACGCAACAGGTTCTATATTTAATAAAAATCTTCGGCCTGTCGTCAATGAACACACACAACTATCTCAAGAGTCGCAAAGTCCTATATTTTTGTATGTTATGATGACAGATACAACCGTTAAAAGTAGCGTGCCAATTTCACAGTGTATATCAGAAAGTCACTCTTTAGATACTATTGCTAGCTGGTTACAATCTTGGTTGGCTAATGGAAAACCTCCAAATGTAGTAGTAACTGATGATTCCGCAGCTTTAGTAGGTGCGGTGGTAAAAGTATTTTGTGGTTATAAATCCACCTCTGACTACTTAAATACATGTTTTAATATTTTAGAAAATAGAACCAAAAAAATTCCAACCTGTTATGTTCGCCTTGATACTTCGCATTTCATAAAAACATTGTACAATCAAAGTATTTTCAAAAATATAGACACTAGAGTAACAAAATTTTTTGTTGATTGTATGATTCTGATTAAAAAATGTGTTTCATACGGAGAGGTAAAGAAAATTATAGAAAATGTTTATATTATAGCAAATAATAAACACCGCGGCAGTAGAAATGGAAATTTAACACGGTGTGAAACGGCGATTTTAGAATTAAAAAACCGGATCAAAACTAATTTGCAGGAATGTGAAATACAAAATGTAGATTCGGAAAATCACGTTCCAATTAAACATTCTTTATGGGAGGGATTAGATAAAGAAGAAAACCCGCTTCTGAAAATGTATAAAGATCTTGAGGAGAAAGAAGATTTAATTAAACAATTGTGTGATCAAGAAACTGAAATCGAAAATATTTATTACTTGCCGGAAATAAAGGACACTTTGATTAGGATTCTTAAAAAACTTCCACTATGGGGAAATATAATGATGACTTATTTTAACAGTAATTATTGTACTCCAACCAGTTCAAATGTAGAAAGTTATATGAAAGACGTAAAAAAGTTATTTTTTAAAACAAATTCAAATAAGTACCGCGTAGATGAGTTTATTATTAAACACGAGCCTTTGATAACCGGTTCCATACGCTTAGCCAAAAGTGACTTGATTGATGTTCAAGAAGGAACTGAAAATATTGTCGATGAAAAAAATGAAATAAGTGACCATAACACACCACAAATAAATACTCTCGTCAATGATGAATCATTTTATGAAAACTCAATTTTTAGGAGCGAACCAAATTATATTGAAGACTGGCGGGGACTGGTGTCTAAACAGAAGAAAAATAAAAAACGAATCAATCGTCGTACAAAATTACATATTTTACAAAACGGCAGTGTTTCTACTTCAGGAACATACAGATTCACGTTTATTAATACGTGTGCTTTTGATTCCGTGGTCCAAAGTTTTTCAATTGCATATTTAGATAGACCTAATATTAGAAAATATATCAATGATAAAAAAAACGATCTTTCACAACTGACCAGAAGTTTGATCACGTATGACAATCTAAAGAAAATAACTAAGAAGGCTAGAAAACCAAAAGATATTTACACTACTCGTTCTAAGGTATTGGCTAAAATATATGATACTGTGGAATCCGATTTTAGTAGTTGCAAAAATTGTGAGTGTAATGTAACTTTTATAATAGATAACATACAAAGTTATGGTTTTTATAGTGCTAATAGATACTTAAATTGTACAAACCAGAACTGTGAAATCAATAAAGGTTCTGGCACAAAATGTAGTTGGATTCCAATAAATGTAAACATATTGACGACTCAAGGTATTGGAGCCCTTAATGAAGCTCTATTAGTAAATGATACTGAAAGGAAATGTAAATACCAATTATGTAACGGTAAAAACGCATACAAATATGAAGTACTAGACTTCGTATTTATTGAAATTAATACTTCAATTGAAATAGAAATTGATGAAATTCCTAAAGAGATCATAATAAACGGTGACACCTTTAAAATTCTGTCGGTAATAGATTTTACAAATGGTGAATCAGGACGCATGGGGCATTACAAGTCAAAGTGCTATCGATTGCTAAAGAGAACTTGGAACTGCTATGATGACCTTAGTAAAAAAGTTTGTAGTAATTCCCAATATACTGTACCACACTGCATTATTTATACGCGAATGTAAGATGAAGATCGGTCCTAACTTGTTAGTTCCTATTTTGTTATTGTTTGTTTGTTTTTTTTTTGTTCTTGTAAAAGTTATTTTATTAATAACTTACAGAAATGTGATTATAAACTGTGATTGTTAATTTGTAATTACTATAGGGTATTTAATATTAATAAAAAAAACGTGATTATAAACTGTGATTGCTCAATTTATACTTATTTGTAAGATAATTTTATTGTGATTAAAACGTTGTAGCAGTAAAACAAAGTACAAGTACCTACGTGTTATATTTTAGAAAGTTTTACCAATATTTGGCTAAACATTTTTTTATATGTATATTATATACAATATTAAAACTACAATTTTTTCTATTTACATTGATTATATTATGAATGTTAACAAAAGCTGTGAACTAGTTAACTAGAATTCTGATTACTTTGGCCCTTTAAATAGTAATAAATAACGTAAGTAATTAAAAATGTTTTTTTATTGCTAAACCTTTCATTGATGAAACTATTGGAAAGAGTTTTAAAAATTTGTATAACTATGTCACAGTACTAGTTTTGACTGGTTATAAGTTTTGCCTGCAACATATATACAAAAAGAAACTGTATAATTTCCTTTTTACAATTTTTCAAGATATTAATTTTATTGGCTGCAAATGACTGTTTTTATTCAGACAAACACACAATGCAATGAAGTAATAGACTTCATTTACGCTTAAAGTTTCATTCATTTATTATTATTTATAAAATATATAATAATGCATTTAATCGAAAGTTTTTGACATGTGAGAAAATACCATAATTATTTCCAATAACATGAAGTCTACAATTAGAAAGTTTAATATTTTTGTCCAAAAACATGTGTCGACGACTGTACCCCATTTTACGTTAGTATGTAGAAGTTTACATTAAAATTTAATGGTTTTCTAAGTCAAAAGTCAAGCAAAAATTGGACTGATATTGGGCACTATTTCAAGCACAATTTTTTGAGACGTAAATTGTACCTATAGCTCGTTCGATATTCGCGCACTGAGGTGAGTATGCTGGGCGTAGAACCTACGCCCAGCATACTCACTGAACGAAGCCTATAACTCCGAAGTTATTCGAGCACTGTTTTTTCTTTTTGGGCACCGTTTGGCACTATTTGGGAACTATTTTTTGAAGTATGAATTATGTTTGAAGCGTATACAGATTCTCCGGACGGAGGTGAGTATGCTGGGCGAAACCTTCGTCCAGCATACTCATCGAACTATGGCTATAACTTCGCAAGTACAAGAGCACTATTTTTTTCCTTTGGGCACTATTTAGCACTATTTCAGAACAGTTTTTTGACATTCATGAAATATCAGGATTCCATGGTGAGTATGCTGGACGAAGGGACACAAATCATTTTGTACTTTTAATTCAAATATAATATAACCTTCGGACAAACAAATAGTTTTTTTTAAAAAGCTTTCTGCGAGGTCCCGTGTAACAGATCGATGGTAGAATGGATTATCACCCACGATCTACCGTGAACATGATACTCGACATGATAGCTAACGTACCGGACTTTCGAAATGTTAAGTCTACATTATACAACTGTAGAAATAAGGGGGCCGGAACGAGGAAAATGTTTTTTAATAATAATAAAGAGGTGGAAGTATCATCCGTATACAAACATTTTTTGGTGGCTGATTACTACTACAATGGAGATCGCATTTTGGTATTTAGTAGTGAGTGGTCCATACAGTTGTAGGCTACGGCAAAAATTTTTTTAGATGGTACCTTCGCTATTTGCCCCGAACCTTTCACTCAATGACCATACACTGTGACATAGGAAGCACAATCCTGTATACCAATATTTTCCCCGTATTGTACGTACTGCTGCCAAACAAGAAAACTGAAACATACAAATCAATGTTTCAACTCATTAATGCCGCGTTTCTTTATTATTATTATTATTTAAATAATGCATTAGCAGATCCTTGATCTGATGCATGCATATCACTGCACTTGTGTTCAAGTTTGTTTTTTTAAGTGTTCATCAAGTCTATTTTTAAAACTGTTCCCTGATTGTGCACTAATTACATTTTCCGGTAAACTGTTCCACATGGTCACCACCTGATTTGGCAAAAAGTTTCTTCTAGGATTGCTAGCAGACGGAGACCTATAGAAACGATTCGTTTTGCTTACGGAAAACGATTTTGCTTACGGAAAACGAATCGTTTCTTTATTATACTAACGCGGCATTAATCTACAGTAAAGCATCCGTACGGAGTGGGATCCGGCGCACATCTATATTAATAATTCGGTCAGGGGGTACGGTAGACTCGATTGAAACCTTACCTGAATAATAAAACTTCATCATGTTCTTTAATGATGTCTTTGATATTTTTAACACGAGAAGACTGACTCAACATGGTTTTAATCACCCACTTTCCTTAGAAAACAAAGATGAAGTTTACACATTCTTAAAACAGATGAGAGAATACATTTTGATTTTAAATATAAAAATTACCCGCAAAAGAACGTACCAGGACAGCCAAAAGTCTGTAAAATTAACTATTAAAAGTTATAAACCAGTGCGTAAAACCCAATACGGGGGGCCAATACGGGGTTTTTAGGGATATTGATATGTATTGAAAGCCTAAAGCATATTTTTAAACGATCATTATGGCAAAAAGTGAAATGAATTATATTACAACGCATATATTAGCCAGGATCATATTGAACTTTTTTTTGGCAAAGTTCGTATGCATGGTGGTCATAATGACAACCCAAATGCTCGCCAGTTTAAGGGTATATATAGAAAATTAATGTGCCACATGGAAATAAAAGCAGGCGAAACGGGAAACTGCATTCCATTAGAGGATATTTCCATTTTGACGTGTTCCTCAGCATTAAAGTGCATAAATGGCACTACATCATATCAAAGGTTTGACGAGCATGATGAAGAATCATCTGAAGCTGTAATAACCGCAAGGCCTACGGATGAACATTTCCTCAGATGCGTGCTTGATATTCCTGAAATCCATGTTTTAACAAACCATATTGTAGGTTACATAGCTGGTTTTGTAGTGTTTAAATTAAAAAATAAATTAAAATGTATGTTTTGCGTAGATGCCCTAACAGCAACAACTGAACTTTGGTTTCATAAATTATAGTTGAATGTTGTGTTGTATTGAGAGATAAAGGTGGTTTGAGCTAGGCTTCAAAAGAAGTATTTTCTATATGTTGCTTTGCTGAGGCTGCTGTTAGAAATTTTATTAAAGAAAATCGTTTGATAAATAATTCTCAGGCATTAAAACGCCTGCTCCTCGTGATATTGAAACGTTTGTAGGTACTCCCTGCTTTTCCACATCAGAGAACATGTAAACGGTCATATCCATAACACGAATTTAATACGTCTTGTTGCGGAAAAATATGTTAAAACGAGGTTTTTTTGTGTTTCGAAAAGAGAAAATACCATAAGAGACGTTGAATCGAAGCGAAAGCTTTTTAGGAAGCAGTTACAACTGCAAGGTTTTTAAATTATTAACATCAGATGTTTATTGGTTTGAAGAGTGTTAAAATAAATATTACAGTTATTGATTTACATGTTTTTCATTTTTATAATTCTGAACGACATCCCATTCTTCGTGCGATCTACAGTTACTTAATTTTCTTTTATTTTGAAATAAATTTAATTGTCATGTCATCAACCGCCAGCAATATGGGCACATTTAGCTCCAATAATTGATATGATCAAGCGAAATACCCCAGATACAACCGTAATACATTTCTTTTCTGATGGGCCATCTGCTCAATACAGACAAAAAGCAAATTTTTACTTATTAGTTTACTTTACGCAACAATATGCGTTCAAATACACAACATGGTCATTTTATGAATCTGGTCACGGTAAAAATGTAGCAGATGGGATCGGGGGATGTGTGAAACGACTACTGGATAAAAAGGTCAGTCATGGTTATGATGTAGTAGATGCAAAAGCTGCTTATACTTTGTTAAAACAGAATTTGAAAGTAACGAAAGTATTCCAAATTCACGATTGCGACATAAACAAGGTTTCTAATATTGTTCCCAGTAAATTGCCTGTGGTAAAAGGTACCATGCAATTACATCAACTTATCACATTCGAAGACAGCAAAACGTTTAAAGTAAAATATAGAAATATCAGCTGCTTTTGCGGGGTGATGCGAGGACAATGTGACTGTTTTTCTCCACAAATACATTCAGTAAATTCAATTGAGAGCAATAAATTTAAATCTCACGATATTGTTCCATGTACTTCAGGATATAAACATCTTACTTCATACGACAAAAACAAGAAGCAGCAATGGCAGCCATCAGACTCAAACACCTAGGTCTATGGTACAACCAAGAAGGTCCTCATTCCAAATTATGGAACCAATTAGTGGAATACCAACCACTAATAGCTGCCCCATGCGATAGGATCCCTAAACAACATATCTTCGGTAGAAGGTACCGAATACAACTACATGAGAGCGACCGAGATCAATCTGGCATAAACGAAGTCCGGATATACACGGACGGTTCTAAGATGGGGACAGGGACTGGAGCCGGAGTTTTCTCACAAGACTTGAATATAACAATATCACTGGCGCTAGGCCGACACAGCTCCATATTCCAATGTGAGTGCGTTGCAATAACCTACGCCGCTACCGCGGTCATGTCAAGGGGTATAAAGGAGTACAACATCCGCATACTCTCGGACAGTATGGCCGTCCTGAAAGCCCTGGAGGGCAACACCATGAACTCCGGCCTTATATACGAATGCCACCAGACACTCGAACGTTTAGCTTCTGGCAATGGGCTAACCCTTCAATGGATCAGGGGGCATAGTAATTCACTCGGCAACGATGCCGCAGATGAGCTGGCAAGAAATGGATCTGCAACGACAGTGGCAGGGCCAACTATATTGCTGCCACTCCCCTTCAATCAACTTCGCTCATGGGTAAGGCAACGAACCCGTGAAGCGCACAACGGTCGCTGGGCTGATACGCCCGGCTGTAGGCAATCTAGACTGGTGCTGACGGAGGTCTCACCACGTTTAACCTGCAGACTGCTCAGTCTTAACCGACTTGAGATCAGAATAGTTGTAGGTACCATTACGGGCCACTTGGCCCTAAACCGGCACCTATTCACCATCAATGCGACAAACAGTCCTCTATGTAGAGGCTGTCTTAATGCGGAGGAAACGGCCGCCCACGTCGTCCTGGAGTGCGAGGGAGTGGCCACACAACGGGCAAATATCCTCGCAGGAGCGAGGTCGCTCCTAGAAGCCTGTGAACGCCCCAGGAGGCTTCTGTGCTTCTGGAAGGAGCTAGGCTGGCTCAACTAGCCAGCCTATCTGAACGCATAATGGACCGCCTATGAGTCTAAATGCGGAAACAGAGCCCTTTACCAATACCAGTACCAATCATACGACAAATCTGGAAATGATGAAACTGCTTTACCGTTTGAATTGATCGATATATCACCTATCAATAGTCCATTCCAAGTAACTGATGACACTGACATATTAGTTTTCCTATAGGATCGGAAGCCGAATTTCTGTCTGAGATTAGTTGTGATGCCAAACACTCGAGTACAACAACAGCAATTGAGATCCCAGCAGAAACAATTGATCCTGAAAAGACATCACCTTCAAGATATTTAACTAAAAAGAAGGAACAATGTGACACACAAGAATGCAGCAAATTTCGATCAAAAGTAACTTGTAACAAATGTCTCACTTCAATTTTGGGACAAAAAGGGAAATGCATGGTGTGCAAAAAATGGTACTGTGGTGACTGTATTGACAGCCCTATATATTTTGACTATATATGTGATTCATGTCTGGAAGGTGGGTAGCAATGGGATACTTAAAATGATTGATGAAAAGTAATTCACGATAAAGATTAATATGGTATTGATAAATTTTTCTTTTTGTTTCAGATTAAGCCTGCGTATGTGATTGTTCAGTATGGTTGTCTATTGTGACGTAGACAAAGTGCTGTCAATTTTTGATTTGGAGCAGTGCTATACTGATGGTACTAAATGGCCTTGGCTGAGCACACATTTTATTATCACAAAGAAGTGCTATGGATGTCATCGAAAGATAAGCAAACCCTTACAACCGCAGCATTTCACGTTAGGCATGAGTAGAAATGATCTGCTATATTTACTCCAGAGCCCATTCGTTTGGTGTTGATTTTGTAAACTTTGTAGTTATGATCATTATCCTGCAGACAAATGAGAGGTTTGCTCTTCATTTTCCCCGCGAAAATAAAAACTACACTTCATGTAACCACCTAAAAGTATCTAAAAAACCATTTCATTTCCTATAATATTAATAAAATGCTATTATTCCCATGCACTTCCTATATGTATCTGCTTGGCACTTCCTTTTATACTCAATGTGTAGCACACGAAAAATATTAATTATACAGGTAATTAACATTCTTATTTAGATTTTTAATTGATTACTCTAAAATCGAAATTATGCTTTATTGCTATAAGACTGACTAAGACTGACTTGTAACTTATAAATAACTATAGTGCCATTTTTGTCAGTTTAGTAGTTTTATTGTTACTTGTTTTTTAAATGTATATGCACATACGTCTGGTACATAAGTCATTACTACCGTGGTACAACACTAGTCATAGTTGTAAGTATATACTTAAAGTGTTCCGTAACGTTGTGTTATATACCAAGTGCAAAATGCCTTTCTCATAAGATAGACAATATAGCCATAAGTGTAAATTATGGTAAGTTGTCTTATAATACAACAATTGTATTTAATTTGTTACTTGTTCCTAAAATATATATGTAATAGTAATAACATTAACTTATTTGTCACTTATTTCTAAAATGCATAAATAAGTAATAACTTTAACTAACTTGTTACTTGTTTCTAAAATGTATAAGTAGGTAATACTTTACCAAACTTTTTACTTGTTCCTAAAATTTATAAGTACTAACTTTACCTAATTTGTTACTTGTTCCTAAAATATTTAACTAATACATTTACATAATTTGTTACTTGTTCCTAAAATGTATAAATATATAATTATAATAACTAAACATTACATTGTATTGTAACGTTGAACTAGTCGTGGAATATCATATGTGTTGCTTACTTGAAATTAAAAATTGCTAAATAAAGTTGATTAAAAAGAATGTTTGTTTTTTTTGCCACACACATGTAACCCAAGCCTAATGATATTGGGCCTGTCAGTTTTGTCACTGTCACACTTTCATCGTCACAAAGATTGAATAATGATTTGTTAGCCTTGAGTCACAAATATAATATTTATATATAAAATGCATGAGTCGTAAAAGTTATATATAAATCCGGAAAGACAGTTCATAGTTTGTTATTTAACAAATATAAAAAAGGAAAATAGAGAGCGTCACAGAATCATTTGTCACAAAACTGAAATTAATTTGTAATTTTAAGAAATTCTTCTTGATTAATTAAGGACATGTTCTATTTTTTTTATGGGTTTCATGTTATTTTATCCATGAGATTTATAATATGGTTGAGTACGACAATAATTATAAAAGTATTGAACATTATTTAATTGTCACAAACTGACATTAAGCGCCGCCAATGTCAGTCAAATTCACGTTTAATCGTGAAAATCAAGGTATTTAGGGCATAAAAATACATATTTCATGTATTCCAATGCCTAATATGGTATTATTTAAGGTAAAATCATTACATTAAAGGTAATATAGTAAATAAAGTCATTTTTTTTTGTGGGTACACATTTTAGTGAAAATGCCCATAAGACAGGGCCAAATTCATTTTAATAATAGAATTCGTAGGTCAAGAAATATTAAACACCACTCACTGATACCTAAAGAGGGTAAAAACTCTCACTATGCACAATTAAATTAAAGCAATGTGTACAATAAGATTGAATATGTAAAGAAATATCCTTTTCTTACCATTTAAATTCAATATATTATTTTAAAAAAATCACCTAAGCGTCAATCCTGTGGCAGAAAGTATCTATCTTGTTACCTGTAAGTTATTCCAGGAACCATTGTGATTAAATTAGAATTACACAAACCCAGTTTATTTACTTGAAAATCAGACTGAAAGACTTTAAATAGCTGAACTTAGCCTTCTTTGGTACTATTATTACTTTAGTAGTCTTATTGTTTACGGACATTTGCTTCTAAATGGCACATACCGTATCACTTTTATCGACTCCGTAATGTTTTGTAAACATTTAAAAGCAGTCCTCACCAAAAGATTTTGTAGTAGGGATGGCGATCTGAGATCGATTAATCGAATAATCGATTTTTCAGACGCAAAAGATCGATTTTTTAAATCGATGTGCAGTACTGAATCGATCCAGTGAATCGATATTGCACCCTTGATAATCGCACTTCTATTTTTTTTGTTTTGGTAAAAACTATAAAATTGTTTACAATTATATAGTTGAATGTATCCGTAATATTACGGTGTTGCCAGTTAAAGGGATAATTACTCGAAAACTCGCGAGATGGCTGAAAGTTTCCTTCGCCTCCATTTAATGAAAAAAAAGGTAAAATCTCTATTTTTCACGACCTTCACTCAATAGCTATGATATTTATGAGTATCGTAGGATCATCTGTTCCTTATGAGCGCCTTTTTTCAATTGCCGGCAATATCGCAAGTGATGAGCGGATCCGATTGGATCCCAGTAGACTTGACAGACTATTGTTTTTAAAAAGTTTAGATATGAAGCATTGGGAACTTTAAGTTTTTCATGTAATAAATATATTTTGAAAATAAATGTCTTCTTTAATACTTGATCTGACTTTGATATGGTAATAAAAATAATTGTTAATATCGAATTCCCTGAACTAAGAAAAAACTGATTTTACTGATAAGAGATTATTTATTGGTATCTTTTTTGTTTTTCATAAAATGAATTTATATTTACATTATAAGTGCAAACTTGAAAAAAAATCGATTTTTTAAAAATCGATTTTTTGGGCCTCGATTTTTTTCTGAATTGATACATCAGCATACTATTCGAATCGATTTAAAAATCGATCTTTTTCGGACAGAATCGCCATCCCTATTTTGTAGCATCATATATTTTGTCACATACTAATCAATATGAAAACTATTAGTTATATGGTACTTTTTGATTATTTCTTGAATAAAACTACATCAAATTAAAAAAAAAACATTAAAACGAAAAACGATGGTACGTATACTAAAAAGAAAAAAAAAATTAACCAGGGTTGCCAAGTTGGGTTTTTAAAAGTACATGGACTGGACCAAAGACTATACAAACAAACACTCCGACTCCGACCACGTCGCGTCATCGAACCAGTAAAATACGGAGAAGAATATTTAACTCGATTTATTAATGTAAATAAAAAAACATAACCGCCGCACTTCACGCTCGCCTCGTGCGTACTCGCCACCACTCGGCACCGCTCGCTTTCTTCAAAGAGTATACAAACCGTAGACAGAGAATACTATACAAACCTAATAAGAGCAATAATGGTCTTAGATACAAATTGCTCTTAGCACTACGGCTTTCTTGAGGGTATTTTGGCGAAGATCAAAGTGGCGAGCGCGAGCGGCACGTCCACACGCTCGTCTCCACTCGTGTTGTATATAACTCCGTGGTGTTCTCCTTCTGAGGAAGAAGGGCGGTAATATGCGGTTTTTTAATATAATGATAACTTTACACATCTCACACACGGCCGTCTGATCCCAAACTAAGTAGAGCTGGTACTATGGTAACCAGACTGCTGATAAACATGTTTATATATTTCTAAATACATACATATCATGACATATTTTTATGCACTTCTTCAATATACAAACTTAAAGAAATATATAAGACAATTTTAATTATATTCTAAATACAACTTACACATTAAATCTAATAAAAAAAGAAAAAGAAATGTCTATGGGCTATTTACATGCATGCGTCATAAAATTCCTCCACATCGTCGCCTACTGGCAGTGTTCCCAGAAGGCTAGCAGCATTGCCACGTTGAATGGCAATGTTAATTCTCTGTGCAAGAAAAAGGCCCGCCTTCTGGTCAAGAGAAGCGTCGATCAGTCGCTTAGCTAATTCCTTATAAACGGAACGAGCACATAGTTACCAACTAAATTACTTCCTACCCACCAACACGAAAATTGCGCTCGCACAATCTCTTCTGCTTCCTATCCTTGACTATGGTGATGTCAGCTATTTAGATCTCACCGAAGACCAACTGAACAAACTTGAGCGGCTCCAAAACGTCTGCATTCGATTCATATTTGGATTACGCAAATATGATCACGTCTCAGAGTATCGTTCTAAGCTCAAGTGGCTACCTATACGCTTTCGCCGGCATGTTCATATTCTTTCTCTCTTGTATAGTACTCTATTCCATCCACACACGCCCTCTTATCTCAAAGAACGATTTGAGTTCTTACACAACACACATTGCCGGGACCTGAGATCATCAGAGAATTTGAAGTTAGAAATGCCTAGACATACCACACAATTTACAGACAAGTCCTTTTCGGTGCAAGCGGTTAGGCTATGGAATAACTTACCGGTGTCAATTCGACAAGCCAAAACCCTGCAGGCATTTAAAAAACTAGTCAAGGAATATTACTTGTCATTATAAGCGGTAATTTTATTTTATGTAATGTATATATGTATTATATTATGTGATTATATATTTATGTATATGTGTAGTATGTTTATGGTAATATAAGTATAGTATACTAAGTATATACTAAAATTAACTTTAACCTATTTCAGTACACCACAGACTACCCTGAAATATATTTGTTAATATCCGTACAAAGGTTGTCTGGAAGAGATCGCCGTGAGCGATAAGACCGCCACTTGTTATACCTGAATGTCTGCATTATTTTTGAATTGTATCTCACTTGAAAGGTGTACAATAAAGAGATAAATAAAATAATAAATAAATAAATAAATTATTGTATTTACGCTGTTTGAGGCTTTCTGCTGATGCAGCAGCAGCGCCAGCACAACCAGCTGTACTTGAAAGATGTGATGGCGCGAGGGTGTCAACGCAGGTTGCGTCCTACACCAAAGGCCTACCCATCTTCCATGGCAGTAACGACATACCATCTGGTCTTTTCCCATCGTCTCGTACCAGACCATTAGGTTCACGTACGGCTGGCACGCCGGCGGTGACAAGAGCACGACGGGTTATGTCATTAAGATTGGCATGTCGAGATATACTCTATATACGACCTGCGCTTCTGCTACAAGAAAGGCCATGGTGTCCGAGACTGTCAACAGCTTCTCCACAGTGACAAAGATGCGGAGAAACACAAGGAGCTCCTAAACGAAGGCAAGTGGCAAGGCGGAATGTGTTATCGTCCAACAAGGTGCCTATGTTGGGCGATGGAAGTGCCTGAATCCATAGGCCTGATTCCCATTCCACCACAGCCAACAAACGAGCGCGCTCTGCAACATTGGATGCGGTGTCAATTTAATAATTCCTTCTTAAGGTCCATAACGGCGCGTCCCATTGCCTCTGAGAGAATGGATTAACAGGTAAAAGAGTCGGTCTTGCAGGACACTTCAGAATTAACCAGTGAGTTTGTTAGAATTTTCCTGGTTAACTCTTCTGTGCCATGGACCGAAGACAAAAATGCTGGAAGGCTGACATCTGAAATTTTGCGAACGCCAAGACCACCCAAACGAACCGGTAAGGATGCTTGGAGCCAGCCTCGGTCGTTCAAAGCCACATTTAAAATTTTGCTAAGAATTTGAATAATTTTGTAAATTTTTTCTAAAAGTGTTAAATGTTTCCAAAGTTGCGATGATCGAAGGGCATGAGTAAATTTTGGTACGAGAAAAGACAAAAACGGAGTATAGTAAAAGCCGAATGGACATTAATTTTAAGTAAATGATCCGAAAAATCACCAACATTTTTAATTTTGTCTTCTATGAAAGATTGAAAACCATCTTCCAAGACCGGGGACCCAAGAAGGCGGAGAGACGTTTTTTCTAAAACTTTAATTTTAGGTGCCAATGAATTGAATTTCTGTACAGTCGAGTGTCTGTCTGTTTTGTCACAAATAAAAATTTCGCATTTGTCAGAGTTTAGTTCTAAGCCTATGGATTTAAATTTATTTTTTATGAAAGTTAAATCTTGTAAAACTGTCTCTACTTCCCCTCCTAGGGTTCCGTCATCAAGGTACCAAATGTTGAATTTTGACTTTATCTCCTTAATAATGGGGTGTATCGCTAAACTGAAGATAACTGGTCCCAGAGGGTCACCCTGCTGACATCCAACGGCCGATTTCAAAAGATTATCCTTTTATACTAATTTTGTAGGATATCTATAACATTGCCAAAGAAATTTATAAATTTTAGGGGTTTCCAATTTTGCTTGGGTCAACAGAGTGTCCCTATTAACAGAATTGAAGGTATTTCTCAGGTCAACCTTCAAGATTACCTCCCCTTCGTTACTGCCAAGGTACGTGGAAAGGGCGTGTATGGCAGCCTCACAACCACCTTTTGAACCAAAGCCAAGTTGCACTGGCTGGAATTTTTCTGCAAGTTCAGCGCTGTAATATTTGCAGCAAATTTTGGCCACCATACGCCGCCAGGTACACCCTACGGCAATCGGACGAATGCCACCATCGTTCTTACGTAGAGCGCATAAGTTGGCTCCATATAAGACGTCAATGATGGCCATCATCCACATTGCCGGAGAGCATAAGATTTACTAAAGCCGTCAGCTCCTTCAAGAGAGCATCACCAGCCTCCCCGGCGCTTGAACTCACTAAATCTTTAAGATGTTGCGGTGTCAAGCCGTCGAGGCCGCCGGCAGATCCACTCTGAAAGGAACAGACGGCTGTAAAAACGTCCTTGGTAGTAATATTTAGATATTCAGTGTCGGCGGTAGGTGCATCAGGGAAAGAGAGGTCATCCTGAGGCGTGGGATGTTTACTCTTCAAACCCGTGATTGTATCGGACGACATTACATATTATAAAACAAAGTCCCCCGCCGCGTCTGTTTGTCTGTCTGTTCACGATAAACTGAAAAACTACTGAACAGATTTTTATGTGGTTTTCACTAATAGACAGAGTGATTCAAGAGGAAGGTTTAGGTGTATAATTTGTTAAGATTTTGTGTAAATTTATTGTAGTATATTGATGATTGTTTAAGATGTCTCTGCCCGTGCGAAGCTGAAGTGGGTTGCTAGTTATAGATAAATTACACCCAGACACAGAACAAATAAACATGCTCATCACACAATTAGTTGTCCTGGGTGTGAATCGAACTCAAGACCTCTAGCTCAGCAGTCAGGATCACTAACCACCAGACCAATAGGCCAGTCAGTTTTGTGTTGACTACCGTCGGAGGAAGGACATCTACCCTCTGCCACGTATCGCCGAAACGCTGGATACGCTGAGGGGTAGGAGCTGGTTCACGACGTTAGACCTGAAAAGCGGTTACTGGCAAGTAGAAATCCATCCGAAGGATATTATATCAGTATATTAAAAGTGCTTTAGTCGTTCCTTTTTTTTGTAAATAGTATTAAAACCCTAGAATGCATAGGTATATATAACCTAAGTGGCTCGATGAGATCATGTTTCAGTTCATTTAGTCTTTAAATTTTTATACTGTTTATTTTAGATTGCACATCAAATTGTTAATATAATTCTAGGTATATGTGAAGACTTGTAATTGGCTTTCAGTTGACTATTGAAAGTATCGTATTTAACATTTGTAGCTGTAATGGCACGATTCCACCAAAATGGTGTGCAGTGTAAATTGTTGTTGTTTACTTGAGTGAGTCGACCAGAATAAACATTTGTGACAAACACACTGCGCATTACAGTGCCGCACAGTTCAGCACACTGATGGAATCGCATCTTAAGACTTCCATGTTCTAAATAAATAAATATTATAAAATGAAAGAGGTTCGGCTATGCATGCATGCTGAATACTACATGTCATTAAATAGGTTTTGTTTAATCTTGTATTTGACAAGGTATTGTCAAACAATTATGTTTTGTAGAATCAACAATATTTGTATTTTGCAATATGTATACTAAAAGGAAAAAGATACAGCAACATGATTTTATTTACGGGGAAAATATCAAAGATGATAAACCAAAGAGAGGATATTATTCTGAATTGGTGGCAGATATGTCGAAGGAAGACCCTTCGAAATCTATTTGTGCACAAAAACGCATGAAACTTATATTACAGGTAAAACAAAACAATAGTACTTAGCTGAATTATTTCCTCTGGTTCCTCTACGTTAAACGACAAAACGATACGTTCTGTATAGACCAAGATCCCAGGAACGCCAGACTTTACTTATTTTCTGGCGAACAAAATTTGATTTTATGTAATTTTAGCACCAGGTATTTGAAAATTCAGGCCGGCCGGCCCACGGCTTCAAGCTAACTACTCCATACGACACATTTTGTTGGTCAGAACATAAGTAAGGTTTGGCGGTTCTGGGATCTTACTCTAATAGAAACTATATTAGTACGAAATAAGGGGTTTTGACGTCATACTCAAATTGTTAATTTGCCAAATCTTTTACTTTTAATGTTTGGTTTTACAATTTAAAAAATGTTTGTGATGTCTTCGGAAACACCCGGTTTGAACGAAGTTCTTTTCGCTACACATAAATTGATTGAATAAATTATGTCAACATTACTACCTACAACACATAACTATTGTAAAAACTCGAAATTAAAATTGTGCCATCTGGGCAAGTTGTAGATAATAGTAGTATCGCGCAGAATCCACAGATAGCGTTAATAACATAAATCAACTCGCGGTCAGCATTTTTTGTTGCGCTAACACCTTTTTCCGTACAGCCCGCATCCAGGGCAGGGTTGCCATTGCAAAAGCAGGCAGCAGACGGTGGCGCGACGATTTCTGCGCGCGCCTCTGATCTGGAGGGGTGTAAGACCCCTCATACTCCACAGTGTGTCAGGCGGCCAAGGTCTGCAGGGGTTCCCGGAGGCTTCCTTCTTAGGGTATACCCGGGTCCCCTGCAATAGATCTACTTGACGGAGCACCGTCTGGTTTTACATCTTCACTGTTAGCTCCGTAAGGATCCGTAATGGATACACACGATAAAGATAACAGTGTGATAATCGCTATGAATATAAAAGTCAAAATAGAGGTTGAGTGGAAATTACTTAATATTATAAGGTTTTAGTTTCCAGAATGAGTTTAAAATGCTGTAAAAAAAAGTTTTCCATACTAATGGTCCGGTCAAGTTAAGCAAAATTAATAAAGTTATTCCACGTGAAAGTGAAAGTTTGCAAACATAAGTTTATAAATTTTTTTAACGAAACAGTACGTATTATCATGAAATATGGAAAAATAAAAATTGTAGATCATGCTATATAATTATCTTTACACATTTTTCTCCTAAGAATTACCATTTCTGAGAAATAGCGATGCTTACAGTTGGAAAAGTCGTATTCTCCATAAAATGCAAGATTACGCCGCCTATACGGAGTGATGGGGTTAAAGGAGAGCACATTTGGAGCTTATTTAGTCCGTCCGTTTAGTGAGCGAAGCTCTGCCTAGTTTGAGATCAGATGGCCGTGTATGAGTTGTGTTAAGTTCTTATAGTTTTATGATTACATTTACAGGGCAAGACTGAAAAACTTGCTCCAACACTGGTGTCTTTGCCGAAACCTCAGCGAATGAAGATTTTGTTGCCTCCTGGACGGTGGACAACATATAGAGAGGATGAAAGTATTGTTAGTATATTTTAGAATGTCTTGTAGCTCTATTTTTGTTTATTTCCTATGGTTCCTCTACTGAAAATAAATACAAAAAAGCTAATCATGTTAGTTACAAATTTACATCTAGGTACTCATATGAAGGTCAGGCATTAGTTAGAGAGAAGGAAGTTAATATGATACTCAAAATACAATGTTATACCACTAATGTTTTTAAATGCAGCATGATGTGACCAAATGAAAATATTTAGAAATTATAAAATTTTCCTGTATGTTGCTGATGAAAAACCTTTTAATACTTGACTAGCTAATATATCAGGTAATGTGTTCATTTGTTTAAGTATTAAACAAGTAAGCAATTACAAGTCGAATGTAAAAATGACACTGATTTATTGTAAAACGGCTAAGTAATTATAAAAATTAAACGATAAAAGAGGGTAGGTCCACGCGTAATGGGGCACGCCACAATTGTGGCGGTAAGACCCGTCTTGGAAGATTGGCCGTCTGACGCAGATACTCACAGGACACGGCTGCTTCGGTAAGTACCTGTGTCGTATAGGACGGGAGCCAACGTCTGCGTGCCACCACTACGGAGGCTGTCGCGAGGACACTGCACTCCACACCTTAGTGGAATGTTCAGCGTGGGTGCAGCAGCGCCTCAACCTCGCGACGGCTATCAGTGGGGGAAGCCTTTCGCTAGAGACCATGGTTCTGTCTATGGTCCGAAGCGAGAGTGCGTGGAATTCCGCTGCCTTATTTTGCAAAGATTACTTCCTTTCAGCTACTGATATAAAAGCACCTTAATTGGTGTCTGTGTCGATTGGTTTAAAAAAAATATTTTAAGAATTACCTACATTACTTACATGCTTCTTAGTACAAGTGTTTTTTCACCACTTTTCAATCTTTTTAAATTAAATTGTTTATTGTCGAGGACTTCCTACTCAGATCCTCGTGACGGTTCCGGAATACCACGTAATTTTAGTTGGTTCGATTCTGACATATCAGTTCACCTTTAATCCTGGTAAGGTGATGACCCGTGGGGGTTTCTACACGCCAGAAAAAAAAATGATTAAAATCTGGCCTTCACTGAACAAAACGTACACCCATTTGAATAAAAATTAGTCAGCCCTTTCAAATGAACAGAAGCTTACATGATTTAAATCCGCTGGCTGTATAATGCACAGGCATTAATATAAAAACTATTAGGAACATTAAAATGCTATATTACAATGTTCTTAACGACTGTTTGCTTCAAATAATGTTACTATTGTTTCAGCAATTCCCATTTGAAACATTTGTGCCCAAACTTCAGTTCCTAAGTATTGTGCTGCCCAAGGAACTGCCTCGATTAGTCAAGATTGAGCGGCTACGTAGGAAATTTCTCGCTGCTAATATAAAGGTTAATAATATTGTTAAATATATTATTATTTACCTTCTAAAAATATTTTTTGGACTTGCTCATATTAAATAATAATAATAATTTATTAGCATCAAGAACACAGTACAGTTACATATATACATCACATAAGAATATTAATAAAAATTTAAAAAATCTTATTAAATAGTGGTAGTAGAAAATCCTTTGTTATGGGGAACAGTGTTCCGTGCTAAATAAGCAGGTAGTACATATAAATATTATCATTAAAAGATGACGTCAATGCAATTTTTATACAATATACAGATAATTTTAAGAAGGAAAATTATGTGGCAAAACTAGACCTGCCATCACTTAAATTACCGACGCTGGACAAAAACTTGAAAATATCCGGACACATGGGTGAAATCGAGATTCTTTCCCGGACACCTTAAAAAAAAAACGCCGATTCCATTAAAATTTTTAGCTTGTTAACGATTTATCCAACAAGTATAATTGCCCCTTGGCACAGAGTGTCCGGGTTTTACCCGGATACCTTTTGAAAACCCCGCCCGGACGCTCCCCGGACGCCCTCTAAACTAGGACAAATCCGGGGAAACCCGGACGGATGGCAGCCCTACGCAAAACGCATGTGAGTGGGCACGTGCGCCCGCGTTCTAGTGTGTGTGTGTGTGCATGTTTGTAGTTATATATATTTAGGCAGAGCGTAACTGTATGGTGTATGTCTATATGTGTTGTGCTTGGGTATGAGGTGTGAGCGTATGTCTCCGTACGACTATGCGTTTGTGTTTGGTTATGTGTACGGTGAATGGAAGTGAAATAGTGATACAACTTTTACATCTGAAATAATGGTCTCGGTTACACCGTACGCGATTGATGGACGCACGTCCTGGCAAGTAAACACTTCTACTTTTTAATGCTTAAATTTTCTAAGTCAGTAACACCTACATAAATTATTATTGCCTCGCAATAGCGCAGGGCTCCGTGGCCGCAAGCGAGAGTAGGGTTAGCTTTTTTGATGTTTAAATTTAGTACCTAATGCTTTTTTTATTTCAAATGTTTTATTATACCAAACGTTGAATACAATTCTTCCCTAACCTGAAATTTCCATTATTAAACTTTATTGTAGAAAATATTCTAAATCTTACAAAAAAGTTTTAATAAATAATCTTGAGAATTTTACAGTATTTAAGGACTATATCAATACTTTCTCGAATGACGAGTTGTGTTCTTTAAAAATTAAAGCTTGTGTGCTTTCCACTGCGCGTAACTGAGGTAAGGTCCACCGGCGGACCAGCAGCCGGTAGGTATATAGCGCGTATAGGTACATCGAGTGACTGAAGCCTAGTTGAGACGTATCGAATTAGAACAAACGAGCGAGATATTGAATAATTATTATTAATCCATGGGAAGTACGAACGAGCTCATTTATATGTAATTATAGTAGGAAGTATTATACATCGTCGAAAATGTCGCCGTAAACGCGCGTGGGGTAAATAAAAAAAATGGATGCTTCTGGGAGAATTTTGGCCCATAGGATTGGTCTGGCTGGCTTACAAATAGCATTAATTGCCCCGATTTTTAATAAAATAAATAAGAGATTTTGATGTGGCGACAACAGAACTTAACAGAAGTAAATCGGTTTTTTATCTCTCCTGAAAAGTGTCCTAATTTCACATTCGCGGTAATGAATGCCAGTCGATAAATATATGAACTGTGCTATATTGCATGTTGTTCTTAAATGTTGTATGTCGATACCAGAAGTATCAATTAACGTAAGGGACATTTTGGCGAAAATGAGTTATATACCTCATTGGATTCAGAATTTTCTGCCCTATCGGTTGGTATTATTGAAAAAATTCTATCGTTAAAAAAAATCCCTTACAGTAAAAATTTTTGGCCTGCGTAAAACGATTTATGACAAAAAAAGATATAACAGACGTTTACATTTTTATTTCTATTAAGTAAGGCACAGTGTTAAATAATTTACACCCTTAGCTTAAACCTCAAATCAGTCGATTTAAATAACACGTCCCTTACTTTAATTCATAATTAAAGTTTTTAAAAAATTATTCTATTACATTATTATCTCACAAAACTATCTTTATTTGATATTTGGAAAAATCTAAAAATCCAAAAGTTATACAAATTAATTATCTTCTAGCGGGACACACATATATGCCAGTTGACAGCATGCATGCTGTTATTGAGAGGGAAGTAAGAAAACTAATTGTTTGGGCACCTTCGCAATGGCCAAGTTTTATAGAGAGTGCTAGAAAACGGCCTCAACCATATAATGTGAGTGTATTAGAGCTTACAGATTTCATTAACTTCCAGAATATGGCGGATTCTGTATTCACTCAAGCTACTCTTAAAAATAAAGATCTGCGTATGAAAAACATAAGAGTGCACAAATGTGCACAACATTTAAAAAAAATGATTTGACGAAAATTGAAGTTAAATATACAGTGTCAGAGACTGGTGATACTTACGACATAGAACTATTCAAAGAATTACCTCCAGATAATTTTAAAGCAAGAGGAAAGGGTAAAGGGATTGGAAAAGAAGTGCTGTTAGAGGTAAAATTACAAAAAATTTAGACAGCAAAAATGGATCTGCAGTTGAAAGTACTAGTAATGACATAAGTCAAAGGAACAGAGACAATTTGCCATCTCTATATAAAGAGAAGCTCCCAATTTCCATTCCAAAATACAATGACCTCAAAAAATTGTGCGACACCGGTATAATACCAGAAAGATTTCATGTTGAATATTTGAACCTGCCGAATAAACTGCCAGTTAAAGATACCCTCAATGAAACCGACGACGATGAAGATGTGATGACAGCTGATGATGATAACTAGATAAAATATTTAGTATTGTATCTAGTTATCATCAGTTAGCAAAAGTTACTCCAACCATTTCAATTTCACCATTAAAATAGTTTAATTTATCAATAGTTATATCATCATAATCTATCTGCCCATTCCTAATTAATATTCATATCATTTATATTATTTTATTCATTCATCTTTCAGACAATTCATATTTTTTCATCTGTCTTTCGTTTTCAGGACATTCATTCAATTACTTAATCTTATTTATTAAGTTCTGTTCATTATTTGAGAATTATTTTTAAATTTAATTTGTGATTATAAAGCCAATGAAACGTAATTATTAAAAGTACAGAGTTTGTAGGACTGTTAATTAAAAGAGATCTTAAATGATAACTAAAAGGTGTGTAAGACTGTAAATTAGAAGACTGTTATTTTTAGAACATTTATTTAAACTTAACAAAAAGTTTTATAGACTAATTAGTTGTTGAATGTTGTTGAATTTGTAATAATTACGCAGACATAAAAGTCGAAAATAAAAAAATAAAAAATAATAATAAATCGTTTTATTTTTGTATCCCTAAATTTCATTTAAATCTGTGATAGCTAGTCTGAAACTAACATTTAATCATGCAAAGAACCTGTTTTCATGGTGTTAAAATACTATAATTTTAATGGATAATCTATAGTTACATCAAATGGCAACACTGTAAAAGTCCTTTACAATAGAATTATGTATAATTTTCTATTTCTCTTGCTGCTTACGCTATGCTTGACGGTTTACACATAAAATATTAGTAACATAAGGCACAACTAAACATATTTTTTTAATGTAAGGGACATGCTATATTTTAAACTACTGGGTATTCCTAAATCTTTTGTTTATAGCATGAAAGAAGAGAAAATTCTAAGAAACTTTGCTTTAGACACAATTAAAATTGGAGCAGACAGTAAAAAGTTATAGAGATTTAAAAAAATAAAATTGTTTTTTGGCTCTCCTGAAAAATAGTGTTTTGTTCCTTACATTCATTGATACTTCTGGTATCGATATGTTTCTTTTTTTAAAAATAAACAATAAGTATACAATTTAAACTAAAGAATTCTACGTCAAAATCATCTTTACCGACCAATCACCAAAAAAGACATTGACGCCGATGTGTCAACTTGCCTTTTATTGCTCCTTGCTTACAGCCCGACCAGCCGCGCCGGTTACGTGCAGCCCTTATGTTGTGTGGTAAAAAATCTACTACAGGATAGCGCACTACAATTACTATTTGTAGGCTGTTCTGTATGAATTTGAAGGTAAATCTGTATGTAGGGAGTTAGGTAAGGATAAACTTTACGAAAATATATAGATATTTTTACTTAATTATTGCAGAAAAGGCTTCGTGAGCTTGGCATACAGCCATACCTATTATTACCGGTAGAGGAGTACCGGGTGGATAGTCAAGAGTACTACAGCCTCTACAGCCCATTCCCCAAGCTTGACCTTGAGATTTTTGACAACACTGACTTCGACTGTCGGTTAGTTATTATTTACTTTCATATCGTCGTACTCATATTTCATTTACAGCTGAAAGAGCAAAAAAAAAATGTCAAAAAACGACTTCTCCCCGCCAACTTGAGGGTAGTTTTTTATTTTATTTTTTAAGAAAAAAACTAAGATCGAGCAAATAAAAATTTTGATCGAACAATGAAGAACAGTTAACGAACAGTTGAAATAGCAAAAAAAAAAGTTAAAAACGACTTCTCCCCGCCAACTTAAGAAAGCATTTTTTTTATTTTATTTATAAAAAAAAACTAAGATTGACCAATTAAAAATTTTCATCGAACAATGACGAACAGTTAACGAACAATTGAAATAGTAAAAAAAAATTAAAAAACGACTTCTCCCCGCCAACTTAAGAAAGCATTTTTTTTATTTTATTTATAAAAAAAAACTAAGATTGACCAATTAAAAATTTTGATCGAACAATGACGAACAGTTAACGAACAATTGAAATAGTAAAAAAAAATTAAAAAAACGACTTCTTCCCGCCAACTTGAGGGTTACTTTTTATTTTATTTAAAAAAAAAAATCTAAGATCGAAGAAATAATTTTTTTTAACGAACAGTTGAAAGAGCAAAAAAAAATGTAAAAAAGCGACTTCTCCCCGCCAACTTAAGACAGCCTGAATTCGGTAGCGCCCAGCGAGCGATCGCACCAATAGCTATTTACAACACTTGTCTTAATACCTAACCTAAATACTTAACCCACTATTATGCCACTATGCTAGTCTCTACCTAGCCACTTTCATTCGAATTCACTAGTCGAATGAACCAAGTACCGGGTCCGATTCCCCGCTAATGAAAAATTTGCTGAAATAAAATTTTAACAAGGATTCAACCGTTTGGGATAGTTCCGCAGCGCTAAAACAATAATTTGTAATCAAATCGATTTTGATTCGTTTTTGAGGTGTAGTTTTGTCGCGAGTGTAAGGTCCTAAGCGCCGTGATTTCTATGGCGTTTACACATTTTGCCCAACGAACTGCTACAACGAAAGCGACACAGGAGTAATTCCTAATGCGGGAGTTGTCTTTTTTAAAACAAAAATAAAAAAAAAAACAGAAATAAAAGTTAATTATATCCTTTACCTTTCATTCTGTTTCTTTGTTAATGTCACTGCCTGTTAATGACTTTTGATTTATGAATGATTTATTTAAAATTGAAATCATCAAGTACCTAGTGTTAAAAATTAATTCTGTTTTTATTTTAATTATTAGTTAGAATTAGTTTTTTTAATAGCAAAAAAACAAAGATTCGATGTTTCTATAAGTAAGTATATCGATATATCAAATAGAATTAATATTTGTCAAAACTTCGATTTAGTTCGATATATCGTATGGCAAACATCGAACAAATTCGATATTTCAATGTTAAATGAATATCCTACCTCTATCCTCTATGGTTGAATGTCATATTTGCGTGAGTGACAATTGACAGATATTCGTTCAATCGTTTTGTAATTAAATTCTTGTTGTTATTATTTTATTGTTACGTTTTGGGTTTCTTGTTAAGTTTGTGTTTTTTATTATTGTTTTTCTTTTAATAATGCCTAACGCGTACGTTTATACTGCTCGTGAATAGGCAACATGTTAATGTGCCTTGGAGAAGCTCGCGGGAATGTTTCGCGTGCCTTACGAATTTACCGAGAGCAATTCCCGACCGCTCGACATCCGGCTAACTCTCGTCTGATAACAGCAGCATTTCAGCGAGTATTGGAAAATCGGCCCATTACAGCGGTAGCGACAGGAGAAGTCAAGTGGCTGTTCAGTCCGAGGAGCGCATTTTAGATGTCGTTCGCCGCAATCCGAACCTAGGTTCACGAAGTATCGCTCAATTGTTAAGTCGTCGGGATGGAACAAGTGTGTCATACTGGACAGTTCTCAAGTTCTTAAAGCGTTACCGAAGGCGCCCATACAAACTGCACGCAAAATGCACAAAGGTTCAGTTTGTTATTAGACCATTAGATTTCTGCGTTGGTTATTAGACCAGCAACAATGTGTGCCTGGTTTGATCGAGCACGTCATCTGGACGGACGAGTCGACGTTTACCGGGATATGGAACTAAAGAAATACACATGTGTATTCCAAGGTGAACCCACATGCTGTTCAACAAAGCAGGCACCAAACCCAATATACACCGACAGCGATACCTAAACTTTATAAATTAACTGTTGGTGGACATTTTAGAGGATCTATCGTTGGCTGAATGGTTCCAGCATGATGGTGCATTTCCACATGTCGGCCGTTTCCTCTGCATTGAGGTATCCTCTACATAGAGGACTGTCTTTCACACTGATAGTGTATAGGTGCCGGTTTAAAACCAAGCGGCCCGTAATGGTTCCTACAACTATTCTGATGTCAAGTCGGTTAAGACTGAGCAGTCTGCAAGTTAAACATGAGTCCATTGCCTTACCCATAAGCGAAGTTGATTAAAGGGAAGTGGCAGCAGTATAGTTGGACCTGCCACTGATGTTACAGATACCTTTCTTGCCAGCTAATCGGTGGCGTCATTCCCGAGTGAATTACTATGCCCTTTGATAATAATAAATAATATAATGTTTTATTTAGTCTCATAATTTTGGTTTACAATATTATGAGGCAGCCCCGGTAAGTTATAAAAATACTTGTGTTGGGGCTACCTCGCTACTTCTTAAGTTACTGCCATTAAGGCAATGCATTGAAGAATTACCCCATTGGCAGAGGCTAAGCACTCCAGCGTCTGGTGGCATTCTTAAATGAGACCGGAGTTCATGGTGTTGCCCTGCAGGGCAAGGGATGACCGGTATTTTTTATAAAATTACTGTTTCATGTAGCTTTACAAACATGCATGATGGAGTTGTGAAAAATGCTAAAAATAAAAAAAATAAAAAACAAATTTCATCTGTATTGATTTTTTTTCTGACCCATTGTCAAAGGGACCATTAGTACTTTCGTCTGTCTTCGTTTTTGAGAGTGTTTCACTAACAGCCTGTATGTAAAAATGAACATTAAATTTAGTCTGAAATATTAGGATGTTTAAGATTGTGACATAGGAAAGATACTTTCAGAGATACTTTTAGGTATAACAAACAGTTATAATTTTTTTTGTTATTTTTTTTAAGTATATTATTTTTTTAGTTTTATGAATTACTATGTCAGGCAAAACAGAGATGTTTTAAGATGTTTGCAGTTTCATAACCAAACACATTTGTTCTGTTGAATAATAGTAAGTCACTATCATAGAGTAACACTGACCTTACTTGAGATATTTAAAAGTTTCAATTTAACTAGCTGACCCGACAGATAGTGCCCTGTTTTAACTATGAATATAGAATTCTAATTGGTATACTTAATGATCAAATAAATATTTAATAAAAAAAATATTATTCCATAAACATAGTTCCGACCGATCTGTTTTAAACGATATTTGCAGCTCGCATTCTGTCAATTGCACCAACTGTCAAACTACTGACATTTATGTCCAAAGCGCTATGATTACATTAGAAAAGTTAATATGGTCTTTCAGTTTTCTTACATTCTTCTTCAAGTTTCTGTGCACTTTTCTTAATTTTTTTTTAATGTAACCCTTCTACGAAGTATTAGAAAACTTTAAAAAAAAGATGAATTAAATCGGTAAAGCCATTCTCAAGTTATAACGTGACCAGGAGAAATAGGGGTTCATTTATATATACAGATAGTGTTAGCCACATATTACATAACTATAAAATATTACTTGGGAACTTATTGAATGATTAAACAAAATACAATTTTTTATAAAGTGACTATTATTTAATACCCTAGCAGACCCGTGTACACTGGACATATACGATATAGACTCATATAGACTCGGTGTAAATTTGGTGTATACTCAGTGTGGTGTATACTTAGGAGAATAGGATAGGTTTACTTGGTGTTTATTGATCACACACTGGTTATATAATAAAAATACACCCAATATACTCGGTGTGAATTCGAATCATATACCGCAAGTTTAAACAACAAATTTTTTTTCAGTCTCAATTAGGAAAAAATTTTAGAGGCTTATAAATACTAACGTAGGTAGACTGAAAAGTATTTCATAAGTATGAAACACACACGTAGTTTTCCTACCTAACCACTGTTGCGAATCAATCACTACTCCGCGGGGATGGAAGAGACGAGAGGGGAGCGTGGCCTCAGGCGCACACTCAGTGTTGCCAACTCAGTCGTTTTTCCACTAAATTTAGTAGTTTTTATTTTTGAACAGTAGAAAAAAAAATATTTTTAGTAGTTAGTAGATTTTGTCAGTAGCATGGTTGGTCATCAGTATATAAAAACTTTACTTACTTTTCTCATGAATGTTAGAATTAAATATCTAGAACATACATACAGAGACGTACAGTTATGGTATATTAGCATTTACAGCGACATACAATTAATATATACAATAAGATAATCATTTTCAAGCAGGTATTCGCGCCTAAAATTAAAATAAAATTTTTAATATAATCCACCAGAGCAAATTAGTGGTTTTTTAGAGGAATGGATTGCTCGTCTTAGTTGGAGAGAATTCAGAATGTTGGCTAGCCAGCGCCGTAGAACGCACGCACGTTCACCAAAATACCTCAGGACGAACTAGACGCGCACGCGTTTCTAAGGACTTAATTAATGTAATACTCAAATTTACCATTATATCAAGCCAGTCACTGTCACACTGTATTTTTATAACAACCTCAACACATGAAGTAGACCCGTCTTCAACATTGGCGATCCCGACGAAAAAGCGGTCCCCAGGCGTTCTTCGTTTTTTTGGCTTTTCAGCGGTATATTTAGCTGGTATACGTATACGCTGGTATGGTCACGTCTTATTGGTCACTTATAAAAAATTTTAACTTTTGGACTTTAAAAAATTCTCGGTGTATATTCAGAGTGAATTCGACACATACACTATGTATACTTGGTGTGTACGGATCCGTTAGGGTAGAAATTGGTAATCATATGCCATAATGGTAACACTCGCCACTATTGCTATAAACTGTGAAAATCAGTTTGTAATTTTCAGTTATTGTTATGTTGTTCGTATACTCTCCTCATACTCAAGTGATTGTTATCAACTTATAATATTAGCCTAGCCTTTTATAACCCTATTCACTCTATTCACTATTCATTAAAATTTATCCATTGACCAATAGCATTGCATTACCGGTATAACTAGATATAATAATGTTTTTTAACTATTTTTTTTTTAAATAGTAAACTGTTTTATCATCTATTATAGCATTAAATATAGGGGATATTTAATAACCTAAATAAGAGTTTTTCATGTGGCGACAACAATAATTTATACCATGTATTTTTGCGTACAATAAAGAATATGAATGTGCATTTATATTATTATATATGAATATATACTAGCTGCGCCCTGTGGTTTTACCTAAAATATATTCCATTACTTTAAGAGTACAGCGCCCTCCCCCCTCATGATCGCCCGCCTCGCACATCATAAATGCGCGCGTGGTGTCTGATCATTATTTTGTTGCGGAGTTATTTCAAAACTATGATATCTCCAAAGATATTCATTGAAATCAAATGATGTCAAGGGCAATTTTGTTCAAACTAAATACTTGTGAATAATAACGTATATTTTTTGATAAGGACTAACATCATGTTTATAATATTTATAAAAACACCTTCACTAATAATGCATTGTTTTAGAACAAATTTGATTAGCATAAAAAAGGTTATAGTGAGTCAACCTTAATAGATAGGTATATGCTGTCGCGGACTTTTTTTAGAACTTTTAAAGGGAAACAATGCCGTAATAGCGCAAGAAACGGAAGCTCTCAAACAGAATAATTTTTCCCATTTTAGCAACATTTTATATTAGCTTCACTTGTATGTTTGTAACCGACTCCTTTGGGCGCGATTTTGACCCACTTTAAACGGCCAGATTTCATTCAAATTTTGCACACGTGTCAAAGACCGATGACAATGCAATAATTCGATTAAATTTTTAATTTTTTTTAGTTGAATTTTCTATAAAAGCGTGTTTTTTAGTTTTTTAAACTATAAATTATTTCATTGATGCTCCGCTTTTATTTGTCGTAGCGTGATGTCATATAGCCCTTAGCCTTCTTCGATAAAAGGACTATTTAACATAAAAATAATTTTTAAATTCGAACTAACTTTTTATTTGTGTTAAGTTAAGTTTTTAGTCGTGTATAAGTGCAGTATAAGTCTATGCAGTGCAGGATATTAATTTTGTTGTAAATGACAATATGATGATTACGTGTATTTCTTAAGTGATTTAACTAAAGGACCTGAAAAGTGTTCAGTATTCTTTATTCTTTTATTATTGCCTGTTTACAATTTCTGTGACATATTGACATAACTTATATTATTCTTTACCTATATTCAAATTATTGCAACTATTGTATGCCAGTGAGCGGGATATAGCTGTTCTCGATAATGTAAACTATAAACTCTGTGTTATGTATCTACCTATGATCCATAATAAAGAATACTAATACTTTTATTTGCTGGTTTTTTACTGTTTGCCTTTAGATCAAATTATAACACTTTAAAAAAATATCTATTTACATACGTATATTTTAAATATTTCAGTGTACCCGAGGAATGGATGTCATTGGGTATGATAGAGGGAGAGAAATATCCATGTCCGGGTCTCGCTTTTATCCCCAAAATGGAATTGAAATCGCTGAGTGGGGATTACATACAACAACTAAATAATTTATACGAGGTTCGTACCTGTTTCTTAAATTTGTAATCACACTAATATTATAAAGGCGAAAGTTAGTGAGTGTCTGTGTGTATGTTTGTTACTCTTTCACGCAAAAACTACTGAACCGATTCCTATGAAACTTGGTATGTAAATAGCTGTAGACCTGGACTAACATATAGGCTACTTTTCATCCCTATATACCCACGGGATCGGGACATACGCGCGTGAAACCGCGGGGCGCTGCTAATAGCAAATAAAATAATGAAGTTAGGTCTGTTGGTTCCATGATATTAAGTTAAAAATATTAATTAGTTAATATTACCTAAAAAAGAGCTAGTGAATTCATCTTAATTTATTAAGCGCCATCTAGGTAAGGGAAACGTAACTGACTTGAACTAAAAATTGCGCAATGATAGTTTCCAGACCGTGTACGTTACCACAGCATAGGCCTGCCATCACATAAATTACCGACGCCGGACAAAAACTTAAAAAAATCCGGACACATGGGTGATATCGAGTTTCTTTCCCGGACACCTAAAAAAAAATGCCGATTCCATTTAAATTTTTAGCTTGTTAACGATTCATCTAACAATAATAATTGTCCCCTGGCGCAGTGTCCGGGTTTTATTCTTACTATTTTTGAAAACCCCGCCCGGACGCTCCCCGGACTCCCCCTAAACTAGGATAAATCCGGGGAAACCCGGACGGATGGCAACCCTACCCCAGCAGTATATATGATGATAGATATGAGTGGAACGTATAATTAGTGCTTAATCTGTTGTAAATGTGCGCCGCATAAAAAAATTGTGCATAAAAAACGGAATCTTCTATTAATGATGAAAACTTAATGTTGATTTATTTAACCTACGGCTTAAATCAATGTATCTACTTAGATACTTTGTCTTTCTTTACTGTTGTATTAATTGGCTTTTTACATCAATAAACTATCTGTATTCATCAAACATTTCTTGAACTAACTAATATATATTTTTTAAAACAACCGCTAATCAAATTCTTGGTCTTTATAGTACTTTTTTCTACTAATATTATAAATGCAGTGTCTGGATGTATGACCTTCGTTAACACACAAAATACTGAAAGTATTTTAATGGAATTTGGAATGAAGATAGCTTATACCTTGGAATAGCACTTAGGCTACTTTTTATAATGTACTTAATTATGTGCAAAGGCACGGGAACAGCCAGTAGAATATAATCATAAAACCAGTATATTCTTTTACTTCTTTTCTACTTCAGTGTACTCAGGCATAACACGTTTCAACCGGTTCGTGAGTAAAGGTAAGAAAGAAGGTCATCGATATGTATGAATCCATCGCTTTTTTGTAGCCATTCGAATTTGGTCGGATAACCAGTCGTTGTTTAAATGTTTTGATTTTTGTTTATATCTACTTATATACGAAACATACAAGCTGGATATTTTCACTAACTATATATTATTTGACTAAACGCACAAATTTTTCGTTTACACCTACACATCTTGGGTTGAGCCAGTTATTTGTATGTTGACGTCAAAGTTATGAACGTTTTAACTTTCAGTAATATTATTCAATAACGCAGGTATGTACACTTTTGAAACTTTTTATGTTGATTATAGGCGTCATGAAAGACTGAATACAGTTTTCAGCTTCTACGTTTTCTCATTTAAGCGCTACAATATTTTTTTTCGTTTTCAAAAAAGCGCGATTACTTGAAAATTATAAATATTTTCTTAAAGATTTCTGTCACAAATTCGCACAAATTAAGAGTTACTCGTGTATGTTTATTCTACAGGCGCACATACAATGTTTTTTGAGATATACGATTCTAAAAAACGTTACCCCAGCAGGAAATTCAATATCTCGAAAACCTGAAGACGCACAAAGTATATTTTCAGCCCATATTTTTGCACAAATGTAAGCTCTCTGCCCATGCACAATATTTCCCTGTGAGATAATTAGTTTGGAATTTTCCTGCTGGAACAACGTTACTCCAGCAGGAATCGTTTTTTTTCTAAAACGACAATATGCACAAATTTTTTATGCGGCGCACATCCACAGCAGATTACGCACTAATTATACGTTCCACTCTTATCGCTCTAGGAGCCACTTTCCTGCTGGGGTAACGACACTTCCACCGGTTAGTTTACATAATCTAGAAATTATGTCAGGGTACTGTTTTTATCATATTAAACACCATTTCATTTAATTATTCATTAAGTGACTTATGACAAAATTTTTGCAGTGGACGAATGTTGCGGCTTTAGATTATGATTATGATACTGAAAAATGGATCGTCATGACCTTGGACGGATCGAAACGACGATATTCGTAAGTATGCATATAAACGCATTTACATTTATATGTCTATATTGAGGAGATTGTGTATGTTTTATGTTCTAAGTGATTAATATAGCATTATTTGTTATGTCCAGACCGTTTAAAAATTGCCCAATATGAGAAGTGAATATAATAAAAACAATTGAAATAAGGAAATTGACCGGGCTGTATGAATAATGTGCCCCAAATACTGGGCAGAGCTCAGTAGGCGGGGCACATAGTATATAAATATGTGTTTCATTCAATAGGAAATATGCACGTAACTCCTTAGTAGCCTAAATATTTATATATTAATCAAATCAAATCAATTTATTGCACTCCAAATGGTTTAAGGATATTGAAACAATAATTCCAGAACATTAATTTTTTAATAATTAATTTATTAGTTAATATCCAGCCCTAAGTTTAACCGTAGGTGCGCTTAGTGGAATAGAAAATAAATATTTTTGATTCTTATTCAAACCGCCACCAAATGGGTGCGTTATGTGGAATACCGTAGCCTGGGTGCAGTTCAAATCGGTGCGCTTCAAATCGATGCGCCAGATGGAATGCCTCCTTTATCGTATTTTAATTGTGAAATTCAATAATTGCTATATAAACAAAATAAACTTGCCCAACAAAGCAATATTTATTTATGCAAAAATGTCTAATATTAACACGGTCACTATAGTTTATAAAATGTTATGTTAGTAAGGAAATTAAATAACAATTAAATCTTACAACTTTTTGCGGTAGAAGGACTGCGTTGCGACTTGCGAGACTTGGTTTTTTTTTTAAATATTACCGGCCACGCGTTAATGTGGCTAGGTAATTGGCAATAAAATAAAACTCCTTTCTCTCAGGTCATAAGTTTAGTACTTAGTAGAGTTCATCGCGAACAAACAACGTGATACGAAAGTTTTATATACATTAAATAAAAAAAAAAAATTGTTGTGATAGTCTAAAAATTTCGTCAAGAATTGGGGTACAAATATTTTTATTTTAATCCAAGTTTTAGTTTTTTTCAGCTTGATAAAACAACTAGCTTTTGCCCACCTTTATTGGTGTGATAACGTCTTATAAATCGATGAACGCCGGCTGCACGCAGGAAAAAGCATGACTCATTGTCCCGTTTCCCCTGAGCCGAGCGTGCAAGCGAGAGCGCGGTACAAGCGATAGAGAGGCACGATCGGCCTACTTATGAATTTTTATTTTTTTTGTATGCCTCGAGAACAGCGCTATTTTGCTTTGCTATTTTGCTAAAAAGACAGAGTACATGTACATTTCGCACCTCCGATCAAATACTGTTATAATTTTAAAAATTCCAGTTAAGCGTTTTTTTAATAAAAAATATCGCTATGTATCATTTATATTCCCAAAAAAAAAAAAAACTAAATTCACTAATTCTTTAATAAATTGCAGTGATCACAGTATTCACAGTATAGTGATCTCAGATAGTGTGACATTTTAAATTGTGTCAGGTACCTGTGCTTTCGGTTGAACTTCAACTAGGCCTGCCATCAATTGCCGACGCCGGACAAGCTCTTCAAAAACCCCGGACACATGTGTGAAATCGAGATTCTTTCCCGGACACATTAAAAAAAAAACGCCGATTCCATTTTATTAAATTTTTATTAAATTAAGCAGCTTGTTTATCTAATAATTATAAGTTGCCCCTGGCACAGAGTGTTGAAATCCCCGCCCGGACGCTCCCCGGACGCCCTCTAAACTAGGACAAATCCGGGGAAATCCAGACGGATGGCAGCCCTAGGCAAAACGCAGTGATAGTGTAATAAATTTTTCAAATACAGTCACAACTTGAAATGTTACTTTATATATGACTAGATGACCGATGAATTTCGTATCACCTACAATTTATTTAATACCGAGCATTTTCATATTTATTCACCTTTTAAACCTTCTCTGGACTTCCACAAATAATTCAAGACAAAAATTAGCCAAATCGGTCCAGCCGTTCTCGAGTTTTAGCGGGACTAACGAATAGCAATTCATTTTTATATATATAGGAGATAATTTCTACTATTAATATTATCACAATGATTTTGAAACAGTATCATTTCAAAATATAACGGTGTTGTAGGAACATGGCAATAGAACTACGATGTTATTTCTTCAAAATGTTCCATCCCGATGTTGGCAAGTATGGGGGCTACAGGACTTCCTATTGCGACACCATAAATCTTTCAGATTTAATAGAGAAAAGACCTTGGAAAAGGAAACAATTGTCATCTAAACAGTGATCAAGTAGATCATATTATTGTTCCTCCACTGTTTCTTTTAATGTACTTATTGTATTTTCTGTACATCGATTTCTGTTTCATTATTTTTTATAAGAATATTATTTGGAATAACTACTTGTATCTTAGCACCAAAATAAATGGATTTTCTTTCTTTTCTTTCATCTTTCTTTCTATCAATGATATTCAACGGCAGCTCGTTGTCTCTCATCACGACGTTCAAGCACTCTTGTATTAGAACATTGGTTTAAAGCGACTCCACATCAAAGCTCACCATGAGGTCATCAGGTTCTAACATAAGAACTTTTATAATGTAATATGTTCAAAGTGCCGTGACCGAGTCTTTTACAAAAGACGGTGTTTTGCCTACAAGTCGTTGCAATACTGACGCAACATCCTTCGTGAGATCGTAAGTAGGAGAACTTTACAATTGGCCGGAGCAGCACGTTGGGCTTGTGTATTTTGGGCAGACCATAATAACTTCGGTAGCTGGTCTGACTTCGGTGTAATTATATCATGGAACGTGAAAGTTTAACAGTTAGTGTATTTTTGTAGATGTAAGTATCCTATGTAAGTTTTATTATTGTTTCGAATTTAAAACATTTGAAAAATACAACTTGTTTATTATTTAATTAAGGGACACTAATTTACGTCGTAAAGTTAAAGTTGATTTCATAGTTGATTGTACAAGTACCTTAATAATAAGAGAAAACATTATAAAAATCTCAAGTATATTTTCCTATATATAAGATAGAAAGACTGTTTCGATTTTTATGTTCTGTATGGCATTTTATTGTTTATTTTGGTAAAAATAAAGAATGTTACAACATGAATACAATATTTTATTTTAAATAATAGAAAAATCTTCGATAAAATAGAGCAACAACTCAAAAAAATAATTGAAAATAGTCATATAAAATAAATGATTATACCGTTAAATAGCACTTTTTATAAGCTTTACATTGATATATAACACTTTTTAAAAAATAATACGTATTAGGTATTATTTTTTAAAAAGTGCATAAAATTTTAAATACAAAAAATAACGTAGGGTCAAGTGTCCAACAATGAAACACTAAAAATTCAAGGTAAATTCAGGTATGTAGGAAACTTTATTGGGCATCGGATGTCATTTATAGTTTTTTAAATTAAAGTGTAATCAGGCGGCAAAAAATAAAAAAACAAAAAATGGGAAATGTTTCATTGTGTCCACGGGGGTGTACACAATGGAACACCATAAGTTCAACAGTGAAACATAATTATTTTATAGTGTCTGTTTCATATTTTGCATAATTAATAGAGAGTAGGCTAATGAAAAAAAAATCCAATGTGGCGCTTGAATCAATTCGCCTCAGACCCCTCGATATGAATTTCTGAAAGGTCAGGTTCCAACGGCATGTAAAACTTCATATTGTCTTTGACTCTGAGTCTCATGAACGAAGCTCCGAATTTATTGGTATTAATGACTTCTGTGATCTTCGCGATGAAGTAGACCTTAAGTTTTATTGCGTCCAGTAAAACAAGCACATAATCACCTTCGTTGGGTGAGTGAGCAAGTTTTTTAAAATCCTTTGTTAGTAAGGGTAGTCCATCCTCATCTAGTTCTTCATTAAATTCGCTCATATCCGAAGCACCTTATTCCGTGTAGACTTCTTCCTCACTACTCATTTCTAAGTCAACCCTAGTAATTTTTGGTTTCTTTTTTCCTCTTTTGTTAGAAAAAATTGGCCACATAATTGTCTTTGCCGCTGATTTTCTTGTATCTTTTTCCGTTCTTCAGCTATTCGGTTTTTTTCCGGTGTGTTCGTTGCCATCATACTTTTTCCGAGCTTTCTCGATTTGCGCTTTCCAGTTCGTGGGCCAGCCTTCAATGGGGCCATAAATTCCTTAGGAGATTTGAAATTAGTTTTCACACCAGAAGAACACGCAATAATTTCTTCCACGTGAGGAGTTATTTGTCTATGCAGCGAAGTAGAACCTGATTCATTTGGATTACTTGTAGAAATTTCAACGTCCATCGTAACTTTACTTAACTACACGAAGTTTTAATTAATAAAAAGGATTATCAAATTGCATGAAAGTATCACTTGATGTTTTATAGGACACAATGAAACAGTGTTTCATTGTGTCTACTACGCAACTGTTTCATTCTTGACCACCTAATATTTATTTTTCTAACTTCAATTTTTCTTCTACTAAATTGAAACAATTTTAAGTATGATCTAGTCCACATTAATCGTTTAAATATACATAATGCTAGCCAATGATAAGCAACATGAAATTTCCTGCCATAATTTAATGAAAAATCTACAAAGAAAGCCAAAATTTCTTACTAAAAAATGCTCCGCAGACACGTCTTCTCTCTCGCGACGCCGCGACGCAAACTGGGGTAGGGCGGGAGTTACTGGAGTGGGTCCTTATGCGATATATTGCACAATTTGACAACGTCGCATTTTAGCAATATCACAGTGTTTCATTGTATACCACTGTTTCATTGTTGGACACTTGACCTAAACATTTTTGTTTATTCTGAAAAGTTGTTGTTTGAGTTGTTACACTATTTTATCGGAGGTGCGATTTATTCCGATTTTTATTTCCGCAGTATACCTCGCATCCGGCTTATGTTCAAAGCAGACGATCCGGAAAACTTTGTTATGCGGATCAATTTTGCGGTGGATTTTCGGAAAGAAATCGAGAATAACTTACGGTAACTATACCTCACATCTAGTAAACCGAGGCGTTCCTATAATCAAGAAATGATTCGTTTTGCTTACGGACGGTAAATTTTTTCTTGAAAATTCGACAAAGTTTTACTGTCCATAAGCAAAATGAATCGTTTCTTGATTATAGGAACGCGGGATAAGAGTATTTTACTAGCTCCGCTACCTACTTTAGGATCAAAACTAAATTGAGTTAATTTTTTCAGATTCTACTTGTTTTTGGATTGTTTAATGCTAAACGCACTGCCAGAGATCCCTGATCACTTTATGTCCAATATTATAAAGATGGTACTAATCTGCCGTCAATCAAAGGAAGTCCATGAGCCGCTTCTTACCTTACTTAAAAAAGAGGTATTTCTTTTACACTTCAGATATTAAGCTACTATGTTTTGACCGCGGATTCGCTCGCGTTACAGTTCTTTCTTTCCCTCGGGAATAGTACTTTTGAATCAATGAATGAAGAATGGATGAACAGTACCCTATATAGACGTACGGCAGTGCCCCCGCCAAGTCAGACATTTAATTCAAATCTGTGTTTTAAAAACTATTGCACGTCAAAGTTCCTTAATTTTGTCACTAACTTACTGATCATCAAAATTCTAAAGTACGTCTAGCAGACACACAAACTATTTAAGTATTTTGCCTATAAAACAAGGAAAAAATCAAATATGCTACAAAATGTTGTTAGTTAACAAATTAAGTAACAATTAGATCTCAAATTTTTTGCGGTAGGAGAATTTAACGTTTCTTCATTTAGTAATAAAAAACTATTTAATAAAAAATGAAACCGATGAAAAGAACTAAAAAGCAAAAATAAATAAATCTTTTAAGTATTGAACTTATTTACATAAACTATCAAATTTTATACAAACTAATTTGAGATTAAGTTGAGTCGGCGCCAAACAACAAACTGATTAATTATATAAATTTTATATGTACTTATAAATGGAGAAAGCTCTACGTAGGTAATTAATCATGACTCAAATTAGATTGTACAAAATTTGATAGTTTATGTAAATAAGCTCAATACTCAAGACTTAATTTATTTTTTGCTTTTTAGGTCTTTTCGTCGGTTTAATTTTTTGGTAAAAAGTTTTTTATTTTATGTGGTTTGCGTCATCTTTTATTACTCTGGCAACTACTATTTAATACTAAATGCTTTAAAACGCTATCAAATATCTTTTCTTCAAAGCATATTAAGTGGTTTCTGTCCCTAAAACTACAGTTTTTATATCTAACTTCTGATTGTTTAGGAAAGGTATGGTTTATAACAAAAAAATAATCATCAAAATCGGTTTATAAATAACGGAGTGAGGGCTGAACATACAAAAAAAAAATAAACATACGGTCGAATTGAGGACCTTCTTTTTTTCGTCGGTTAAAAATATACTAAATTGTCTTGAGAATCACCTACTTTATTATCTGAAATCTTAAAGTATATTCTGTTTTAGGTGTTATATTTGTATCAGAAGGTTCAAGGAAAAATGAAGATCATATTCACCATACAGAAGTATCGAAATTTGTACAACTTTATAGACGTACCAACTAAAGACTATGTACCGCCTGTACCAGATTATGGTAAATATATTTGGAACTTAATAAATCAGTGAAAATGTCTTCCAGTGTTGTGAACAGACATTGCACTTGATAAGTACAATATAATTACAAACTACTGCCGGTGATTCAGCAGAGCAAAATATATTTTTTTTATTTTCTTTTTATTTTTTTTTATTTTATAGGGGTCAAACGAGCAGACGGGTTACCTGATGGGAAGTGACTACTGTTGCCCATGGACACCTGCAACTCAAGAGTCACAAGTGCAATATGCACGCATGCAGGCCATGTGAGGTGTTTCGTGTTCAATACAGCAAGGATTTTAGAATGCTACAATATTTACCTGCAAATTTTTCGATTTTGGTGTATATTTTGCAAGTTTTTGAAAAAAAACAGTCAGTCGTAGGACTGCACGTCAGAAGTGAAAACATAACTTCACAATGTATTTGCATATACATACACACACACACATCTGTATATTTATATTTATGTTAAAAATAAAAAGTAGGTAAGTAGGTCTCTACTTCTGAAAAAAAATATAACGTTATATATAAAAAAAAGCTATACATAAAAAAGTGTGCTGTTTTTATAATTTTTTTCTGCTTCAGAAAAAAAATATAACGTTGGTCAATATTTGTTTATAACAAATTGTGAAACTAATAAACAATTAAATAATTAATAATTTTTTTTTGCCAATCTATTTAAAAGTGTAAATTATGATTTTAATAGCAAAATTGTTGCTTAACTAATTATTTAAACAATAGAAATATAAAAAAATTAAACAATTAAAAATTAAAATGAAGAATTTTTTTTCGTAAATCTTAGTTTTCTGTGGACAACAAAATAGCAAAAAATGTTTTAAAAAAATATTGAATTTCTCTATTTGTTTAAAACAATTTTATAAACAAATTACATAAAAAAATCATAACCTATACTAATTACTGCCATTGTTGAATGTGAAAACAGGCATAGCTATATATTAAATGAAAAAAAAAATTATCAACATTTTTTAGATATTTAATTTTTCAAAAGTTATAAAAAATCATAATTAACAAATTAATAAACTTTTATGAAAATTTATCGCAGGATCTTATAAAGTATATATCAAAAGGGCTCCACGAAGTTTAACATTTTTAGGCCAATTATTTATACCTTTCATCCCATTGTTTATGCTAACGGAGATTAGGAAAAAAATTGTTAGTTAACAATTGAATAACTTTTTGAAAAAATGGTGATTAAACTTTTTTTTCTACGGGGATCGATTCTTCCAAGTGTTAAGAAGATATTAGAATTTTTCAGTTTTTTAAAATCATATTTTATGTTATAAAAATAAATCTTTTTGTTGATGAACTCTTTTTAGCGGCGGGGTGCGCATGCCATAACTGCCGCGCGGAGCCCTATTTTCAACTTCAAATTAAAATTATAAATAATGGAGATAGAGTTTCGGGAGTCGGGACTTTTTTATCGGAAATTTCCTCCTCTTTAAGAAGCGTTTTTCAAAGTTGCTTAAATATTAATATTTTTCGAATTATTAACGAAAAACTAAATACCATTTTTTTTTCATCTTATTTTGTTAGTAACAATTTTTTACCTGCACCAAAATCCTTCAAAATCATTTTTCTAGAGGTGATTCCGAATCAAATGAGCTATCGCTCATATTTTTAGGATCTTTATCTCTATTTTTCACGGTTTTGAACTTGTTGACTAGACTATGTTATATAAGAAACTCGACTCCGTCTTACGAATTTTGATCAGAGTCACGTGTCCTGACGCGAGTTTAACAGTCTTTACCCATCCGAAAAAGTGCACAATGCCGCTAAAGAAGTTTTCACTTCAAAAACTATTTTTTTAATAATTTTTTTACTAATTATTTGAGAAAATAGTGACTGACCAATCCTCGTCTTTATCGCACTGAAATTACTAAGTCTAAAATAAAAAGAAATACAAATTAGTTCTTTACTTATAAGATTTTTGTTTTTACTTATAGAGTTTGTTTGTTTTTGTTCGATTTCTTATCACAAAGCTCTACCATTTGGAACGGGTGGTTATAGATAGACGGAAGCAGATACGATATTAGCTGCTGTTCATTTTTTTTCAATTTTACTTTTTACAAAGCAACTTATTGTTGCCGTAATTCTGTGTGTGTTGATCTATAATTTTTTATTATATCTCTGCTGTTAAATTAATGATTTCGAATAATTAATTACCTATTTTATGAAATAAAGATGGTGAATTTGATATGATTGAAAATATAAGAAGTCTATAGTCTTAAAATAACTGGTAAATATCTCGATTTTGTGCGTCTGAACTCTCCACGCGAGTTCAACTCGCACTTGGCCGGTTTTACTTATATACCCGCGCTGGATCTCTGAAAGGACCTTCAGATTGTATCATGATAGTAACGTATGTCCAGGTACTACGCTGGTATTTACAAGTCCCTGACAGGTAAAACAGTGACAATTACGCGTCAGAAGAACAGAACCCAAGATGTCACGATCGCTCACAAAGATGAAATCAGTGATTAATAACGATAATCTTTCGCCTGCAGGCAGGCACCCATGTATGATGGAAAACTTTAGCGAGCGTGTGGCGCATAATCAGTGGTACTCTTTATATGTACTGATAGAATGCGTCGCCTGCATCCATCTGGTCATTGAAGAGTGTCTTAAGGTACATTTCTTTTGTTTTCTAACCTCGACTTCCAGGTCTGCTACGTCAAAAGTCGCGGGTTCAATTCCCGTTCTGTGCAAGTATTTGTATGCATTTTTGTATATTTGCATTGGTCTGGGTGTTTCATGTATAAAATGTATATTATTAACAAAAAATATATATTTAAGTAAGTTTATCCGTGTTCTAACCCCATAGTACAAGCTAATGGGCTAATAAACCTGTGTAATAGGCCCCAGAATATTATCCATCATCTCGCAGAAGGCGGGCCTGGGAAGATCTCCGCTTGGACCCAATTCGCCTCCGGCTTTTCAGCACCTCCTGCTGGCCTGAGTGTGGCCGCGGGTGGACTGGACGGGTTTTCCCCTCCACCCGTAACAGTGGCCTGGCCGGCCTTGTTGTAAACTAAACTTATATTTATTAAACAGGTGGAGTCAATGTTATTCTTCACGTCTAACTATGGGAGGAATGTGAGTCTGGCAGAGTTTGACGCGGCGCAACAGCATGCCACGAGCATGGTACGACATAATTCTCTTGCACTCGGTCATTAATAAGACATAGATGACTTTCATTATGTCGTAATTCAAATTGTAATTAAAAAATCAGTTTTATTGGTCGTTTTTTATTATAATTACCGTAGCCATTTAAGTAAAAAAAGGAGAAACCACCACGTCCAATATAATTATAAACTACTCCATGTTTGACGTCGGTTAAAAGTAATAAAGGAAAAGGGGCAAGTAAAAAGTAAAAACATGCTCGTAAACGACTTTTTATCGTGGGAAACCCATGCTTCGGCACGTATGGGCCGGCTCGACCGCAGTGATACCACAGCCTCACAGAAAACCGGCTGTGAAGCAATGCTTGCATTGCTTTTCAACGAGTGAGTGAGGTTACCGGAGGCCCTAACCCTTCCCTCCCCCCTATCCCCGTCTTCCCCTACTCCCACCTTTAAGGCCGGCAACGCACTTGTGACTCTTGAGTTGCAGGTGCCCATGGGCGGCGGTAGTCATTTACCATCAGTGACTCGTCTGCTCGTTTGCCCCCTGTACCATAAAAAAAAAAACTTAAATCAATCGTACTATAAAAAAACAGCACTAATTGTATTTATTATATTCTTGCCACGTAATTATTTTCATTTATGCACATAAACTAGTGTTTTTTTAGATATATATACATATATATATATAAGATATATATAATACATTGTTTCCCAACATACAAGAGTATTTTTCAGTCTGAAGGTATTCATGCTTTGCCCCATAATATGAGAACGCGAAGGCCTTCTAGAATAATTAATGTGTGTTTCAGATGTTGAAATATTTGACGATAACTTGGCTAACCAATACTGCTCACGCGATACGGATGTCGTTCAGAGACGTGGGCAAAGGGTATATTGTTTATAATGAATATGGTAGAAAGTAGTAGAATTATTTTGGCAACACCTTTATTTCACCTTCAGTCAGTACCGACGAACGCACAATATAAGTTCATACTCTTCATTAATTAATATGCGAGTTACAAGATGCAATAGATGTTTACTTCGAAAAACCTAGCATAGCGTGGTAAATGCATTTTTTAATCTGATTGAATCTGGCGTCAGACAGATAATTTCCCATAACATAAGATATATGCTTTACCTACTATATTTTTTTAATATTTACCCTTGATGGTAGAGGTGACTTTCTTACCAACATTTTTTCCTGAGAATTTTGTAGCACAAATTCGTACCCAGGATATCACAATACTTATATGCAGGACCAAGGAAGGCTAGGTGGTCATGTTTGGCGGTACTTGACCCCGCGGTTGATATTGGCATATATGTTTATAATACATACAATCAGCGCGAGAAATTTAATTGTACGATGCAGGATTAGTAGTTTTATATTACATAGTTTGGATAGATAATGCTACGAGTAACGAGTATATTAGCTATGTATATGTAATTTAAAATATCTGAGTTTTATGACAGGTGGTTCAACATATACGAGAAAAAGTGGCAGTTTTATTGTGTTAGCAAGATGTCAAGATTTATGCAACTTGTTAGATTTCGTATGCAGGTTTGTATTTTGTATTTCTCATAATTTTAAACTGAAATATTAAGAGTCACGTTGAGACTTGTAACAGCAATTCCTTTGCGTCATCGCCGCTAAGGAGGGTGGGACACCAGTAATCTGCTCCTAACTCCTTTTTAGGGTTCCGTACCTCTAAAGGAAAAAACAGAACCCATATAGGATCACTTTGTTGTCCGTCCGTCCGTCAGTCCGTCCGTCCGTCTGTCTGTTTGTCAAGACCCTTTTTCTCAGGAACGCGTGGAGGTATCAAACTGGAATTTATACCGGAAAACCGTAAATTTTTAGTTACTTCATATAATAAAAATATTTTACGGAACCCTCGGTGCGCGAGTACGACTCGCACTTGGCCGGTTTTTTTTTTAAATAGAGAAAATTCCTCCACTAGGAATGTGCTACAAGTGCAACGTTGTATCACGTCATGCCAATACTGTAGGTTAACAGAGCTCAAAGAATTGGTTGTATTAGTATTATAGTATATAGTTATATAGTTTGCGTGTGTGGTTAGTCATGTCAAGCTATTTTGTATGTAGCCAGTGTAGTTGGTGAATAAAGGTTCTAATGCTATTCACAGTACGCCCTCCGCTATTGCATCGAACAGTCCATGGCGATGTTCGTGAACATGTGCGAGACACCGTGCTTATGCACTTATGATTGCGAGGAAGACTTCGAGTGGGACTCCAACGACCTCATCAACTCGCCTTTCCGTTCCACCGTCACGCTATTCTACTTCAATCTCCTGATGTCTTCTGATGGGCCTTACTATTCCACAGACCCGGCACAATTTGAGGTAAGCTAACATCCTACACCATTTTAGAGTGTAAAAGTAAGTGTATTTCTACATGTTTGGGCCAATCTTAAGGTGTAACTATTTACTGAAGCTCAAACACAAATAAAAAACCGGACAAGTGCGAGTCTGACTCGCGCACCGAGGGTTCCGTAGACAAACAAACTTGTATACGTCCATCTCGGGAATCAATTCTCAAAGACTTGCCCGTCTTTTTCGAAAGACAAACTTAACTTTGCGGTTGCGACGTACCGCAAAATATAAGTTTGTAATCACAAAAACTTTTTTTTATGTGATATAACAACAAATTAGCGTCTTTCGGATTTTTTTCTTCACTTGTGCTGTCAGACCTTGCTTCTTACCAAATTTCATGATTCTAGGTAAATGGGAAGTACCCTACAGGTTTTCGACCCAAAACCGGTATAGGGTACTTCCGGTTGACCTAGAATTGTCAATTTTGTTTAAAAGCAAGGTCTTACAGCACTACTAAAGGAAAAATTCCGAAAAATAAAAAAAAGTCGAAAATTGAGGTAAGTTTTGGTACTTACAAGTTTTCGCAAAAATCTAAATTTGCCCATATCTTTTTATCGTGTTGACTCAGGACCTTGATTTTTATACACCTAATAGGGGCTATAGACCTCAGTATCTGGTATAAATTTCAACTTGAGAGAAAATCGGTGGTGGCACACGGACAGACAGACAGACGGACAAGAGAGTGATCTTATAAGGGTTCCCTTTTTTACCTTTTGAGGTACGGAACCCTAAAAATACAACTAAATGTTATAATTGTGGCTGTAGATAGTGATCCAGCGGCTCTTTCGTGAAATGCTGTACCGGAGTCACTTCATACTACAAGTACACCCCATGATCATGACTGGTTTAGTCTTCGATAAGGACTTGTACCTCACGTCAATTGGTAAGTGAAGGGTGCCTTATGTAAAAGATCTCGTGTTAATAATATTTTCTCCGAAGTTTCTCCCGTGCTTATGGTCGATGCTCCGCTCTTTAGGGTCTCAGCGTGATTTCAATAATAATAATAAATCTTTATTGGAACTTAGACAGTAGACCATAGACCATAATCTTATTAAAAAATTTGGATATCGAATACAAAAGAATGTTTTCAATCCGACTGAGACTTCCAGACATTAGCACGTTAAACCGAAAAAAAAAAGCTTAATAATAGTAAATAGTAGCAAATATCTAAAGACGGAAGAAAGGTTTTCTCGGGCTGTTCCCAATAGACAACGAAAGCGGAAAGAAGTCTTTTTTTTAAGAGACTTATTTGCTTCCAGCATTATATTCTGTCGACGTAGGATTAGCTCTTATTTTGAACAGACGTGTTTCTCCGCGGGTCCCTTTGATTAGCAGACAGTAAAGAATCGGTGAAGAGCCATGCTTCGGCACGTATGGGCCGGCTCGACTCCGCTCGATACCACGGCCCCACAGAAAACCGGCAGTGAAACAATGTTCGCATTGCTTTTCTCCGCATCATTGAGGTTACCAGAGGCCCTAACCCTTCTTTCTCCCCTATTCCCGTCCTTCCCCTCTCCTCCCCATCTTCCGTCTTCCCGCTCTTCCTCCCCTTCCCCTATTCCCACCTTTAAGGGCGGCAACGCACTTGTGACTCTTGAGTTGCAGGTGCCCATGGGCGGCGGTAGTCATTTACCATCAGGTGACCCGTCTGCCCGTTTGCCCCCTATACCATAAAAAGAAAAAAAAAAAAAGATTCCGGTCTCTGCATTCCTTCGATGTAGTGGACTTGATTTCTCACAGACTTCAAATCAGCCTAAAACGTACGGAACTCTCGATCAGGAAAATACTGCTAATCAACACGTTTGTGGACAGCACGTGATCGTACGTCATAATCTGAGATTTTGATATGGAACATCGTATCGTACAATGACGTTTATTTCCGATGACTTTTCAAGTAAACATTGTATTGAAGACTAAGCATTTGACCATTTTAAAGATGTGCTGTCGCTAATATGCGGCAACATACGCTACAAATGTCAGACAATTTACTACTGCTTTATGAGAATATCGCCAGAGTCCCTGTGATTATGAGTATACCTCCCTAACTTAGATACTGAGTAATAACTTTAAATTTAAATAGGAGGATAACAAAAAGAAAAGCGTGTGTGTACTTATGTACGCACGTAAGGAGTTATAATTTTATCTAGTTAAATAAAGTTTATTTAAATATCATAACCTCAAATTCTACAAACGTACTCAAAGTAATATGTAAAAACCATTTTTATCACTTATAATCACAGTAAATTACCATAAATAATACATACCGTCAACTAACCTCAAATTCTACAAACGTACTCATAGTAATATGTAAAAACCATTTTTATCACTATCGTGAAGTTGGTAACTTTTTTGAAAAACTAAAATGTTGACTAGCTAACTTCAGGATGTCGGTTTTTCGTGACGGTGTGCCGCGCATTGTAAAAATTTACTCTCATTTTTCCCTAACGCACCAAAAGAAGTATAATTTCAATAATTAATCATAATCCGTAACTTACTTCAGGTTTGAATGAGCCGAACGCGGTAGAATACAGGGAGAGACTCCTCAAAGCGTACAGGAAGGCAATTATACCGCTCAAGGCATACATGCGACAGTACGAAGAGTACCGGGACATCTTCAAGCTAGACATTGATGCCTACGTCCAGTGAGTTCCAATACATATGTAAAGAATCTAGTCCGTCTCTTTGGTAAACACTAACTTGATTGTATAAATCGACATATTATAAAATACTAGCAACCCGCCCCGGCTTCGCACGGGTACTAATTATACCCCTAAACCTTCCCCATGAATCACTCTGTCTATTAGTGAAAACCGCATGAAAATCCGTTCAGTAGTTTTTCAGTTTATCGCGAACAGACAGACAGACAGGCAGACAGACGCGGCGGGGGACTTTGTTTTATAATATGTAGTGATTATGAAGCGACGATAGCGGTGATGGCAAACTACATCCAGTGCACTACACTATCGACGGGAATCCACTCCTACCACAAGCACTGTACCTAACTGGAGGGGTTTACAAAAATAATAGGGTACCTGTGTAACCCACTAACGTGTGACCCACGCTATTATATTCTTCATTAAAAAAATACACATACAGGATGTTACAGAAAGGTGTAGTCCTATTTTAGGGTCGTATAGTAGACTGGGGTGGGAAGCCTCTCGCTAGAGACCATGGTTCTGTCCATGGTCCAAAGTGAGAGTGCGTGGGATTCCTTGTTTTGCGAGGAGGTGATGTTGGCTAAAGAGGCGGCGGAACGGCAACGGGAGAGGACAAGTACTCTCCCATCCCGCAGAAGACGCACCAGGCGCCGGAGAGCACAAAATGATCTCCGGCCTCCATGAGCGCTGGCCTGGGGGTAACGGGTCGGGCTGACCGTTACCCTTGCAGAAGCAGGCCCGAGACGGTGGCGCGACGTGTTCCACGCACACCTCTCTGATCTGGAGGGGGGTTAGGCCCCCCGAACCCCATGATGTGGTCGCCTGCTGAAGGCGGCCAAGGTCTGCAGGGGTTCCCGGAGGACTCCTTCCTAGGGTATACCCGGGTTCCCCCTGAAATAGACCCACTTGTGACGGAACACCGTGTGGTTTTAGTCGGTTCGATTCCGACATACCACTTTACCGTTACACACGATAAAAAAAAAAAAAAAAAAGGGTCGTATAGTAGACCCCGTGAATAACGTAAAGCGCTAAGAATTTTATGAAAATTCTTGATTATTAATACAGAAATCTTATTTTGAAACTGAAAAATTAAACTTTGAAATTGATTGACTACTATTTCGTATGTGAGAGGGTTGACATGAATGAAACTATAGTTATTTAAAAACAAGGATATTGATGGAATGTCTAGATTTAACTGAAAATGTCTGCATAAAAAAAAAACAAAATCATTGAAACTGTTATTAAAATTCATAAGGCGTTGTTTAGATATGTGCACCTACATTCGAAGATTTTCTTGAAATGAACAATTTTGAAAAATTTAAATGAACTTTTTGTCGGCTACACATAACATGTATATGAATAATGTCTTATTTGCTAATCATGTAGTTTGAAGCTCATATAGATTGGGCTTAATATACACCAAATTCTTAATAGCGTAAAACTTTCGGTACCCAACAGAATGCCACGATATCCCAGATATTACCCACGATATTACCAGACTTTTTAGCATACCACTTTGCAGAACCAATGTTGGCAAAAATTCTCCCATTGTGCGTATCTGTTCAGATTACAACGCTCTTTGTGGGAACTCAGGTGATTACGTCTTCGACATTTTTCATGATCCCCTTGACAGGTTTAGGTGTAAGTTGATGCAGTGCTCTGACACTGCATCAACGTGGACGTTTTTCTTTTTTTCTTTTTGAAAAAGACAACTCCCGCATTAGGAATTACTCCTGTGTCGTGGGGGACTTTACAAACATACAAACAATGGATACAAAGAACATCCAGACTCGGGTGGGAATCGAACCCACGACCTATGGTATAGCAGTCAGGATCACTAACCACTAGACCAACAGGCCAGTCATTCACGTTCAACGTTGGTTCAATATTGGACGTGTGATAAGAGTTGATCTGTATTACGATTTATTCTTCTCTAAAAATTTTGTAACTTATGTTTTAGTGCTTAGTGTTAGTTTTAGTAATAGTTTAATTAATTGTTAGTACCTACTTAATGTAAGCATTACGTATAATGAATGCTGTGAGCGTCTATAATTGATGTACAAATAAGAGATGTGATGTAGTGATAAATGTTAAGAACAATGTTGCATATGTATATTGTTGATGCTCCTTAATAAATAAATAAAAAAACAAAATAGATGTCAGTCTCCTTTTTAATTGAGAGCAAAACATCACTGTTTTCGATTATACCGATGTTTGAAGTTAGGATTTCTTCACTAAGTCGATTCTTGAGGTATCAAGAGTGATAGCTGATAGAGTAATAGCTAGGTCTGAGTGATATATACCATTCAAATATAAGGCGTTTTGATTCAGGAATTTCCGCGAAGAGATGCACTCTCACACAGAGACTCAAGCGGAGATTCAGTTTCACTATGACGCTAAGCAGCTACTCATCGAGCGCTTACCTCAGTACATTAACATCGGACCTTTTACCGTCAACGTTGACTCACTTAAGGTATTTGTTACGTACTCACTTTAGTTCACTTTACTTGGTACTGGCAGCTGGCGATAATTTTTGTTCCACAACAAGAGCTCCTGGATTAAAAAAATATTCTTGTGTTTCCTAAGAGTGCTTTAGTTGTACCGTCTGAAATTTGTTTTTGTTTCTTCGTCTATTACTTTTTACTTTTCCAACTAATATTATGAATATAAAAGTTTGTGAGGATGTACGGATGTTTGTTGAAAGATCACGCAAAAACTACTAAACCATTGCCATGAAACTTGGTATGTAGATAGCTGGAGACTCTAATTTTCTGATCTGCAATGCGATCGATAACTGCAATGCGATGCCCTAAAGGATGCCTTCAGGAAAAGGTACCTACTTTGTATATATGTACATATGTTTTCAAAAAGTATATTTTCAAAAGTATCTTGTATCTGATATCTCAAATACTTCATTTAGAAGTATCATGCAACTTGTATATCAGATACTTTTAAGAAGTATATCTATCGTCCATCCGACAAATACGCCACCATTTTCAAGACTTCTAGGCGAGCATGACATACTTAAACTGCCAGGCTACTTAAAAAAATAACATACTAATTGGATTACACAGTTCTCACATTCAGTACAACTTAAAATTGTCTAAATGAAACATGAAAATTCATGTCATACCTACAATGTCAATACAGTGTATAAAGTGATATTAAATTAAATTAATGAAATTGACAATATTAGTGAATAATAATAATTAATAAAAATATCAATAGATAGGTTGTCAGTTGAAAACTAAAACACGAGGAAAAATCATAAGGAGAAAAATAATCCAAAGGCCACTACGAGTACCTATTCATTTACAGTGTAGCTATGGTGCACGACAGCATATTTGCCAAGCATTTTTATAAGCTAGTTTATAATAGGCTCGTTTACAAAGCGTGCGTTTATACAAATTTTAAATTTCTTCTCATTTAGTTGAACATAATAATTATCAAACACTGTATAATGGTTTTAAATGAATAACTTTTCAAATCTTATTGCAGCAACAGCTTGTAACAAAGCGTTCAGATATAATGAAGGCTTTGCTTGTGATGTGGTGTGAGGAGGCGCGTCTTGTAGTCGAAGACATCATAGAGGCTTATAAGGCTATTATGCGCAAGTTAGGAGAGAAGCCGCACACTATAGAGCACGTGTTTGAGATTAGAGAGTGGATGGAGTCCGTACCATTTGCATTAAAGACGCAAGACGACATTATGAAGAAAGTGCACACGGTAAGTAATTACGATTACGGAATAATTAACGCGGTAGTTTGGGCATGCATAAAGGTTACACTGGCCTTAGTCACAAGCGCAACCTGGTCGAAGGGTCAGGCAGTTCCAAGGTGTTTCTTTATGTAATCGTATATAGTTACCGCCAACTAACTTACCAAGGTTTTGGTGTTGTGGGAGAAAGTTTGCGCATGTGCGCACTTACGTGCAATAAAAAATGTTCCCTGTTATCGTAATTTTTTTTAAAATGTTTTTTTAGATGAAAGTTAAGAAGAGAACTTCGTGAAACGTACTCTCGTTTGTACTGTCTCTTTCTCAGTTTTGGATGCCTCAGTAGACATCATAAACCATTTTTCTAGCATGTCTACGTAAAATAGTGTTGTTCGTGGCATTACAGTTAAAATTACACAATTCAAACAAAACAATAACAAAATTAAAACAAAACAATAACAATTTATAATAATAACAAGTAACAAAAATTCAACAAAAACAAGCGGTACTATTTAGTGCACGCAATTGTACTCGGGAGCGAACGGGACGTAAACACGTTGCGGGAGGCGAGGGTCGACTGGCCATCCAATCACGCGCTCGGAACGATGTTACCTCTTTCTCGCGTCCCGCTTGATAACCAAAGAGATCTAAAAAACGACTTTTGCGCATGTAACGAATCTTGCCACGATAGGTGCCGGGAACTATATTATGGAGTTAGAAATTTTTAGGGTTATGAGCGTTAGCGGTTAGTGAAAAGGGCAGCAAAACTTTTCGCCATGCTAGCAGAAGCTAACAAACAGTAAGGAATAACAATAAGTAATTGTTTCTTATTATTATTGTATTTAACTATGGGGAAATCACGTAACCTAATCCATATGTTTATTTTTAAGTTATGTTAAAATAACCTTGTTTTTGATGTCACCAGAGCCTTTAAAACTCTTTATTCCAGAGGATAACCAAACAATATTGTTTCTGATGTCGACAGAGTCTTCAGAACTTCTCTGTGAAGAAGTAGTAATAAAATAACATTTGACGAGGCAAACTGGGCTTGGAGTAGTCGACCTGTTACATCCCTTATTTTTAATACTTTAATATAGAAGTGCAATACAATATTGCTGACTTGCAGATTGACGTAAATTTAACATTGCAGATCAGCAATAAATATACTATAAATACGAATCAGTTTCCTAAATTCGTTTATTTATTATTCTCTAGTGCTGATATAATTTGTGGTCTCTAACCACTCCCCAACCTTGGTTGGTTTTCAGCAAGAAATTCTAGAGCAATAATACACTCCGGGTCTATCCTGGACTTCGTTAGGGCTATTAAACGCGTATAATTCGTGCTAAATGGTGTAATATAAGTCTAGTGTCTGTCTTAAGTTACCAAAAGTTGTGTAGAGTAAAATAATCAATAGTTTTGATAGTTAGTGGTGTTTTTTTTTATAAGTGCCAGACTGTCCAATCTAACACACTGAATTTTTAATAGAATAATCTATGTTGAATATTAAAACTGTATTGTTGTTTGCTCTTAGAACTATGAAGTACTTGAAGTGTTTTTCTATGCTATGGACAACGATGACTTCAAGGCGCTATGGGAAGCTATAGGCTGGCCGTATGTCATTAACAAACAGGTCAGATGCAGTGTCATGAACTAATATTAATCATGGTATATCATACTAGCTTATCATACTACTATAGTACAGGCTCTGCCTAGTTTGGGATCAGACGGCCGTGTGTGAGATGTGTCAAGTTATTATATATATATTATATCTACACCAATATTATAAAGCTGAAGAGTTTGTTTGTTTGTTTGGTTGAACGCGCTAATCTCAGGAACTACTGGTTCGAACTGAAAAATTGTTTTAGTGTTGGATAGCCCATTTATAGAGGAAGGCTATAGGCTATATAACATCACGTTACGACCAATAGGAGAGGAGCAGTGACTTATAGTTATTTGGTTTTGCATAAAAGTCTGTTATAATGCTATTAATTTCGTTTGGTTCTTAGACTTTTTAGGGTTCTGTTTGAAAACGTTGACGATGTAAGTCTCTTTCCACAATATATTCAGCAAATGGGTCATAGATAATTTTTATATCTATGTAACGGAATCTTTCAACATAGTTTTTATCAACTTCAAAACGTCCGATTAACTTTGAAAATTTGACAATACAAGACTAAAAAAAGAAGAAAATAAATTACATACTTTTTTTTCGCTCAATAACGGTAGACTTTTTCAAAGATTATCTTTTTTTTATATATTATAGGGGGCAAACGAGCAGACGGGTCACCTGATGGTAAGTGACTACCTTTGCCCATGGACACCTGCAGCTCAAGAGTCACAAGTGCGTTGCCGGCCTTTGAGGTGGGAGTACGCTCTTTTCTTGAAGGTTTAAAGTTCGTATCGGTCCGGCAATACCGCAGGCGACAATTTGTTCCAGAGATTAGTTGTGCGAGGCAAAAAAATATCTTTATCTACTGACTCTTAAAAGATAAATAAAGTTACCGTTGCTATTTCAGTTCAGCTACGTGCTTTATGCTCTTTGATTAATTATATTTCGTCAGAAAGCGTGCGATGAGTGTATATCTCGCTACCTGTCTTTTTTACGGTAGTATTCGAAGATTTTTTTTCTGAATAAGCATTACATCGCTTGAAATGATGAAACATCTTTTAATTTTCATATCGTATCTTATTTCCCTTGAACTGATTACGTCCGAAGATTAAAATCTTTCGTAAGTCATAACAAATTAGATAAGGGAATGTACCCATTTTTACAATTTTCTATACCCCTCCTCGGTGACCACCCGTGGTATATGCCAAGACCCCTCCCTCTCTAGTTTTCACGTAGTAATATAAACCTAAATATGGTTTTAAATCATTTTTTAATTAAAAACGCTAAACGCTTGCTTGTTGCCACCTGTAAGTTTAAAAAAACGCTAAACGCTGCGCATCATATTTAAAAATAGCTCGAAAAAACCGAGATTTCCCTACAAGATATTGACTACGTGACGAAAACCTAAGCCCCCCCCCCGTCCTCCCCTATGACCAAGCGTGGTATTTTGAAGACCCCCCTCCCCCCCAGAACGGGTCACGTAGTATGGGTACGTTCTCGTTTGTAACTAGTTACAAAGCTGCGGTTTTTTTGTAGACGGCCGAAGGGGCCGAGATACGTATGTAATATACTTTTGTCTGTTCAGAGATATCCCCACACGATAAATAATTACCAGTTTAATAGCGTTAAATAAAGGCAGCCATTGAATGGTTGGGTTAATATAAATGCTTGTGTTAAGTCACGTCGGTAGTGTACCTACTGGGTTGGGTAGTGAGCACTTCATTCCAAGTCCTACACATTACCTACTGCCGCTTAAATTGTCTGATGTGCAAAGGTGGTAGCCACTCTGCTGTTTCTGGAAGAAGAACAAGACAAGTTTTGGAAGCTGCACCAACAGGATGAGCAAGTTCTGTGCGATAGGATAGATTTATTCACCCAGCAGTGCATGCAACTGAGTCTTCAGAACGACTTCTACAAGGTAAGCCACATACACCGTTTTTGGAATAACAATGCAGATTATCTACCCTCAGCGGTTTTATTTCATTTTCTTCTCAGTATGTCTAATATTTTTTGAACTATTTGAAAAAGGAAGTTTGCCATTCGGCAAATTAAAAACTACTAGGACTAGGATTAAGTCTGATTTTACACCAATTCACCGGTGCTCTATCTGCTACGACCAATAGACGAGGAGTAAAAACCATAAGAATAGGCAGTCGGAAGATTTTTTTTTTCTTTTTATGGTATAGGGGGCAAACGAGCAGACGGGTCACCTGATGTTAAGTGACTACCGCCGCCCATGGGCACCTGCAACTCAAGAGTCACAAGTGCGTTGCCGGCCTTTAAGGTGGGAGTCGGGGAAGGGGGAAAGAGGGGGAGAGGGAAGGATTAGGGCCTCCGGTAACCTCACTCACTCGGCGAAAAGCAGTGTAAGCATTGCTTCACTGCCAGTTTTCTGTGAGGCCGTGATATCACTCCGGTCGAGCCTGCCCATACGTGCCGAAGCGTGGCTCTCCCACTAAATTAAAGTGTATGATGTGTATGTATAAGAAATGTAACCAAATGCTTCAGGTATGTATAAAACAGGCGAGAAGATCTAAATTATTAATGTCCACCTGCAGGTGCATGAAATAGCTAACGACATAAAGAAAGCGTGGAAAGCCATGAAGGATTCCCAGGACTGGGGACGTGTCCTCAACGCGCGCCAGAAGCTATTTGGACAGCCCGTTGTTCCTTTTACAGATCTTAATAAACTGGTCAAAGAGTTTGAACCCTACAAGAACCTGTGGGTCACTGCCTCAGGTAGGTAGCCGTAATATTTATTTTCTTCTTTAAACTTGATACACTCGAAAACTGCAGACACACTGTATAACCACAAAAATAATTGTCCCATGTGGTGATCGAACGAGTAACACTAGACACGGTGCCAGTTTTAGAGATGGTAATTTGTAATTATGACATTACTTTTTTCTGCTTGACCGTCGTACAGGATGGCCAACTTGGGATATTCTTTTATAATTTAGGGGGAAATATATCGAGGGTTGCTTGTTTAGAAAATTTTGGGAAAGCGGTGGGCAATGCGCCACTCGGATTAAAGAAGGTATCCTGTCCTCCGAGCCGGGGTGGGGGTGTATGTGGTTAGTGTATTTTGCAGCGGAACGCTGGAAAGTTAGCGGAGCATTATATCCTCATTCAACATATATTAATTATGTGTCATTTGTTCAACTTTTTTTAAGAATGTATAATTTTTTAGACTTCCTGAAATCTCGCGAGATATGGCTAGACAATCCATTAATATACGTGGACGCTGATGCAATAGAGCCTTTAACCAATGAATATTACAAGACTATCATCAAATGTATACGCACGTTCTCGGACATGCCGAAAGTCCAGTATGTCGGTAATGTCATCAGGGTGAGTGTGGCTTTTTTTGTTCTCTGATTTCTCTGATTTTCAGATCTGATTTAAAAAAAAATAAGACCAACCTTTTCACACATATAAAGACGAATTAAGAATACGATCTTCTCGCTGTCCGATGCAAAGAGGACTAGTTGCACCTCAGTGGGACCTATTTATGGAAAGATATCGGATAATGTATGACATCTTTAGTTTTTTCCGCCTATCGTCACCTAACAATATACAATATACGTATGATAATCTGGATTTAATCGCGGTAATATTTCGGTAAGTGTCGCCGGACGACCTTGTCAAAACCGATAAGGAAGAAGGGTTCCTAAATGTACCAATGAAACGGTCTATGAGGCACCCGCAAAGAGCGGTAACGCAGGTGTTACTTCTGCTGAGTGACTCGCGGTAGCAGAACAGAATGGCAACAGCGGTAGATGGGATTTTAGAGCGAGTAATGAATGTAGCAAATCGACCGCCTATATGGATGTTTAAACATCTCTAGCACAAATTATAAAATTATATTTTTTTAAATTGGAACGAAGTTCCTTAATGCGCGTTGCGAAAGGGGGCTAGACGGAAAAAATTAAGACCAAAAGTTGTAACGACACTTTTTGCTATCGTAAAAGGAATACAATTTTATTACAATTCCTTCACTAATTAATCGAAAGGAACTTCGTTCCATCCGGGTGTCACTTGACACCTCTCATTTTATTCTTTGTATAATTTATGGAGTACCCCATACTATCGCTATTTATTCATTTCGTGGATTTATTTGGTTTTCGTTGCCGCTAATGCCACTGAACAGTTCGTGGCATGGAAAATTCCCCGCCAGCAGACACCGCGCCGCATAAAGTTTTTTTTTTTTTAATAGTTACTAGACGTTTGATCGAATTCCATCGATTTTGCATACAAGTGCCTATTTCACATTTTTTTACTGAATCAGTTCAAATGTTCAAAAAGTCGGGCTGTCGTGTCTAAACCACTTTCGTTGATATTAACGAAACGTAAATCAAAATCAGTTCGAAGGCATCATTGTTAATTTCACAAAATAATTTAGAAAGTAAGTATTTTATGAAATGAAGTGTGTTTTTATTTTGTATCAGGACGCCATCGACGAGTTCAGACCTTTGATTCCAATAATACAAGCTGTGAGGAACCCAGGCATGAAGGAAAGGCACTGGAACGAGTTCATGGAAAAAGCTGGTAAGACGTCTGCACAGAATATATGTATAAAAGAATTATGTTAGATATACAAATTGTTACAGACAGTTGTGGACATATTTTATTGTCGTATAATAGAAAATGATTTTCAATACATAACCTTATTTTGTAACTAATTGAACTAGAAAATTGACCGATAAAGCTAATATTTTGTCAGAGAAAGCTGACATGAATGGAACTACACGTAATTAATACCAAGAATATGTATGGTACGTCCAGATTTGAACGAAAATGTCCTCAAAAAAATGTATCTAAATTCACATGAAAATCCTATTATTATTATAATTATTTTAAGTGCCTAGTGTTACCTCGACCATTTTTGGTCTTTTGTAGCGCACTTTTGCTTTACAGTTTACTGGTCAGACTTATGACTTCGAGAAACCTCCAGATCCTATCAGCAGTGATTGTTTGTATTTCCTGCGGTTACATGATGTGCAACCCTAGGTTAATACTTCGGTGCCGCATTAGTGGGCCACAAGAGCATAGAATATGCATTGCAGTTTCTTCTGCCCCTTGACAGAATCTGCATATTGTGTTGTCACCCAATTTTAGATTGAACATATGTTTGTTCAGTTTGCAGTTTCAGTGAAAATCCTAACTAATCTTAGTAATAAACTATAAGGGCAAAAGTTTGTGAGATGTGAGTTACTCTCGCACGCAAAAAGTACTAAACGGATCTGGGTGAAATTTGAAACAGGGATACATTATTTGTTTTACATATTTATTGACATATTTTAAATTTTAATTTTATTTGACATGTATACATTATTGACTTGTACCAAGGATATAAATATAACTTCTGACATATTCTCTTTGATGGACAAATCATTGTATTTAAATTGTTAATTTTTCATTACTAATGCATAATCAATATTAATTTAAAAATACCTGTAAAATTGCATGCCGTCAGGTGGATTATGGAGGGACCACTTTATTTACTGAATGTTACCTATAAATTACCCATTTTCGCAATAAATGAGTTTGAGTTTGAAAAATTATAGTCTGGAAGCACATGGGCTACTTTTTATCCCGGAATAATGTACGATTCCAGTGGGATAGATTTCACCAAAATTCCCACGCGTCGCAGGAAACAGCTACTATTATAAATGCGAATGTATGTTTAATTGTTTGTTACGATTTCAAGCCTTAACTACTTAACCGATCATCATGAAATTTTACATACACGTAGTCAGGGGTACAGAAAAAGACATAGGGTATTGTTCATCCAGAAAAAGTACTGCTCCCGAGGTTTACTTGAATTTATTGACAAAATCTACACTAAGGCGAGTGAAGCCGCGATAAGCTAGTTAATAATACTTTGTCTAGAAAGGCGTTTTCTTTTTCAAAATCCATTTTTTTTTCAGGCTTACTCCACATTTTTCGGCCACAATATTAAGTTAGTGAACATTCTGCATTGAATATTTTGTTTGAATTCAGGTATAACGGTAACTATGAACGACAAGCAAACCTTCCAAATGTGTATAAAGCAAGGCGTAGCGCAGCACGGGGAACTGATCTCCGAGATCGGCGAGCTCGCCACCAAGGAATACGTCATCGAACAGTCCCTCGATAAAATGTTAGGCGAGTGGGCCAACAAGAATTTCGAATTGAATCCTTATAAAAATACCGGTAACAATCATTTTCGTTTTTTATTGTATATAGGTTACCCAAAACATTATACTATAAAAAAATGTAATTTAAAATATCATCTTCATTCCCAATCAGTATAATTTAAAATCGAAACATAATTATGTATTAGAATCATAGCAGAGAGCCCGTCGCCCGACAAAAAGTTGATGTAGGACGGTAGTCCGATGTGTTCCCAAGGTGCTACTCTAAACCGGAGAAGTAGAACGCGCCCACATATTACGGTTAGGCCGCCTTTCCGACAAGTGCTAGAGGTCTGTCGGGGTCAGAGATACGATTTCTCTGAATTACCGACAAACCTCAACCAGAACTGTGGAAACCCGGATATAGGGTCCTGTGACGTCGCGCTGCGTTTTTAGTAGGTCCAGTTCTTATCAATAATCTACCCTAAAATGATATCTGACATAGTTAAACAGAATTTGATGTTCTAAAAAAATCAAGAAATAATTTATGTTGCGTCGAAAAATAGGTATAGAAGTAGTTTGTAGTAGAATACACTTGTTAGGTAGTTGTTGTCAGCGACGACCTTGTTTTTCAGTTTATTGAAAGAGTTCATAGCAATAAATGGCTAAAATGTACAACATTTTCTTCCCAGGTACGCACATTATGAAAATAGCCGACGAGACCCTGCAGTTGTTGGATGAGCACCTCATGGGTACTCAACAGTTAGGGTTCAGTCCCTTCAAGGCGGCTTTCGAACTGCGCATCCAGGAGTGGGACGACAAACTGCATCTCACTCAGAGAGTGGTCGAGGAATGGATCGAGTGTCAGAAGTTAGTAGTGCTGACAGTCATCAAAACAGATAGTTTCTATGCGATTGTTCTATTTTTGCAGCTTGTGAGCAGCTTAACGATTTGCGTTAATATTTTTAGAGAATGGATGTACCTGGAACCTATTTTCGGTTCAGAGGATATATCTCGACAGCTACCGGCGGAAGCGAAGAAGTACGGCACCATGGAGAGAATCTGGCGAAGGATCATGTCGTCTGCTGTTTCTTGTCCTAAGGTAACGTACTAACAGAACATAATACTTCTAATATGAGAAACTGATTAAATGATGAAATAAATTCAAGTTTCAACAAAGCGCCACAGTTAATATCCAAACGTACTTAGATGTCTTGATTAACTTATCTAGATAATAACCGAAGCTAGACTACTTAACAACATTTGACCTAATGAAACTCTTGATCGTGTAGCGATGATAATACCGTGGTTTTGTTAATTCGATTGGAGTTCAAGGATAGTTGAACTCAATTTATGCGGGACTTGAGTCAAGTTCTGCAATAACATCGTTGCATTTCCTTTCGATTCGCTTCATTGTGTAGGTGACACACAGTCAATAATAGTCAAAATTTTCTCTTAAGTGAGTTAAAAGTAGTCGATCTGATAAGTGCACTTCTGGTCCTCAGATAATGGTAATATGTCCGGACAGCCGTCTGCTGGACAGTTTGGTAGAGGCCCGGCATCTCTTGGACGTGGTGTACCGAGGCTTGAACTGTTACATGGAACTGAAGCGGCTGCGCTTCCCGCGATTCTTCTTCCTGAGCGACGACGAGCTGCTGGAGATCCTGTCGCAGTCGCGTAACCCTCGCGCCGTACAACCACATCTCAGGAAGTGCTTCGAGAACATAGCCAAGGTGACATGTGTCTACATTATGCGGTAGAAAGTATGTTTGTAACCATGCATCAAACATTACAATTATTAAATGGAATAGAAATCTAGTCCGTAATTTCAGAAGGTAGAGCAAAGTAGATTTATTTTTATAATTATTACATAGTACGTTAACAAATAACACAATAGCTCAAATATTTGCGAAATACTGTACAATTGTACTCACGAAATAGGATATTTTACTGTATATCCCACTAATATTATAAATGTGAAAGTTTGGATGTATGGATGGATGTTTGTTACTCTTTCACGAAAAAACACTAAACCGATTGCGATGAAACTTGGTATGTAGATAGCTGGAGACCTGGATTAACGCATAGGCTACTTTTTATCCCGATAATCCCACGGGATAGGGAGTTACGCGTTTGAAACCGTGTGGCGCTGCTAGTAAGTAATAATACAAAAATGTAATAATAAGATAGTTAAAGCAGTAGACAATCGATAAATGTTAGTTTTAATGAATAAATGTAGAAAGTAAATCTTATAATTCATTTCATAGATTTCACTTTTTTATCTGTTCTAAAAGTATGCAAAACGAAAGCCGCCATGACATTACGTCATCACGTCAGTAAACAAGTATAAAATTATTTTTATCTAAACTTTCGAATATTTTATTCCTCCCTTGTATTTTACTTAAATAGTACCCTAGAAGACAGTTTTTGTAAAGGCAGAAATCCCACAGCTTTTCCCGATTTTTTATTTTGCCTAATGATTTTTTTGTAAGTGGGAGAGCCATGCTTCGGCACGTTTGACCCGGCTCGATCGGAGTAATACCACAGCCTCAGTCAAGCAATGTGTTTCGCCGAGTGAGTAAAGTTACCGGAGGCCCTAACCCTTCCCTCTCCCCCTTTCCCCTCTCCTCTTCTTCCCCTACTCCCACCTTAAAGGCCGGCAACGCACTTGTGACTCTCGAGTTGCAGGTGCCCGTAGGCGGCGGTAGTCAGTTACCATCAGGTGACTCGTCTGCCCCCTATACCATAAAAATAATTAAGGAATGTTTAAACATCGATATACGGATTGTTCTTTCTCCATTACCAATCATAAGGATAGGAACTCAGTTTAAATTGCAATAATTTACGCTTTCATTGAACATATCATCGTTGTTTATTCCCGAAATGACTTCATGACAAATGAGCAACATAGCGTCTAGGGTTTTTTTAATTAACGCGCGAAAAAGAGAATGCCCATTCATGGTTTCACTTTTAGACGTTCGCGTCATTATTTTAAATGTTAAAAAATATTTATTTTAATGTGACTTTTCGGCCCTGAATCTCGTCTATAGGACTTGGGGTTTGAAATTAAATCTTACAAGGACTAAAATTTTGATCAATGACGGTTTCCATTTAAAGAAAAATGTTGCCATTATATAAAATAAACCATTAATGGTTGAATTCAAATAAACATCGTTTTAAAATAAAATGGTTAAATAATAAATACGTGATAATAATTCGTAACGTCACATTAAAATATATTGCAGTTTAGTAATCTTATTATTACGTGTATGTAGTCGTAGTTTATGTAGTGAATTTATACTTCAGTCTTAGTTTTGCCATAATTTATACATGGTATCCCTGTCAAAAACATGATGCCACAAACATTATTAAAAAAAACTCTTAACTTATTATCGTACTTATCGTTGTTATTTTTTTAATCTAATATTGGCATTTAATTTCTTAATAACCCCAAGTTACGTTACAATATACGTTTATATTTCAGATTATACTCAATGCAGGCTTAATAATGCAGTTTATACATATTTGACGCAGCATAAAAAATTGTGAAACTGATTTTCATACTGAAATGGGCAATCTTCTTTAAAATGTAAAATTAAAAAGCACATTGAAGTTCATTGAATGCTACTTATCGACTGAATAAAATTTACATAAATTTTCTATTTGTTTACTGTTGCCTTTAAGGGTGTAATACCCTATTGGAGGTGTGCAACAGTTGGTGATAAGAGCGCTGTAGGGGTACTGGTTGGGATTGAAACCTCTTCAAGTTAAATTAACAAAAAAATATTGAATACTTGAAAAGCGCAGTGTACAACCAAATTATCAACGAATAATCGATTTAAAACTAAAAATCCTTAACAATTGTAAAGCCGTTATATTATATAGGTAGGGTACTTTTTACTAATATCAATGTTGCCTACAACGAAATATAATAAGTACAATTAGTATCCAACAAGCGCCAATAAGAAATTGAACATGATAGACAATTTTATATTTTAATTTTAATAAAAATTGTTGTTGACGAAAAGAAAATATTTATAAACTGCTCGAGCATTGCATAGTGACATAACAGACACTCTCTCATAAGACAATCAGACCAGATGACAACATGCAAAGAACTGTTCTTTAAATATTTTAGCTAAAGTCCTATATTGTTAACAATGCAGGTGACATTCCAAGCGGACCTGAAGATAACGCACATGCACTCGAGCGAGGGAGAGATCGTGGAACTGAAGTACCAATTTTATCCTTCGGCTAATGTGGAACAGTGGCTTCTTCTATTAGAAGATACGATGAGACACAGCAGTAAGTATGTGGATCCACAAATAGCTTGTAACCACAAATAATAATTATTTGAGACATCTACATGATGAATGTGGAATCGTTTATATAAGACATACATTACTGATTAGATTCAGTTTGGGAAGGGCTGAGGGGCGTCCGTTACGGGTGGCGGCGGGCCAGGTTACAATACGCTTTAATATCGTACAGGTGTAATTGCATAATTATTATACAATACCTGAAACGCCCGGACGGACTACCACAAAAGACACGTGTGAGTGCAACCTTATTTCTTAAAGAACTATGAATATGAATCACGGAAGTGACTGCTCTAAGGTATTATTTCGTTTACAGTACGTTAATCTGTTGATTGAACCGTAGGAATAATGTTTGTAAGACTCAGCTCCCTACCTGTGCTGGCATCCCTAAACTCAAATTATAGGTAGCTTTAAATTTCATATGGTAAGATAAACGTTTCTCTCACAGATCGCTTTAAACTAATCATGTGGTTTCTAGTACGCCTCACTCTCATTGCTGGTCTGGAAGAACTATGGGTGAAACCCCGTGCGGAGTGGGTACTGCGTTGGCCTGGTCAGGTGGTGATCGCAGGGTCACAGACTGCCTGGACGGCAGGTGTTGAGACTTCTATACAAGAATATCGAGTGGAAGAATTCTTTGGTGAAATGTTAGAACAGGTAAAACACTAAAAGTCTTATCATTGATTTAGATTATCCGCTCTCATTAATCTCGTACTGTTTAACAAAACTTACCAGAACACTGAAATATTTCCATTGTACAAATCAGGTCCTAAATGACGGTTCACTCATTCATATGATGATACACGTATGATTGCGAAACCTGTATTTTTTGTAAATAATACGTAATACGTATTTACAAAAATAATCTTACATCTTAAAGGTACATAACTTCTAAGAACGTAAGTAACTACGTCATTCTGTAAACACAGGAGTAGATTTCTCATACCTTGTCTTGATGTTACTAAAGCTGTGTGCTTCGTACTTTTATTTGTTGACTTTCAGCACTTTAAGAATTGCGAGCTTTGCTTGCCTACATATGCTTTTGATTCTTGTCTCCTTTTCATGTAGCTCGAAAGTCTGCGGGCCCTGGTGAAAAGCGATCTGACGTACTTCCAGCGCGAAGTATTGTGCGCTCTCATTGTCATCGAAGTGCACGCACGTGACGTCACGCACACTCTCGTTGATGAGCACGTGCGCAACGTGTCAGACTTCCAATGGATCTGTCAGCTGAGGTATGTGATATTTTTAACTAAAGTTGAGGTTATGTATGGTGATCAGAGATCAAGATCAGCTGAACTACCTAATAGCTACTGAATGATCTGTCCTTTGTATTGAATTCACATTGCGTTCTTTCACATTAACTTTTACCAATGCATGTTGGCGCTTCTTAGGGGAGGTTTTCGTCCAGCAGTGACAATAGGCTGACGATGACGATGAATGCATGTTTGCAACTGTAACGCATGTGTTCACAATCAGCACAGGTTTTAATGTCCTTTGCTTGCTTAAAAACTTATAATCAAAAAATAAAAACCCGGAATTATCTGTCTTTTGGCTTCTGAAATATAAATGTGTTATGTGTTTAGAGTAAAAATGAGACAATCTGTTACAGATACTACTCGAATGTGAAGCCTATGTATCCTTTGGAGCCGGGTGAACTGCCCGAGATCTACCAAGACGAGACGCACCTCAACACGTCGGCTTACTATCGCCAGTTCAGTCAAAACACATGTGACGTACGTGCTCTCAACTCCGTGTTCACGTACCAGAACGAGTACTTGGGTAACAGGTCAGTTGTGGATTCTATTGATGTAGTTGTTTATTGTGTAAGTTGAAAAATATATGTGTACAGTGATTGATACGCCATTGACTGACCGTCCTTTGTGTGTGTTTCTTGACCCTTATGAGTATTTTCTTCGTTTTCCACTTCGTTTACCAACCTATCCGCAATGGGAACCGCTTCTTGATTAGAGAGTGCAAAAGCTTCAGGTAATGTGTTATGTGAAGTTTCCCAAATTTCATTATTACCACTGTGTACGTTAATGTATGTATATGTGTTTAGTGGTCGGCTAGTGATAACGCCGCTGACGGACCGCTGCTACCTGACGCTGATGTGCGCCATGCACCTCAAGTTCGGAGGGGCCCCGGCCGGGCCCGCCGGCACTGGCAAAACCGAGACCACCAAGGTACCATACACTGAACTAGATATACTAGAAATTTTTGTATCTTAGCTGATTCTTCCCATCTGTGTGTAGTTATTCTTGAATGATTTGAATGACAATGATACTTCACTATAAGAACGTTAGTGTAGTCTATAAAATGTAATATATTTTTTCAGGATTTAGCGAAGGCTCTGGCAGTACAATGTGTTGTGTTCAACTGTTCCGACCAGCTGGACTTTATGGCTATGGGCAAATTCTTCAAGGGACTAGCTGCGTGAGTTAATTGTGATTATTAATAGATAATACGGCTTTATGAGATTTTACAATCAAAGGCAAGGAAATTACTCATTATTATTATTAATCTGACAGACGATTTGCAACAACAGCTAAAGCTGTGGATTTAATACGAAATGGAGTACTTCATAAATATGCCAAATAATTGGAAATACTGTGTTGAAGTTGTAAATATATGTACCGACTAATGATCGTGACTTTACTGCGTGATGCAGTATTATTGATACTTCGGTAGTTACCACGTAGTTCGATTTGCCTTCGCTAGATGACTCTGAAATGTTTTTGCTGAACGTATATTTTTGTTTCAAGACTGGTTTACATACATTATAACTTTCTTCGTTAATAATATTTCCATTACAATTATAGCACTGAGCTACCAAAACAGCACTCATTGTAAAGTCAGTTTTGAGGTTTAATGCCACTATCACTAGCTTACGAGTTATTTTTCTCACTAGATCTGGTGCATGGGCGTGCTTTGACGAATTCAACAGAATTGATATTGAAGTGCTTTCGGTTGTGGCACAACAGGTATTTGACTTTACTTTTACCTACAGAGTTCAGTTACAATGAATTTTTTGGTTGGATAAAATTGGATGGAATTAGATAAATAAATAAAGACATCATTACGTATTTTAACTTTTGAATTTGGAAGATAAAATTAAGATAAACAACTTTTTTTTTTATTTGTTAACCGTCTTAATCATTAAGATAATATGGTAACATAGACGTTGAACGTTTTTTTTCAAGTGATGACACAATGCCTAAGGTTCTACGCTCAAACGAGGCCACCAAAAGGCTTATTCTAGCTGGTTTTTTCATACTATGGTTCTGTATTAGGAAAAAAGAATTTTCCAATTCCCTGCCAAAGTGATAGATTATACCAACGGGAATAAATATGATGGTTTGGTTATATACATACCATTGAACTGCTTGACTTTACACTGGCCATAGTCACAGGCTGAATGACGTGCCACAATAAAAGTACTTATTGTTGTGAACAAATTGTCAATTTTTACTAGATACTAATTAAAAAGAGAATATGGACCAAACAACATGCTTCAGAATCTTTTATCTGTGACACAGGTGGTGACTATCCAAAAAGCGCAAGTTGCCCGCCAAGATAGGTTTATGTTCGAAGGCGTAGACTTGCCGCTGAAGGCTTCCTGCTCCGTGTTTATTACTATGAACCCTGGATATGCTGGTATGTCACATAAGCGATATTTTTTCTTTAATTTATAAGGTGTTAGTTATTTCCATTGACTTCCAACCGTGTCGGAATATTAAATAAAAAACTGAAGTGGTAAAATGTGTTCGACTGCCTAAAGTCATGGATTAGATTCCCGGATCGGGAGATACTGGATTTTAAGCTTAAACATACTCGGATACAGTTCCAAAATTTGAAATTGTGCCTCATAGTGCCAATACACTCACTTCTTATTACATGGAATAAAACAAGCTGATGTGCCCAACTCTGATGCTGCTGACCCTACATCCCCATCCCTTTGAGCTTTGCAAGCAATACTCCAGTTAACTGCCGTCTCATGTTGGGTGAAGATACTTCTCCAATCTGGCAGCTAGAATTATTTCAAAAATCTACTGTGCCTTTCTCATTTGCCTAAGGTATATGTTGACAAACCTGTCCGTGCCACTTATTATGTTTTACAGGTTAAAACTTATAAGTTTATTTTGATCAAGAATGGCACTCATGTGTAATTTATTGAATTTTAGGTCGTACCGAGTTGCCAGACAATTTAAAAGCACTGTTCCGACCTATCGCCATGATGGTTCCGGACTATGCGCTAATCGCAGAGATCTCTCTGTTCTCCTTCGGGTTCGGTGAGGCCAAGATCTTGGCTGGCAAGATCACCACCACCTTCAGGCTTAGCTCTGAACAATTGTCTGCTCAGGTGATTAATGTTTTTTTTATTTACACGTCAGAGTGTCAAACTTTTATTTAATTATGGATCAAAATAAATAATTTGTGTTCGGGAACGTTAAGAAAACTTCAGTTAGGTTACTACCGGGTTGAGACGAGGTTTGTTACTAACGATAGTCTTCTTAGGATATCAAAACTAAAAGTCTCTTATTCCTTCATTTAATTTTCTAATGAACTTATAACGCTAACCCTGTAATGAACTCTCGTCCGTTCTAAAAGTAATTACCTTACAAGGACGTTGGTCAGTATTAATGTGATTGTGTATCAAAAACACATCTTGGACGCTTGCTTGACATCTAAAACGAAGTTTTGTATTTGCGCAACAATATTGTGGATAAAAAAAATCAAAACTATTTATGTGTGTGTGTGTGTGTGTGTGTGTTACGCACATCGTGTTTTAGGCTGGAACACGGAAATACCCAAAAAAAAGGGAGATTATATTTTTTTATTTAGATATTTTTTTTGAAAACAAATTTTTCCATTGCCAAATCTTTGGTCAAACTTGAGTTGCCTTCTTTTCATGTACGGATGAAAATGTTGACTCCGCTTGGTAAAAACTGGTAAAGTAGCCTATTGACTGACTTGAAATGTTGACGTTTTTATTGAAAATCTTTAAAAAAATCTTTGTCTTCTTAAGAAATACAAACAAACAAGAGAAATAAGACAGCGACGAGTGGCGCGTGTATCTTGTTCAACTACAATTGATAATAACTTATTTATCGCAAGTGCGAGAGCTGTAAACTTACCTGTACTTAACTAAGTCTGGGATACCTTAGCCTTTAATAACAGATTTTGTACGTACTTTAGGTGAGTTAAACTATCTTCAAATCTTCATATCTAGGACCACTATGACTTCGGGATGCGCGCCGTGAAGACGGTGATCACGGTGGCCGGCAACCTCATCCGACAGATGCCCGACGGGGACGAGCGGCAGATCGTGCTCCGGGCCTTGAGGGACGTCAACGTACCCAAGTTCTTAGCTGACGACTTGTTGCTGTTTAACGGTGAGCTTGTAGCAATAGTAATAACTAGACACCGCCTGGTGGTCAAAATTCGACCATAAATCATTAAAGAATGTTTATCATTTTATAGGCTTTTCTTTACATGTTATGTCAACATTTATACTGGACACGGGTAGCTTGACTATAAGTTGTGATTCACTAGCCGTCCCCACAGTTTTACCTGCGTTTATGGTCACTGCTCCGCTCCCATTGGTCGTAGCATGATGTAAGATAGCGTTCCTCGATAAATAAGCTATCCAACACTAAAAGAATTTTTCAATTCGAACCAGTAGTTTCTGAGATTAGCGCCACCACCGTAGCACCTGGTCAACCAAACTCTTCAGCTTTATAATATTAGCAATTAATATTGTTTTAAAATGTAACCTTTCTACACTTCTTCTCCATATAAACTTTAAGTCAATTTCATATTAAATTTCACATTATTCCGACCTCGAAATTTGCTTAAAAAGGGGACAAAGAATTGTCTTCAAGTATTAATGTATTGATTATAATACATGATTTTGTACAATATATGCCGTTTATTGTAGCCTTAAATGTGTATTTATAAAAGTTATAAACTTATAAATAGTTAGATGTATAAATCGAGTCTTACATAACTTTTTGTGTTCAGGAATAATTTCGGACTTATTCCCACGCGTGGAGATCCCCATAGTGGACTACGGTATAATGGAGCAGTCCATCAGAAACATGCTCGTCAAGAGAGGCTACGATGACTTGTACAGTAAGTATCTACTGCCAAACATTTTAGACATTCACAATCTCGAGAGGGCAGGCCCAATCTTTCTTCTCTGGATTATTATATATATATATATACATAAATGCATTCTATTTAACATAATAATGTTAAAAATATTTTTTTTAAGTTTAAAAATATAAAAAAAATAGAAGATTTTTGAAATTAAGAATTTTTTTTATTTAAAAATCATAATTTTCTCTGTACAACAAAATAGCAAAAAATTTTTTTTCAAAAATATTGAATTTCTCTATTTGTTTAAAACAATTTTGTAAACAAATTACGTAAAAAATTCCTAACCTATGTTAATTACTGCAATTGTTTAATGTGAAAACAGGCATAGCTAAATATTAATAGGAAAAAAATATTTTATCAACATTTTTTAGATATTTAATTTTGCAATAGTTATAAAAAATCATAATTAACAATATAATAAACTTTTATGAACATTTATTGCAGGATCTTATGAAGTATATATATCAAAAGGGCTCCACGAAGTTTCAAATTTATAGGAGAATTATTTATACATTTTATCCCATTATTTATGCCAACGGAGATTAGGAGAAAATTTATTAGTTAACAATTGAATTACTTTTTGAAAAATTGTGATAAAACTTTTTTTCCAACGGGGCTCGATTCTTTCAAGTGTTAAGAAGATACTAGAATTTTTTCAAATTTTTAAAATGACATTTTGTATTATAAAAATATTATTTTATCTGATAAACAATCTTTACCGGCGACGCGCGCATGCCGTAACAGCCGCGCGGAGCCGTATTTTCAACGTCAAATTAAAATTATAAATAATCGAGATAGAGTTCCGGGTTTTGGGACTTTTTTATCGGAAATTTCCTCCTCTTTAAGAAACTTTTTTCAAAATTGCTTAAATATTAATATTTTTCGAATTATTAACGAAAAACTAACTTCTATTTTTTTTCATCTTATTTTATTAATAACAATTGCAATTTTTTACCTGCACCAAAATCCTTCAAAAACATTTTTCTAGAGGTGATTCCGAATCATATCGCTCATATTTTTAGGACCTTTATCTCTGTTTTTCACGTTTTTGAACTTGTTGACTAGACTATTGGGATGCTCTGTGTAAATACAACATTCTATTGAACAATTACGATTATACTGTCATTAATATATCTTCTTTTAACTTACTTAATTCGTATAAATCTCATCTACGGGATTAGCTTGGCTATTTGAACAGCTGATCATCTGTTCCATTGCTTTTTTTAGTCAAAACAACTTTACTTTGAATTCTTGTTCTAATATATGCTATTTAATATCAGTTTAAATGTTTTTTTTATATTTTTTGTGGCATTATGTGGACAACAAAAATAACAAAAACAAACTAAACCAATCTGCCTTAAAACATTCAGACAGCAACACATTGGATTTTGAATGATTTTGTAAGTTACCCTGACTGCTTAGCTGCTTGACCTTGTATAAACATATTTGTCGTTTATTAAAATAATTTCAATATTTTGTAGCGTTTGTATTCAAAGTGATACAACTGTACGAGACGACGGTGGTGCGACACGGACTCATGTTGGTCGGGCCTGCGGGCGCCGGCAAGACTAAGGTGAGCTTTGATATCTTTGAGAAATATATTATATTTCTACCTCTTAGAAGATCCATGGAAAAGAACGTAAACTGTAACAACATCATGAATTGTAAACAAGTTCAAGACCCGGACTGATAATAAGCGATTTGCAGTTTAAGGAAGCTGGCAACAGTCACCCCCGGTGTGCACTAACTGCTAAGATCTCTAAAAAATTAAAATCACAAAGTATAACGAAATGGTAGTAAGCCCATTTGAAACCCAACCCCATTAAAGCATCAAAGCCCGGTCAAGACCCAATGATAATAATACGTGATTCGCTAGTAACACTAAACCCTTTTTTGTTCACTCGTTACCACACCGTAAACCCACTAGTAAACCTATCAAACCAAAAATTCAAATTGTCTATAGGTAACTGCTACTATTGACATTGTTTATGGAGCGCCTATGCTCATACCTGCTTGACTTTACTTCGTAAAAATGGGGTTACCCATTTATATTTGTAATCGCTTCAACTCTCATTTTCGCCACTTTTTATGCAGTGTTACGAAGTACTCCGTGACGCGCTAACGGCCATCAAAGGTAAATTGGCGCCGGACGGTTTCCCGTTCACTCCGGTGCACACGTTCGTTGTCAATCCAAAATCCATCACAATGGGACAACTGTATGGAGAGTTTGATCTGCAAACACACGAGTGGTCAGTGACACGATGTATTAGAATTTAATAATAGAAGCCGGCAACCGAAACTAATGTATAAAAAAAAAAATAGTCTGGTAAAACAGTCGAAGAATTTTCCTCTTTAATTAAAAAAACAATATATCTGTCATTGCTAACAATGCTCCCTTTTTGAATATGGTTCCGATTTTATGATAAGATTTGACAGGCTTATTGGTCTCGTGGTTAGTGATTCTGACTGCTGATCCTGAGGTCGTGGGTTTGATTCCATCCTAGGACGAATGATTGTGTGATGTTTATGAAATTGGCCTTATGTTCTGTGCCTGGCCTGGGTGTAATTTTGCTACAATATGTCTATAATTAGTAACATATAAGTATGTTTATAAGCAGTCTGGTTACCATAGCACTGGCTCTGCCTAGTTTGGGATCAAACGGCCGTGTATGAGGTGTCTGAAGTTATTATTTTTATTAGAGGCTCGTGACTTGCTTAGAACATTTTAATGTTTGCAAGTTGACTTTATTTCGGCTGTAAACCGCGTCAGCTATAGTTGTCGAACGAATAGATCTTTCATGTATGTATATGTTGTTGACCATAGCTACTGGGAGCTACTGGGAACAGCTAGTTACAATATAGTCGTATATAGTTCGTGCCGTAATTTCGGCATTAATGCAAGCCTTTTCCTGACCACATTATATAAAATTACCTATTTTACTTAGGACGGATGGCATTCTATCGAGCTTGGTCCGAGCCGGTGTAGCCGTAGAGGACATGGACAAACGCTGGTATGTCTTCGATGGACCCGTCGACGCAGTGTGGATTGAAAACATGAATACTGTACGATAAAGATATTTATTTTACTGTATTGTAGAATTAAGGTTTAAACCCAAATTCTTCAGGTAGTTTTTCACTTGGCATCTCAGGGTCCTACTTGCTGCCGAATCTACATACATATATCTATACACACATTCATCAACGATTTTGACAATTACCTTTCTATGCAATGTAGATTGGCAGAGTATTTCGAAGAAAGGCACATGAAGTTTTGGGCTCTGATTTGAACGGGTTGCATGATGAAAATCAAATAATTGTAATATTATTTATACCGACTGCAACATTTTGCTCTCGTTCAACGCGACAAATCTTTCATCCTCACCTGGATAATTGGCAATCCACTACTGTGCGGTTCTCCAGAAATTTTTTGCATCGCATAACCCATCTCTGGAACAAATTATCGCCTGCGGTATTTTCGGACCGATACGACCTTCAAACCTTCAAGAAAAGAACGTACTCCCATCTCAAAGGCCGGCAACGCAATTGTGACTCTTGAGTTGCAGGTGTCGGGCGACGGTAGTCACTTACCATCAGGTGACCCGTCTGTTCGTTTGCCCCCTATGATATAAAAACAAAAAAAAATTGTTTCCGTATGTCATGTTTGACAGGTTTTTTTTTAGTAGTTATATAGTACTATCTGTTGTCCCGAAGATTTACATAGCAACTTGAATACTGGAACCTCAGACTAAAACTTCTTTTATTTGATGTATGGCTGTTGGCAGCAGATGGCCTCGACAACCTTGTACAAGCTTTCGGTGAGCGCTGAGGGCTCTCAATCAGTATAAAATGCCAAGTACCCGTGTTGAATGCTTATATACCAGGCGCGGCGACTCTTGGTCTCTCGAATGCAAACATTGCTTCACTGCCGGTTTACTGTGAGGCCGTGGTATCACTCAGGTCGAGCCGGCCCATACGTGCCGAAGCATGGCTCTCCAACTAATGACTGCAGTAGAAACATAAATACTAAGTGTGAGGGTACTTTCTCGTTCCCAGACTTTCATAACTTTTATTATTATTATACTATTTATAGGTGTTAGATGATAACAAGAAATTATGCTTATCGAGCGGTGAAATAATGAAGTTGACGGAGCGCCAGCGCATGATCTTCGAGGTGGCGGACCTGGCCGTGGCCTCGCCCGCCACCGTCTCGCGCTGCGGCATGGTCTACTTGGACACGCAGGTCGTGGGTCTACCACCTTTAGTCAACGCCTGGCTTAAGAGCAATCTTCCCTCGGTAAGTATATTTAGCATAGACATGAAGAATATCACTCTCACTACGTCCTTACTACTACTTACTCGTTAATTATAATAATAATAAAAATAGTGTCCCGATACCGGTGGGACACAATTTTTTTTTTTTTTAAATATTTTTTTTTATAATAATGTATTTAAAAATGTAATTTATATGTATTTAAATGTTAATAAAGAGAATAATAATAATAAAGCTTTATTTATTCCGAAAAAAGTTTACATTACATATGTGTAGTAATATTGTTAGTAGTGCTATGTAGTTCTTTTATTTTTAATCAAGACTTTATTTCGGACCCCTTTCGGGTAAAAGCCTCCTCCATTTTTCTCCATCTATCTCTGTCCTGGCCTATCGCCATCCATCCGTTTCCCGCGATCTCCACTATATCTTCAGCCCATCGTTTCTTTGGTCTTCCGACGTGTCTTTTCCCTAGCGGTCCCTTCCACTTTGTCGCTTGCAGCGTCCATCTTTTGTCCTTTACTCTACAGATAGATATGTCCAGCCCATTGCCATTTTTGCTTCAAAGCGTATTCCAGAATACTCGTTAATTGAACTGTAGGTATTTAATATCGAGGACGTTAATGGCATGCCCAGATTTGACTGACAATCTCCGCATAAAAAAATAAAGAAAGTCGAATCATCGTTATCAACTATCAATCACAAATCATCAACATCTTATTAAGTAATGAGGTCTTACTTAATTTTTCTTTTTGTAATTAACTTGATTCCGATTTCACACCTTTTTGTACACCTGGAACTCGGTTCCAAACAAACTATTTGCTATACGTACAGTTAGCAGACAACATCCGCAAGCCTCTACCTGGCCTGATCAACACGTACTTATACCCTGCCCTGGAGTTGTTGCGCGAGCGTCTCACTGAGATCGTGGTATCCATCGACTCCGCCCTGGTGCTGAAGTTCCTCGAGCTGTTAGACTACAGGCTGAGGCCGCTGACGGGGAAAGATGATAGACCACCTCCAGGAGTACCGTTCCTCGCTCTTATGCGTAAGTATAAGTAAACTAGAATCAAAATAGTTATATCCGTCAGTGTTATTCATTATTATGCTCACGTGTGTGTTTAGAATCGACTGACCGATCTGACTGATACCGATGCGACAGGTCGCTGCCCTCCTTGTTTAAAGACTTGTCGTGGCTGAAACTTTAGCTTTAATAAGTGGTATTCAGTAAGTAGTTTCTCTTGCGTTTATGGCCACTGTGCCGCTCCTAAGGATAGTGGCGTGATGTCACAATTAACTTCGTAATTGATAGTCTACCCAATACAAAAATAATTACTTAAATCTGACTAATAGATGACTAGATGTGTGTACTAGATGTAAGCGCGTTTAAACATAGGAACACACAAAAATAGGAACAAACAAAAATACTCCTTAGCTTTATGTGTACTTACGTGTGTATTTCGGGGATGCCCCACTAGTTTCGGGCCAGGTAGGGGTTCCTCCAGCAAGGGGTGACGGTGTGAGGCACCACAATGTGTAAAAGTGTCCAAAACTATACTACCTGAAATACATAGGTTTATTTTTAAAAACTATAGTATCTTTTACAGTACAATGAATTTTAATTTTAAATTGTCAATTAATTAGAAATACCCTTTGGTTGCTCTAGCTCGCCTGGCCCCGCTGTGGGTGGTGTGGTCAGTGATATGGTCGGTGGGCGCGACCTGCGACCACAACGGTCGCGCGATATTCTCAGACTTCATACGAGAGAAGACCACAGAGGCTGGGCTGAAGCCCCCTTTTCCTGCGAAGGGGAGGGTCTACGATTACACGTTAGTTATTTTAATTTTACCATACTTATGTATAAGGCTGCCAGATTTTAGAATTAGGTTGACAATTAGTATAATGTGGTTATTTTTTGTTGGATTGGATAGCTAATATACCATTTTGCAAACAGCCTGCACGATGGCGGGTTCACCGACCCGACGGAGGACGGCGAGCCGGCCGCGCCCTACTGGTACAACTGGATGGCCAACATGGAGGAGTACGAGGTGGACCCTGAGTGGCAATATGCGGGTAAGTACACATACATGACGTAGCCTGCACGATGGCGGGTTCACCGACCCGACGGAGGACGGCGAGCCGGCCGCGCCCTACTGGTACAACTGGATGGCCAACATGGAGGAGTACGAGGTGGACCCTGAGTGGCAATATGCGGGTAAGTACACATACATGACGTAGCCTGCACGATGGCGGGTTCACCGACCCGACGGAGGACGGCGAGCCGGCCGCGCCCTACTGGTACAACTGGATGGCCAACATGGAGGAGTACGAGGTGGACCCTGAGTGGCAATATGCGGGTAAGTACACATACATGACGTAGCCTGCACGATGGCGGGTTCACCGACCCGACGGAGGACGGCGAGCCGGCCGCGCCCTACTGGTACAACTGGATGGCCAACATGGAGGAGTACGAGGTGGACCCTGAGTGGCAATATGCGGGTAAGTACACATACATGACGTAGCCTGCACGATGGCGGGTTCACCGACCCGACGGAGGACGGCGAGCCGGCCGCGCCCTACTGGTACAACTGGATGGCCAACATGAGGAGTACGAGGTGGACCCTGAGTGGCAATATGCGGGTAAGATTGCGTTGGTATTAGTTTAAAAAATATCAGCTCTGGTTAACTGTGTCCAAGGTCTAATCGGTCAAAAAGGGATAGAAAATACAGACAGTTCTGTTATCAGCTATCACTGGTATTAGTTATAGCCGAGAGGGTTGGCCTTCGCGGTCGCTTCCATATCTAGATCTCTGGCATATGGGAAGTCTGGGGTCTTCGCCACATTTTAAGCCATACAGAAAAGACTTACGAACACACGCACATCGGAATTTTATATGTAAACATTGTTTCTTAGTTAATGTAAAGGAAGCTACGTCTGCCAACAAATACGTCACGTCTGCTAAAGGTTGGCAGAGGTTTTCAAATGTATATTTTGTGAGGTTTTTTTAGATAAAAGCATTTATTTTCAGAGAAAATAAATGCTCATTTTAAAAAAAAACCTGCGTAGTTCTGTTTCTTTTTTTTAAGCTGGTGAGTACCACTTCACACCATCAACCGCATTGTAGGCTTGTTTGCAAACCTAATGTGTTTGATCATTTTATGTACAACCCTGGGTTGAACAATATCTATAATGTAGGAAGCATAGGGCTAGACCCTACAATATACTTTTCAAAAAGTTAAACATTTTTGAAAATAGATGGTGCAAAGGTTCCGGAATATTCCTACCCTCACAAATTCGCACTCTATTACTATTAGAACCTATATACTTATTAACAGACTTCAAAAAAGGAGGAGGTTCTCAATTCGACTGCATTTTTTTTTTGTTTTTATGTTTGTTACCTCAGAACTTTCGCCTGGGTGAACCGATTTTGATGATTCTTTTTTATTTAAAAGCTGGTGCTTCCCGTGTGGTCCCATTTCAATTTGGTCCAGTTCTGACAATTGCATCCATGAGAAAAACATATAAGTCTTTTATTGATTTTTTTTTTGAAGAATTATTTTTTAGTAAAAAGGTTTCTATGTTTTTAAAAATGACATAATATTTATTTAAAATAATTCTCCTTTTCTTTTTATTTGGCTGATACAGTAAAAAAATATATGTATATATAAATATACGGTCGAATTGAGAACCTCCTTTTGTTCAAAATCCGTGACGGTTTATACAAATATTACTAACAAGTTTGATATATTTTCTTTCTGTAGATATTGAAGTCCCAACTTTGGACAACGTCCGCAGTGCTGCCATCCTGGGTTACAAGATACAGAACTGGAACCACGTGATATGCGTCGGCCCCACCGGCACGGGGAAGACGGTCACCATTAATGCAAAACTATCACACGGATTAAATAAGAAGTTCATTTGCGAGTTTTTGGTGTTTTCAGCCAGGACCTCTGCAAACCAGACGCAGGTTATTTAATTAAGAGATAGAAAAATATTAGTATTTTACAAATATCTACTAAATACTTGTAGTAGCTTATTACTATATTATATTATAGTATCTTCTTAAACGTTTAGATCCGGACTTAATCGCGGTAATGTGAGTACGATCGATGCAATTCAAGTCTGTAGTTATTGTGTTACTATAAACTTTAAAATATTACCCTAACTAGTCCAAAATTGTAAACCGAAGTTTATCGTACAGGACGTGATAGATAGCAAGCTGGATCGTCGCCGGCGCGGAGTGTTCGGCCCTCCTCCCACTAAACGACAAGTGTTCTTTATCGACGACCTCAACATGCCCGCGCTGGAGGTAAGTACATACTAGCTAACATTTTAATTACGAAAGTTAGTTTGTTTATTACGCTTTGACGCCTTAATTACTCAATCGATCATTATGATACGTAGTCGTACACGTTGCCAGGGGTACAGAAAGGGCCCTGAAGAGGAATTATGTTTCTGCGGACATCTACTGATCTCTAACCAGCTACGATAATAGCAACTGAGAAGCTGCGACCCAGCATCTGGTGTTCCTGCCTTCCCAGGTTTTGTGTATCTCTTCAGAGTATTCTTTAATATTAATATGATTGGTGGCAGCATCAATGTTGCCAAAGAATCATACGACCCACCGGGTGATAGGTGTCTATCACGCAATCGGTGGTCAGGCAATCGAGTCCCCCAAGTCCAGGCGACTTTGTTCACCAGCGGAATGAACCTGTGTTTATTTTAGTTAGTTAGTTTTAGTTATTTTAGTAATAATAACTTAAGTTGGCACAATGGTTTCAGTGGTCCTTAAGTGTGGTTCTTAAATCCCACAAATAGTTGTCACGAATCTGGGCGTTCTTTGTGTCTGTTATTTAAATATTTTTGAAGCCCCCGCTGCACAGGAATATATATCTAATGCGGAAGTTGCTCTTTTATAAATTAAAAAAGTCATAAGAGGCAACTTCAATAATTGTGCTCAAAATTTTAATAGATTGACCTCGACTTCGTTACAATATTTCCAGTGTTTAAAGTAGACTCCTGGCAAAGGATACAAAAAAGTTTGCTATGGCTTCAGATGATAAAGATGTACATAATTTGCCGGATTATATACTTGCAGTTGGTTGAATTTTAATATGTTCTGCCACAGATTTAATTTGCGCGATACTCTTCCCTTAGAGCACAACTAAAAGCTGCTGTCTGGCGCACTGATGACTGTACATCTTCAGTATAGGGTGGTGTTAACCTATGTGTGTGCTTGTATGTGGGTAAGCTTGTGTGTGAGAATGCGTGTGTAAGGGTCTTGAGTCCGTAATATATCCGTATCATACAAGAAAGAAGCCATGAATTAGTTAAAATAGATCCACTCAAACTACCAGCAGCATGGGACGCAGGGATGGACATTTCAGCTAGCTGTACGGTTGTAGTGTAAGGTACTCCTGCCGTAAAAAGTTTTTGTTTTCAGGTCTATGGTGCGCAGCCGCCTATCGAATTACTTCGGCAATTTATGGACTTCTCCGGTAAGTTTGCTTTTAAAATATACTACCTTTGTAGAGCGGCGGTCGGGCAACTGAACGGAGGGCGTACCTCTGATTTCATATTATATAAACGTTTCAGTATCGGGAATTCTTTGAATACAAAACTAATATTTGAGATGCACGCACTGACTAAATTGAAAAGAAAAATCCGGTCATGGGCAAGTCTGGCTCGCGCACCGAGACTTCCTTCCTTCCTTTTGCTACCAAACAAACTTGTATGGGGATAGTTCGTCCATTCCTTCCCTGCCCGAAAGACAAACTTAACTTTTGCAGTTCCTAAAATTACTCCCACATACATCGATGTACGTCATAGTTAATTGTTTAACCACAAAATATAAGTCGGTAATTGTAAAGATAATTTTTTTATGTGATATCGGCAAATTAACGGCTTTCGGATTTTTTCCTTTACTTGTGCTGTGAGACCTTGCTTATTTCCAAATTTTATGATTCTCGGCCAATGAAGATGTACACTATAAGTTTTGATTTATCTGCGAAATGTTGAAATTGGTTAAAAAAATTAGGCTTAAATGGCCGTATTTTTTGATTGCGTTGACTTAAGATAATTTTTTTACAGCTTCAAGGAACGCCGACATAAGTATTTTTTGTTCATTTCAACTTGAAACATCCACGTGTTCCTGAGAAAAAGGGTCTAGACAGACAGACAGACGGATAACAAAGCGATCATATAAAGGTTCCTTTTTTTCTTCCAGGAACGGAACTCTAATAAAATCTTGTAAAATGTCTTTGTTTGATAATAGGTTGGTACGACCGACACAGTATTGGCGAGTTTAAGACCCTGGTGGACGTAGGTATCGTGGCGGCGATGGGCCCGCCGGGCGGGGGCCGCAACCCCGTCACCATGAGGCTCATGAGGCACTTCCACTACATCTCCTTCACTGAAATGGAGTACGCTAGCAAGGTACGTCAATTTTAGCAAAGGCCTCCCAGATTCAGCCGCAAATAAGGTCAATTGATCAAATAAGGTAATTTGGTCAAATATTACAGTACGCAATCTTCAGCGTCATCCTCAAGTCTTGGACGCGCAACATTAACCCAAAAGTGACGATTCGTGAAGCTCCTTTCCTGGCGGCTTCCCTCGACATCTTCACGCAGCTGGTGGTTGAGCTGCTGCCTACGCCTGTCAAGTCGCACTACACCTTCAACATGAGAGACCTTAGCAAGGTCTTCCAGGGAATGCTGATGGTAGACCCACAAGTAATATTGGTAAGTACATTCAATTCTTAAAACTTTAGGGATTCTTAAACTATACCTCGGAGTTAAAAAACAACTCTCTGTTAAGCACGCTAAAGATACACTACAAATGTTAGAAGCAACTTCAATAGATATATATAGTCATAAGAAGGTGCCTTTTTAAACGGTAGTGGAGCCATTTTGGATGATTAGCTGTTAAAACCACTGCCATTTTTTGGACCTTTAGCTTAAAGGTAAAATAAGTTCTTTCTAATGTTTATTTTATATTAACCGCGGCAGTGGCTACGGGATTTAAAGCAAAGACGTAGATTTTTTCCGTAATTACCTTTTTTTGTTACAAATTTTACTTTTAACAGGAAGAAAATGACGTGATCCGTCTGTGGTATCACGAGCACCAACGCGTGTACCAAGATCGACTTGTTAACGATGAAGACCGGAAGTGGTTTAGAAAGTTAGTAATAAAGCTGTAATATGCATTATTAAATAATAAGTTAAAAGTTTTAATAAAGTATAACAAACAAAAAAGGTTACCATTTAAAAAAAGGGTCAATCACTTATTACTTTTCGTGGTATTTATTTCCAGAAGTTTATTTTTATACTACACTTCCTCCTAATGAAGTACAATTTTCTGAAAACAGATTGTTTTAGTTAAATCCTTTACTTATGCATAAATTTGCTTTGTCCTCTCCAGTTTACTAGATAAGAAAATTCGGACGGATTTCGGCAAAAAGACAAACGATGTGATCGGTGATCACCTGATGCTGTTCGGAGACTTCATGGACATTGGTGCCGATGACAGGAAGTATATTGAAATCAATGACCGGGATGAGGTTGGTTTCTGCTCTTCTTCTATCATTGAAATTAATATATTGATATCCTAACCAATATATTGATATCCCAACTAATATATTGATATCCTAACTAATATATTGATATCTTAAATGAATTCTTGTGCATCCAGGTCTGAATTGTTGTTAAGGGCCAATGTAAACAAATGTAAGAATTTATTTAAATTTGAATTCATAAACCCCACAGACATTATAAAAACGTTTAAGTCTCTTAACTCTAAGAATTCAGGGGACTTTTGGAGGATTTCTGTTAAATTAATAGAAACTATTATAATTGATATAGCGCCATTTCTAGCTATAACATTCAATCGATGTGTTGATTCTGGTGTTTTTCCTAACCTGATGAAGTATAGCAAAGTAATACCTAGTAATAAAGATAGAATTCAACATGTAGATGTCAATGGTGCGAGGTCTTCTGGATTACCTGTTACTATGGGCGTTCCTCAGGGCTCTATACTGGGTCCTCTACTTTTTCTCATATATACTCGTATAAACGGTTTACCTTATTATTTAAAAGAGCGCTGTGATATAGTTCTATTTGCTGATGATGCGTCACTTATTTTCAAAGTCGATCGTAAAAAAACAGTATTTGACGATGTGAATAGGGCACTAAATGATTATTGTATTGGTTTTCAACTAACAATCTCCTACTGAACTCAAATAAAACAAAGTGTGTGAGATTTACTATGCCAAATGAAAAACAGCTAGGCACTAATCTAACTCTAAATAATGAAATGATGAGTATTGTAGACTCAATAGTATTCTTGGGACTTACATTAGATAGTAAACTGCAATGGGGGCCCCAGATAGACAGCCTTGCAGGTAGGCTTAGTTCGGCAGCTTACGCAGTATGGAAGGTACGTCAGCCCACTGATACGGACACAGCTAGGCTAGTTTATTTTAGCTACTTTCACAGCGTCATGTTAGTGTATCCGTACTCAAGAACGAAGAAGAAGTGCGTAGAACACTGGCTCCTCCTTCATAGCTACTGCGCCCATATCGACAGTGGTACTAACGCCAGCGCGTGCTTCTCGCGCACATGACGCCTTCTGTGCGACTTCCAGTGCCTCCGCGAGCGTCAACGTCTTGGAACGGCATTCAAAGAGTTTATCACGCTCGTGTCCCGCCTTAAACCCGAGCACAAACCGATCGCGTAGAAGCGTGTCCAGCTCCGTGCCAAACTCACAATAAACCGCTAAGCCTCGCAGCCGCGCCACCCACTCCTCGATGCTTTCACCGTCGGATCTTATGGCTTCATAGAACTTCGCCCTATCAGCAAACGTCGACCTCTTTGGTGTAAAGTGCCTGTCGAATACTTCAACCAGCTCATCATAAGCTATCTCCTCCAGAGCTTTAGGATGAACGAGGTTCCGAAGCAGACGGTATGACTCATCCGATAAATGCGTTAACAACACTGCACTCTTATTCGTGTCTGATATGTTGTTTAACTTAACAAATTGTTTTAACTTTCCGTAAAACACATCCCATTCGTGAATCTTATAGTCGAATACACTTAAATTTCCGAGAAAACTTGCCATTTTACCGTTTTTTTTTAATATTTTATTTGTGGGTAACTCCGCGTCCTCGTCGCCAGATAGTGTGTCCGTACTCAATAAAACGACCGTTTAGCTCCGTAACTGGTTTATTACTGCCGTCATATACTACCCCGAGATACATACAAGTATATACATACAGTACACATGTCCTATGGTATACTACTTTGGGGCAAGGCGGCTGATGTTGAAACGATTTTTATTCTTCAAAAACGAGCCATCCGCTCAATATACAATTTAGGTGCTAGAGTCTCTCTTCGAGAGTTGTTTAAGGATATAGGTATTTTAACTGTTGCATCACAGTATATATTTGCAAATATTATGTTTGTTAGGCACAACATCAATGACTATAAGAAAAACAGTGATATACACAATATTAATACAAGAAACAAGTCTAAACTCGTTGCTACCTATCATCGCTTACATAAGGTACACAACTCGTTCGAAGGTCTTGGTATACGTTTTTATAATAAAATTCCTATAGATGTAATCGACCTTCCTGTAGATAAATTTAAGCGAACTGTAAAAAATCACCTTATTAGGAAAGCCTACTATACGATCAACGATTATCTAACCGACAAACAGTCTTGGGCTTAACTAACTATTGTTGTTCTAACTAACATATTGATATCCTAACTAATATATTGATATCCTAACTAACATATTGATATTCTCACTAACATATTGATACCCTAACTAATATATTGATATCCTAACTAACATATTTATATCCTAACTAATATATTGATATCCTAACTAATATCATAAATGTGAGTTTGTATCATAAATTGGTTTGTTATGCTTTCACGCGTTAACTACTCAACCGATTATCATGAGATTATACGTTATTCGTTGTCGGGAGTACAACGGGATAAGGATCTTTCATCTAGAAAGAAAAGTACTGACCTCAAAGGATTGATTGTCAAAATCTTTATAAACGCTAGCGAAGTCGCGGGCGAACGCTAGCTATTACTAATGGAAACTTTAGTAGCTTAATGCTAATGGCCTCAAAGGTGGTTATAGGTACGACTTACCTGTTAGGTAGCTATACATAAAAGTTGAAATTATGAAAGTCCTCGTTACTTACTTAGATGATATAATACTGGTTTACTGCTCAACACTATCGGATTATACATAGTTATTAGAACAAGGCTAAAAATGCAAATTTTCCAAGTTATGTAAATGTGTGTGATGAAAATGGAACTGATAACACTGAGTGACTGAAAAAAGAAAAAGACATATGCGGTACATTATAATCTTTACGACAATTAACTAATTATCACAGGAATGTAGATAACTCGCTACTTAACCATGGATTTGTAGTAACTATTTTATTTTATTCTACCCGCATTGGGACAATATTAATAGAAGTGAGTAAGTGAAGATTGTCTTTTTGAGAAAAAGTTCTTTAAACCGAACTTGCTTAGAATTAAACCGAAATGAAATTATAGCATAATAAATATCCCTGTACAGCGAAAATCCGTTGAAACGGAAACCTAAACCGGACTTATATAGTATAGCTATAAAAACGCTAATAATTTGTTTTGGTATTTTTAGCTCTACGATATACTGGGTCATTATAAAACCGACTACAACTTGTCAACCACGGTACCACTAGACCTGGTATTGTTTGACGACGCCATAGCACATTTGTGTCGAATCGCGCGCATCATGCGACAACCCATGGCGAATGCACTACTGCTGGGCATGGGCGGGTCTGGTACGTTCTTGAATAGTTTACATTTCATTTATCCACTTACCAACTTATGTTCCAAAAAATATTCGATATTTCCTCGCAAAAGTTTTATAGCCAGTTGGAGCTAATAACAGAAGGAATCGAATTTTTTTTTTTTTTTTTTTTTTATAGTTAACTAGTAATGTGGGTCACACATTACTAGTAATTTCGTTAACCCCTCCAGCTAAGCTTAACGCTTGTGTTAAAATCGTTTAGTAACAGACAGGATTAATAGTAATAGGCCCACTTGTGAAGGAACACCGTGTGGTTTTAGCCGGTTCGATTCCGACATACCACTTCACCATTAGCTCAAGTGAGGTGATGACACGTGGGGGTTCCCACACGAAAAAAAAACGGATTAATAGTACGTTTGCTTAGTCTGATTTTTTTTGGCTAGTTACTTGTTTGAGGTAAATAATATCTAATATTTTTGACTGACAATTTGACGATTATTCAGCCGAGACATGCCTGCAGTTATTACATAGCGAACGCAGTGAGAAAAGAGTCTTAGAGGTAGCAAGTTACACAAAAATGTGTTATACTCGTACGTACCTAACTAATTTTAATTTGTTTAGGTCAGTTTAGAAACTGTCAGTTTTTATAAGTATTTTTGATCGTAAACACAAGCTCGCTCATGGTAAATTATTTTATTCTTATTATCCTCTCCACTATTCAGTTTGATTTGACTGGACTTCAACTCGGGATTTATGAAGCAGAGATCTTAACATCTCATAATTATATTCCGTTCATTTTTTTTCTTTTTAACAGTTGCTTGAGAACGTAACTGATATGATTGATTTTGACTGATTTCTTTTTCAATAAATGATTTTTGTTACAGGCAATAAAAAGAGTTACGTTCAGTTGTACGTAGTGATGTGAACAATACCTATTGCATATTCAAAATCGATATTAACTAATTTCTAAATGAGTATAAAACGCCTTTCGTATAGTTGAGTTTAATACGGTTGTAGACTGTCAAGTCAAATCAATTCCTCTTTATTAAACGTCAAAACGATGCGTTGTGTATAAACATTGAAATAAGGGGCCATCACGTCATACCCCCTGTTGTCAAATTATTTACTTTTAATGTTTGGTTTACGATAAAATGTACTCACAAATTAGTAAATAATAATGAATCAAATTTTTCGAAGTCATTCAAACACCTAATTGCCTAAGGAGTGTTCAATTTTTTTTAATAGCAATCTTATTCCCTATTATATTTAAATATATTAGTATTTTTTTTAATCACAGTTCGATAATTGACTAATTATCGAACTGTAAAAAAGAAAATAAAAACAGACTGAGTATAGTTGCCAATCTGTATGTCCGTAGGTCGCCAGTCGCTATCTCGCCTGGCTGCCAGCATGGCGGAGCTCACCTGTATCCAGATCGAAATCACAAAGGTGTACGGCACCCAGGAGTGGCGCGATGATCTCAAGCAGACTATGTTGAAGGCAGGAGCTGACAATAGAGGCATCGTCTTCCTGTTCTCTGATGCACAGGTAATAATTGTGCAAAAGATTTGGGTACAAATGTAACTACTTTTTTAATCCATACTGGACACAAATACATACATAGTCATATTTCATGTTACATTGCGCGATTCTACTTATATTGGGACCTATATTTGTAAATGAAGAAAATATTTCTTGATTTTTTTAAATCACTACATATTATAAAACAAAGTCCCCCGCCGCGTCTGTCTGTCTGTCTGTTCGCGATAAACGGAAAAACTACTGAACGGATTTTCATGCGGTTTTCACCAATAGACAAATTGATTCAAGAGGAAGGTTTATATGTAGTATACATGCATATTATTGTAGAGAATAGTCGAGAAATTCAAAGATTTGTAATGTCATGTCGTAACAAACATATTTTTGTGCGCTTAGATTGCTTTCTAAACCTTACGAGATAGATCAAATTAATGTACTACGGATTTTAAAAAGATCGATAAAAAAGTCCGCGATGGTATATGTTTATCTCCTAAGGATAAACCACAGTAACCATTTTTATCTTTTACATATTACAAAAAAATAATGGGTTATTTATCAAACTATTTTAAACAATACAGTATTATTCCTTATCCAATTAAATACATTAGATACGTTGTGCATTTTATGTAGATCAAAATTGTCCTTCACAGCATATCATTAAAATGAATTTCTTAGAAGATATCAGAGATTTAAAAAGCGGTGGCAGAGAGAGAGCAGATTATTTTTTGTTAGAGAGGGTACCTCAAGGGTGGTCCCATGTCAAGGAAGTCAGAATCTGATGATGGGATCCTGATAAAATTGAGAGAAACCCTCGAAATTTGTAGGAACGAATAGTGTTTCTATTTACTTTTCATTACTTTATGAGGTTTTTGCGTTTAGAATCATCATCATATCATGTAGCTGAGCTAATGATGAAAAAAAATCATATTATAAAAATGTTCACTACGTATCACTACATATTATAAAACAAAGTCCCCCGCCGCGTCTGTCTGTCTGTTCGCGATAAACTGAAAAACTACCGAACGGATTTTCATGCGGTTTTCACTAATAGACAGAGTGATTCATGGGGAAGGTTTAGGTGTATAATTAGTACCCGTGCGAAGCCGGGGCGGGTTGCTAGTTTATATATTTTTACCACCAAATACTCAAACGCCACTCAATTATAACACGTATTTAAGTCTTGCCAAAATGTAAATTTTATGGTATATGGTAACGTCAGAACAAGAATTAACGACATCTTATGATGGAGTGGCATTGGTTACTCTGCAGATTAAAATGGAATCCTTCCTCGAAGATCTAAACAACATCCTAAGCTCTGGGGATGTTCCCAACATATATGAAGCTGAAGACTTTGACAAAATCTTCCAATCTGTCCGTCACATTGTTATGGAGATGAACCTGGCCGCGACCAAGACGAACTTATTCTCGTGTTACCAACGCAGAGTGCGCAGTAATCTACACATTGTGATCGTTATGAGTCCTATTGGTGAGGTAAGCTTTTACTCACATATGTGCTTCGGCGAAGTCCGACTATATTCAGGGCCTGACAGGGGCTCTCTATCATGGAGCAAAGTACATTGTCGCGTCGATGCTTGGCGCTGTACTCTCAGCGTAATCGTGTGTGAGGCCATTAAGTTGGGCTTGCTTTAAGATATATGTTGTATTCTGTAACCCAGGTCCCTGAAATTTGCTACAACGTGAAAAATTAAACATGGCTTACTTTCAAGGCTCTAATTACTACTTAATATGTTTACTTCTAATCAGTAATTTGTGACTACTATACAATTTTTTTTTATGGTATATGGGGCAAACGAGCCTTCTGGTCACCTGATGGTAAATGAATACCGCCGCCCATGGGCACCTGTAACTCAAGAGTCACAAGTGCGTTGCCGCCCTTTAGGGTGGGAAGAGGGGGAGAGAAGGGAAGAGGGGGAGAGAAGGGAAGAGCGGGAAGAGGGGAGAGGGTGATTAGACGGGAATATGGGAGAATTATATTCAAAACCGAAAAGAAAATTAGATGTCAGCTAGCCAGATTACGCTCCTCTCCATACTGCAACAACTACTCCATACTACAAACTAGTTACTACTGGTTTCTTTAGGTGTTCCGCTCCCGCCTGCGCCAGTTCCCGTCACTAGTAAACTGCTGCACAATAGATTGGTTCAGCGAGTGGCCCAAGACGGCCCTGGAGTCAGTCGCTAAACATTTCTTCACTGGCATGGGAGAGCTACAGTCCGCGTCAAACGAAGTTATCGACGCTATGGTGGTAAGAACCGGTACTTTCGTTTTTGACGACCTACTTGCTGCATTCGACTGCAACGTCAAGGTTCTCTGGTTCGACTTCCGCTTAGTGCAAATATTTGTGTGCATATATATGTCTAGTTGCATTGGTTGTGTGTTTGTATGTACAAAAATATATGTCGGAGAGGTTAATCGTTCAGGAGCTGATTTGACAATAGCACGCAAGCGGCATCTGTTGACGCTCGACAGCGACAAGACGCAGTCTTATTGCAGTGTTCAAGTAGAACAGTCGTCGTAGAAACTGTCTTGAGTTCTGAATTGCTTAAATACCCTACCTGGTTAAATAGTGATTTCTTTGTTAGCTTGCTTAGATTTCTTAGCTGATATGAGTTTATTTTTGTGTTCACTTTATTTTCTATCGACACCTACCCACCCGGCCCACAAAACTGTGCACAGAAAGCCACAAACAGGTACAGACGACATATTTAAGTATGTTTACTTATGTTCTATAAACCCATAGTACAAATAATGCTTAGTTTAGATTCAAAAAGCATTGTGTAATATGTACCAAGACATTATTATTAGTGTTTGGCAGACACTCTTCTTCTTGATTCATTGTTTTTCTCAGTCTGTATGTTGCTTCGCGCACCAGTCAGTGGTGGACGCAAGCCACAAGTTCGAACATCAACTCAACAGAATCAATTACGTCACACCCATGTCCTATATGTCGATGCTGAACGCGTATGCTGAAATGTTCAAGAATAAACGGAAGTCTATATTTGGCGAGGCTCACGCTCTTAAAACTGGTAATCACTACTAAAAACACCTACTAAATATTTATCCTAACTAATATTATACAGCGTGTAAGTTTAAGCTACGCGAAAAACTTACAAAAACCTTTTTACTGTTTATACTTATCACAATACAAAAGTCAGTTCAAGTCAGTTCATCATAAAAATGCGAGATTGCGAAGAATGCATATGCATGCGTAAATGTTGTTTAATTGATTACATTGCAGTTTTTGGCCGTATATGGGGTATTTATTAATTTTTTTCCGGTAAAATGTTCTGTGTAGTTCTTGTGATATCACTTTTAACCAAAAAAAATAAAATTATGAATTTTCCGGCAAAAAATTCTGAATACACTATTCCAGTATTTGCTACGGTGTTTCTTGCACCCTGTATATGAAAATGTGACTTTGTTAGTTTGTTACGCTTTCAACGGCTTAACGGCTCGACCGATCATCACGAAATGTTGCCACGTATTCAGGGGTACGAAGTACTTTTAATCCAGAATAAAAGTACTATCTTGGATCCGTGTAAACGCTTGTTGAGTATAATCACAAAGCTGAAGAGTTCGTTTATTTTTTGAACGCCCTAATTGCTGGACCTAAAAATCAGATTTGATAAATTTAGTAGCCTAATTTTTGAGGAAGTTTTTATGTTATATAGCATTACGCTACAACACTCAAGAGCGGGTTGAAACTCAGGTGAAACTGAGAGGACCAAAGTATAAAAAAATTGTCTATTGTCAAAATGAAATGACAGTAGCCAGACAAAGTAACAGTAGTTTCGGTAGTATGTTGGTGAGTAGCAGTCGTTCCTTTTATACAAGCCCAAAAACCAAGCTTGTGCCCTACTACAATACATTTATGTACGAAAGCCGTTTTTACGTACGAAAAAAGTTTGCAACCGTTATTCGCAGATGTAGTAAAGTCATTTTTAAAGATAATTCTTTAAAAAAAAACCGACTTCAACAAAAAAAACTATTCCATAAAAGACTTATATATGGTTTTCTCATGGATGCCATTGTCAGATCTGGACCAAATTGAAATGGGACCACACGGGAAGCACCAAATAAAAAAAGAATCATCAAAATCGGTTCACCCAATCGAAAGTTCTGAGGTAACAAATAAAAAAAAACATACAGTCGAATTGAGAACCTCCTCCTTTTTTGAAGTCGGTTAAAAAATAGACGATTTTGAAGTAAAATATCGGGAATTTATTTTAACTTACCTACTTGTTTGTCATTAACTTTTTTAACGAACACTTCAATGCGGCATTCATTTCTTTTTTAAAACCATCAAAAGTATTCCATTACTAACATGTTGTTAAATAATGTTTAGAAGTCGTTGCCTTCGGTGTGCTTTGTTAAGGTCGTGTCGTCTAAGTTGACAGAAGAGACAGTTCATAAAAAACTGTCGCGCGTCCAATAAATCTGATGTCCTTGTTCTGTTTTAAAACCCTGGCCTCACCACTGGTGAGCGGGTAGTTTTGTAAAACAGGTTCAGACAAGTTCGTCTATTATTATATGTATTGTTTACCCAGGTTTAAACAAGTTAAACCAGACAGAAATAGAAGTGAAAGAACTGCAAATAGAATTAGCTGAACTAAAACCGCTGATGGAACAGGCCGCAGAAGAAACCAGGAAAGTCATCGAACAGATTGCTGTTGACACAGTGAGTACCATTACACATACCATACTGACTGCGACTGACTCCGGTTAGAAAAAAAATTGCGGTTAGTAATTGTTTTAATTCCATGAGTTGAGGAGTGCCGGAGGGGATTACCCATAACTAGGCTGGCTGGGTGCTGATTTACCAAATCTTTTGATAAAAAAATGTAAGTCCTTAAAAGTTTACCGTTAAAATAAAATAAGGATTTCTGGGTTATAAAGGTTTCACCAACTCGTGGTAGATAAGCATTAAAGTTATGTTTTCCCAAATACTCCGTAGGAACCCCGCTCTAACAAGAACCAAGCATGCTCTTTTGTTAAGATGCACGAGGCTGGCTCCTCCATCAGAGTGCCAGGCAATAGATTTTAAAATGCTTTCGGTATTAAATCCAACAGATTAGCCGATAAAAACTTGCAATCAGTTATCTTGTATGGATACCAGAAATAATGTTGTATATATACATATTTTATTATTATCTCTAGGCTATCGCTGAAGAAGCTCGCGTGAAAGTGGAAGAAGAACAAAAAGTTGCTGAACAAATGGCCACTTTAACCACCGCCATGGCTGAAGACGCTATGAGGGATTTAGGTAATACATAAGTTTCACTGTTCTTTTGCAATTGCTATTTTCAATTGTATACAAGGTGTTATGGCCGAAAAATAGCTGAGTTAATCTGAAAATGAAAAGCAATAGACTTAGAAAAAGAAAACAGTTCTGTTGCTTTCTTTTTTTTTTTTTTTGTTTAGATTCTAAAAAACTATAAATTTTCATTTTACTTAAAATTTTGTTATGGTTTTTATGTTTTACTAGCGTTTCCCACGCGGCTTCATTCGCATGTACATATTTATATATTTTGCGTGGAAGTCTAATTCTTTTTTCAAAATAAAAGTAGTTGCATGTGGGAGAGCCATGCTTCGGCACGTATGGGCCGGCTCGTTACCACGGCCTCGCAGAAAACCGGCCGTGAAGCAATGCTTGCATTGCATTTCGCCGAATGAGTGAGGTTACCGGAGGCCTTAACCCTTCCCTCTCCTATATTCCCGTCTTTCCCCCCTCCCCCTCTTCCCACTCTTCCCCCCCTCCCCCTCTTCCCACTCTTCCCCCCTCCCCCTCTTCTCCTACTCCCACCCTTAAAGGGCGGCAACGCACTTGTGACTTTGAGTTGCAGGTGCCCATGGGCGCCGGTAGTCATTTACCTTCAGGTGACCCGTCTGCTCGTTTGCCCCCTATACCATAAAAAAAAAGCCTAAGTTACTCCTTATACCACCAGCTATCTGCTATCTGCCAGTGAAAGACCCGTGTCGGTCTACCAGTTCCGGAGATTAGCCAGAACAAACAGACAGACAGACATATTAAAAAAAATTAAAAATATATTTTTGGTGTATGTCCCGTGTAAACATTCGAATGCATTTAGTAAAATGCTGTTATTGTGACTTTACAAACAGGCACTTCAATTTCATTTATTTGTATTGATGCGGAAAAATCCGGACATTAAATTTATCCGTATCAGCCCTCTCTCCTAAGAAATTTTAACTTTATCAGTGTTAGTTTTAAAATAAGATTTCTGTACAAAAGGTTAAGAATTTTCCTACAATTAAACCCGACTACTATACGACCTTAAAATACAATACCATCCTTCTTCTGTAACACCTTGTATAAATTTCAGAGGAGGCAATGCCTGCCCTCCGAGCGGCAGAGAAAGCTCTTCAAGAGTTAAACCGCAACGACATAGTAGAAGTGAAGGCGATGAAGAAACCCCCCCAGGGGGTCGTGCTTGTTATAGAGTCACTGTGTGTCGTGTTCGATATTAAACCTGTGAAGGTACTTCAAACATATGGTACAAGTTGTAAAAGGTGTAGATTTGACTTCACTTGAGTTAACTTTGAATGAATGAACTCAGATCTTATATTAGTTGTAGCGCAGAAACATGATTTACTTTTAGTTGTGATATGTAATCTAGCTGAATTTATAAAAGTTGTGGCGCGGGCACATCCTTATTTGAATGGCTCGCCACACCTAGGGCTGCCATCCGTCCGGGTTTCCCCGGATTTGTCCTAGTTTAGAGGGCGTCTGGGGAGAGTCCGCGCGGGGGTTTCAAAAGTGTCCGGGGAAAACCCGGGCACTCTGTGCCAGGGGACAACTATAATTGTTAGATGAATCGTTAACAAGCTAAAAATTTTTTTTTTAAAGTGTCCGGTAAAGAATCTTGATTTCACCCATGTGTCCGGATTTTTTAAAGTTTTTGTCCGGCGTCGGCAATTTAAGTGATGGCAGGCCTAGCCACACCGCAACAATTAGTTTTGAGTTTTTTGTATTCTTAGTTTAGCGACGACCATTCAGTGGACGAAAGAAGACCGCGCATTCGCCGTGAAGAGTTACTTTTCTAATCCCCATTCGATTATTGTAACTCGGTGGGCATTCAGAAAACAATCCCGCAGGTCTTGTTACTGCCAGGAAGTCGACTATAAGTTCTACGATAGAACAAAATGGACAAAACATCCAGACAGTTTACTGGTCACCGCGATAGCACAAATCGACAAAAAAATCCAGACAGTTCAACTGTTCTACGACATGAAGATATCAACATACGTTTACAAAACTAAACCTTAATCAATTATGGTGGAAATTCGACCACCAGGCGCGATCTCTAGTATTTTTTTTATTATGCATAATTTTTTAAATCTTTTATTTTGTCGTAATAACCGTGTTCGCCATTTTTTGTCCATTTTGTTCTATCCCCGTGAGCAATAGAGCTGTCTGGATGTTTTTCTGTCTATTCTGTTCTATCCCGGTGAGCAGTAGGACTGGTTAATTGGTTTGACACTTTTATGGATACTGGTAGAGTGTAGAAAAACGCTAGGACCTTCAAAAACGATCAGGACCTGAGAAACGTGGCGAGAGTAGAGTCGAGTAGAGAGGAGGTGGTTTTGAAATCAATTAAGCTATCTCCTATCTGATAGTTGGCGCTCCTTGGGGGAGGCTTTCGTCCAGCAGTAGACGACCATAGGCTGATGATGATGATGATGAAGCGATCTCCGCAAAAATACACAGTTGCTCTTAGAATTTCTGATTGCACAGTAACATGAATAGTTTATGAAGACTTAGCACGTTTAAAAAATAAACACTTAGACTTTAATATTAGTTAAGGTATTTTAATGGTAGGTTACTGTTACCCTTCAAATAAATACTGCACGGTACAGGAACCCGGTGCAAACTTTGGGGAGAAAATATTGAACTATTGGAAGCCAGGGTCGCTGATGCTCGCAGACCCCGGCGCGTTCCTCGAATCTCTGATGAGGTTCGACAAGGAATCTATCACAGAGGACATGATCAAGAAACTCAAGAGATTCATCGTCAACCCTGACTACGATCCTAATAAGATTTTGAAGGTATTTAGAGAATCGTTGTATAAAAGTTTTCCTGCAATTATTAATTGTAATTTACTTTTATTTGAGTTTTTTTAGATAAATTTATGTTTATACTTTTAAACTTGAGTTTAACGTTAACAAAATACAGGGTGTTAGTGAAACGCTCCCGAAAACTAAGACAGACGATAGTACTAATGGTACCTTTGATGATGGGTCAGAAAAAAAATCGATCCCGATGAAAAATATTTTTTTTAAATTTTATTTTTATAATTTTTCACTCTTCATCATGTTAGTACAACTAAATGCAAAGATATAATTTCATAAAAAGGTCAAAGAACGTGCGGGCGCAAATATTCTCGTTGATCCCTCCAGCTAAGTTAAATGCTTGTGTTAGGAGTGGGTTCACGTCGGTAGTGTACTGTGTGGGATTCGAACCCGCAACTCTCTATCGCAAGTCCGACGCCTTAGCCATTACGCTACCGCCGCTTTCAATTTATTTAATATTTTTAATATTTATTTTAACCATAAGAAACCATTCTCAACAGTCTGATATTATACCGGTTTCCTTTTCTTCGTATCAAGAAGCACAATTTGGAAACTAAGGGTGTTTATTTTTAACGCCAATGTTAAAGTTAAGAGGATCAGTATGCTTGAAGTAATAGCTTTGTTTGTCCTAAAGCTTTGCTAATGAAGGTCCCATGTCGGTCGGTCTGCCCGTTCTGGAGATTGGCCGGAACAGACGGACAAAATTAAAAAAAAAAGTACTGATTTTTAGGCATAGGTATCGTGTAAGTAACTGTTTAAGCTTAAAAAAACCCTATTGTCTTGACATTGCAAACGGATACTTCAATTTTATTTATTTTTATGTATTGATTGAGTGATCAGTGATCACTGATAAGTGATTATTGCGAAATTGTATCTATCAATGAGCTAACTGTAAATAAAAGGTGTATTTTGGTTGGAGTATTTATTCGTGTGTTTTCGTAAATGCATTTTTTTTTTGTTCAATTCTCGGTATTGCGTTTATTTTCATATAATTCATAGGTATTGTAAGGTAGGCAAGAGCGGAGGCTCCTGGCACAGGCATTCCACGTGCTTAAAAGGAGTCTCCAACAATAAATGTTGTAATGTATACCTGTGTTTATGAAATAAAGTTATTATTATTATTTACATTTTATAGTTTTACATTTATGAACAATCTTTAAATAGTAGTTTAGTTTAAGTAGTAGTTTTTAAATAGTAGATTTACCCAGCTCTTGTTCGGCAGGTATCAAAAGCGTGTCAGTCGCTATGTATGTGGGTTCACGCCATGTACAAGTTCTATCACGTGAACACGGCTGTCAAGCCTAAGAAGGAAGCTCTAGAAAAGGCTCAACAAGGTCTTGCTGCTGTTCAAGGTAATTTTCAAATTTGATTGAATTGCGTAGGTACCTTCCTTTTACAACGGTCTCAGAGTATTGAGTTATTAAAGAGATACTACTCACATGCGTTTGTATATTTCGTTGGATAAAGCGCCTCTATTGAGTCCATAATAAGTCGAACTACCTCAAAAAACAACATACAACAAAATACAACTGTGTACTCGTATGTTTGACAGCTATGAATATGACTCAAAGAAGATATTTTTTTGTGGTTGTATAGTTTGTGTTTTGGTGTACAAGGTATACCAAGGTAAAAAAATACTCAAGTCCACTTGAGTTACAGTCACCTTTAAGTGTTACATTTACAAATAAAACAAAAAAAAACTGTGTGGTGTCTTGGGACGCCAGATAGGAACAAAGTTTCTTATTATAAAAATATTAATTTAAAGTTCTATTCGAGGTATAAAGAAAATAATTATTCGAGTACCTATACATTTTTATTATGATTTTTTTATCGATAAAAATTAAAAAAAACTACTTAAAAAAATGATCTTAACACCTTTATTTTATTTACAATGATTTATAAAAATATATATTAATAATAATAACACTCATCACGTAGACTACACATTAGACACTGTATAGCCATCATACATAGACTATACATAAAAATCTTACTAGGCTAGGGTACCCCTCCGCAACGCCCCATAAGGAACTTCGTTCCAAAAACAAAGCTTCAATTTTTTATAAAAGAAATTTAAGTACGTTGATTAGTTTTCTGTCACTGTATTCTTCTATATGTATATACAACATAATAGTCACAACTATGTATTACATAGATACATAATATATTATGTAGTCGTGACTACTTAGCTATTTGGATTAAGTTATTTTAAAAGGCCCTATTGATCATCGTGTGTGACGTACGTCCCGCCAAGGGCACGCACGATGCAAAGCGATCGTAAATAGTCTTGACGTACGTCATAATTATCATTAATTCCTTGCTGGACTTGCACGACGCGTTTTGCATCCAGCGAGTACCCCCACCACATGCTTATGTACATACCATAAACTTTACGTTAGTATATTAAGTTTATGGTACATACATATACAGTATATTGCCAATCCGGACATACGTCAGACACGATGATGAGTAGGGCCTTTAAGTTCACGCTCGCCTTAAAATGTACAAATGCTTCACTGTGATAACGGTCTGTTAACTTAACGATCGTGTTAATTTCCCTTGCATTACCTTTCTCTATTTAATTCTGCAATATTTACGCTAGATGGCGTTAAATGTATGTTCAGTGTTGTCATGCTAAACGGTAATATAAAAGTACAACATTCTAATTTGATGAAAATGGATATTTTGGTCAATGTATTACTTCATAATACGTTTCACGAAACAGCAATGGTAGCTAAAGCGAAGGCTAAAATGCAAGAGTTGCTGGAGGGCATCGCCAAGTTAAACGAGTACTTGGCGGAGAAGGAAGAAGAAAAGCGTAAGATGGAGGAAGACATCAACCAGTGCTTAGCAAGGATGGACCGCGCCAATCGGTAAGGATCCTCTGCTTGACTTGATTGCTGCTAGGGAACTTCTAGCTGTACAGTAAACCGTCAGTGTAGACTCACTTACCAAAACTTGAAGAAGTGTACTGTCCTGAAATCATCTTCTCCTTATTATACTTAGTTGGGTGTTGCGCTGTCCTTCGCTAATAACTTCTGTCGATTGCCAGACGTTATTGATATTTTTATTTATACCATTGTCACAGACATGTACATGTGGTACTATTTCCGACAAAATTCACATGTCACCAAACCGGGCACTTCACCCGACTACTTTCAAGATACAAACGCATTAATGAACAGCACAATACACTCTTTAAATATTACCTTTTCTAGAAGATAAATATTACACATTACCAGAATGCAACATATATTCTGGTAATGTGTGTATATCATACCTATATAATATACAAGCAGCGCCCCGCGGTTTCACCCGCGTAAGTCCCGATCCCGTAGGAATATCGGAATAAAAAGTAGCCTATATGTTAATCCGGGTCTCCAGCTATGTACATACCAAGTTTCATCGCAATCGGTTCAGTAGTTTTGGCATGAAAGAGTAACAAACATCCGTACATACATACATTATCACAAACTTTCACGTTTATAATATTAGTAGGGTGTATAAATGCGATAGTGAGTGTTTGTTTATTAAACTGATCATCATGAAATTTTGTACACATGTTGCTGGGGTACAGAAAAAACGACATACAATTCATCCCGAAAAAACTGTACTGTTTCCAAACGAAAGACAAAATAACTTTTACGCGAGCAGAACCGCGGGTGAAAGTTAGTAATATTATAAATATGAATGTGAGTTTGTTTGTTTTCACTCCAAATTTTGCATAATTGTTCTCAGGGGTACAGAAAATTACACAGAGTACCTTTTATCTAAAAAAACGTACTGTACACAAGGGATCGAAAAAATCTTTTAGACGCCACCCGGGTTGACAAAATCGGCATATTCGTTAGCCGAAGTCGCAGGCAAAATCTTACTTGTAAAGATTTGTCTTTTAGCAAACTTTATTTATTTCCTAGCAGCGCCCCGCGGTTTCACCCGCGTAAGTCCCGACCCCGAAAATCGGGATAAAAAGTTGCCTACGCTTTAATCCAGGGCTCCAGCTATCTACATGCCAAGTTTCATCGCAATCGGTTCGGTGGTTTTTGCGTGAAAGAGTAACGAACATCCATCCAAACTTTCACATTTATAATGCTAGCAGCGCCCCGCGGTTTCACCCGCGTAAGTCCCGATCCCGTGGGAATATCGGGATAAAAAGTACCCTATGCGTTAATCCAGGTCTCCAGCTATCTACATACCAAGTTTCATCGCAATCGGTTCAGTGGTTTTTGCGTGAAAGAGTAACAAACATCCATCCATCCATCCATACATCCATCCATCCAAACTTTCACATTTATATTATTAGTGGTATTAGTGGGATTATTATAAGTTGTACTATTAAGTACATACCATACATAGCTAGTACTTTGGAATGAAATAAAGAATTGAATTAAATTAATGAACAACATTGTTCTTATCCAGACCTCATAGCGTAAGTGTAATAATTATTTTCAGGTTATTGAACGGTCTGTCTAGCGAGCGTGTGAGGTGGATAAAAACCATCAAGGAGTTGGACATAGCTATCGTCAACCTCATTGGCGACATACAGCTTAGTGCGTGTAAGTGTTGCAAGTACCTACTACTACTTTTTTTACATATAACATAGTGCTATTTAGACTTAAACTAAGCATAGCTTTTACTATGGATGAGTTCTCAAACACGGAGAAACATACATAGATAATATACTATATAGGAAATAGATAAGCCACTCTCAATCATTAGAGGGGGACAAAAAGTGTCAGTTGTATAGGTCGTCCAAAAGATGGCGCTAGCTCTTAGTTTTAAGTAATGTAGGGACCCACTAGATGGCGCTAATTCTATATATAACAATACATATCTAGACATATATGTATTCTTAATACAATGGAGGTATAGGTGTGTATCTACTTATATATCTGGTGTAATCGTTAACACTTTTAATATAATGTCATATTAAATGTATGTGTTAACTAACACAATGTTCAAGACAAATCTAGTTTTATTTATAAAAACTTATAAGTATAATTTAACTTATTCAGAAATGGACTAACACTGTCAGTTTAAAGATTTGGATTACTTTTATGTTTACGAAGCAATGATCTGGAAACAGTTAATAATATATAACAATTTATTTTTCTAATTTCTTTAAATTATACGAGTACGACCTAGCCTGTACTTTAATCGGATCACTTTGATCAAATTTGTAAAATGTACCTTTTAAGATGTTATTCACACCCTAACACAACTGTGAACGACTATATTAATTGCCGTTGTTGCCATATATTATGTACTTCACTTCACTCATTCATTTTTCGGAGTCCAGTTCCTTAATCCAGGAATTAAATCTCTGCATATTCCGAAAATGCAGTGGATTGGAGAAATGATGCAAAACGCCTAAAAACAATATTGTTTATTTTAATCAACTGACATTATCATAGCATAATCTTATTCTTATGTTTTAGCGCTTATTATTAAGTTTTACTTATTGTTAGTTAGTTATTCAATGTAAAATTGATGTATATAAAATGAGAGGTGTTTTTAACTAGCATAATGCACAATGTTGTATATGTATACCGTTGATGCTCTAAATAAATAGCAGTGATATAATTTCTGGATCTTACCTTGCTCTTTACATCCATGGTAACATTTTTTATGATCCGAAATAATGTAACTTTGTAAAACATATATGAGGAACCAGTTATCGAAAGCCAAAGTCAAACAGAGAACATATCAAACAAGTCCAAATGGAAACCAAGATCATAAGAAATATTAAAAAAATTAAGAAACTGCACATAAAAGTTTTGAGGGTAAACTGTCCATTATTTTCGGAAACTAAACACAAATCATTGATGTTCAGTGATGCAACTCAAAAATACATATTTTCATTTTAATTCTTAAAATAAAATTAGCAAATACTTAATAATTTAAATAATTCGCGTTTAAAATGTTTTTTCGCTGTAAATAACGAGTGAAATATATTTTGGAAAGAGTTGTTCTTTACAAAGCGCCATCTATTGACATAATGTACATACTAATGTTCATTGGTTTTCTAGCTTAACGAGAGATGTCGCTCTCGGTAACTAAAAATCAAGATGTTCTACAGTGACATACCCCTGGAAACATACTTAATAGCATTTTAAATACATACATGTAAGAAACAGTCTCACAACCACTGATATAAGCTATGAAAATCACTAACTAACAGTAACTGCCAAGTTGTTGGTACCACTCTCCGCACTCAAGTGATAGTTCTTCACTTATAATCCTACCCTTTTATAACCCCACTATTCATCAATATTTATCAATTGACCAATAGCATTGCTATACCGGTATAACCTGTCAAAATAATGTCTATTAACTTATTTTGATTAAATAGTGAACTGTTTTATCATCTATTATAGTTTGCCCCTATTTTCAATAAAAGAGTTTTTGATGTGGCGACAACATACATGTTATAAATAGACCTCTAGACCAGGTAATAATTATAGTTTAGGAAAACTAAAAATCTTTAGTTCCACTATCCACTTTCTTAATCTATCACTAGACCATCGTTATCAAATCCAATCAGTTGGACTCGTCAAAACGAACCATATGAGTCCAAACTCGAGGGGTTTACTAGTAGTCACTGAAGAGTGCCTATATCCACCTCCTGGCTCCATCATCAGATCAGCTCCAAGATGCCAAATTATAGTATTGTCATCCAAACTATATATTTTACAATTAGAAGTCGGTAATAGTTTACTTAGTTTAGGATTTTTTTTAAGAAAATATTATTCTAGTAACGTGGGTCACACATTACTAGTATTCTTGTTAACCCCTCCAGCTAAGCTAAATGCTTGTTAGGAGTGGGTTCATGCCGGTAGTGCACTGGGTGGGGTTCGAACCCGCAACCACTTGATCGCAAGTCCGACGCCTTAGCCATTACACTACCGCCGCTTACATAGTTACAAGTGAAGCTAATAAAAGCGTGTTAAACAGACGTTCATGTATAGAAATATTTTCACTGAGCGGGAATCGACCCCCTTACGTCATAGTCAAATGCTATCGCTGCACCACATAGACCGTGCCATAATATAAAAAAAAAATTGGAAAAATTGCACCAATTGGGGTTGACTCAATATGGCGGCTAAGAAACAGTTTTTGCAACTACCCTCATTTTATGTTAACATATTTAGTTTCTTTTACTTTTTGATAGTAGAGTAAACCATCGGCATTACCTTTACTCCACCGAGGACCAAGATTTACCAGTACTTATGGCGTAGTTTTGTTGTCTGTCAGTAAGTGGTCGCTTGAGCTTCATGGAAGTGAGTGAGGGTATATATTTGACAACGCAAAATATCGCTATTGGTAATCACTCGACCTTGAGGAGGCATTCCATATGCTTCTTTGCTTGCTTATTCTGTAGAAGACGGCCGTCATTTCAACATCACAACGTTAAGACTTGATACCGCTTAGTGTGATTATGATATTACAAACTGCTCACTTGAGTTCAAGTCCTGTTATATGTTGTTATCAGCAGTCTCGTTCCGACAAAAATACCTTAAACACCGTCAATGAATTTTCAATGGCTTTTGGCGATGAAATGCTGTCTTAACATAACATCAATCAATCAATCAGCCTATTGCAGTCCAATGTTGGGCAACGGCCTCTCCGCTTTCTGCATCCAAACCATGCCAGCTACCTTCCTGAGTGCCTTCGTGAGTCTTTCAGTGTGGCGTCCCACCTTCCGTTTACCGTTACATATATTTGTATATACGATATCCATAGCATATACTTATACATATATTTGTACACAAAACGAAATAAACAGTTTTATGGATTAGATAAATGATTAAGGCACTTTTAACCCTAGAAAGATAATCTGCGCCTCAGAGGCGCAAGCAAAACACATTTATCGCTGTCTCTTTTTAACGGGCGCGCTCTCGAACTTGTCATGACAGTTAATCTCAGTCGGCGCCGAGTACAACAGCGAGGCGGACGCGTACCATCGGTAAGTACTTTGGATTGGCTGCTTTAGCTAAGTGTTGCGCTCGTGGAGCATATGATTATCTTTTGTGTAACTTTCGTCGGAACACGTCAAGTTTGATTACTAGCTATTTATTAGTAGTTGTTTGTATTTTATGGTTTTATTATGTGTTTTAGGGTCTGAAAATCATGGCACGGAATAGATCCTTAGCTGAAGATGAAATAGTAAATGAGCTTTACGATGAAGGTGATAGTGATATGCTGCATATTGCTGAGGATAGTGATAGTGAGGAGGAGGATCACTTAAGTGAGGATGACGTTCAGAGCGACGTGGAAGATGGGTACCAGGACTCAATTAATACCGAAGCTGTAAATGTAAGTGCCATATTTCCTAATGAAGTAAATGATCCCTCGCCTTGTGGATCATCTGAGATTCCAGCGATACCGACGGTTGCCGTTTCACCAAGACTTGACGGGCGGATTATTATACCGAACAAGAGGGTACTGAAAGGAAAAAACAAACATTGTTGGACTACGTCAAAAGGGGAGAGACGAGCTAGGACATCAGCGATAAATATCGTTCGATCTGCCCGGGGTCCCACAAGGATGTGTAGGAACATTGTTGATCCAGTATTATGCTTCGACCTCTTTATCACAGAGGAAATTGTCGATGAAATCGTTAAGTGGACAAACATCGAAATATCCCACAAACGGCGAGGATATATGACAAGTGCGACGTTTGCCAACACATGTGTTAGTGAGGTCAGAGCTTTATTTGGTGTGTTGGTACTCACAGCTGTAATGAAAGACAACCACCTCTCGTCTGATGAACTATTTGATACATCTTTCTCGGGCTCCAGATATGTAGCGGCAATGAGTCGAGACAGATTCGACTTTATAATAAGATGTCTAAGGATGGATGACAAAACTTTACGCCCAGCTCTTCGCCAAGAAGATCCTTTCATACCTTTCAGAAAAATTTGGGAACTGTTCATAACTCAATGTAAAATTAACTATACACCTGGAGAACATCTAACTATTGACGAGCAATTACTGGGATTTCGTGGTCGTTGCCCGTTTCGTATGTATATCCCAAATAAGCCAAAAAAGTACGGCATCAAAATCCCGATGATGTGCGATAATGGCTCAAAGTACATGGTTGATGCTATGCCGTATATAGGTAAAGCCACTAAAACGAATGGATTACCACAAGGAGAGTTCTACGTAAAAGAACTATCTCGCAGTGTACACGGCTCTAACCGTAACATCACTTGTGATAATTGGTTCACATCAGTTCCCCTCGCAAAGTCTCTTCTCCTACAGCCATACAGTCTGACACTTGTTGGCACTATAAGATCTAATAAACGTGAGATACCAGAGGAGATGAAAAACACTCGCTCTCGCCCAGTCGGTACGTCTATGTTTTCTTACGATGGCCCTTTGACCCTGGTATCCTATAAGCCGAAGCCTTCAAAGATGGTTTATCTATTGTCTTCATGTGATGAGGAGGGGGTTATAAATACACCTTCAGGAAAACCAGAAATTGTGATTTATTATAATAAAACAAAAGGTGGCGTTGACACGTTGGACCAAATGTGCTCTTTCATGTCTTGCTCACGAAAAACTAATCGATGGCCTATGGCAATGTTTTATGGGATATTGAATATGACTTTTGTTAATTCATACGTCATTTACCACCACAATATGACAGTCTTGAAACAAAAACCATTAAATCGTAGACAATACATGAAAAAGTTGAGCACTCAACTCACAGAACCCTGGATGAACAGCAGATTGCTCTTACCGACTTTAAAACGCTCTGCCCGGACTGCTATAGAAGCTGCTTTACCGAAATCTGCCGGAAATGAAGCTGTAAATGACCAAGGTGAGCCGGAGCCAAAAAAACGACGATATTGTGACATTTGTACATCAAAAAAAAGACGAATGTCAAAAATGACATGCGCCAAATGCAAAAAATGCATCTGTGGCGAACACAAAAAAGATGTGTGTGTTGACTGCACTTAGTGTGCCATTCCTGAGCCCAAAGATATGTTTTATTAATTTTTATGTTAGTATTAAGTAAAATTAAGCATTACTCGTGATTAATTATGTCTAAAAAGGAAAATAAGTCCAATTAAAAGAAGACTGATATTTTTTGTTACTTTTTCTAAGAGGTTTAGAACATTGTGTTAATTTTTTCGTAAAATAAATAATTTTCAAAATGTTTTGAGTTTAATTTATTTTATTATGTACTAACCTTATAATGAAACAAGCTACTCATGATTAAAAACCTTTCCAGGCCACAGGTAGACCTTACTATATTGTGCGCTCGTGAGGCACATGATTATCTTTTAAGTAACTCCCAACATGATTATCTTTCTAGGGTTAATTAGAAAAAACTAGCAAATATTTAAACCTTTGTTGTTTGTCAGGTGCGGTGGGATATATTACACCGTTTACAGACGAGTTCAGAAGAGAATTACTCGCTGAATGGATACAGCATATTCAGGTTTGTATAATATATAAGTTACATACTATGTATTACCAACTTTTCCGTTACCTTATTTTACGGAAAACGATATACTGTTTTACATTTAATTGCGATGTCAAAACAGCAATTTTTTTAAAAACCTGAACTAAGAAGATCAACCGATAAGCTAATGTTAATTCTGTTAATGGTGTTAAAACTAGACACTTTTGTCTTTGTCTTGGAATTAAAGCTGACACCAAGATTTTAGTTTCGAAGGTTTTGGCTTTGCATTTTTGCACAGTTTTTACAAAAGATATGAAATGTATGTGGGATTAAAGCATTGTTAATGTAGTGTATACAAGCAAATATAAAAATTATTTAAAAAAATTAATATACACTGATTTTTTTATTGTCAAATGTTTATATTACCCAAAGTATTACAGAAAAGTGTGGTCATATTTTGGGGTCGTATAGTAAACCCCTTGAATGACGTAAAACGCTAACAATTTAAACGAAAATTTACAAATTTTAATACATAAATATTGTTATAAAGGTAATATTTCGTAAGAAGCGAGCCCTCTCGGCTGACATGATTTGACACTATTGTTTAATACCAAAGATGTCGATAGAATTTCGGATTTGTCCAAAAATGTCCGCATAAACAATAAATAATTGAAATGGACATTGATAAATCCGTTATTTAGAAACGAGCTCCTACACACGGATAAGCATTTTCCAAACAAAAATTATTAAAATAAATGAAAAAGTAAGAAAAAAAAGGCTCTTAAAATAAGACCAAACCAAACACCTTGTATAATATAATAACATCATGTTACCAGGAAGTTAAGGTGCCTCACACGCCTGGCGCCACTCCACTGACTACGTTAGGAGACGCGGTCCAAATCAGGTCAGACATAGCATCTCTATTATCAATATAATAGTCACTAGGTGTTTTCTTATTTAATTTCTCATCATTATACTTAATAGACGTCCAAATTATAAAAAAAAACTTTTGCACCTGCAGCAGCGTACACGTGATAGAAGTGAAATTTCCAAAATATATACGCTTTTCTCTTTCTATTTTTCTTTACTTCTTATTATCAAGGTTATATCTTTCTTCTCTCTAAAGTAACGAAAGGTGCTTAAACGTGACACAGGCTTCAAATTTGACTCTCAATTCTCTTGCATTATCGAATCACCGCCTAAAACTTTTTTGAATGGATTATAAGCAAATTTATCAAATTCGAAATGTAGTAAAACAACCTTTTAGAATGGCACATGTAAACAGTCTTACAGCAGTGAGTCACGGCAAAATGCATGGCTTAACGATATTTCATACTTTTTTAGAGGAATTTTTACGAAGGCTTACAGTATGTTAAGGTGTCCGTCGCAAAGGAAGGACCTTCTGACCGTGCTAGGTGATCGTGCCTGGCAACGATTGATGTTGAGAAGTTGTACAATATACTAATCAGCGAAGAACTTTTATAGCGCGATTTAGGAGCAGTAGTTACTACGTTGTACGGCTAGTCCTCGCTAAATGACGCTGAAGTATGATTTTGTTGTATGTCGATGACGCCACTGTAGTGTTTGCCTATTTCTCAGTACTCGGTATTGTTGCGTTCTACCTAAGTAATAAAAGTGATTGTTTGTAGAACATGGCAGATGTACGGTCTCCCGCGGGACCTGATGTCCGTGGAGTCGGCTGTGCTTATTTTTAACTCGCGACGATGGCCACTCATCATCGACCCGCAGACGCAAGCGAATAAATGGATTAGAGCCATGGTAACGTCTCCTTCATCCATTTTAGATAATATTATGAATGAATGAAATGAAACTTTAGCCCTAAAGAGAGCGGCGCAGCAGAGATTCCCGCGAAGGAATAATGTTTATGTGTCTCCAGATAATATGTCACAGTTAGTAGACGCCGCTTAGCATATCGCGAGCTAGCACCGAGTGGACCGTTGAGGATAAACTATCAAATCACCGATGCACAGATGGTCCTCCATATTTGCAGGCGCAGTCATCGTGGGAGAGCTATGCTTCGACATGTGTGGGCCGGCTCGACTGGAGTGATACCACGCCCTCACAGAAAACCGGCAGTGAAGTCTCTCCCCCTCTTTCACCTTTCCCCTTCTCCTACCTTAAAGCCCGGCAAGGCATTTGTGACTCTTGAGTTGCAGGTGCCCATGGGCGGCGGTAGTCATTTCCCATCAGGCGACCCGTCTGCTCGTTTGCCCCCCACACCACAAAAAAAAGAAATTCGCACACCGAGTGGTTTTGGTCGGTGAGGTTTAACCCATGGGAAAGAATACACCATCATTATTGGGCATTTTTATTTCTGTATTTACTAGTATCCGACAAAGGCAGGACTCATACTTGGTTCACTGCTAATCACAATGTTATACGTTGTCTTTTGAGAATACTCTGGATAAACTCCTATCACAGACGACTTACTAGTTTCACTTCTCATTGTCATTTCTCCCCTCAATTTCTGGATGTGGTATTGACAGAAATGTCACATAAAACATTTTCACTTTAAAAGAGGCGATTTAAGTAGAAACACACATGCCATTTATGAAATATTTAACGAAAAGTTATTTGCAGGGTAAAATAGAAGGACTAATAGTGTGCAAGCCGAATGACCGAGATTTGCTCCGAAGCTTTGAGTCAGCACTGAGGTTTGGAAAACCATTACTGTTGGAGAATGTTGGTCAAGAACTGGATCCAGCTTTAGATCCTGTGCTCAAAGTGAGTAGACTGCGTTTTAGTTAAGGGAAACAATACGAAGTTCCATAAAAAAAACACGATGAACACTAAAATTTTTCTCTTCTTGAACTGTGACTAATTTCATTCAGATCTTGTTCAGGAAAAAAGTCAATAAATCTGTGTGTGTTATAAAAAGCACTCTATTTCGATAATGAGAAACTGTCAGGTCCACGGCCCGTACCCAGTACTAAAATATATTTAAATACCTAAGTGGGAACCTACATAAACTTACACTGTATTCAGTTATTATTGTGTTACGCTTAAAGTTAATAAATAATACAATCAACCATATCCGTATATATAATGGTGGTCTTCAATCTTTGGACCTCAATCTATAAAAATTTAAATTTTGACTTCTGAAATTTATAATTTGAAAGGGGGTAGCGTGATGGCTCAGGCTCGGACTTGCTATCAAACCCTAACGCAAGCGATTAACTTACTGATATTCATCTTATTAAACAATTCTTTTTATATTTGTCACATATTTCTACGTCGTTTGAGATACAAATCAGAAAATCACATCAATAACAAACATGAAACATTTCTATAATCTAAAGATTTGAATATCGATCGTTAGTCTGTCAGTTTTATAGCAACCTTACCTCACAAGTACAGGAAGCGATCAGTGCTAAGGAAGCTGATTCACCATAATAGAGTATTTCACTAAATTATTTAGAATGCAGTTTAAATTATCAATTTTATATTTCCAGCGCCAATATTTCCGCCAAGCTGGACAGTTAGTGCTCAAATTCGGTGATTCCCTGATTCCGTATGTTGCCGGTTTCCGTCTATTCATGACGACTAAGCTGCCGAACCCGAAGTACACCCCAGAGACATCCGTCAAAGTGCAAATTGTTAACTTTGCACTGGTACCCAGGTACCAACCCCTCAACTTAATTGACTAGCTTTGAAAACTTACTGTTCATTTCTAAATACTTCATTTAGATATGAACAGTAAGTTCCGTCCAGCCATTCTCAAGTGATGAGCTTATCAACTACAACATTTACAAAGAAAATGAAAACAAAATATCAGTTTTCGTTGGAATTACTATACATAGTGCAACATTCACAACCTTCCACAGTGGTCTATCGGAGCAGCTGCTCTCGACAGTAGTGGCGCAGGAGCGGCCCGACCTGGAGGAGCTCCGCGGGCAGCTCATCGTGTCGCGCGCGCAGATGGCTGCGCAGTTGGCCGAGATGCAGGCCGACATCTTGTTCGGCCTGTCCAACAGCGAGGGCTCGCCGGTCGATGACGTGCAGCTTATATTAACGCTGGAAGCCATCAAGATTAAGAGCGCTGAGATTTTGGTAAATACCTTAGACAAATATACGTACCAATTATTCTATATTCTGCATACAGTTTTGTAGCTTCATAGTTACTTCCTCATTTGCTAAAGGTGGTGTTCTTTCTTCCAGATCAAAGTCGAGGATATTGAACGTACGACGGCAGAGATCGACGCTGCCCGACAGGACTACGTGCCCGTAGCTAACCGAGGGCAGATTCTGTTCTTCTGTCTGTCTGACATGGCCCACGTGGACCCCATGTACCAGTACTCGCTCGAATGGTTCGTGAAGCTCTTCATTCGATCCATGGCGGAGACCGAACCTAATGGTGAGTCTACTGCAATTCAGTGCCAGTAAAATCTCTTCGGTCTTGTGATGCCATTGGAAATAATTATCTCTTTATGTTTCAGAGGAGATAATGGAGCGCGTGGAGATAATAATAGAGCATTTCACGTTCCTGCTGTACGTGAACGTGTGCCGCAGCCTGTTCGAGCGCCACAAGCTCCTGTTCGCGTTCCTGGTCTGCGTCAGGATCCTGCTCGACAAAGGCGTCATTAAATTTACAGAGTTCAACTTTCTATTGACCGGAGGGAAAATTGAAGAAGTTCGTGATAATTATTTTTAAACCCAAAGACTATACAAATATAAGTTCTAAATTAACTTTTAAACTTTCACAATCCATGATGTAGTATGATGTATAACCTACGGCAATTAATGCGATCAATTGGTATTATATAAGGTTGAATTGTCTGACATTTCAACCATGTTGCTCTGGCCGTGGTCAGAGACAGACCCTGGCCTGAGTCAGCCCTTTGACAAATTTATCAATGATTACGGAAACTTCAGTCGAAACCCTAGCGGCTGTAATACCTACTATATTACAGCCGTACGTTTTGCGTTTTAGGAGATACCGAATCCTGATCCGAAGTGGATTACGCCACGAATCTGGATTGAAATCCAGCAGCTGAATTGCTCAGTTCCATCCATGAGCACTTTTTTGGATGACTTCATGGATAAGAACGCAAAGTTTTACAAGAACTTATATGAATCAAACATACCGCACAAGTGAGTGAACAATCTTCTCTTTATCTAACAGTGACGAAACTTTCACCAGAGAGTATTTCTAATATACTAGAGATCGCGTGGTGGTCGAATTTCGACCATGGTTTATTTCATTGGCCAATATTACTTGACCTGTCATTGTATAGACTTTTGTACCATGACAGGTCAAAATATATACTGGACACTCATAGCTGTATGTACCCGTTTTTGCATTTTTTTTAACTTTGTAGCAAATATTGTTCAAAAATTTTAGCATTCGTCATTTCTCCTCTGTATAAACTAATAAGTGTGCGAAATTTCATACTCCTCTGTCCGCCTAATTTTCGTAAAAAGGGATCCAAAGTTTTCGCTTCACGTATTAATATATAGATAGATATGACGCGATAGTAAAACTAAAGAGCTACTTACGCGCCAGAAACTATTTTTGTAGGTCACTTTGTTGTGTACCAGTAAAACATGGCTATGTTCACTATTATCGCCGCACAACTTTTCGTACTGCGATAAGTATAGTAGCAAAGTATCAAGCGCGCATTAGGCTACACTCCAGACTCCAGAGTGCAAAGGTGAAAAAGTACTTCCTTCGTCCTAACTCCATTCCTATCCTACCCATAGGTTGACCTACCCGAAAGACAGTCAGTTGGACGTTTTCCAGAAGTTGCTCGTCCTTAAGTGTATACGTCCCGACAAGCTTATACCTGCCTTACAGGTGATGTTATTTGGTTTTACTATTTCATTTAAGAAAAATGACAATCTTTCTCCTGTTTCTGAAGACATTATGACACAAAGGCTGTCATTGGCATTTAACCTCCATTCTTGTCTTCGTGTATAATCCCAACGTGTAAGGCCCTTGAATATGGACAAATGCTGCTACTTCACTAAGTACTAAGCCAGGTTAATATTTTGTGTATTTCCTGCAATAAACAACAAAATAGACAATCCTCATTGACAGCATATTTTATCACAAATTGTACATTGTCCAGCAGACACATAAATAACTACTATCAATCTATAATAACCAATCGAAAACTAAATAAAAGTTACAAATTTTTCCCAATTTTCAGGATTACGTGGTGATGGGTCTCGGCGGCAGGTTCGTGGAGCCGCAGCCGGCGGACCTGGCCGCGCTGTACGCCGAGTCGGACCCGCTCGCGCCCATCATCTTTGTGTTGTCCACGGGCACTGACCCCGCCGCTGGTAACTACAGAGTACAACCGTCTTGCAACCATCCCTTTGTCCCAGTCACTTACCCCCTTCCGCCTTTGCCCCCTTCCTCCGCTAGTTACAATATTGTACAGTTAGCAACGAAAACAGTTTAACATAAGACTTTAGAGTTCATAATTTAAAAAATATTTTACATTCATCCATTTATTCATTTGTCTTTGAACACAGCATTTGTAAATCTGGAAGCTAAAACTGAGTAAAAAAATATGTTGTATTCACGAGGAATCCTGCCATTCTGAAGCTTCATATTCAAGTTACTTCCTCCAGATCTAATGAAATTCGCTGATAAGATGAAGATGGGTAAGCGCTTCGAGAGCATCTCCTTGGGTCAAGGACAGGGTCCTTTAGCTGAAAACATGATGAAGATTGGCTGTGACTTCGGCAACTGGGTATTCTTCCAGGTAAAGATCATAATCAGCAGATGTAATAATACTAATAATAAATATCTATGGTTTATTGTAAGTAGGTACTTTTATAATAAAAAGTTTGACAAATGTAACAATGTTGTACCGTAAATTTTGCTGGCACTAAAAAATATTTTTGTCTTCTTCCAGTCAACCTCAATAAACAGGGTTACTGGTAATATCTCGGCAATCCATTAAGGGGATGGATAACCTGTGTTAACTCGAAAACGGTGAACCTTTCCATAGGGGTCACAGGGAGACATTTGGTTGCAAATAATCTTATTATGACTTCCTAACTACATCCCCTTAATGGTTTGCCGAGGTATTACCAGTAACCCCTTATTAACCCGACGCAAAAGAGTGGTGTTATAAGTTTGACGTGTCTGTGTGTCTGTATGTCTGTCTGTGGCATCGTAGCTCCCAAAGGAATGGACCAATTGAAGTGCGTTTTTTTTGTTTGACAGGTGACTTGATCGAGAGTGTTTTTAGATCAATAGATAACACAACTTACACAATTATTGTTATTAACAATAATTATTTAATTATATAATATATCCATGATTATATTTAAATTAAATCACAATTTAAAAAATCGCTATTTAAAATTACAGATATATAAGTAATGCAAATAGATGCATACATATGTACATACTTACGTTTCTCTTATATTAATACAAATTTGTTGATTGTTGTTGTGATAGATAATGAGCTTTAACAATATTGTTAGTAGCGCATCCCATAAGCGAACAGTTTGAACTTTAAACGATATGTAAAACAAGCTAGTTTAGCGCTAGGATGAAGTTGAACACACCAATGTTTACCGTGAAATATCGGCGTTTGGTATACCGTGAACAACTGAGATGCCTAACAGTGAACAAGTACCTACCAGCCACTTAATACAAGTCATCTAATCATCTGCCTTGTGATCAACCACTCTTAAAGATTCTCATTCTGCACATTATCGACAGAATTGTCACTTATCTCCATCATGGATGCCGGTGCTGGAGCTGAACGTGGAGCACATCGCTCCGGAGCTGGTGCACAAGGACTTCCGCCTGTGGCTCACCTCCACGCCCTCGCCGTTCTTCCCTGTAGCCTTACTACAGAATGGTTAGTCATTTCTTGAAAAAATGCCAGCCATTATTACGGTTTATATTTTTTAAATGTTAAATGAAAGCTCATAAACTTACTGTCCTATTTTGATTACCTTATTTGACGATATTTTCTTACTTTGTGTAATTTCTGAGTGTCACGAGTACATGAGGGGCGCTTAGAGCGTTCCAGATGAAGCAGTAAACCAAAAATTGAAAGGTATCACCAACCACACGGTATCTTTGGTATGAGGCCTATCTTGCCTACTAAGGAAATTTGCTGTTGCGGCGTTTGACTAACCGACTCTTGGCAATTTTTGGACGTTTTGATTGGAGTCTGATATACCCGTTTAGTCGTGCCCTTGACAATTGTTCATGTCTCTCGATTACAGAGCTAAAAAGTTTTTAAAACCTTGTTAATTGTCGATTTTATATTACGATATCCTAAAGTTATTTTTTATCACAATTATCACAAAATAAAAATACTTGTCCTTTTGTTAGCCATATCAACGTAATTTTTTTAAACTGATTTGTTCTGTTTATTTGCTTTCAGGTTACAAAATGACAGTAGAGCCTCCAAGAGGTATAAAAGCCAACTTGTTGAAGGCATACATGAACCAAGTGCCGGATTTTACTGACTATTTCAATTCTACCGACGCCAAAGTACCTAATTTTAAGGTAGGTACCATTCATCATAAGACTTTTAACATGCTACTTCAAATGGGCTTCATTGGAGCTGTCCCAAAAAAATTAAGTCTTGAGTAGTTATTATCTGCTGTCGATATTTGATTGACTGAAAGTGAGTGGTCTGGGGGGTTTGAGTGTGGTCCCCGGGCCAGACCTCTGACTCTTCGAAGTTAATATGCGTATTGAAAGTTAGTTATCACTTGCTGAAACGGCGAAGAAAAACATCCTGAGGAAACATGTATGTAATAGAAGGTATATTGGTGAAACAGCGCTAGTGAGAGTCTTGAGTGAGGAAGATAGGTATATGTTACTCACTTCAGTACTCTTTCCTGTATTTAGTATTTTTTCCTGCATTTAGTAAATAGACTTTTTTGTTGATATAACCAAATAACTTATATTTCTAAAATATTTTCCTTTACCATCATGTCTTCGAGGGTTTACTTACCATTGGGCCAGCGTGTCAGACTGTTGCCCATTCCTTCTCTTAATGAAAATGTGTGTGGGCAGTGGGATATTTTACACGAAAGGCAGGCAGATTGATATTCATTTTTTTTATATTGTGGGGGGCGTGTAGTTAAACGGAGGACTTCTGATCATTCCAATTTTCGGGCTTGCACCCCATTCAGTACACCACTGACGTGAACTTGCTCCTAACAAGCATTTAGCATAACTGGATTAATTGTCAAGAATACTAACATGTTATCATAAGCCGTATAAAAAAATAATTAAATAATAAATTAATAGTTTTTTATATAGCCAGCATCAGCAGTATATTTATACATACCTGTATCTTTTCAGTGGCTGTTATTCTCTCTGTGCCTGTTTCACGGGGTGGTCCTGGAGCGTCGCAAGTTCGGACCTTTGGGCTTCAACATCCCCTACGAGTTCACCGACGGGGATCTTCGCATCTGCATCTCTCAGCTACACATGTTCCTAAATGAATATACAGAAGTACCTTTGAGAGTAGGTGTTCAACTTACGCATTCAATTTGGTGTCAGGATGTGTAAAAAATATTTTTTATTAGGCATTTTTTTTAATATTTTAAGTTGGAGCGAACCAATTCTCGCCCTGACGATGACTGAACCAATGAACTAGCTTGAACTAGCTCAGTGTAAAAGGTTTAGAAAATACTTGCAGAAAAACAAGAGTACCTATTGAGTTATATAGATACGTATATGGCGTGGCGACGTATCCACACTCAGTGCAAGTAATTGTGCCCATAAATGTGTCTATTTGCGTTGAACCCTGTGTTTCTATGTACAGAATGCATGTTTAGTCAAAGTATTTAAGTGTGTTGTTCTGTGTTCAAGACTCCGATACAACAATACAAGGAGAGCCATGCTTCACCACGTATGGACCGGCTCGACTCCGGTCGATACCACGACCTGACAGAAAACCGGGAGTGAAGCAATACTTGCATTGCATTTCGCCGCGTGAGTGAGGTTAATGGAGGCCCTAACCCTTCCCTCTTCCTTATTCCTATCTTTCCCCTGTTCCCCCCCTCCCCCTCTTCTCCTACTCCCACCTTAAAGGGCGACAACGCACTTGTGACTCTCTGCTTACAGGTGCCCATGAGCGGTGGTAGTCATTTACTATGACCCGTCTGCTCGTTTGCCCCCTATATCATAAAAAAAAGTAAGGATCATAGTTTGCGTCTAACAAGTGAAGAATATTATTATTACTATGACTATCACCAAATAATTACGAAAAATGTCTACAATATACCTCAAAGGAATTAAATTTGGAGACAGGATTTTGATTTCCAGCCACTGTTAATTTTAACAAAAGATTTGATATTTGTTTCATTTCTGTAATAAGCGCATGTCTATAGATGCTGACGTACACGGCGGGCCACATCAACTACGGCGGGCGCGTGACGGACGACTGGGACCGCCGGTGCCTGCTGAACCTACTGGTCGACTACTACTCGCCCGCTGTGCTCAGCGAGCGCTATGTGTTTGACGAGACAGGCGCTTACAAGCAGGTAAACACTCAGTCCCACTCATTATTTCCTCAACCCTATATTATCCGGTATCCTTTCTGATTACTTCTCGGTTCTTCTAGTTTGCTGGATAAATTTAATTGGAACATCCTGTCAGCTGGTGTTTTTGTCCTAGTTGCCTCTCTAGTCACAGGAAATACAGGACATTCAGGTATGCGACCCCGGCCTCTGCGAGCTACTGCACTCAGTCCCGTTCCTCATCCGAGACTTGCGGTATCCCTTACCCTAGGTTCCTCTCCCTACCCATTTTTCCTACGGTCTTCCTTTTTCCCGTCTTAAAACGACTTCATTTCCCAAGGAGCGTTGACGTAAGGAATATAGGGAAACGAGCAAGAAGATAACAATAAATAATTAGAAATCGTCCTAACTAGACCAATAAACCTTAAAAAATATCATAGTGTGATTTATCGAACTGAGTGGCTGGAAGGAATTTATAGTATTCTCTCCAGCACATGTCGACTTGGAATATAATATGGTGATTACTGTGAAGCCAAATGAGTTTATAAAACGTCAAAATCGTATGTAAGTGCTGAAGAAATTGGTATGAAATAACAACTGGTGACGTCATATGTTGCTGTCGTCAACACATTTTTGGTTTCACAAAAAAATAATAACAAACTTGATAATTATGGCGAATCTAACTTTTCGGTCTTTCTTAACACTTAATTTCATCAGGTCTGTTAAATAGTTTACTTTTACCATAGTTACCGTACATTACTACGAGCCACCTATTACTAAGACTGGTTGGGCCCCGAGATTTTCTCTTCGTAAAATTATATATGTCGCTTTGCCAACTTGGGTTATAGTTTACAAGATTTATTTGCATTATGGCTCCTGCTCTCCTGCTCTCTTCCTTTGTACTCTCTGGTTCTTAAAGCATAAAAACTTCATCAATAAACAAAACATTTAAAAAAAGTCGTTTTTACATTGTGTCTTATTTTATTGCAGAAACCTTCAATAACGACTATTGAGGAATACACGAAGTACATCCGTGCGTTACCCTTGAACGATGACCCCTCGCTGTTTGGACTCCACACCAATGCTAACATCAGCTACGCCATGTTCGAGACTGAAGCTTGCCTCAGTTAGTATTTGAAGACAATCCTATTATATCCTGGTAATTCGAAATCCTTCTACATCGTAACTATGTGTATCATATCATCCACCTAGATCTAAACAGGTTTTAACTCAAAGAAGCAGAAGCCTTTTTCAGAAGAGGCTAAAAACGAATTACTGTGTCCCTGCGCACTGCAGGAGTTTTAGAGTTCTATATGCAGCTAGTAACATATTGTAGAAATCTTGTGTTTTAATCATGTTTTTGGGCTGAAATTTGGTTTTTGTAGTTTTTTTTATGGAATAGGGGGCAAACGAGCCGACGGGTCACCTGATGGTAAATGACTACCGCCGCCCATGGGCACCTGCAACTCACAAGTGCGTTGCCGGCCTTTAAGGTGGGGGTAGGAGAAGGGTGGAAAAGGGAGAGGGGAGGGAAGGGTTAGGACCTCTGGTAACCTCACTCCCTCGGTGACAAGCAAATTGCTTCACTGACGGTTTTCTGTGAGTGCCGTGGTATCACACCGGTCGAGCCGGCCCATACGCGCCGAGGGAGAGCCACTCCCATTTTTCCCCTATTGCTTCACAATGTATGTAGATTCGTTTTATTAGTTAGAGTTGAGGCCGTGTTGGTGAATTTAGCGTCTAGCGTCGAGTAGTGGTGATATTTTTTAAACTGGTTTATTGGTCGGTAGTTTTTGAGACAAGGAATTCGATGGTGTGCATAACTCGAAAATTTTAATGTTTGAGTTAGCTTCCTATAGATCTAGGTATGCGATATCGGACATGTACATATGTACATCGGAACTATGGATTTCGAATTACTGGGATACCTTAGCATTTTCTTCAGTCACAGGCTAGATGACGCTGATGTACATTATGCTGTACATAGATATCGCCATCAATACCTTCTCCTTCAGCAAAACCTTAGTTAAAAGCGGATATTGAGATAATTGAGATAAAAATATAGAACCATTAAATTTTGCATACGTTGTGAGTTGTACAGAAAAAGATACAATATCATTTCGTTCAGAAAAAGTATTGTTTCCGAGGGATAGTTTGATTGACAACATCTGTATCGATGCGAGCGAAGATACGAGCAAAAGCTAGCTAACTAATAAATGGCAAACTTTGCAGCTACACTCCTCAACCTACAGCCGAAAGAGGCGGCTGGAGAAGGTGGTGCCACGATAGAAGAGATTATTGAGAACGCCGCTAAAGATATCTTAGAAGACTTACCGCAACCGCTAGACATACATCACATCAGTACCACGTAATGACACGCAGCTACATTTTAAATTTCCCATTATTTTTTTATTTTAATAATTAGTTTTAATTTAATAAAAATGAGGATTAACTCAAATGATGGAAAGTGACGATGAAGACGAAAATGGTACACGTCTATCCAAGAGAAACCTATTCACTCTACTCTTGAACGTTCCAGGATTATAATTGTCTGGAAAATCATAGACATATAAGAATTAAGAATAGACCGCGCTAATAATGGAAATGTTCTGTAAGGGGATGCGATGGCTCAATAACAAGAGAACGCTCCTGTACGTAGTCCCTTTATCCTTGTCTAGGATATGTACGTGGCGTGTGTTTGTGTGTGTGTGTGTGTGTTGATGCGCAGTGTATGTAGTATGAGCAATCGCGGCTAAAAAGAGAGAGGGACCACGTATGGCAGCGTTCTCTTTTTATTCGTCTATCGCATATCACGCCCCCTTGCGCGGTCTATTCTTGTCTATGGGAAAAATAGACTCAAGCAGGTCATTCCAGACAATTCCTTTTCATTGATGCATTCATTGAGTTATCTACCTAGGATTAATAATATCCTAACTTAACTATCAAATTTTTTTTTATTTGAGGGTAATAAATACCATTTTCAGATTGATCAAATTAGAAATCGTGAAAGTTATTACGAAGTTAAGTTCGTTATTTAACTGTTGTACAATTTTAGTTAACTTGACTTGAACTTGATTCAGTTATTATATTTAAACTTCGGGTACTTTGAGATAACTTTGCACTTCGATACATGAGACGACCACCATCTTAGTCTACCCGCGACCATGGCTGCTGAAAAGCAACTGAAACGTCGGGATCAGTATAGATAGTAACACCAAATAAATCGCGATAGAATTCGTGAAAAATAGTTTTATTTCAATATTATATTTAGTTCGTATATTCCAGAAACGATAAAAGAAGTGTATTACAGTTCCAAACCTATTGCCGTTGACCGATCACATTTCCGAACAGTAAAACATAAAAACAATTTGGTTGAACCATTAATGAAACCTTTGATAAAATAAAAAAGAAATGCATTTTAATTCAATAACTGTAACTCGTAATCCTATCTGTGAATCTGATCTTCATTTTTATTTAACTATCGCATGCCCGATTTTTCTGGTTAAATATATGAGACCTATGTACTTAACTTTGACTTACGAAAATACTCTTTCTGACCTTTGCTCTAAAATTTCAAATTTCCCATGATAAAGAAAACTTAAAAAAGTAAAATTCTTAGGTCACAAACTTAAGTTACGTAAGTAGGTAATGAATCGTCCTTCATACCATATTTTAATGATGCATGTAATTACTTTAGTGAAAACTCTAAATCGAGATTTATTGTATCTTGAGAATCTATGAATTATATCATAGGCATGTTCATTGTTCAGAACAAAACAAACTTCTTTTAAATTAGTTAATAAGTTCTATATCTAGTTCTAGATTGAGGACGTTTTATAGGTATCCCGTATCATACAAGGAGTCTCTGAATACGGTGCTGATTCAGGAGTCACTAAGATACAATCGACTGCTCGGTGTCATTAAGAGCTCTTTGGGGTGAGTTTCTTTGTTGTAGACAGTTATTTTAAACAAAATTTCCATTTTGTTGTTAGACTTGGTAGCTCTTGCAGTATAATAGGACTTCACACTTGTTAACTTATCGCACTCCTTCAGTCACTGTACAACAATGTCCAGGGCATCGTTAAAGTGGACAAAGTTGTTTCCAAACCATTTTCCTTCGGAAAAAGATTACGCCATGACTGCATATTACTGACTTACACAGGATATAGAAGCTGATTGATGATTATATAATCATTCCAAGAAGGACGAAAATAACCAAACCTCTAAACTTTAACGCTTTCGAGATGCGGAGGAAGATGCTGCGAATATCCTGCACATCTCACTGTACCAACTCATCCATTCTCGTAGAACTGGATATACGAGACGGCTGTCATTCCTGTGTCTTCGCAGAATCTTGGAATACTTCAGCCACATCACGAGGAAAGAAGTCAAAAATCTTAAAAGGTTGATGGCCACAGGGAAGTTTGAAAAGAAAAGACCCAGAGGCGGAAGTCCGTTACACTGGTCCGACCAAGTCCGCTTCACCCTCATCATCAGGGTCCATACTGCTCTATACACAGCCCAAGACAGACACAGATGGCGGACTTTTACACACGCCAAGATCCAGAAAATACGTCACAACACTCAGAATTGAGGAAACCGACACGAGGAGAAACTTATCAAATCCAGGAATTTAAAAACGCTAAAACGAAAATAATACGCTGTTAAATTACGACCATCTTAAATGGTCGTCACAGCTACAGCACAGGTATTCGGTCAGGGTGACATGACATGGGGCCATGTAATTACTAATGCAATTTATCTTTCCTTGATAGCTTTACATGACAATATATTTGATAAGTGGGAATTGTAGTTATTGTAAGACTTAAGAAGGAAGGAAACACTAGTCATATCCACTAGCGTTTTCTGAAAATTTCTGAACACGTGCGCTAAGCTAATGCCAAAAGTGACATGGGTGATCGGTGAAAGTTGTGCCCTTTTTGGCTTATTGTCCTTGGATCCCCGGCAACGAGCTACAACGAAAATCAGTGTGGTCTTAATCGGTTTCGATTCCGGCAGCCCCTTCTTCATTAATTCGCGCCTAGGTGTAGGTGTAGACGTCGGGACTTACACAGAAAAAGATTAACCATGAGTATGTCATTGATGATGGTGAAAATTCAATGTGCTATCATCAATTAAATACAAACGGGTAGTGGTAAACACACAACACACAGCAACAAGCATATGACTCGCTTCATGGTAAGCTACTGCATGATACCGGTGCTGTGTCTATGCACTTGGTAATACCAGTTGTGTCAACGCTATAATAGATTTATTCGAAATATAACAATAAACTAATAGTGTTATGTGCTGTTAAAGTGCTATCTCTTACGAAGTCTCCAGTCAGGTGATTTGAATTCAGCTTCTGCTGTAGGTACACTTCCTCCTCCAAATCTAGCTTTAAAGATCTTTGCAACATAGCCTTGACAACTGTTTTTGTACAGGGATCTATTGAAAGCGCTTAAAGGTCTTGTGGTGATGTCTGAAGCTCTCGAGAAAATGGGGGGCAGCCTCTCCAGAAACACCGTGCCTGTTATGTGGAGCTCCAAAGCCTATCCGTCGTTGAAACCACTGGGTAAAATTATTTATTAAAAAAATAATTTGTTTTAAACATTTAGCGTAAATGGTTGCCAGAAAGAGTTTATTAAAAGATAGTCTAGGACATTAAGTCTTCAAGCTTGGTTATAAATTCTCTTTTGTGATTTATATTTATGTACATTTCCTCTCAAGTAGATATTAAGCGTTGGCCAAACGTGTGTATGACTGTGGTGTATGACTGTACAGTAGTAGTAATATTCTTGACAGTATTCCAGTAAGAATATTTCGGCTTTGTTTATCAATATATTTAATTTCAGCCGCCACAAATCAAACTCTAGCATGTAAACAAATGATGATCTCATACAATTCAAAAATAGCTAACGCTTCGTACCATTAAAACATACAAAATACAAACATGTTTTTGGTTTTCTAGTTTTTTTAAATTGTGAAATACGTTTCTTACGCTTCACGTACCTACTACATATATGTGGTTACATCACATAGAGCATGCGTCGAATACGACATGGCAACGTCGCTCTCTTTAATGATTGCGTTATTATTTTGTTAAATTGAAAGAAAATTTACTTTTAATTGATGTGCCCGAGGAAGGCACGCTCCAGTAAAAAATGTACATTTGCAAGCTTTCTTTTTTTTTAGAATTTTAGCAACGTGGGTCACAAATTACTAAGATTACATTTGTTAACTATTTCAAATATATATTTAACTAGCCGTACTCCGCGTTTATGGTCACTACTCCGTTCCTAAGGGTCGCATGTATTTTAACCTTTCTCAATGAATACTCTATACAACAACATAGAAAGATATTTTCGAATCCGGCTGGTAGTTCCAGAGATTAACGCGTTTAAACAAACAAACAATCAAACAAAAAACTCTTCAGCTTTATTAATATAGATTTGCACCTATCGATTGTAACTGTAAATTATGGTCAATTTGTAAAACATTTAAAATTTACCTAGCTGCCTGGACGAAGGACCTTATTCTGCGAGTCGCCTTTATGCAGGATTGGGCTGACGCGGGCATCCCCAAGGTGTTTTGGATTTCCGGATTCTACTTTCCGCAGGCCTTTTTGACCGGAGCTCTGCAGAACTACGCTAGAAAACACGTTATAGCTATCGATACTGTGGCATATGCTTTTGAGGTTAGATTAATATAGAATTGTAATACTTATTATCGTATTTATCTATTTATGTACAACTATGCACCATTCGATACTTATTGCTACCGAATTTTTACCGAATGCCTCGTGTGGAACCGAGAAACGTGTCGAATTATTATTTCGTACTGGAATGTTTTACAGCTGTCGGAAGTACCTACTACTTGCCACGCTCTGTACGTAGCTATGTTTAGGGAGTTTTTTTTTTACTGTATTGTTTATAGCAATTCCTCAATGTTTATCCTTGGCTGTTTTTATCATTGAAGTTTACAAACCGAGGGTGAGTGGGAGGTTTTCTTTCATCACGTACAATTTAGCTTGCGTAAAGTGAACTCAGCTCGCCTTCAACCTTTTACTTCCCGTCTTCAACAAAAATTGCTGTAAATAGGTTTCAACATAGGCCACCTCGACTACTCTTAATGTGTAGGTACTTTTACTACAGAATCAGTACAATACAATATCGACTCGGTCTTTTCTAACTGAGACTGTGAAATGTAAATCACCGTCTCGTTTCAGTACAAGTGCCTAATGTGCTATACTATAAATATAGGCAATCAAAGACTCGAATAGCAGATTATTCAGGCAGGCTGTATAGCCTAGCAGTGGATATGTTCAGTAAAGTATGTTACAGCCGTTACCGACCGCGCCCGCAAAGAAACCAGAAGACGGGTGTTGCGTTCGCGGTTTATATTTAGAAGGCGCAAGATTTAATCTATCTGAAATGTCTTTGGAGGAGAGTAGAGCTAAGGAACTGTACACGGGTGAGTATGACGTTTATAATAATTATTGCGGTGTCATTATAATATGACAATTTATAATAATGCTATACACCTGCTGGACACCTACCCGTGGCCACGTTCAAAATAATATGGATCCTTATGAATATTATCGTAATATAGAATACACATTTAACAATCCAACATAATACAATAGATTAATGAAATTATATTTTTTTAAGATTCAGAACATATACTTACCAATTAGAATTCAACTGTAATTTTATAAAATAATGAGATCATAATTTTCTGAAATATACGTAGGTATGTTTTACATTAGTGCTGATGACACTTTGCTAATCATATAATGTTTTCATCTGTATTTTGCAAATTATTAATTTGTCGAACAGCTCTAAAAGTAGGGCTTCTACACCCATGAACGCCCAGTTGGTGGGCACGCAGCGTTGATGGTACCCACCATGGTACCCCGGATAAATATTTGCGGATAATAAATGTATCCGGAACATAGCCTATTACAAAAATATTATGTTTTATTATTATTACTATTATTCATTTGTATACTTATGCAAACCACTGTTTCTTAACCCTTTTCAGTCCCCAAAACTTTATCTTTTTATCTCTGCGATTACTGGTCTTTTTTTTCAGAAATGGCGATAATCTACATGAAGCCGGAGCAGGGTCACAAGCTGAAGGAGGGCCTGTACGAGTGCCCCACGTACAAGACCCTGCTGCGGGCCGGCACGCTGTCCACCACGGGCCACTCCACCAACTACGTGATGACCATCGAGCTCCCCACGCACAAGCCGCAGGCGCACTGGATCAAGCGCGGCGTCGCGCTCTTCTGTGCTCTCAATTATTAAGTAGCTAATTAAGTTATAGGGCACGTGATGACGCCTTCAGTGTCTCTTTGTACAAACTCACTTAGATATAATTTGAGATACGTATTCCATCAAGACCGTAATTAATTAAACTAGGTCGTTATTAATTCAATGGGGACATAAAAGGGCCACTAATCAAAGTATTTAGTTAAGACGCATAAAGTTATCCGTAAGTTTATTACTTTTGTAGTCTTGGCCTTAATATTTGTTTTTTTTTTCTAAATGTTGTCTCTGTATTTTCGGTCTTTTTGCGAGTAGGTACATATTGCATATTACAATAAACAACAGTTTTTGGTTTGATTTTTAAGTTTACATACTAATGTTTTATCAGTATTTATTTTATTAGTTTACACTATTTTGTTACTTTAATTTGTTTTGTTAATTTTCTTGTTTTTTTATTATGTATAGTCGCGGTTTATAAGTAGGTACCTTATGGAGCTACATTTCTCATTATGTCTGACAATAGGCGGTGGTAATTTATACTGGAAGGCTTTGTAATTGTGCTCTGATCACGTGCGGGTTCGAACCCCACCTGCTTACGTGAAAACACTCCCACAAAATCATTTAGCTTTAACAGCCTTACTAGATACCCAGTAACACTGACGTAATGACTTTACAGATTACAGAGAATTACAGAGACAGTCAGATTTTAACATATATATATGTAAATACATATATTTATATATATGTAACTGTAAATACTTACAGTTATAAAAATGTGGTTTACTTACTAGTACTCTTTTTTATATAAACACAAATACTTAGTATCATATTTTTTATCCTTTGTGCAAAAGAAAATTACTGTAGATACTTTGCTGTGGTTGGAAATGTCATAGTCGTCATGTAGGTTCTACACCGTCAACTTGCGACATATTATTATTATACTTAAATTAGATAGACAAAAGCCTCATAATTTTACAAGGGACCACTGTATTAAGATTTTTAGTTTTCTATTTTGTGCCGCCACCATCGTTGCCTGTGCCTGTGTATTTAACTTTTTATTAGTTGCCGAAGTTTAAGCCTCTATGGTCACGATCAAACCGACTCTATATTTCATAGATTTCGATCATGCTCAAAATAGTATTCCTACTCGGGCTTATTGCAACTGTGGGGCACATTTATTGTTTTTTTTTATTGTTTTAGTTTTCTAAGACGTTATTGTTCATATCTTATTTTTATGTCTTTTTTATTATTTTGCTATTCGCCGAAAGTTTCGTGTGATTGGGGCTTACAAGATGATTCGAAGGTATAGCAATATCCATGAGACTTCATTTGTATTTTTGCATTGAAAATTGGAACTTGTTAAATTTTATTTGTGCATTTGTGCTCATTTAGTTAATTGTTGTTTTATAATAGTGTTTTTGGTTAAGTTCGCTGTGATTTATAACTATTCTTTAATTCTTATAAATGATTTCTAGAAAAAAAAATAATGATTTTTTTTACACCTCTTAGGTTTTACGTCCTTAACGTAATTCACATAATTATATGAAGGGTAGAGTTACGTCTACCTTCCATAGTAATAATATAGCCTGACCAGGAAAATAAAAAACCTGTTGTTGCTCCAAACAAGATGAGGTAAGTAAAAATCGAGATCGGTTTGCACGCAAGCGCCTTTACGTTCTCCAGCAATTTTTAAAAAGAACAAATGAATGGACAAAGTATAGTGTGAGGACGGTGAGAGATAGAGAGAATGTGAAAGGGAAAGAGAGGTGCGGAGTGGAAAATACATGCTTCACTGCAGCTTCATGCACTAAACTTTCTTTACGATTTTTGTAGCTTCGGCTTGTGGAAATGGGTACATTACATGTTTCCTGTTATGCTCGAGAATGTAAAGGTGACGATTTTTTTTGCAAGTTTGTAACCCACCCACTGCCTTGCGTGACGCTCAAATCGTCAGATTATCAAAATGTACACTTGTCAGCATGTAATTAACCCACCTTATCTTAATCTGACGCGCTCGAGTATGTCAAACTAAGAGCAATAATTACTCAGCTCTTTGATGTCAAATGATCGTTTTTTTTTTACTATTCTGATTGACTGCCCTAAACACCCGGCTCTAAGAGGGCTTTAGCACAAATTAATGTTAACCGGAATAACAAACGCGCTAAATAGCATCCTGGAATGGATACTAGTTAACGCATTTTTTTGCATTTAATATTAAATGGAGATGGTTTTTTATTTAACTAATAGATACATGAATATTAATTATGTAATCCGACTGTACATTGCATGAATTGACCAGTTAGGGAAATTGACTAATCAAATATTTTGATGAAATTGACGAATTATGGAAAGTGACGAATTAACGAAAATGGCGAATCAGGGAAAATGACGAGTAGTGCACTAACTCATATATGGAGGAGGTACTTACTACAGTACAAGGTATTCCCCCTTATAATAATAGTCTGCTACACTGGAGTAAATCCAAAAATCCCTTAATGGTACTAGAATATATCGAACAACGAACGAAAGGTCTGTTTTTGGTATAGACAAGTTAGTCAGCCATATAAAATTTTACTTTGTGTTCATTGATCATTTCTTCACGTTTTATAAAACTATGCCTTATGGTAACAAATTTCATTCATTTGTAAAATTTTGTTGTAACCATATCAAAAACTATTAACTCTTATTTATTTTATTAAAAATAGGGGCAAACTATAACAGATGATAAAACAATGTAAAAAAAAAATTGTTAAACATTATTATGACTAGTTATGCCGGTAACGCAATGCTATTGGTTGGTTGATAAATATGAATGAATAGTGGGGTTATAAAAGGCTAGGCTATATTTTAAGTTGTTAACAATCACTCGAGTACGAATAGAGATACGAACAACATAGCAGTTACTGTTATATAGTTATTTTCATAGTTTATAGTGTTTGAATGTCGCAAAAATGTCACTAAGACAATGACACCTTTCAATGAGCTGTCAATGCGGCCTTGTTTCCGCCACACTGCCCAAGGATCTTTAGGTACCTGTTTTCCACTAGCTGTCGCCATCGACAGACCTAACATTTATAAGTCTAATTATATTAACAAACCCTTTAAAAAATACAGCCTAAGTTTGAAGAAATATCCAGATTTAGCTTATTTTCATCACCAGCATATAGCAATAATGAAGAGAGTGTTTCTAACAATTTTTCCTATTTCTGATTTATATTTGTAAAACTTTGCTTAAAAAAAATACTGTCAGTCGTAGGACTGCACGTCAGAAGTGAAAACACACATCTGTTTATAATATATTGTTGGTATACCTACTTGACATTGGCAAAATTGTAGTAACTCCACAAAGCCACAAACCAAAAGTTGAAGTTTATAATATATTGTTAGGTGAAGGTAGGCTAAAAAAAAACTAGCGATGTCATAAATCATCCGATATCCAGCCAGTCAACTAACTAGTGAGGATCTAACGTGAGCAGTATCGTATTCTTAATTTGTTTTACTATGTCTCTATATGTGTAAAAGTATTGTACTTATTTTTTAAAAGTCATTTTAACGTGTGAGATATAACAATATATATCTGATCGTGACTGTCACACGGGTCCGGTGCTTTTCCCCCATACCAAAAGTGCCCAACGTGCCTAAAGTTTTCCCTTCAAAAGTGATACTTGGTACCATATTTTTCGTGAACATTTCTAGGACCATATTAGATTTTCTTATTGGTCTTAAGTTTTCAGTATTAAATATTTTAATTTATGGTTCAGATTTGGCAAGTTGGCAACACTGACAAAATCAAAGCTGTCATGTTAAGTCAAAAACTAAAGTTGAATTTTGTTTGTAGGTCATTGTGGTAACTCCACAAAGCCACAATCCAAAAGTTGAAGTTGAGGTTGATATAAATATCGTTTATAAAAACATATTATGGGTTCGAGATGAAGATTAATTTGTAACTGTGAAATATTTTAATATCGTATCAGTTTAACAAATGGAGTCATTTAAGGAATACTTGGTAAGATGTGACTCGATGACCATGGGCACTCCTTTAATATCATGTGTGGTTGTGGTCGAACAATTAAATATTTTGGATTGCTTCTTTCTAAAACGCCTTAAACTACATCTTTGGTTGGTTTAAGACATAGACTTACGTACGGGTTTTAGGTTACGTGTGAAAGAAAGGTAAAACAAATCCTTGAACTATTCATAATAATAATTAATTTGCGTGAAATACGAATAGGTATAAGAATAGGCTTGCCAACATTTCTTCGTCAAAATGTATAATATTTTTTTAAATAAGCCATTAAAAATATAGTGCCAGTTATAAATAAAGACAAAACCATGGAACTATGGTTTTATTCCACAATAAAATATCGTATGATATGAATGACATCTGTGATATGACACATTTACAAATGACATGAGAAGTAGAGTAAAACATAACTAATAAGGTTACATAAATCCTTAACGAAAGAGTTCATCACAGTACCTAATAACCATACCATGCAAAAATATAATACACCATAAAAAATATAGTATTTTTCATTGTGAAAATGCAAAAGATAGACAGATATATTTTTTACTTAATTATTCAAAAAAAATATTTTTTGGTACCTGTCTTTATTTTTTTTTTTTTTGGTTTTAAATAAAAGTGTAAAATAAAAATAAAAGTAAATTTTTTAAATTAATATAAATCAAAAGTCAAAATGAGGGACTACTTCTGTTTCTTTCTGCTCACCATTTGGAATTCATAAATGAAATATAATTTCTGTAAATGCTGAAGTAGCGGGAATAGAGAGCAGGAGTGAAATTACTTTAAATAAATTTTAAATTAAAGCAGACCAAAAATTTACTACTATTGACACTATTGACAAGTTCGGAATGCATCATGACAGATAAGTTTGGATACATGCTATGGCATTAGTCAAACGTTAATGTAAAGGCACGTTCATAAATTTTTATTAAAAGGGTTTGTTTGTTAGATTCTGGTGTTGAAAATATAGTATTTTTGTGTACTATATATTTCTCTTCAACAGGATATAGTACGCAGATCCGAAATATAGTACAATACTATATATTATAGTATGTTTGGCAACTCTATACAAGAAGATGTTACCTTAAATATAGGCACGAAACACATTTCACAAAGAAATTTGGCATGCAAATATAAGTTTAATTTAAATACAATTAACAATTTTAAATGAATGTCAAAAATAGAGTATGGAATAGAAAATTAAGCTTGATAAAAAGCATTAGACATTTTTTATTAATATTGTTGTATTCATTGTCTGTAAGGATTTGCAAAAAAAAAATAGTTAAATGATTTTGGGCCAAAATGAAAGTTTAAAATATTATTGGTTTGAGTGCCTGATACTACTTCGACCATTTCTGGTATTTTGTAGCACCTAAATATAGTTTTAAAATTATTATTCCTGTTTGTTGACATCTGAATCACTAACTCTCAACAAAAACATTACACTTTTGGTAACCAAGTCAAGTTTTAAATTATTTGTAATCAATATAGTTCACACTGTTACATATGAATCTTAAGACAACTAAAAGTGGCACAATTTACGCTTTCTTTAATATTGATGGGTGTCATGTTATTTATCTATCCATTGTTCTTGTATGGTTCTTCTAAAGTACTCTAATCGGCTAACAAAATTGTTAACCCAAAACCCTGTCTTATTAGTCCTTGAACTTAAAAAGGAACAAAATTTGGTGTTACCATCACACAATCGAAGTAATCCCACAACTTTATTTATACATTGTTCTTGTATTTTATCAACTTAAGCATGTCTTCATCTCATAAGATTTGTGGGAGTTTATTGTATGTTTGATTCATTGCATTTTACCGTAAAATGGGGTTACTTTGATTAATTTTAAAATTAGATTGGCCATAAGTATCTCAGTTTATTCTTGAAAAATGGGGAAAAAATACTGCAATGACTACTTGTGATCTACAGTCATAATAAGAAATCAAAAAATAAATTCTAATTACATATTGGGAGTAAAAAATCACTAAGGGCCAACTCAAAATTATAATTGAAATGGGGTTACTTTGATAGCTGTAGATTTTCTAACGGGATACAAAAGTATCCCCTTACAGGAGTTAAAAACACTGACAAGTAAAAAAAAACCTTCATTAGGCTTAAAGTTAGAACAATTCCTAATTCATTGGGGTGTCTTTGATTACAGGGGTTACATTGATTAACTATTTTAAGACGTTTTAATATGTTGTTAAATGAAACAATAATTTGAGGAAAATCATTATATAATGAACACGTAACATATTTATTTAAAATTAACAAAATTTGTACCCATCGCCGATGAAGAGTTAATAAATAATAACTGCAAAAATGCAACTTTTCAGGAAGTGAAAAAAACGTCTCAAGTCCGTATGAATTTATTTTTACCATATTTTTTTTTAATATTCATATATCATCGTTGCTTCTTTAAAATCTCCTATGTGTAAAAATGACAATTACGAGAAAATAAAAAAAAACAGTCTACTGAAAAAAAATCAAAGATATCACTCAAAGTTAAAAACGTAACTTATTACAATGTATAATTATTCATTTAATTATGTTGATTTGAAAAATAAATAAACAGCTACTTTTGTATAAAAAATGATTATAACTATCTTTGGTCACATAAGATATTTTGATTGAGCATTTTATATCACATGAGAGATTTTGATTTAAGACGAGTTATAAAATAAATGAAATAAAATGTATGTATTTTTTAATGTTTATTATAAGAAATAGTTTTTAATCATAATGACAACTTTAGAATAGTAGGTACGAGTCAAAATTTCAAGACGATTATACAAAAAAAAAACCTTAATGGCTACCTTCTTAAGTACCCGGATTGTATGCTAAAGAATCGTAAAATGGATGATAATCTCGATCAACAACCGTTTTCAATTCCTGTAAATGTTTAAATTTGCTTTCAGTAATCTTTAATGGAGTCATGTATAATCGGTTTGGTACTAGTATGCCTTGGTTACATCTTCGCTGTGGGAGTATGGTCCACTGATCGATATGTCTTAATCTATAAAATATAGATCCATCCGGCGAATACTTTAGACCCCTTATATCAACCACGACAGGGTCTCCCTTCTTTTTACCTGGGCGTATAGATTTCAGATTCGATTCCAATTCTTCATAATTCAGGAAAAAATCGAAATGAATTGATTTAACGTCATAGGGCTGCTGTGGTCTAGCTTGTCTCATCCGGGTTATGTAGTCACTAGGTGAGTATATTGGGGGCTTAATGTATTGTTCAATGGTGGAATGAACACTATCAACTTCCATCATAGTATGCCCTTTTTCTAAATACAGCTGTTCAATATTAATTTTCTTGTTTTGGGCCAAATCACTGAGGGCACTAGACAAAATTCGGTTTCGGTTTTGATGTGCGCATCCGTCAGAAATAATAATAATGCGTTTCGTCGAAGTTGGTAAATTTTGGCAGTAATTTATTAAGCAAGATGTAAACTCGTTTGCAGTCACATTGCCGTCTGCTTCATGCCAAAAATAAATTGTAACGTCTTTTGATATTGCATTATAAACTGTGAAGTTATGGCACTGTAATTTCATTTTGTAATACAGTGAACTTGCTAACAGCTTCGGAGCTAGCAAAACGCTTTGCACGTCTACTGTTATAACAATCGTTTCTTCGTCTGCACTATCTATCGCGTTTTTTTTCGCCTCTCTAGCTTCATTTTTCTTCTTAATATGATTTTCATATTCTTGTTGTGAAATGTTACCTGTTTTATAGCTGCAGCAGGTATCACATTGATCTTTACGCGGTTGGTGAATACCAATTCTTTCTTGGGCAAGTACCCTCGTAAAAACCATTCGTGAGGCTGCCCTGTAGTTGTTTTTAATGCACCATTCTTTATAAACTTGATGCATGTGGAGTGTAGACCGAAATGTGGATTCAACGTAGATTTTTGTGGATGTAGAACGACAGTAATGGCTAGGTACTTTAGGTAAAATATCGAGCCAAGTTTTGACAGTTTTTTTCAGCTCTGAATTCCGCCTTGGGCGTACTGTACTTGAAGTTGCCTCAAGTTGAAGGTTATCTTGCTCTGTATTTTCTTCATTGAGGTTATCAGTATCTCTCGTCCAACGCCGAAAACTATCTTCTCCAATACAAATGGTATTAAGAAAAAATTGTCGACAAACTCTCACTCTAGTGCAATTTGCATCAGATTTGTTTAAGTAGATGTCATGACCACTTTGTTTTTTACTCAAAGAAGTTTGTTGGGATTTACGTCGTCGTCTTATGCACCTTCTCACAGCTGAAGTTTTAATAAAAGCTATCTTTTCAGCCCATGTTTTTAGCCCCCAAAACTTTTCGTGAATATGTTTTCGTTCATCATCCGACACTAGACCGCAAAGAAAGGAATTTTTTGATTTAGAAGTCGTATTAGTATGCAAACAACGTGACTTTAAAATTCTCTCCGGCTTTTCAACACAAGGTATCCACTTGTCAGACATTTTTTTGTAGCCAAGATATGGTTTACCAGCAACTCGAGCAGCTTTATTCCGTTTAACAGTGCATGGCAGTTCTTTTCGCACATGAGCAACATTAGGTTCAATATTTTCATCACTCTCTGAAAAACTAAAGATTCTACGTCTTTTTCTTAAAAACAAATGTGTGTTTCTGTGTAAATCTTGCACAGTTAATTGAGAATCTTCTGAACTGAGCGACCTTCGGCGAGGATAAAGTGGTCTTCTCCGCCGTGAAATATCAGGAGCCCAATCTGGATCATCGTCACTATTGTCACTTAAATTTTCAAAGACTGGTAAGGGCGATAACACTTGCCTTGATCCGCACATAACATCGACGTTTTCAGTAGGAAGAAGGATGCTCACACTGTCATCGCAAAACACTATTTTATCTTCAACATTTAACTCAGAAGATTTTATGCCTAAATCTTCTGGACTAATAAGCGATAAACACGGCGAGTCGTTTTTCATAGTCTGAGTGTCTTCGGAGTATTGTAACATACCCAATTCAAAGTCCTCGGTATTTTGTTCATTAACTAATGACTCTAACTCACTAAGATTCAGTGATTTACTCATATTGCACGTTTTTAAACTTATTTATACAAATAATAATCAATTATGCACGCGAACTCGTAAAAATAGTCTAAAACAAGTCACGACCTGCAACGAACTAAATAGACAATAACAATCGCATCATAACTGCATCGATTGGCTAATAAAAAACACCTGACTAGCTGTCCCTTTTTCTCTGTTACTATTGGTTATAAAACGACCAATAATATTAAATTAAATAAGTTCTTACCCGCGCTTTCACCGTGTGATTGTATTAACTAAAATCTCTTATGTGTGCCTGTCTTATTACACTGCCGCACAAAAACTAAAGTTTGAGACAGCAAAACCTCTTATGTGTAGCACATAGGATATTTTATATAGCATTTTTTATTGAGTTGTCACACAGGAGATTTTGAATCTCGTAAATAATATACGATTTTAACGCTCTAAGCACATGAGAGTTTTTGTATACGGTACATCTTCAAATTTCGAATTGATTGCTATTAAAAAGTCCGTTTCACTAAAAGTGACACATAGGAGGTTTTAAAGTAGCAACGACGATATGTACTATCTGTAATATTACAAAACAATTTCTTTTTCTATAATGTTACTGGGCTTCAAATAAATTGCAGATTGTAGGTATTGCTTTGTCCAATGAAACATATTGTTGGAATTCGAAGATTATAGGTATTGCTAATGCAGATAGTAGAAATTGTTTTTAATTTTACATAAAAATTTTAAAAATACCAGGAAGATATGATATGGTATTTAAAATGAAATGATTATATTATGTGACAAAAGAGGGCTATAACTAGAAAATTATGTTATAGATAGATAAGACTATCGATAATAATGACGATGAAGTAGAAATAAAAGACAAATATTTTGTAAAATCACTTTAATCAACATAACTTGCAACAAAACCACAAAATAATGTTTTATCTGTTCCTTACTCTCTAGTATTTGGTAAGTAACGTGGATCAAATAAGTAAATGAATTGCAATAGACATTTTTTATGATTAAGTACCTAATTCAAATTGAAAATGACTACAAAAAGGAACAATAATCCAGTCACAATCAGAGGTCATTATAATTGAAAATGGCATATTAATAACATAGAAATACCGACAACAAAATCAAATAATAATCAAGTCATAATCAGAGGTCATCAAAATCAATACTAATATCAATAATAATAACAAAGAATAATAACACTTTCTAAAATATTGGTCAAGAAGGGAATACCTACTCATTCAAATGGCAAGGAATCGTAGAAGTAATGGCAATCACTAGGAAGCACTACTGTTAATTGTTGCAGATGGTTAAATTTTGTAGTTTTAATTGGTATTTTACTAGAATGTAATTGATTATAGATAACTTCTTCATTAATTATTTTTGTTCTTTGTGGCAATGGCATCCAGTCTTGATCAAAATTTAGTTTAATTTCAATGGTCATTTTTTCATATTTTATAGCCCTAATATCAACCACGTGCGGATCTCCAACTTCACGACCTGGACGAATACTTTTGTATACCAAATTTTCTACTGCAGCGTAATTTTTTACAAATTCGTGATCAATTTGTATACATTCATAAGGATTTGACGCACGTGCACTTTTTGATAAAGTGACATAGTCACTAGGTAAATGAATTTCTTTGTTCTTAATTTGGCGCTCAATTGCACTGTGTATCGAATCGCACTCCATTTGAGTAAGGCCCGGTTCTAAAAATTTTTGAATTATAGTTATGTTTATTGCTAAAGTACAGTAGTGCGTTTGACAATATGGCATTACGGTTTTGGTAAGTGCAATCATCTGAAAAAATTATGATAGGTAATTGACAATAAACAATTTGATTGACACAATGTTTTTCTAAATAGTTGATTATAAAAGATACAAAAGTATTAGAAGTCAAATCAGCAGCTGTCTCGTCAAACCAATAACATGTACAGTGTTTAATTATCACATTGTACAGAGTAAAGTTGTGTACAGTTAGTTTTGTTTTAAAATATTATGAACTAGCAGTTAGGAATGGGCAAACCTTGACAGCTTCTAGGTCCATTGTCAATAATATTGATTCACCTGCAGCAGCTTTCTTTTTGTCATCTTCTTTTTCTTTTCGTGCCTTATCCTTTTTAATCAGATGTATTTGGTAATCAGCTTCGTTCAAATTACCGACCTTATAGCTAGAACAAACGTCACACATATCTTTTTTAAGAGTATAGAGTGAAAAAATATTTTTATGAAAATATTTTTCAAAACTATATCTTGAGACTTGTGCCAGTTGATTTTCTGTAGGGTCATATGGTCTACAGTGGATCATTTTTTTTTTAAACTCTTTAATTCTCAAACCAATCGTTGCAATTGTATCAAAATTTGCCAGTAAGTTGTGTGGTTATCTAAGTTTTATTATTATAGACTAAACTGACATAGAGTGTACAATAACAAAGATACAATATTTGTTTTATTTTATATTATTTGATCCAATGTGTACACCTCCTGGTTCACAATGGATCACCCCCTAGGGTACAGTGGATCAAACAAAATTTGAACAGACAAAGAATGAAACTCTGTGTATATAAATCAACTGAATGTTTATTTTAGACACTGTAAAGACTACCCTGGTGGTAGGCATAACAAATAATCACATTCTTAAAATTTAAGGAACTTTTTCAGTCTTTAATTAACAAAAATCATAAACCTTTGTCTATAAATTAGGAATTTAACGTTTAACGTTAACGATCACATTTTTATCACAGTCTAACACTTAAGCTGCCAAATCTACTTCTACTAAAATTGTAATCAATCAAAGTTTAATCAGTCTCTTAAACATGTAAAAAATTATTATTCATTCAAAAAAATGCAAACACCAGAAATGAAAAAGTAGATAAGGAAATATAACATGCCATACAATCTTAACGAATGTTAATTTGGCTCAAATGTAATGGAAACGTGTAGTATGATTGTTGCCTTGCTGTGCTTCCACTAACGACGGGTGTCGGTAAAATGAGCCGTATGTCGTTATCTTTGACATATGACAAATCTGGTACATCAGGTAAAACAAACTTACCCTTTTTGTACCTTAAAAAAGACACATATAAGGTCAACCGGGGCAAATGCGTTATATTTTAATATTGATCAGTTTTAAAGGCTGATTTCACATAATTTGGTGACTTATTATGATATTATTTACTAAAAGTGTATTCTTTTGTATTTTGTACGCAAAGTTTATGTATTACTTTCCTTCGAAACCTTTTAAAAAAATAGATTTCAATGTTTTTTTGAAATGAGGCAATTTAGCACGCATTTTCCCTTATTGGGGTAAATGCATCTGTTCGATATAAAATTTATGCGCGCCACTTTTCTGCGCTCTATTAAACATGATTTACCTCAACCTGATCGCTGTCCCACGAATTTGTCGGTAAATCAAAAGAATATCAAATAGGCGAGGAATTAGAGTAGATTTCGTAACACAGGGGTAAATGCGACTTAGTTTGCGTCGACGCATTTACCCCTCGCATTTGACGCATTAATCCAGATGTTGTGAACAGTTTTAGGATAGGTAAAGTATAAGGGTAAATCTCACAGACAGTATTTATTTTGAGAGTATTTTTTGACTTCTCAAAAACCTGCGTGCATCGCTTAGATTTTTTAATAGTTGGGATAAAAAGGTTGAGATCGTCACATTATTAGTGGAGTTACTTCAAATAACAAGACAAAAACTGGAATAATCACGTTTTTGTTAAAAATGTTGTTGAGGATAATGATAAAATCTGAGGAAAATGATTTTCAGTGAAAGGATGACGATGCGTTGAAGATAATGATAAGCTTGCGAATTTTTATAAACGCAGAGTAATAACTAATACCAAAACTAAATGCTGAATCATATTTATTTAGTTCCAAATTAACTTATACAAATAAATGTGAAGTACACTGATTTATGTAACAAATAATAGTTACTGCTTACCGCTACGTTAATTATAGATATCTGTCATTTTGACAACAACATATATCATCTTTAAACTTTCATTAGGATAACAAAAAATATATCTAACTAGTTATTTAGAATCACAAATTTAGTCAATCTTAAAAGTACGAGTATCACTTGACAAGCATTATTAATCTTAAGTTACTTACTTATAAGAAATAAAAATAAAAACAACAGTCTCAGGTATATTAAAAACTTGGTATATAAAAAAAACACCATGATTATAATAGTTATTAATTTTCGGTAGGTAAACAAAAAAAGTGTCCATTTAAAAAAATGATCAAAACTGATTAAGGCACCACAAAAATCTAAATAAATAGGCAATAAAATTGTAGCCTATTTATTTTTTGATGAAGAAGATGGCCCTGGAAGATTAAAAGGACTTTTAAAGGTTATATCAGAAAGAACCACTATACGATAATGCATTTTCTTCCCGTTCATCAATTACGTTCTGTATAAAACCAACATGTTTTCCATGACTGCAAATTTCTGAAGCTTCACAATCGAAACAACTCATATTGCGTACAGTTGTTTTTGAAGTGGACTTCTCCCAAAGAACTTAATAAGTATACAGAAAAGGTGCCCCTGAATGGTTTCATTGTTTTAGGAATTAAGCTCTCTCTAAATATAACATCCTCTCGGTCTATTTTTTTTCACAATTATTTTATGATTTTCACTTTCCATGTAGCTTTTAATATAATCGTAAAACTGTGCAAAGGTTCCAATATCATTCCCAAAAGTGACCATACTATCTGCAGTCCTTTTTAGAGTTGCTCCAATTCCATCAGGGGCACCTTTCCCATGCCCGGACTCGGAATAGTTCCATGTTATTCTTTCCAGTTGCGGGAAGTCTTTACAAAGTTGAGTAATCATGTAAAATATGTGCTTATTTCTGTATTGCGAAGTTGGAGAGTCAGACAAAAAATGGATAGTGTCGATAAAACAGTTCAGAGTAAACACCTCCTCTATCAATGGTATTAAGTGGGCCCACACAGCTGGAGTATCGTGACGCAAACAATCACTGATTGTGCACACGGATTTCGGTGTAAAGTCTACAGTCGTAAAACTGTGTGTGTAAATTACTGCAGTATGCATAGAGACTTGTTGTCTGCTGGCGCCAAAGTGAAATGCCTGAACTTCTACCCCGTACTTCAAGGAATAGTTCTCCGAAAAATCAATATGTACACAAGCTTCATGAATATTAAGGTTTTGTTTCAAATTTGTCATTGCTTTATATTGACTCATAATTTTGAGAGTATGATGAAAAAATGGTTTTAAATCATCTTCTAACTTTACAATAGCGTTTTTAGTACTTAAGGTAATTTCTGTTTTCTCAGTCACTACATATTTTTTCTTTTGCTTATTAGGAACATTGATTTCTTTGGTCACTCTTTTCCATAAATGAATGGTACAGGGAGAATCGTCCGAGTCCACACAATATTCCAGATAGTTTAATTTGCAGGTATCACATGTTCTTGCCAGGCAGTTTAAATTTCTCGAATCGCAGCAAAGTTTGGAAAGTACCTGATCATAATTCTTTCCAAGTATATTTTTTTTCTTATGCAAAGCTTCAATCAATAATTTTATGTTTTCATGAATTTGGCATCCGCAAGTGTCTCTATAAGATTCTTTAGGAAAAGTTACCCAATACGGCCGCTGTTTACAAAAGAATGAGTAACTTACTATGATTTTAGTCTCTTCAATAAATTTTCTGTGCAAATCTTTCAAAGGTAGGTTTCTGCATTTTTTTCTTATTTTTAGCCCTACAGTGCATGATTTTTCTTTTCGGTTTCAAAAAAATACATTAGCTTGCAAATATGATGCCATTTCTCGAAAAAATATTTAAAAAAAATGTAACTCAATAGAAACATAATCATGTATGTTTTCGTGTATGACCCACATATGGCACATCATGCATATGAATGTGTACTACGTAATATAAATAGGTATGAATGAAATAAACACATTTTAATTAAACTTTATTCGTAAAAATTTGACGTTTTACAAAAGCTAATTTAGTATTATGAAAATTTACAATCAAAGTATTTACATAGACGTACGACAATGTTGCTACTCGCTCATAGGTCACATTCATCAGGCAGCCTCCATTCAGGATCATTTTCTATGCCGAAGTAAATTTCAAAGTCATATGCGAAAGCTTTATCATCACACAACACCAACAACTTGTACCCCCATTTGTGAGGTTTGTTTGGGAGCTACTGACGAAGAAAGTTGCAGGCTTTGGTGGCGCATATTTGCTCATCAATTGAAAGATTCTTCTTTTCGGGACAGCTTGGCATTTCTTTTTCAATGTTTCCAAAAGAGGTCTAATACGGAAAAGTTTGTCATGTCCTGGCTCTCCTTTTGATTTAAAAATTACGTTGTCGTTGAAGTGTATGACACTTCGTAGTTTTTCAAAGTCAGTGAGTGTCATAATATCAATTATGAGTGGAATTCCATTGCTCTTAGGGAATACCCAAAGAGCAGGAATACCTAATTCGGAATGCAATGACATGCGGATATTTGGGTGTGGCACCAGTCCTAACAAATGACAGATGCCTAAAAAATTTTTGAGCTCCATCTTTGTAACTGTAACTGGCTTTGAAGGATTCTTTTGAATGCCATGTTTAGTAGACTCTTCGCCAATGTGATTGAGTAAATCGTCGTCAAAAAAGTACAAAAAGTACTGTAAGGGTATATCAAAATCAGTGTATGGTTGTTCCAATCTGCCAACGCCAGTAAATGTTCTATCCGGTTGCTGAAACTCCATCTTCTTCCATATATATTCTCTTTTCTTTGGCTTTGGATTGACAGACTGTAGGGTAGGTGGGACGAAACAAGTAACAGGTGTTGGGTGAGTTCGTGCTATTGTTCGTTTTGATCTAGGATTATTTACTTGACCAGAAGTACTAGGCTGTGGAGTAACATCGGCTGAGTTAGACGTAACTAACATACTACTGCTTGACTGTGGACTAAGTGTGATCACATTTTCTTCGAAGTAATCATCCTGAACTACTTCAGGGCACTTCTCCACTTCTGTCATCACCAAATCCTGGATTCGGATCAAGTCGTCATCAGACAATTCCAATTCATCTTCACTACTGGATGGAATTTCAAGAAAGTGTTGAATATCCTTAGTAGTCAAACTATTCTTACGCCTCATCTGCAAACAATACGTGTATTTTGAGGACACTGAATGCATGGTGTGCCATATCTGTCACAGATAAAAAAATGTGAACCTGTGTACTATTTATCCATGTTATTACAAGATTACAAGTAAAATGACAAATATAAACATAACTCACAACATACTCTACTAATTATTTCGACCCTGAAAAACTCAATTTTATTTTTTTTTTGCAATTTTTGTACGCCGCTCGTTAACCGAAAACCAAAGTACCTACCGATTTGAAGAAAACATAAATAAATGTTTATTCAGACACATCTAACCAAAATTTCTGGTACTAAACTCAACACTCAAATACATCGTAGTAAATCTTTTCAATACTAGATGACGGTACTTGGATCGATTTTAGAAATATAGACTTTTTCTTGTTATGTCCCATATGTGGGACGCTATGCGCTGTAGGGTTTATCTGTTGCTTCTTTCCTGCACATAGTACGCTGTTGACATCTTGCAAATAAAATTTTTTTATGGCCTCAATCACTGGTACCGCTTTAGGTCTTGAACTAGTTTCTGGTTGATTTATATCATCTGCAGCTACATCACAAGTATTTGATTGAGCATCCGAGGGCTCTGCATTCGTTTCTACACTTAATAAGTAAGCTTCATCCGTCCGTCGCGATATTTTAAGTAGCTTTTGAAGTCTCTGTATCTTTTTTGCTAGGGCTTTATTCTTTTTTTTATAATATGAGAGAAGTCTTATGAGCCGCATCCTTTTCCTTAAACCTTCAGATTTAACTTTTTGTATTGCTGACTGAGCTGCTGTGCTATTTCCGTTTAAAGGGTCTTTTTGTTTAATATTGTTTGTATCCGAAGAAACATTAGCACCATCTTCACCAATAACTGCGTTTACTTGAATTGTTTCGAAAGTGCTTTGTGTTTTGTTTCCTTCCTTTTTTCTTTGTCTGTACCTTTAAAAATAATTACTAATTACTAGCCTTCATAATAGTGTTAAATATATCTAAATTTTGGTAATTACTGACTGTTGAAACTCAATCGATTACGCTACAAGACTTATTTATTTTACTCTTTATGCACAACATTGTATATAGTGGTGGACTTAATGTCATTAGGCATTTTCATCCAGTTAACCTTGAGGTGATACAGAAATAAGGTTTAGGTAGGTGCGCATTGTTGGTCAAGAACTTAATCATCGACAATTATACAGATATAAAATACTAACTAGTTATATTATATTATTATATATTATGTTAGATATATTATAAGTATTTACTTATTTACCTTTTAGAATTTTCTTTCCATCTTTTGCGTTGCTCTTTAATAGACCGAGTAGATTTTTTTGAATTACTTTCTTGCCTTCTTTTTTAAATATTTTTATCTGCGTTTTTCTTTCTCTACAGCTAGCAATTCAGGATCATTTTTAATTTCTGCATACCTTCGTTGGCATATTCTTTGTTTGGCTAATCTGTCTTCTCTTGCTTTTTGTGATTTAGGAGCCATCTTCTTTACACTTAAGTAATTACTTTATAGAAAAATGGCTTAATATTATTATCAGTCTCATTAATTATTTCAGTCTTGACTCTCTTCTCTAATCTAGAAAAGATAAAAATTACGAAATGATTATCTATTAACGTTATTAAAAATCTATAAACTTAGTTCGGATTTAGATAAATTTCTTTTTTGATATAATAATATATTAAATGTAGTTAAATAAAAATGATTATAATAATAGAAGAGAATTAGAAGTACTTATTCAATTAGTTCTACAATGACCAACTTACCAGCTTTATTAATCAAATTTATTTTTTAACGGCGCTGAAGATAACATTTTTATATATAACCTGAAATATAAAGAAGGAGAATTATATGCAAGGCCTTTATTCACACATTAGTGAATAATCTTCTAAGTTACAACTAGGAGGATTGTTGGTACGCTTTTGATACTATCTTATCTATCACACATTACCTACAGACTAGTCTACATAAAGCTCATGCACTATATTATAACTATTTTATTCAGCTAAAAGTCGGTAAGTACCTTATAAAGAATTAATTAAGAAAACTTAAGAATTTTTGTAAGAAATTACAGGGACCACTTGGTACTATTATCTATAAGAATAGTTTCATCTTCATTTTCATTTTTTAATTCATCAAATAAAGTGGGTAGATTTCCCTGGTTCTCAATATACACTCCAGTATATCTGTAGGAGTTATTTGTGTCATATATATTAAAAATCTTTAAGTCGCAGCTGTCTTCGCATAAAGCTTTGCATTGACCACCTCCACAGGTCGCATAGATTACATTAAAATTTTGTAATATAAACAAAAATTTTTCGTCCATTATGTGACGATTTGTTTCAATATGAAGAATATAGTACTTGAGCTCCATGATATAAAATTATTATAAACCATAAGCTTCACCTTAAAACAAACGCAAACGAACCTGTGTCATTATCCTGAATGTGCATCATTATTCATTTTACATAATGTCATTATCCTCATCGTGCATCATTATCCTGACAGTAAAAATTCAGGACAATGATGTTTAGAAAATGACGATTTCGTTAAAAACTTGTTCCGACATGTTTTGGGCGTGAGATATTTAGAAAAATGATTTATTACGGCATACATACACAGAACCGACATACTTTTATGTGAAATACAGAGAGTAAAATGCATTTTTACAGAATATATCAATGAAAGTGTAAAGTGACGCTTATAATGAACATTTATGGAGAATGAAATTCAAAGGCTTACCTGCTTAAAACAAACGCGCGTATCACCACCAAAGCCCGTCGCTCGACTGCGGCACGCGGAGCGGTCAAAGGCTCGGCTACGAGTGTACTCCCCCCTCACCCCTTACACGATATATATCGAGAGCAAAAATTTGGTAGGACAATGACGCTAATTCTTGAAACATGAGTTTTTTATTAAATAACTGAGTGGGTATTGGTATTACTATTTAGAAAATACAGCTTGTAATATTTTAATTACAGCACAAATAGCAGATAGCTCAACGACGTCATATTTTATTGTGAAAAAAAAAAAGTTGCGCGACTGCCGCGGCGACACAAGGAAAAATGGCTATTATGTTGTTCTTTTTTGACATAACTTTTTTCTCATTATTTTGTAGCCATTGTGGTCTTAGCAACATTTTCTATAATCATTTAACTAATAAAAAAGACATTCCTTTTAAAAAAATATGCACATGTTTTCGAGAAATACACGAAGACATTAAATTAGACCCCCTTAAATATTGACCCTATATACCTATTATTATAAAAACAAGTGCGTGCGATCCTTCCGCTTATCGTTGTCGCATTAGTCGGCCGCTCAGCCGGCACCGCCGATGCAAGGCGAACAATCTCCGCCCGCACCCCGCATCCTACCCCTCTCGCAATGCGAGCATCTACTATTGCTCGGGAAGTCGGCACGTATACCTTGAACCTAAAATGTGCTCAAAATGTGCTCTATACGCGCAGTACACGTGTTTTGGGTGTCTTTTAAAGATAGCACGGAGTACTGCTGCGGAAGACGAACTCAAATTTACCAAACATACATTATTACAAAACAATCCGCGGGCGCTAGCCTATACCCCAAGACACGTATATTAAACCTAAATCGCGAGACAAATGAAGTCCTGACGCGCACGGATTGTTTTGTAATAATCTATGTTTGGTGAATTACAGCTCGTCCACCGCAGTAGCACCTCTTGCTATCCTCAATAGACACCCAAGAAACGTGTAATGCGCCTTTAGAGCACATAAGGTCCAAGATATACATTATGTCCCGAGCAATACCATGCCATTGCAACTAAGTGTCCGCACTTTTATCGAAATGTCAGGCTTTTTGTCAGGACTTTCCAGATTCCTAAATGGTAACCCTACTTGCAACTGCATTTGGAAAAACTGCTAGAAAACCGCTGATTGCGGCTTCCTAAAAGTCGCTTTTAAACAAATCCGCTTGCATATTGGGTACTGTTGTTTTCAACAATTTAAAATAATAATTTGTATGTTGATTTCTTTTTATCACACAATAAAGCATACGCTAATGGTTTCACAACGCCATCAATGTCTCCATGGATGCTGTAGAGTTGTTTGAATGGTTTTGGCACACTTTTGAAAGTCCCGTCGCAATATAAATGACGACACCTTCCTAGTTCCTCTCTACTCTTCTGGGTAGCAAACAAAATGATCCTCATTTTACCATCGTTATAATACGCAAGGATGAAGTTTTAAAATGATTTTGGCACCTAAAACAAGAAAATGCTTTTTATTTATGGTTATATATTATTGACAGTGTTCGGTTATTTACAAAAACGTTGACGAAAATAACGATGTTGACAAAACGAGTCTAAGCACCTTTAAGGTATATGGCACATTGAGTGTTTGTGATAGATCGATTTGCTAGGTGTAAAGCTCACAGAGCCACTAAGTTTTTTAAATGATTATTTGTCTAGTTTTTTGTCTAATGACAGGACACTTCAATGATTATTTCTTTTTGTCTTTCATTGGCACGTTTTATTCAAGAATTAAAAAAATATGCAAATGAACTATCTAAAAAACTAGCAATCCATCCCAGCTTCGCCCGTGGTACATACATAGCCTATAGCGCTCAAGGATAATTAAGCTTTCCAAGGGTGTAAGAATTTTTTAAATCAGTCCAACAAACAAACAAACTTTTCAGCTTTATATTAAAAAACGGTATAGAGCATAGATTAATGTGACTCTAAACGGCAAGGCATCAAATAAAATATATTTTATATTAATTACTTACTTGCACATCTTTTGGAGATTTCTCAAACAAACGCTTAACTCCAAGACTTTTATTCCTTTTATTACAGTAATGTTTTAATATTTTCAAATTCTGGTATTTCGCGTGTCAAATTAATTCCCTGGTCTAGTAAATCATTAAGTTTTCTTTTATAAACCTCAGGAAGAGGGTCCAAGGTGGACATGGCTTCTTGATGAATATCCTCCACTACTTCCCGTACAAATTGTGATGCCTCATTACGCCGATAAGAATGCTCGTTCTTCTTTAAAATATCTTCGTATCTGTTGAGAGTAAGGAAGCCTCCACACGTCTTTATCGTACACCGCCACAAAGTGTTCCCATTTTTATTCACGTTTATCGGTCTGTACGTGTTATTATCATATAATAAAACTTTCTTGCCGCTTCTGATTTCTACATATTTAAGTAGCGCGTTTCTATTACTTGGTCCAGCAATTGGTTCCATGCTCACAAAACTACCTTATTGCACAAACTTTCTTAAATAAACAAACTTTCTGTGTGTCACGTAGGCTCAAGTAAAAGCATGAACTGACATAGCTTTCACTTGAGCCTACGTGACACATTCGCGCAACTTGTGAGTTAAACACAACAAAACAAAACTATGCAATTTTAAGTAAACAAGTTCCGGAAATGCTCCACTGGATTCGTGTGAACTCGGTGAACGCGACCTGTGACGCGACTATCTAGGATACAATGGGGAGGCGGGACTGCGGCTCGTGTGTGTGTGTGTGTGTGTGTGTGTGTGTGTGTGTGTGTGTGTGTGTGTGTGTGCGTGTGCGTGTGCGTGTGCGTGTGCGTGTGCGTGTGCGTGTGCGTGTGCGTGTGCGTGTGCGTGTGTGTGTGTGTGTGTCAATTATCCGAATTAATGGGGACCGGGACCCATTCGGATAATTAAATATTCGGATAATCGGATTTTTAAAAAAAAAAATGCCATTGGAGAGAATAAAAGCTACGTTTTGATATTGCACTATTTTTTTATTGAATTAAATGAAAGAAACATGAAATTTTCACATCATTTAAATAAAAATCATTGTTTTTTAAACATCTCCGTCAATGTAAGCTGTTTTGCGGTCTTCAACCGTTTTCGGGCAGCCAGGTCACGCATTCGCTTGACGGTGAGCAGTTGCAAGTGGTCACACTCGGGCTGACGCTCCATCCACTTCAAAGCAGTCTCGAGGCCGGCAAATGCTTCACTAGCTGATGGTCCAGCGTCTACTTCAACATCAGCAGAAAGTTCTTCTTCCACTTCCACTTCAACATCTTCTCTCACACTTACAACAATTTCATCGTCATTGAGAATTTGAAAACCAGGGTCAGACGTGTCACAAGCCATCCACTCTCCTACATCTTCAGCACTTACTTCTGTACAACCAGGAATTTTTACAATCATTTTTCTCATTTCCTCTAGTGACAACGCATCTTTATCATCATCATCCTCTCCATATTCTTGTTTCTCATTTTCTTCAGATTCTTTTTTTTTGTTCTTCTCAGACGGTAGGCCTTTCAGTTTATTCCACGCACGTCTTAGCGTCACTGCCGTAACCAAACTCCAAGCTTCCGCTACCATGTAACAGCAGTCCTTTAAATTTATTTTGCTATGATTTGCCAAAACCAATTCTTCATCTTCAGCACCTTCGATCAGCAGTTTTCTCAGCAGTTGCCTTCTGTAATGGCGCTTCATTGTTTCAATAACAGACTGGTCCATGGGTTGCAGCAAACTTGTAACATTGGGAGGCAAAAACGTCGTTTTAAACTGCCCATTCTCTCTTTCCAACAGTTCTGCTGTAGGATGAGTGGGTGCGTTATCAACAATTAAAAGCACCTTACTGCCTTCTTTTCCCACCGATTTTTGGTGCTTTTTCACTTCAGGAATAAACACTTCATCATACCATTCGGTAAACAAAGCTGCAGTCATCCAGGCCTTGGGTTGACTTTTGTAGAAGAGTGGAAGTTTTTTTACGTTTTTAAATGCTCTTGGATTTCTTGATTTTCCTATCAAAAGAAGTGGCAGTTTATGATTTCCAGTGGAGTTGGCACAGTTAAGCACTGTAACACGTTCTTTACTGACCTTATGTCCAGGGGCACTAGATTCCCTTTTAGAAGCCAAAGTGGTTTTTGGTAATGCTTTCCAAACAAGGCCAGTTTCATCGGCATTATAAACAAACTCCGGAGCATAGGATTCTGATGCAGTTTTAAATTTTTCAATAAAATTTTCAGCAGCTGCAGAGTCTGCTGAAAGCTTCTCACCAGCCAAATCTAACTCGCGTACACCATGCCTGAATTTAAAATTCCTTAGCCAGCCGTTACTAGCCTTAAAAGATGAATAACCAAGCTTTTCTGCTAAGATTTTGGCTTTTTCACAAAGGATTGGACCTGAAATCGGATTTCCATTAGAACGTTGCTGCAAAAACCATTTAAACACGGCATATTCCAAATTTTTGTTGGTTGCTGTCTTCATTGTTTTCCTGGAGGAACTTCCATCTTCACTTTCAAGCACCGAAACAAAGTTTAAAAGTGTTGACTTACTGTTTTTAATGTCAGAAATTGTTGCTTGTCCAACACCATAAATCTCAGACAACTTCTTACCCGTTACACCTTTATCGAGTTGCTCTATAATTTTCAGTTTGTCCGCTAACGATAGCACAACACGTTTTCTTTTCGAAGCCATGGTATAAAAACAATACAGTATTGTACACGCACAAACAAAAGTAAGCCGTAGCGAAAGAGTAGCGTGCGTCCTCGAGCAAGGTCAATAGCACACTGGCTAAAATTCCTGGAATTGGCGCCGTGACTGCAATGCGCCGGCGCTCGTGATTCGGATAATCGGCGATCCGGATAGTCGGAGTTCGGATAATTGGAGTTCTACTGTACATGTTCTGGATAAATTACACCCAGACAAAACGAACGATCATGCTCATCACACAATTATTTGTCCTGGGTGGGAATCGAACCCACGACCTTTGGCTCATCAGTCAGGGTCACTAACCACCAGACAAATAGGCCAGTCAATTATTATAATAAATATTGTAAAGCATTTTTTGTAAAATATAAAACAGAAATTAAACACATTTTATCTTTTTAGGTGTCACTATCTAGCGATATAGCTTTCCTCAACCTACAACAGATCCACAACGATTTGGGATCTGGGTAATTTTGGCTGGAACATTGTTGAGTGGCTTATCTGATGTTGAAATTTATTTCAGAAAGAAAGTTTGATACATTTTATTTATAGGTAGTTGGTGCCGTACAAATAACCGAATTTTATCAGGAAAAGTTATGTATGATGGGAATGATGATATCAAAAGTGCCTCGTAAGATTAGTATAATATACAAAGACAATAAAAAAAAGAAATAAAATAATTCAACGACCTGTAGATATCGATAGCCATATTTCCAGCTTAGCGACAACATTATGAGCTTACAAATCCACATAAAAATCCCCTTTTAAGGAAACTATATATAGGAAATAAGAATTAAAGAATCATTAGACAGTATTATTTAGCGACTGTTAGCAAATTTTACCGACTAACCTTTCTTTGTCTGAAGGAAATGTTGCCAAAAATAAACGTTTGCCACTTTCACTTCGCCAGGATTTAATACGACACACTACAGACGTTTTATGATACATTTTAATGTTATGAAAAAAAAACAATGAAAATAAATATTAAATTGCCAACAAAACCAAAATATTTAAGGAACAAATTAAATTTAAAATCAATTTAAATTAGCCGGCAAAATTGGAATGATAATAATTGTCAATAGACATTGACATTTTAACAGATGAAAGAGACAGACTATACGAGTAGGCTGGCGAGTAGGAAGGATAGAAATAGGCAAGATATTTTTTTGCGTCCGTTTCGTACATTTATTTTTTTGTATGGGAGTTGCGCAAGGCTGGCAGAATGTTTAAATGTTGTAAAATAATGGAACATGCGCACACACGAAAAAATAGGAGTCTGCAATATGGCGTCCCGTATGACCATAGATAATTAAGGAATAGAATCCAAAAGCATAGATTCACAATGCACAGATTATTAAAGACTTTTTATGAATCAACAAAATCATTACAACATTTTATTGCTTTCAACAGAACCGAGCACGTTTCGGCTTGCTGAAATAGTACGAGTTTACGGCGGTAGGACTTCCCCCTATACTATATTAGTCTCGTAAGTCAGTCGTATTAACTTTTCCATCTGCGCAATCTCTGCAGTACAATCTGTCGTATTACATTTTTATGTTTCCATTCTGCAAGTAGCACTTGGTTAAATCGAGTTTCTGGGACAGCGTTTTTATTTGAGAGTGATTTACTCTATATTTACTACTAATTTTTTTTAATCCAACTGCTTAAACGGCGGGTTCCATCCATGGGCGGATGCCCAAATTAGACCAAGAATTTTTGAAAACACTTTTTTTTTGTAACAATTTACCGATGTTTAATCCATTTTGCAAGGGTGGCATTCCATTTGTCTTTAAAGGCCTTATTTACAGCCAAGTCTAAAGGCTGTAAGACATCGCTTATATGAGTAGGGATTTTCAAAATCGTTATGTGAGCATTTCGTGTCTTTTCTACAATGTTGATCCCCACAGGAGTAGAATGCCTGTTCTTTATCAAGAGCCACCACTGTTTGCAAAAAAACTTTTTCGAACGATGCTTCCAACCGTGTTCCAGGATAATCTTTTGTAGTCCACTCATCCCAAACATATTTACCTTTGAATATAATCACAGGCGGAGCCTTTTCACCAAGAGCATTACACCCGAACAATACTGTTGTATTGTCTTTTCCAGGTGAGGATGTCAGTCGCATGGAAGTAAAACCTTTAAGATCAATAACTTTCGACTTAGAGGGGAATTTGCTAAAGCTCGTCTCATCAACGTTCGTACGTAAATTAGACGCTTTATCGTGTAGCTGCAGTTCGTCTAATCTTTGTTCAAGCAGATCAAATTATGGGTACATAATGTCAAAGCGTTAATAGATTCAAAGATTAAGGCTTGTGATGTTGATATAGGTCGTTGTCTTGATAAGCAGAGTGTTGCAGCGGATAGTAGTAGTGGTAATCTGTTAGTCGAAGTGTCGAAGGAACGTGAACCTGCAATCGTCGCGCGAAAAACAAGATTAAAATCCGATTTGAGCGTAAATCAAGAGTTATTTAATTCACAAAACTCTTATTCTGCGCATCGAGAATTAGCAAACGCATTTGTGAATAAAGCTAAAGAAAATTTACGAATAGCATAAGCTAAACAAAAAGAATATTTCGTTGAGAAAGTTAAATATGTACCGGGACAAGTAGGTTTAGTTTATTGTCCAAAACGTATAAGAGATAGAATTAAAACTAGTAAACCGTATACGGGTCCATTTGTTATAGTAAGGCGAATATCTAGAAATAATTATCGAATCGCGAAGATAAATAATAATAATTGGTCGTACACGGTTCATACAAACCTGATAAAGCCATTTCATAGAAGGGGTTAAAAAGAAAACCGCGGATGTCACGTATAAATAAATTTAAATGATATTTCGGGATGTCGTAGAGTCATATTTAAAAAGCGTGGTCGTGTTATAGTACGGGCGATGTTTGTTGCTAGGGTTATTATTGATGTGAACAAAGTCGTTGCTAGGCTTATAAACACATACACTTCGGAAATTATTATGAAACAGTTACCTGAAACAAACACAGTGGCGTAGCTCCCTTGGGTGGCACCCGGTGCGGAAGTTGGAGGTGTCACCCCATCGAAAGTAAAAAGCAATAAATTTAATATGATAAAGGACGTGGATCATTTATTATTTATAATATTGAAGAAATAACAAAACAATAATAACTAAGACATAAAAGGAATTGTTATACAATTAAAATTTCTTCTTTCCAGCTTTGACAGCTGCAAACTCAGCAATAACTTCATCGAAATTAATATTTTGTATTCCCTCGTGTTCGATGGCTAATATACCAAGATTGCTTAGCCGCGATTTGGTCATTGTTGCCCGCAAATAGTTTTTTATTAATTTTAATTTACTGAAACTCCTCTCACATGAAACTACGGACACGCAAACCGTCATGAACAATTTCAGTGCAATCATAAGATTTGGAAGAGATTCTGTAAAATCCCATTCTACAATAAACTTTAAAAAATCTAGAGACACCCAATCAGTAACCGTAACATTAGCGGCTTTTAAGTGTCTTCGCAGTCTTGGTATTTCCAAAAGTAATTCGGTTTCTGAGACCATAAAATCATCATAAAAATCAGTAAATTTAGATGTAGCTACTTTCAGTTCTTCAGTATTCGCCAAAAGCAAAGCATTAGTTTGTACGATCTCGAACAATGAAGCTACATCTTGAAGATACTTCGATCTTGTTTGGAGTTCAAATCTGAATCGGTCAAGACATTCCAACATATCTTTTTGAAGTTCCTCTTTCAGTGTGAGTCCTGCATCGCTGGCCATCTCACCAACCATCCGTTTTTTACACCGAAATCGTTTTTCTGTTGGAATATCGTAGTCTTCTGATTTTTTTGTTGCAATGTCTATTGCCTCTTCCACAATGTGATCCCGTTTTTCTTCGATATAAAAACGAAGTGCCTCTATTTTTGTAGCAGTTTCGTCAACAGTCAAGCCTTTACTTTGCAATGCAATCTGTGCAGCATTTGTTTCCCGAAGAACATCATACCAGAAGAAAAGATAACATAAAAAAGTGTAATTGCACACAGCAGGCATGAGGTTTTGTGCAGCACCTCTGGTGTCTACATTTTCTCGTCCATCACACAACTCCTCAATTGCGTCTACAAGTCCTTCAAATTCTCTGCTAGTGCTTTTACTGCACGGTAATGAGCACTCCAACGCGTTATTGAGAGTCTTTTAACAGATAATTTGCTGTGTTTCATAAGCACTTCCCAACAGCTAGTGGAGGCGGAAAAAAAAAGAAAAAATCGTCTTTACCGTTCCAAAAAATGTAACGCATGATACATTTTGGGCAAATGAATGTAGACCACACAAATTAATCGAGTGATCAATACAACCAATAAAAATTGCTTTATTGTTTTTTGTTTTAATAATGGACTGTACTCCTCCGTGCACACCGCTCATAACAGCAGCATTGTCATAGCCTTGGGAACGACACATCATAATATCTAAATCGTCTGTCTTAAGCTTGTCAAGAATTTCATCGCTTAGATCAGCAGCTTTTTTTTCCTTGCAAAGGAATATTAAATTTTCTTCCTTCCAATGAATGCTTCTTTGACTTCCACTTTCCTATTTTCTATTTTCACATAACGTATCACTTCAGACATTTGGTCAATATGTGAAATGTCAGGTGTGCTATCAAACAATAGCAAAATATTTCGCTGATTTAATTTCGTTGACAAGCTTAGTTTTCACATGGTTTGATAGAACATTAATGAATTCATTCTGTATATCTGGCGACAAATATGATACTTTTGAAGTTTTATCTTCCTGCAATTTCATCATGTGTTCTTTCAACACTACATCATACTTTGACAATAGTTTTACTAATTCCAAAAAAATGCCTTTATTTTTAGAGTCTTGTCGTTCATCATTTTCACGAAACGCCAAGTTTATAAAACCAATCTTTTGAGAGATGACGAGCGTCACCTTCTATTTTGGTTCCGTGTCTAGAAACAGTGGCAAATGGTCCTTCTTTGTTTTGGAAATATTCACTCCCTTTTTTTATTATTTCAATGCGAACATTGTAAGGAACTGGAATACTCCATTCTGACACATCATTCAATTGAGGAAATAGTTCGGTGGTAGCAAGAATAGTACTGCTACTATTATTTTCAGCATCTTCTTCGTTTGTGTTAATTAATTCTGTACTGTCAATGTTGCTTTCTGAAGATAAGCTGATATTATCTAAATCATCTCTTGCATTTGCATCAAGGTGAAAATCAGTTTCTTTTGATGAACTTGGGCTGTCATCAGTTTTTGTAACATACTTAAAAATCGATCCAGACATACTCTGAGCTACACCCAATCTAGCCTGTTAGGCTTTCCTTTGCTGAAATCCACTTTTTCTTTTGGATGTATGCACTCCCTGGGTCATTTTTCACTTAATTTTTGTTTCTTACACTAAAACAAATAGCCAGTTGTTATGGTCTATAATGTGAGAGTATTTTCTCATAAACTAGTTAAGCAATATGAAACGAATTAACTAAAAAATTTATTTAAAAAAATTGAAATTAATTAATTAGACTAATTTGTAAAATTATTCGACTAACAAGATTAGTAAATTACTCATTTCGCATTCGAATAAAGTTATTAGTAAATTTGGTTTCATTCGAATAACGAAATCATTCATAATCGCGTACTTGTCGAAGTGTAAATTTCAATTTATTATTGTGCAAAACGTGCGATTTGCAACATAAAATGATATTAAAATATGAAAGTAGATAAAATGTCCTGACTTATATTATAATAATATTAGTTTATAAGGAAATATATTATGTATGTTATAATCAGATAAAAAATCCGTTAAAAGTATTATGACGTATTAGCCCAGGTTGACTTTATGTTGCCAGTCCATACGGCAAAAATGACTGATATGACATTAGCCATTTTAGCATAACCTTATAGGTTTCGTCCATAGAAGGACTAGGAAATTAATTTAATTATAAAATTATCTTACCTGTAAAATATTCGATATGAATCTTAATTTAATTATAAAATTATCTTACCTGTAAAATATTCGATATGAATCTTAATTTAATTATAAAATTTCTTACCTTTAAAATATTCGATATGTATCAATCAAACTTTTTAATCTTCACAAAACAGCATTTAAGTTTCTAAAATATATTTTTTTCTTTTTATTATCTATCACTATAGAATAATACACGTTTAACAATTCACGCCAACCAAACACAACACACTTCACATAAAGATCGCGAGTATAGGACGGGGAATCCCCCACGACAGCGTCAGGCTCTTTTGCGGGAATCCCCGAATTATACAGAGCTGAGCTAGTGCTAGTGGAGGAATCCCCGAAAAAGAAATTTTTGTGCTAGCGATTTTTTTTTGTTTGTACATTGTTCTTAAAGTTGAGAAACCGGGTGGGGGTCACCCTAAAAAAGGTGACACCCGTTGCGACCCGCCCCCGCCGCCCCACCTTTGCTACGCCACTAAACAAACATAAATAAAGTTCGCGATGAATAGTGAAGTAAGTAACTTAAAGTTAAAACTTGAATTGTTTCAATTCAATTTGTTGGGGGGGGAAATTATTGTATTAGTTTGCATAAATTGAAGCAATTAATTTCGGAATAAATAGATTTTTCTCTAGGAATAGTCCGTGTTAAAATATTTTTTTTTGACAGATGTGAGGTGACATAAGTCTTTGTCAAAGAGATAAATTATTTTTCTAGGTCGAGGTTGGCCTTGATCATAGAGGTTGTGTATGAATAGTTCGGTGATATATAATCGATTTTTTTTTTCGTGATTGATAATTAAGGTTGCATCACTTGTCGGATCAAAGAGTTATGTATTGAAATGCTGTACTATGATATTTGTGTATTGATCTTGTTATAATTTGTTTTTTTTTTTCATGATACGAGGAAAAAATAAATAAGAAAATTGAGGCTCATTGATGATAGGAGCTTGGTTGTAGAATCAACTAGCTAAATGATGTACCGTTATTTTTTTAGATCGGCTGGGAGTTTAATTTTCGCTGGTTTTGTGAACCCCAAGTGACTCGCCTGCCTGCGGAGAAGTTTTGGAAAGTCATAGTAATTGATTGTATTTTAATGTATGACTTTGTTTTCTCAGCAAAAGGCCAGGCATTACTTCCATCTACGGAAGCAGCCACGGAAGCAACGACATTCCCACCGGATAGGGTCTGTGTGAGGCAGGCAGGAAGAATACGGCGTCGCCGAGGGGGCGAATCTCCTGTTGTAACGGACTACACGCGCCGACTTGCAACCTTTGTGGATTGATTATAAACCTCTTTGGCGCATTACGTCTGACTGGCGACCCCGTTCTCGTTCTCGTTCGAAATAGAGAATGATTCCGATTTGAAATTAGAGAACCATGGAAGAGAAGACAATCGTCTAGGCAGCATTGAAAGACAGACGTCCGTGTTGAGGCACAGAACCGCAAGATATATTCATTGTATTGTTCTAATGTTATGTTTTTGTCAATGTGAATGTAATTCTTTAAAAGTTTAAAGTAAAATCATAGTTTCGTTCGCGTAATCTTTTATTTCTCTTCCTTAGAATTAGATCCATCTTTCCTGACACCAGCTTACCACTGAACTTACCACAATATATTTTGTTCTTTTTACTAGAGCTTTTTTGTTTTTTTCTAAAAATATAGGAGATACAGGGAAACTATTTTTAAAAATACAAGTTGGTCTTTTATAATATTTTTTTTTATATCTAAACTAGCTAAAACAAAAAAAAACGATTTCTCAACTCAGAATTTACTAAAATCTAGCCTTCTTGACTTTGATACTGGCGCATCTGATATATTTGCAGTTTCTAAGCTATTCTCATCTTGCACTTTTCGTTTTCTGACATATTCAGAATCTCGTATCATTTTTTTTTCGGATATAGTGGATCTACCAACTCAGGCAGCAGACAATCTATATAAAAAGAGACTAGTTTGGGTTCCATCTTCTTTCTCTGAAATTCGTCATCTTTTTCCAGTACTTACACTTTGAGTTTGTTATCTCCATACCATACGGGAAATAGGCATTTTGTTTTTTTTTGCTGTTTGCATCTTACCTTGATAATACCAGTCACATTTCTTCTTACGTTAATCTGAAAAAAAAAAACTTAATGTATTACATGATGGAAGTGACCCAACTCAAATTTTTTGATTTTTGGGAATCGACTAAAATGTGTTCGACGCATTGAACATTTTCTATTTAGTCTTCAATAATATTTTGTTTTGAGAACACAGGTTAAAAAAATATTTTGGATTATATTATTTGACTTTATTACCATACAGGTGCCTAACATTTCATTATAAATGTTACATTTTTCTAATATTAAATGACTTTAGAAAAAAATCGGGAAAAATAGGTCACTTCAGTAATACAAATTTTGTAATTCCTGCAGATTTTTTTTGATTAAGGTGTATTTTATTTTTACCAGTACTAAAAAATATTGTACTTTTTCTTAAATATGTAAGTTTCCCCCTAACAATGTTGTGCTGTTTCTCACAAAAGTACAAAATAAAACACAAAAATTTGTTAAGTACTATTTATTAAATCACTTCTGACATAATAGACACCTGTAATCAACATAACATACAAAGTGATTTACTCTGGTTAAAAATTAAAAAATCAAAAAAAAAACGTACATAAATAATAACTTCTGTAACAATTACATCTGTATCTGTAACAAATAAAGTAGACTGACATGGTCATTTATACATTCGCTATTAAATATGAGGGGATAGTTACCATGTTTGTTAATTTTGTAACATAAACAACACTAGCATAAAATAAAACATTCAAGTTTTATAATCAAGTAATTTTTTTTTATTAATAATCGTATGCCCTTACACTAGTTTATATGAAATTATTCTTATTTAAAAGAATAATTAACTGAAAATAATTATTTCTCTAACATCTAGTTCTAAATCAATACTAGTTTAAAATAAAAGTACACAGTCTTTAATTTACGATTAATGGAACTTTGTGCTTACTCCACTACGTACTACAACTACTACAGATAAACTTCACTTTTAATAATCACAATCACTTATGTAAATCAATAATTCTCATTGAATACTACTTATTTGGCTTTGTTATCACAATAGCTTTGCTTCATCTTATCTACAAAGAATTAAAAAAATGATAGGTATTAAATTTTTTCTTACTAAGTCTTTGAGATCTCTTTTCTTATTTTCTTTTAACTCAATTGGTTGCTTATACAATTGTTCAATTACAATTTCATTGTAATTTAACATTTTTTACGTTTATTCCTCATATCAATCTCAGAAAACGCATCATTAGAATATGATATTTTATAATAAAAGTGAAACGGTTCCCCTTTAATAAATTTAATTGTTTTAAAGTCATTCCATAATTCTGGTAATTTATCTATATTTTCGTTTAAATTGTATGTCCATTGTTCTTGAAGTTTTCTGAGATTTAAGAAGAATTCGTAATTTAGTTCTTTGACCATGAAAAGCTTTCCAGATTTGCGAGCGCTTTTAATTAAGGTAGCAAATTAACCAGGTATGTATATGGGGCCAGCTTTTAAGTTTTTTTTATTTCCTTTTCAATCAGACTATGTACATTGTCGGCCTCATTTTGAGTATGTCCTTTAATTAGGTACTTATGGGTATTTGCGACATATTAAGTCGCAAATGTCATGATCTGCTATGTCTTTATAAGATCATACATTCCGTTGTTGACTGTCCTGACTTACATTCCCAAATAATTTTTAACGCGAGGTTTAGGTCACGTCAACCTCACTACCGAAGCTTTATCTTGAATGTTCATCTGAACTTCTTTTTATAATTCCGTTGTTAGAATGTGTCTTTTCTGTAATGAATTATCACTATCCTTGACATATTCAATTGAAAATTTAGTAAATTTAAAAACAATGTAACGCATATTATGTCATCAACATTGGTCTAATTTGTTACACATTTTAAATTTGACACTTATTTTTATGTTAATATTTAACTTTTTAAGTTGCATGTAATCTCGTCTTGTATCACCCACATTGCCATGTCGTGTACACATAGTTAGGAACATACCTAAAATCGAAACTGTTAGTGATAGCTATTTATAAGACTTAGTATTGTGTTATGTTTTTTGTGTGCCCAAATAAATATACTATAATGTATTTATAAGTTTATTGTATTATGGTTTTGGTAAAATATTTTAAACTAAATTCAAAGTAATGATGTGAGTCACAAATACCTTGAACCCAGTTAATTAGTCTTAAACATAAAACTCACTTCACCATTTTTTTAAATTTTATTGGATTGATCCCCGTTTTAAAAGGGGCTATGGGTCATTTTATTTCAACGACCGTATCGTTAGTGATTCCATCCGGAGTAACCCCTAGAAACGCAAGGACTTCGTCTATAAAAAGTCCACATTTTAATTTTTTTTATATTGGACAATTGTTCTAAAGCCACTGCCTCATGTTGTCTACCGTTTTGTATAGACGAAACATGATCTATAAGAGTTCCGTACAGCATGTTTTTCACTAAATTTCTGCAGCTATTGGTCTTTCTTCTTTTTACGACTTTACCAAAGTTGGAAGGTGTCCAAAGGTTGCGTCTTAACTTAAGCCACTCGCCACATCCACGTTGCAAAATTGTTTGCTTAGTGATGTGAGTCCGTTCTTCTACTGCCTTTTTAAAAAAATTTAGACATTTTTTTTCGTCATTTCAGAAGTGAGCGGATCCATATCTGGTTCTTCTGCATTGTCACCATAGTTGCTATCTGAAAACTGCAACTTTGTAAAATGTCGCTTTTTTTTATGCCAGCCTATTTCTTTTTCCTTTCTTACAAATCGTTCCCCCGCTTTTTTTTTTTAATGCCTTTCTGGGTGTATTTTTGTGAACACTTCGGTAGACAGTTGACAAAAGTTTCTCGATGTTAAACGATATCACAGCACTGGCGCATCAAGTTTGGTAGCCACGACGTTGAGAGGAATTTATTCGTTTTCCACTAACTAACTTAGCAACGACTTCGTTAAATTGTTCAACAACGTTGCTGTGGACGTCCTCAATAAGACTTCTGAAATGCGAAGCAACGTTAGCTGCAAGCATTTTTATTCTTTGCCCAAGACTCGAAACGTCAAATTGCGTGTTAATATCGTCAGTGTTTTTTGCACTTGGAATGTTTCCAAAGGCATGATACACTGAATTATTTATATCATGATGCAAGTTGTTACAGTTCTTGTCAGGTTTGTTGATTCTGATGGCGTCTCAGAGGTATTTGCGAGCTGACAACATTTTTACTTTACCAACAAGCTTTCTGTCTTTTATAGGGTAACGTGTGTCGGTCATGAGTGTCTGCATTTTATAACAAAATCGGCGCAAAATATGATTTCTACAGTTAATCTTTTTGACCATAATGTTTGCATACGTACGTGACTCAATAATTTTGGTGTAGGTACTGCTATCGCCATCTGCTATAAATCGTCCATAAATAATGTTGTGCATTTCAATCAATTTTTTTAAACCTTCTGCTACGGTATTTGCTTCTGTATCTGTAGATGCCCATCATAACATACATGGTATTTTATAACATTTCCACTTTTTTGACAAATGCAAGCAGTACTTATTTTTTACGTACGTCTGCCTATTATAACTGCGCATCCTTAATTTGCGGCGATATTATCGTCTACACCAACAACCATCTACGATGACATCTGTCACAGCTATGCCGTCTTTATTTACGTGGCCTTCCTTTAATGCAACTTCTCTTTCTATTTCTGCGGCTTTTGTCATTTCAGCCCACGCGGTATGTTCCCAGTCATCCGCCACTTGATCTTGAAGTTTGAGTATTTTTTTCTCCTTCATTTTAGGCAAGTTGACAGCAGCTGTGAATTGTTGTAACCGACCACCACCACTTGTCAGTATTCCAGCCACAGCGTCTTTTATGATGTTCTTTTCCGTTGCCTCTATTTGGAACTTTTTTTTTGCACATCATGCACTGCAAATTTAGCCCAGAAAAGAGTCTACTTTGTTGTTCAGAAACCAATTTAATCGAGCTTAATCCACAGTTAAAAAGGGAAGGGCACCCGCAATGTTGACCTCCGACAGGTACAGGGACCAAGATACTGTTGGTTTATGAATGAATGAATTCACAAGGTTGTATTTAAGGGCAAGATGTTGCCGTACAATCCTGGCCACTTGGACGTGTCTGTGAAAATATTCGCCATTGGCAAGACTAGAACAACCAGAAATAATATGCCTGATAGATTCACCGGGATGTTGGATGACAAATGTCAACCGTACCATCTTTCAAGATATATTTCCGATAGTTATTCGTCATAACAACTTCATTCATAATTGCAAAGACAAAACCTTCAGTTTCTCCGAAAAGATCACCAAACTGTAGTCAAAATGTAGAGCCGAAGGTGGCGTATGTATGTGTCGGGTAGTTCGGCTCCCTTTGATATGGTTGAAGTTGACGATGGCTGGCGCGTGCGTCATGCTCATGAACGAGTGCCATTGGTTGGGGCTGGTTATTTCCGAACTGCTATTGCATTTAATTTGCGCATATAAGCAATGTAACCAAAGACTTGCAAAAAACATGTTGAAAAAGAGTCTCCTTGGAGTTTCTTGCCTGTTCTTCTCCACAGGATCTACATATTGGAACAGGCAACTAGCTTCACGACTGACTTAGCCTGACAATTCAAAGTACCTAGAATTGGGTTTAATTGAAATAAATGATTTTGATTTCATTGATTTGATGCTTTTAAGTCTATATCAGGCCCATTTAGGGCCCGATAAAAACGACCATGAAGTGCTTTGCCCTTCCATACCTCCCTTCGATCATTAGTACAGTAGTTTATTTGCAGACGATATCTCCCTGCTCACTTTTTGCCAAACTGAAAATAGCGTAAACAAAACATTACATTCAACCCTCACTAATGCAATAACCTGGATGAACCAACATAACCTCGAAATAAATTTTACTAAAACAAAGAAAATAACATTCCACTCCTATCAAAAAGCACCCTTAAATATAAACAATTTTAACGGAACACAACTCGAAACAGTACACGAATTCAACTTATTAGGCTTAATATTAGATATAAATATAAACTTCAAATCTCATGTCAAAAATAAAAGTGAAAATTTCAAAATTCACATGGCAGGTCGGTGTGATATAAAAATACCAACATGTTTCCGGTAAGGGTCCCGTCTTTTTAACATTATTGCAGAATTTGTTCTTCTTTTTTTTCATGAAAAAGGCACCTTCTTGTGTCTTGATATTCTTTTTAGCTTCATTTTCTTCGACTATTTTAATCTTGAGCTCTTCAGGGCTTGGTAGCGAGTCTCTGGACTCAACGGCAATTCTGAAGTTGTCAAAACTGGATGGCAGGCTGTATAACATCATTATGCTCAATAACTCTGGATGTATTTTGGCAGCCATGTCCGCTAGTTTATTCAGTATGTCGAGAAATATATTCAAGTGATCTCTGACATCTTCATTTGAGGTTATTTTCTTTAAAACTAATTGTTTGAGCAAAGTAGCCTTTTTAGCTGGACCAGTGCTTTGATATATAGATTTTAACTTACTACTACTACTTGTTTTGACGTAGAACATCCTTTTATTTGTTTCAGTTCAGGTGGATATATCAAAAGGACGAGTTCAGATCTAGCCATGAGGTCTTGTTTTTCGAACTGTGCTTTTTCCTCTGCTGAAGCGGTTGCCGTTAGGGATTTCTTTCCTTTTACGTAATCCCACAATTCATTTTTGATTAGAATTGCTTGAGCTTGCAGGCACCACGTATCGTAGTTATTTTTGGTGAGGGCGTCGACTCGGTACGACGATGATGAACTAATTTTTCTTGTCGTTTTTTCGTGAACCACGCTCTGCTACCATTAGCTTCTTACCAATAGTTCAATAAACGCATTTAACTTCTAATTGTTTTATTCATCACCATAAAACATCATTTTTACAGAGGGATGCAATTTTCACAAGTGAATCAAGTTATAAATTAGTGACAGATGAAAAGGCGGTAATAATTTCAACGTGGCCAGAACAATTAAAAATAAAAATAATAGTGATAATAGCATTGAGATACATGGCATTGAGCCAAACTAACAATTGCAAAATTATTTTCAATCAAATAACCTCTGATATTTATATTTCTGATTTCTTCGTGTGCAAGTTACATTTAATAACTACCGTAAAACGGGGTGAATAGAAACAATCCGAACTTTCAAACCGACTTTAGTAATATAAATTCTAAGTTTAGGGCAATAAAGCTGCTTTCATTGTGGGAGTCTTATGTTATTTTACAACCTAATTACAATTTTAATGGCAAATTATTATCGATTCGATCGACGATCGACGATCGACATTACCTACTCAGTGTGAAACATAATAATCTTCTAACAATATAATCAACAAAATAGAATAATCAGTACAAACATAATTTTAGCCTCAGTATTAAAACTACAAAACAATTAAGCTTAATTATTAAACGTATTAAAATTATATTACCAACCCAGTCTAAAACATAATAATCTTCTGACAATAATCAACAAAACAGTACATTAATCAGTTCAAAATAATTAGGGTGTCAAAATAATTAAGTACACAAAATGAATAGGTAGGTAGGTACCTAATTATTAAAAAAATTGGGAAGTAAACATAAAGTGTTCATTCTGTAAATATCTCGTATTACAAACTCACTTTTTTAATACGAATCATTATTTTAATCAGTATCAGACATTAAATCGGATAATATTTCCTCATCATTTCTGTAATACTTTTGATGTTTTCTTTTCATTTTATTATCATATAATATTTTTGCTAATAGTTTAGGATCTGTAACTGAAATATCAGATATAATTTCAATTTTGTTATTGTTTTTTATTTCATTACTCGAAATCATGGCATCAGATTCATTTAAATTGTCAATCGTTTCAAAATGATCAATAACAACATCATCCCCAAAAATAATGGGTACCGTTTCTATATTTAAGTAATCATTAGCCTCACCTGTGCTCATTGGCTGTGATATTAAGGTTGTTTTTCCTACTTCTTTACAGAAACTTGTGCTTGGTTCAATGGTTACCTGGCTTTCATGATCGTAAAACATTTGAGACGTTCCTGCTTCAAGATCATCTTGTAAGAAATTAGCGGCGGCGAGAGATTTCGTTTCATCTGTTATATTTGGATGTGGTTGTGTTTTTGATTTCTTTCCAATTTCCTTTCCTTTCTTTGTTATAGGTTATTTTTGCTTGCTACTGTCCTTACTTTCTTTGATTGTCTTCTTCTTTTTTTTCCTTGGGTCTTGGTTCTCGATTTCTGTTTCAGCATAACTTTCTTCAAGACTAACGCTCTTTCCAGGTTCTACTTCAATTTTTCTTTTTCTTTTAGATTCGACGACATTTATGGTACCAAATCTCATTTCTTTTAATATTTTTAGAACAGATTCATCGATAGTTTCTGTTTGATGGCTAACTCTGTCATATCCAGGTAATCTTTTGAGTACTTGTGTAGGATCCAGTGGATTTATTCCAGCTTTTTAGAATCCTGATAAAATATTTTCTTTAGCATTGTGTTTTAGGGCATCTAAAAGCATAGATGTAAACGTGGAAAACATCCTTTTGGAACCGATGCTTGTTGGCGACCATCGGCTTTTTTCCATTGAAACAATATATTTCGCCAAGCTATTTTCATGGGCCTGAAAAAGGCTACATCCAATGGCTGTGTGATGTGGGTTGAATTAGCTGGCAAGAATACGAAACTTATGTTTTCTTCATGGCACAGTTTAATTAAATCTAATGAAAGGTGCGACTATAAATTATCACCGATCAAGATTTTTCTTCCGGGTACTCCTTGAAAATAGGGTATGATTACCGATTTGATCCAGTCTTCAAAAATGTTTCCATCAAAGCAACCTGACGGTCATCTATTGTAACGAGTCCCTTTTGGCCCCTTAGCGGTCCAAGTATCATATAAATGTTGTGCCTTATAGACAACATAAGGAGGCAGTAATTCTCCTTCAGCTGTGCACGCAATCGTAATAGAAACAGCAGACTTGGAGTGGTTCATCACTCGCTCTGGATATTTCACGTCTTTTTTTGTAATTATTTTCTTCCGCCCAGGATCATCCGAAAGATTTGTCTCATCGTAATTAATTATATTGCACATAGATACGCCTGATAATGAAATTTCTAATTCTTCAAAGTATTTTTTTATTATTTCAGGGGAAACAGCAGCGCGATTTTGCTTTATATTTTGCGATAATCTCTGAGTAATTAAATCTTTGTGTCTTTCCATAAAAGAGAGATATTATTATTGAATCTCTTTTCATTGACACCCAATTTATCAAGATAGACCTTAACAAGCATTCTTAAATCATATGCCTCCAAAGGATAGCCCCAGTCCGCACATACATTTATGTATTTGATCAATTCTTCTTCAGTTGCTTTCGATAAACCAGGTTGACCTCCTTGACTTTTCATGTGTTTTGTACAGTGTCTGTATAAAACAGATCTGTGTATATTATATTTTTTTGAGATAGTATCCAGAGAATTATTACTCGCAGAATATTCATTAACAGCCTGTTGTATTAAGTTGACATCATATTTTAAATACTTCTTACCTCGAGGGTCTGGTTTGTAGATGCGTGGCATATTGCTACTATAGGTACCTGCGTATACAAAATTAATAATTAAATATAAAAAAATTGATTTCATTATAACCAAATGAATGTTTTAATTTAATGCAGAAAATAACTCAACCTTTAAAAAATTAGGTAATAAAGTGAGAACTTAGGAACCTGCATAAAGTGCCAACCCTATTAAAAGCGTTTCTAAAAACCCCTTTAGCGTTTCTATTAAACCCTTTCTCGTTCCTATTTACCCCTATCCCGTTTCTATTCACCTCATATGGCGTTTCTATTTACCCCTCAGTCGTCTCTATTCACCTCGTAATCGAGAAATATTTAAGAGTGGTAAATTTTTGTTATATTAACAATAAAAATCAAACTAATCGGAAAAACTTACCCTTTCTATTTATTTTGGATACACTGCACTGTCGAAATAACTAATTTGTGTGACCTAGGAGTTGTTTAGCATAGTTGCATAAGAAAACATTCTTTCTACAGAGTCAGACGACGGCATTGGTATGTTGTAAAATTTCAAGAATAAACAATATTTTACAGACTTTTGATTTATCTAACTTCTTAACTATCTTATCGATTAAATGTTCTATTTCATTCATAACATCATCATAATCACTGGTCACTAAGTGCTGCACGTTCACACTTGCATTGTCAGGATCAGTTTTTTCATCAGTGTTGCAACCATCCAAATCATGAATATAATAATATAAAAGATTTATATTTAAAAGATTTTATATTTTTCCTTTATAATGTCAATTCCTTTGCTTTTTGCTGTCGACCCTCTGTGCATTACTTAGCAGCTACTATAGCGCACCAAGTCTCCCTATCTTGTGCATAATAACATGGATTAGTTATAGGATTGTCATCTCCGGTCAAATTCTGTGAAAAAAGCACAGCTTATAGAAAATAGTATTTACTCTCATATTATATGTACGAGTGACTAGTATATCTATGTCTCTTGCTTCGCGTAATCTTGATCCCTCTTGCTCAATTAAACAGTGAAAATGTGCTGTGATCGACGACATTCAAAATAGGGCTGTAAGATGGTGAGCGCGACGCGTGTTCGTGGGAGACACATGCTTCGGCACGTATGGGGTGGCTCGATCGGAGTGATACCATGGCCTCACAGAAAACTGGCAGTGAAGCAATCCTTGCTTTGCTATTTGCCGCTTGAGTGAAGTTAACGGAGGTAATAAACCTTCCCTCTCCCCCTTTTCCCCCTTCTCTCCCTCTTCCCGCCTTTCCCTCCTTATATTTTCGGAAGTTTAGAATAATAGGTATTCGTATGTATAAAATTGAAAAAAAATCTGTTTGGTTGCACTTTTTGTTTCTAGCTGTTTTAAATATAGAACATTAAGAAACAGAAAAATAACAGTAAAAAACACTTTCCCGCCATTTTTCAATTGTTTTTTGTCTGCCAAAAAATTCACTCAGAATTTAACGAATAAATTTGATACATTCTGAAGTATTATTATAAAAAAGAGAAAAATGCGACTCAAGCTGCGAAAAAAATTCGTGCCGTTAATGGACCTAATGCAGTGTCGGTAAGATTAGTACAAAGTAGTAGTATAAAGTTGGTTCAAGCGTTTTCAGTCCGGGAATATGAACTCAAAAATGCAGCGCTCTGATCGCCCTCATACGGATAAAAATTCTTGAGAATTCTCAAAATAACAATGGCATAAATGCACAATTCTTCTTATTTATGACCTTTATTAATGACCGTGTTTGATGTTTTTCTGCATCCTCCGGCTGCATCTTTTCTAAATAAAAAATAATTTCAACACAAATTATGTAATTTCATAAAAGTATAAAAACATTAAATTAGGTATTTTTTACTTGTTAATAGGAACTGGTTATTTGAATGCTATTAAAAGTATTTTTTTGTTTACTAGCTGACCCTACAGACTTCGTTCTGTCATATCAAGTGCAGGCCCGAATAGAAAAAAATATCTAACTTTTCTATTCATAGGAACCTTCCTCGGACTTTAAAAAATATTTGAATTAAAAAAATAGCCGAATTGGTCCAGTTGTTCTCGAGTTTTGTGCTTAGCAAGACGTTTAGCCATTCATTTTTATTTATATAGATAATTAGTAAAAATGGCAAATGAGAAACTCCTATCACCCTAAATATATTATTGAAGGAGCATTATATTATGACTAATTATTTAATATTAACAGGAATAGAGATAAAAATACAAATATTTAATATATTTATAATATTACAATAATATACTATTGCGTATATTATTGTAACATTATAAACATTAAATAGTAGATAATAAAATTAGGTAAGTACATAGTCAAAATAACAGCTTAAAACATTGTACGATAATGACCCCAAGGTACAGGATATATTTTTTTTTAATTTGACGTTTGTCATAATTTCCATTAAGTACCAATTTATAAATTTTCTGTGTACTCATACAACTTATGATTTTTAGATAGAATGACATACATAGTATCCCTAAGATGTATGTCATTATTCAAAGTATTTTTGTATTTTTCAATTGTAAACTTATTAGAAACAAGCTTTTTAACTAAGTCGAAATTAATTTTCATCAGTGAAAAATTATTCTAAAATTCTTTTTGACTAATTTGAACTTCGATAAGATACTAAATTATTAAGTTCTGGATTAGTCTCGCAGCATATATAATATGAGAAACAAGTTGCTTCGTGAATTTGTATATTTTCGACATACTGACTTTTACTTTTATCTGAATATTCTCGAAGTAAGCTTTCAAAGTCTTCATAAGTAACAATAGGAATACTTTGAATCCTTATACAATTAGAAAACCGAAGCTTGCTATTCTCTTCTGAGAAGAGTGAGAGAGAGAGAGAGAGCAATGTCTATCTTTATTGCAAATGTTAAGACATGACTTTGTTTTAAGAATTTTTATCGGTAAAGATATGTAACTGCCAGCTTTTAAGGGATTATCTATCCTTAACTATATTCATTTCCAAATGATTAATCGACTCTAAAGCTCAACCAGATTCTGATAATTCAAATTCTGTAAAATTATACAGCAATTTTTGCACGCATTCTTCAAAAAATAATTCTATATTAGTATTCTGAAATATCACATAATACCTAATATGTACACATTGAAAGATTTCATAGATGATTCTACATTTTTAGGTAACTTGTACAATACAAAAAGCTCAAATTGTATGATAATCGCTCGATGTTTTAATCGCAATGTCTCAATAATCTTGTAAATCAAGCTAAAAATATCTCATCAGATATGTTACCTAAACCCATTAGGTTAAATCTGTAATTAACAATTTTATTTTTGAAAGCACAACGCTGCTAAAGAAGTTTTCACTTAAAAAAAATGTCCAACAACGAAATTATTTACAGTCAGGGCACATTTGTTTAGCGCACTGTAAACAAACATGGTTTTTGCAAAAGTAACATTGATATGTGGATTTTTTATTTAGGTGGACAAGATGCACATATTTTTCTTGTTTTTTCTTCGTTGGCTTGGCCTTGAACTGAATCTCACATATCAGAACCGAATGGCATTACCGAAATTGTATTCGCCAGTAGTAGTACTACCACGGGCACAACTAAACTCGCAGCTACTGACGAGCACGGGTCCTTTTTCCGAGGGGAATTGGTAAATCTAACAACTTGTCAACCCGCCAAGGCCTTACAGGCCCCACGTCGGTACTTAAAGGTTAAGTATCTATTGCTTTCTGTTTTTTTGTAGACCAACTTCTCAAGTTTTTAGATTTTGTAGTGATTCAATTTTTTTTCTATAGGATTATTCCATTCTTTATCTTTAATTGCTTTTTTATAGTTTTCAGGATCTTCGTTTTGATATATTAAACAGTATGTTTCATAAATTGGTAGTCATCCAGAGCTTTCAGTTTAGGATAGAATAAACTTTATTGTACACCAGTAAATATTGCTTAAAGTAAGTTTACAAAATTGATATGTACAAAGGGCGGCCTTATCGCTAAAAGCAATTTCTTACAGGCAACCTTGGGATGGAAACATAATGACTAGTAATACAAGGTGGGCCAAAAAAAGTCATCCGATGTTTTTATTTATTTATTTATTTATTTATAATAACATACATTGTCATTACAGGTAATACCCAATACAACAACATAGTACTTACATAAGATCTTAAAACTAATTAGACAAATATACTAGTGTCACCTTCACAAATTCCGCCAATGTGCACATAAAAATATCAATTGTCTGTGAGACGCTGTTAATTGTATGTATTGCTCGTACAAGAGGAGCATACTTCAAAAGGTTGGTACGGGATTGTGGGACTTCAAATAAACCCCCCCGCGGCTCCTGTCGTAATCTGATGTTAGGAACAAGCAATCTTAACGCTTCCAGGATCTGGGGATTATTTAATTTTCCGCGAAACACTAGAAATACATATTTTGCTACAGCCAAATTGCGCCTTACCTCCAGCTTATAGTACCCAACCATCCCTATAAAAAATAGTGTTGGATACATAAGCGGGTAAAAGGGGTATACACCATATTGCTTTAAATATAGATATCTCATAAATTTATTTTGCATCTTCTCCACCATAACACTATATTTAGTTTCATGGGGGTTCCAGATAATAGCACTCGTCTCCAATCTACTCCTTACCAGTGCGTTGTACAGTGATTTTACGGCACTGGTGTTCTGGAAATCCTTCGTCTCACGTATAATAAATCCTAAATTCCTAAAGGCTGCTGTACAGATATTAATAATATGCCGCCGGAACGTCAATTCAGCAGTGAACAGAACCCCGAGATCACGTACGAGGGTAACACGAGGAATAAGCTCACCCTCCATTCGATAGTTAAAGTGAAGTGGCGCTACTGCACGCGTAAAAGACATTACGTTGCACTTTCTCAAGTTAAAAACCAGTTTGTTTGTATGGCTCCACTCTACTACTTGGTTAATATCGTACTGGAGGCGTTCACAGTCCTGTTCACTGTTTATTTGATGGTATAATTTTAAATCATCAGCAAATAATAAACACTCTGCATGCTTGACCACTTCTGGTAAGTCATTGATCATGATGATAAATTCCAGAGGTCCTAAATTACTACCTTGACTCACGCCTGTGAGGGTAGAAAATGGGTTCGAAATGTATCCCCCATATTCCACATACTGCTGACGGTTTCCTAAATAAGCCGCAAAAAAGTGTAAAAGATCCGGGGTGAACCCTGCCGCTGCGAATTTCATCAGCAACACGTCATTATCAACGCTATCGAAGGCCTTCTGGAAATCGAAATATGCTACATCCAGCTGAGCCCCCGCCTTAGAATCGAGCAACGGTGCTGCAATGGTCATAAAACTCATAAGGTTTGAGTTAGTGCTGCGGCCCGCCCGAAAGCCATGCTGGCTGTCGCTTAATTGTACGCTCACTTGAGAACTAATGATTGAATAAAGAGACATCTCAAAGACCTTCGCTAGCGCTGATAATATTGCTACAGGTCTGTAGCTGCTGACATCTGTGCCTGGAGCCCCCTTGGGTACTGGCGTTACCCTGGTTAATTTCCACCCTCGGGGATATGACCGCTCCTTTATGTTGTTTGGCTCTAATTTTTTTTCTTAATGAAAAACTTCGATTCTGTTTTTTGATTATGTTTATTTGAACCGTTAGAATTTTATTGGTCAAGTCGAGAAGATAATTTCGGCCAAATGGGCGCCGTCACAATTGATTGCTATACGGGCTCGTTTTATGGCATTTTTCATCACTTCGGCGAGAACTTCGGGCGACAGATTCTCGCACTCGTGTCAAATGTTGTCCTTGAGGGTTTCCAGGGTCTCCGGCTTGTTCACGTAAACACGGGACTTCAAAAAACCCCACAAAAAAAAGTTTGGAACGGTTAAATCGGGCGATCTTGCGGCGATCAGTGTAAATCACCACAAATCGAGAGATAAGGCGATCCGGGAACGCCGCCTTCAGAATATCGGTTGTGGCTCGCGCAGTGTGTGCGGTTGCTCCGTCCTGTTGGAACCACATGTCCTCCAGTCCTAATTCGTTCAATTGCGCCGGAAAAAACTCGGTTAACATGGCCCTATAGCGCCCACCTTCCACTGTTGTCGTTTGATAAGCGGCGTCCTCGAAAAAAAAAAGGCCCGATGACTCCTCCAGCGTGAACAGCGCACCATGCAGTTACTTTGAGCGGGTGTAATGGCTCCTCGTGCATCACTCGTGGATTTTCGGTGCCCCAGAAGCGATAGTTTTGCTTGTTCACGTACCCGCTGAGGTTGAAATGAGCCTCATCGCTCATTATGATTTTGGTCGAAAAATCGTCCACTTCGTCCTCGAGATTGAGGATGGCTTGGGCGTAGGTTACACGTGTTTGGCGGTCGACAGGCAGCAGCTGATGCACGGACTGGACTTTGTACGGGAACATGCGCAGGTCTTTGACCAAAATTCGCCTTAGGGACGACCGGCTGATGGCTAATTGCGAGGCGCCGTGCCTCGCAATTAGGTCGGATCGTTCTGGTCGATGTTTCTTTTCTACACACCTTACTGCAGAGATTTCTAATGGCAATGTACTTATCCCGATTACCCGGTGTGGGCCTAGATTTAAACGTGCCCTTGGCAGAGCCTTTTTTTTTTATATTAGAGCTCTAATATCAGCTGTAAGTCAGGGTGCAGGCAAGTGCCTGATCTTTACTGCTCGGATCGGTGCATGTATATTGTACAGGTCAGTGAGTTTGTTATTTAGGATGTTAACTTTATCATCTACGGATTCCGCTGCGATAAGTGAACTCCAGTCTTAATAACACGCATCCTCACGAAATTTATTGAGATTTATATCACGAAAATTGCGTTGCAGAAGAATTTTGGGTTTAGGTTTAGGAGGACGAAGTTGGTAAGATAGAAAGATCAAGTCATGGTATGAGAATTCATTGGCTGCACACTGTCCGTGCTTAGCAACTAGAGTAGGGGAGGAAACGAGTATAAGGTATAGAAGAGATGGGACAGAATTAGGAAAATTGTGAGTAGCATTTAGAGGTAGGATAGACTTGTTACAGGATCCAATGGTACTGGAGAAAGTGGAGGATCGGGAGTCGTTTTTTAATAGACAGGTGTTAAAATCTCCCATGACGATACAGTGACTGTAAGCGGGGGAAAGACGTTCTAAGAGATTTTCAAAAAAAAGGGAAAAATGTTGATTCTTGAAGAAGGAGAATAATACACGCCAAGTAATAGTTTGGTATGAAAAAGCTCGACTTCCAAAAACAGATGCTCACCAGCGTTTGGTGGTGGTGGTTGCGATAATAAATCTACAATATGAAACGGAATTGTGTTACGTAAGTATATGGCAACACCGCCACCTGCACCATTCGCACGATCGTTCCTTATTAAATGGAAGTCGGGAAGTCAGTAAGAGTTTGAAGGGAGACATGGTTTTAACCATGATTCTGAAATAAGAATGGCATGGATACTTTTACAGTCAAAGTTGGTCAGCATCTCGGGGAAATGGGCCGGAATACTCTGAGCATTTAAATGAACCGCATTTAAATTTCTAGATACATCGGAAAACTGATCTTGTATAGTTTCAGCTAGTGTTAGTATACTCACAAAACTATCGTTATAACTACTGGCTGATATAAGACATTCATCATCACTGCTGTTTAACATAATAAATACAAAAATAGATATTATATCGCAAAAATAAAAATTATAAAAAATAATAATAATAATAAAATACAATAATTAAATATTAATAAATAAAAACAAATATAAATACTTTTTAGTTTTTCCTTTGCACATTTTGTCCACCCGCCAGTTGTGTTATATATGAAATTGATCCCTAAATATAAAATCACATAAATACACAAAAGAAAAAAAAGGATAATAAAATAAATAGAAAGAAGTAGTATAATATTATTATTTCATTCATATCAGTTACCTATTTTAGTGTTAAAAATAATTTAAGAGGAAACAAAAAAAGTTATTTCGAGAATATCAGTTGCGACCAGATATTAATCAAAACGCACCGTCCCATCCTGTGGCATCGCCTGATGTACCTTTAATAGTATTCACTATGACTTGCGCTGTCTCTTCTACCTGCTCTTCGGGGACTCCATGTAGCAGCAACATTTTTCGGTGACTGCACATTTAGATGTTGTCGACCAAACGAGCCAAGAACTCCATTTGCAAGCGAAATGCAGAAATTGTAGTCACAACAATAGATTTAAAAGAAGCAAAGTCCGATGCAAGGCTAGCTAAGCTTGGAGTGCTAGAACTCTTGCCACTTTTTTGTAACTCAGACTCAAAATTAGCCATTCGTTCTTCGATTCCAGCCATGATTGTGGAAAAAGATTCCTTAATACCATCCATGGTGACTGTGGTGTTTAAAGTGCTTATGTAATGTTAATGAAAATTCAACTATGGTTTTTTGAAAGGAGATAACACTTGACAGGTTGGTACTTTAAGTTAGCATTTACTTCATTAAACTACAAATATTAAAAATTGACTTTGAAGTTTATTATTAATTAAATAAACAAGAGCACATAAAAATTGTTGTAGTTGTTGCAACTACCCACAACTAATTATTTATTTATTTTTCTTCCAGATTTTGTCACTATTTCAGATTCTTCTTCATTTTCTTTGGTAAATTCGGGTTCTCATAATCATCAATGCTAGTAACAGTTAGTCTTCTTTATTTTCATTTATTCTTACTTCTGTTTTCTTCTGTATTTCTTTCTTTTCTTCATAATTTTCATTTTCTTCATAATAATATGACTTCTTTTCTTTTTCTTTTCCTTGCCATATCTTTGCTGGCACCTCTCCCTTAAGAACTACTGTTGGACATCTATTCAGTTCATAAGCTAAGGCTTGTATTGCATAGCCCCATAGGTACTAAGGTAGGTTAGTATCTGTGAACTTTGTCCTCATGTTACTCATCGACAGCCCTATCGGTAAATAGCGTTTATTCGTATGACTTCGGCTGTAATGTGATTCGTATAATGAATAAGAATTTATGTGATCTTTTATTGCCCGTACTGCATCATCCCTTATTTTATTAGAAGGCACATGTGATCCACGTTTATCAGGGCTTGAAATTCCTGTCAATTAAAATAAAGTCCATAAGGGTACTTCTTTTTAATTGCCACTTCTACACATTTATTAGATATTCCAAATGTTTTTAAAAAGCATCCCTTACAGACTTCAATCTTAGCGCCGTTTCCTTTTAAGTTGTAAATATGATAAAATTTCTTAAACGAAACATAATTAACAGTAAAAAAACATTCAGTTCACAGAGTACCGTGCAAGTTTCTTTTCTGGCTAGACGTGACATCTGTTTGTGAGTAGCTAAATAATTAAAAGTAGGCTTATGGAATAGCTGTACTTCTTTCAGTTATTCTTTTGTCAGTTATCAAGTAGTTCAGCTATCTGACAGTAGATGATCATTGATTTTAAATAAAAAACGAACTTGGTCAATGTTATTTTTACAGTATTAGTAAGTATATTTAGCATTTTATTTCTTATTTTCACATCTTTGTGTATAACAGGCGGTGTAATCCAGTTAGTACTGTATTGGTAATACAAAACGATGATTGACTGCTGGTTTGTGGGTGGCTACGTGGGAGCGCTGAGTGAAACAATATTTACGTATCTGCGTTTATTACGAGACTACTGTGACAGGGATGTTACACATATATATAGTAGCGGTCTGAACCAGTAATTTGTGTACTACCCTATAGTTATACATTGCAATTATTAGGATATAATTTCCTACCCTATATTACATAACACCTCACCACTTAAATTAGCAACATATAAATAAATATTCTTAATTACAGATGGCCTTATATTATTATACTAACATAACATTGTTACTTATTTCTAAGGTGATTCTTAACTTATGTGATATTGATAAATTAGTCTATTTCAATGCCATAACGCTTAACAGGGCGTCTCGGCCTCGCGGACCGAGTCTGAGGTAGCTCGGGGCTCGGTTCGTTCGCGGCTGAGAGCGCCTCGCCCAACCCCTGTCTTGTCGGTGCTGCACTGCCCCGCGCGCCCGCGCACCCCAAGCAGGGCCCCGGCGACACCGCGCCGTCGCCGGCTGCCGCATGAGATGACTCATTGTTTACTTCGCTCGCTGCATTTGTTCCTACTACGGTACCCATTGAACTAGTTGTAGTACTATTTTCACTTAATTTTTAGCCATTTAATTTTATGGCCATCTTTATCTTTACTTGTATTTTTTACCATTTTTTCATTTAAAGCTCACATCCAACATTTCCGAGTAATTCAACTCCTTAATAATAGAAGGTGGTGCTGAATCCCTGTTTCTTTTAGAGCGAGCACGTTCCATAATTAAGTTCCAGTCTATCATGGAATACACAGGGGTATGTCGTTGTTCTCTCTCTATAGCACTATGCATCGAATCCACTTCCATATGGGTGTGACCACTGTCTAAATATTTTTGTTCGATTACTTCAAGATGCACATCCGACCGTTGTATTAAATGTACCAAATATGCCGTAATAAATTGGTTTCTATTTTGCCCGACACACGTAATCGCTATAAATAGTGACTTCTTTAATTTGGTTTGGTATTTGAGTAATCCACCAGTCTATGGCAATGGCAATTTCAACACTGCCTCTTTTACCATTAATCTCATTCCAAGTTATACAAAGGGCTTCATGAGGAGATTTAGCCGTGTGAATCGTATAATTTCGAACATTTAACTTTCTGGTATAATATAAAATACCAACACCACTGACTGGTATATGCAGAGTAGATTGCATGTCAGCCGTTACGACTAGGTAATTGTCATCACTAATAGACCGCTGTTTGTCCGATTCTTTATCTTGCTGTGCTTCATTCTTCCTTGCCATATGTAAATCATATTCTTCCTTCAAATGTTTTGGATGTCCAGCACTATCATAACGAGTGCACGTTATGCATAAGTCTTTTTTAGGGGTAAAAAATGATAGATTGAATTTAGTCCCAAATATTTTTTATAGACAAAGAAAGAACATGGTTCTTCATTAGCTGTTGTAAGTTGCTTTTTATACAATTCGTACATTTTGGCGATTGTGAGTTTGCTATCCAGATACTGTCTCTTACTTTTTTCTTGCAGTAGTGAGATTCGAGCCGGGGAAAAGAGTTAATGTGATTAATAACCTTTTGTTCCATCACCAAACTGGATTAGTTAATTGGGACTCAAGAACCACGCCCATCTTTCCATGTATATATCCCCAACTCATCTTTATATTTAAAAGCTTCATTCACACGACCATGTGAAATACATAAAGTTTTTAGAAAAAAATCTTTGCAGACTCGTACTTTTTCATTATTTTTATAAAAATAATATTCATAGGCAGCAGTTCGGTTTTTTTGGCTAGGAACACCAACTTTCATAGTTTTTAAAGGCTGAGCCACCACTTTTTCGAGTAAAAATTGTTTTTGTGCATTATAATCAGAAATTTTCCAGTATGCATGACAAATTTTAAGTCTCTGGTCGTCAGAAAAGTTATTTTGACAGCGATACTGGCATTTTAAGTAGCATTTTATGGGTTTAGGTTCCTTTGCAGGCATGATATGGCCCTTTTTACCCAAATAAGGCAAACAGTTTTGTTTATTCGACTTTGCTATATTTTTTCCACTTGCTGGGTTCACATTTCTTCCAACGCGTGGGTTGTGAACTAACAGCGATAGAAACTGGCTGTTCTGATGATTTTTCACTATCGCCCTCACTTGAAGAAGTGGCAACAAACACTCTTTTTAATACGACTATCCTCTTTACTGTCAGGTAACCATGAAACGCTTGAGTCAGAGAAAACTTGAACAGGAAGAGAACTCAACTGTTCGATTCTGCTAATTTCTGAATATAGACTTTCACGAGATCTTTGGGCTTCACTCTGGTTTTGATGTGTTTTACACACTTTTTCTTCTGATATAAATTTTCAACAGGCAAAATATCACTACAGGTTTCAGCCAACAAAGGAGCAGAGTGTGATGGATTGAAAGTAGGTAGATCTCTTTTTGGAGTTAATATTGACGCGGACGGTGGAGCAGATTCACATAGATCATTGTTTTGGAACAAATCAAATTTTCTCTCGTTGAGCAGTACACTTAAAATAAAAATTAACCATCATAAATACAGAATAGTTAAATGGTAACAATGTAGGTCGTGCATAATTATGCGATTTGCATGCCCAAACCACCTCATGAAGCATTTTGTATAAATCGCAATGAAATTAACAGTACAACGAGCAGTGAGGAGATTAAAGTGCATTCAACTAATAGATTAGTCACATATCATAATAATAAAGCAATATTTAAAAAATCAGTATAGATAGTAAAATAACACATAATAAATCGCGATAGAATCCGTGAAAAATAGTTTTATTTCAATATTTAAAAAGTCACGATTTATAACTTAAATGTAAAGTATACACTTAAAGACAGTTCAAAATGTTAAGTGTGATAATATTTATTTTTATTATGTTAAATGGCAAACAAAACCGAGCAATAAGCCGGGATCAAATTTATAGCATTAAACACAATAAATAAAAATAAATAAAGCCACTAAGACATAGGTGGGTATGCTATTCCAGATCAACCTTGTCAATCGTAATTATCTAAGATTTATAACAACAAATTTTATATACAATAAGCACTTGTGACTCTTGAGTTGCAGGTGTCCATGGGCGACGGTAGTCACTTACCATCAGGTGACCCGCCTGCTCGTTTGCCCCCTATAATATAAAAAGAAAAGAAAGAAAAGTACATACACCTAGTGACACGATTACACAAAGCACCTCCAAAGTATGCAAATAATAATTAATTTATAACTTCTAATGTAACCGAGTTTACCCATTGCTTTAAGATAAGTTAGTTAGGCATTAAAAATAAACCACACAAAATGGCAAACAATCGAAGCGATGATGTTTTCATCAGTTTAGTACCTACTACCCAAATAATTATTTTCTATTATAGATCTCGTGAAGTCGTCAACTGAGCCGCTACCTATAAAATAATATTATTAAGTACTAGCAGCGCCCCGCGGTTTGACCCGCGTAACTCGCGATCCCGTGGGAATAACGGGATAAAAAGTAGCCTATGCGTTAATCCAAGTCTCCAGCTATCTACATACCAAGTTTCATCGCAATCGGTTCAGTGGTTTTTGCGTGAAAGAGTAACAAACATCCATCCATCCATCCATCCATCCAAACTTTCACATTTATAATATTAGTAGGATTAACTGCGTTCTTTAATAACGCAGGTACATAATTTTCACTTTCAGAAGATAATAACAAGATACTAAACTAAATAAAGCGTAATTCCAAAAAACACTTACCTCTACAACAGCTTTTTCGTTTTGATTTATTAAATCAATTAATATAAATAAAATAATTGTGATTCACAAGCCGCGCTCGTCGCTCTAGCCGCGACAAAATAACTAACTCGCAAGCGTACCTAAATGTAACGATGCATGTTAAAGTTATAAAAATAATAACTAAAAGATTTTAAGCATTATTCACAATAAATCTTTTAATCCATTTTTATTATAGAAGAAGTAATTATATTAAAATGATGATTTTTCACTTTGGTAGTATTTTACAAAATCATTTAACACTAAACAGTGAGCAGTCACTATTTCGAGTTACTTAATTTTCGCTTTCGGGTGTTTTAAATAACTGCTGAATTTAAAAACTCACTAAATCATTTTAGTGATTTTAGTCCACCTCAAGGCCTACGTATGTATTGAAAATTTAATAGAAAAAGTAATTAAATCATTTTAGTTTCGAGCTACGTAAATTTTCGATAAATATAAAATAATTAACAAAATTAATTATTTCTTTCATTTTCCTGTGGGGCCAAAGGATAGATTTACTTACTTTTTACATTTCGTAAATCAGAAACGAACACAGCTACAAAATTGATGGTTAGACAGATTATTAGAGAAAAATAATGTAGTTTTAGTGATGTTGAAAACTCATTTTGGGCATTTTTCGACTTAGTGACTTTTCGATCTACGGGGACGATATTTAAGCTTCACCGCAGTAGATAGAAGTGCTGTGAAGTAGACAGAAGTGAAGACAGATAACATATAAGAATATAAAAGAAAACATTTTTATTGAGAAATATAAATTAGTGTAATCTATGTATAATGTAAAGATGAAATGAAAAGTACAACAATAGCATATTGAAAGTGTATACAAAGAGTACACAATTTGAAACAATAGGATGCTCAAATAATATTGTCTTTCGATAGATGAGCACCTCGCACCTCATCGGAGAAAATGCTGAAGGCACGCTCACTTACTCCTTGCTTCGTGAGAATCCTACAGCGCTTCGTCCAAGTGTATCTCCAGCCTAAACAGCAGCTTGACGAGAGCGGTAGAACAGCTGCTTTTTGTGGAGCTCGGCTAAAACGATATCACGCGGCTCCAGTGTGTCACCCAGCTTCTTGGCCACCAGCTCGGTATGGATGGCATTCTTAGCACTGACTTCCGGAAGGTTTGCTGTCTCAAGATCAGAGGAGTATAACTCCTGCTCTCGGTCGTTGAGCTCCAGTTTCAGTTGCGTCACCGTCTCCACCGTCGAGCTTACTCCCTGCAAGCACTTGGAGGTGGCGGCTTCCTTGTTGGGAATCGAACCCAACAACGAGGCGCGCCGCTCGCGCTGCCTGCGTGCACTAGTGCTACGTCATCGAGTGGCCTACGTGACTTACCACGACACTTAAGGATAGAACACTGCCGCCTATGTTGTGGTCATTGGGACGAGTAGTCAAACTCTATCCTGGAAGCGATGGAGTATCGAGAGTCACTGAGATTAGGACCAAACGGGGTACCATTAGGAGGGCCTATAATAATTTGTAATCGGGGAGCATGTTGGGAATCAAACCCAACAACGAGGCGCGCCGCTCGCGCTGCCTGCGCGCACTAGTGCTACGTCATCGAGTGGCCTACGTGACTAACCGCAGGACAACACAACAGCGACTCGGCGGCGACGGGGACGATGCGCAGCTTCGGAACTTCATTCGAGCTTTACTCTCCATCAAAAACGGTCGAGATACTAAACTTATTCTCTCATGTTTGCTCGGGATCGTTACAATTGTAATTTGCTGACGGCAATAATAACCTAATTTATACAGTCCACTAGTTTCATTTAACTGAGCCCGAGGTATACAAGAACATCCTGCCGTTTCTCAAGAGCTTCGATCCTACTCTCCAGGCCGTGTACTCGTTGGCTGCACGCGACGACAGTCTGGCGAAGACCAGATATATCACGGCGGATCTCCCCAAGCTCTGCTCTAAGCTCTTCTATTAACCGCTGGAGCTCTCCTGTAAAGAGTCTGATCTCTTGAACTACATCGACCATAAGAGGTAGTACAGAGTCTAGTTGTAACAAGGCTCCTTTGTCTGCAGTGACTTTAAAAGAAACATTAGTGCTGGTCGAGCTGGCGGCTGGAAATGTTTCCCGAAGACACTATTTTATTACAGCTTCTTTTGCCCAGTATTCCGCAGTAAAGAGATATTAGATTTTTTTGAGGCTTCCAAGAGCATGGATTGCACTTCTATGCCTATCTTGCAAATAAAGTTCTCTGCAAAATCGCAAAGTATGATGACTTCTTCTGTCCATAACTTTTTAATGCATTCCTGGTACTTGCTTTGTTGGAGTTTCCAGTTATACTAGTGTTTTTTTTTTAATTCAGGATTTTTCTGTCAAAAATCTGTAACAGCTGACCAATGCTCCCTTTTTTCAATTGCTTTACAGTTTTTTTTTCGTAATCACTTTCAATAACACCACCCTCATTCTTCTCATATTGATGATCAACTCAACTCCATTCCAACTATTTAACGTTTGTTTCGGTCTGTCCTTCTAATTTATATTTTGGATCTCTCACAGGAACCATACATACACAGGTAGAAGTTTATATTGCAAGATAAGCTTAGTAAAATATCTGTCATATTTTTGTAATCAGGCACTAATCAATTATTTTTTAATGCAATAAAAAATTTATCTACTTTTAATCTTTAATTATTAGAACAATTTAATTTTGCCCAACAATACCATTAAGCTAAGCTCGTTAATTAACTAAGAATGAAGACATGTTAGTAGAGGTAATGAAAGTTATTTATAAGTTAAGATAAATACATACTTGCTAGGAGTCGCATAGCTGCTTTTTGGCTAAATATTTGAGCAGCATGTTTAACTTTCATTTTAGGAATCTTGTCCTTATAGACATGCGAGTCTATTAATTTATTGACTAGCTGTAGGTCATACTCTCCGACATCAGCATCTAACAACATTTTGAAGTGACTTCACTGTGCTATTTTTTCTTTTCTATTTCGTTTGTATAGGTTTTATTTTATGATTTAATAAATTGTTCCTTAATCCTTGGATCATAAAGTGGGAAAATTTTATTCCCGTTAATCTCAATTGCCAGGCTCTTATATCCTATGCCATCTCTTAAGTACAGAGTATTCTGTGTGATTAAGTAAGCTATTTATCGCACTCCTGTTAAATGCAGACTGGTCACAGATTGTAGTATAAATTGTTAACCCTGTGCTTGTTTAATGACAGTTTTAATTACAGTTTTTAAGTTTGTACTTTTTGTCGCACTCTGACAAAATGTGAAACACATTGCCTGTTTATATTTTCCCTTAAGACCCTTTATCATAAATACTAAAGTTGCCTACCCATGGAGAGTACCGGCTGACCAAAGCTTGTAACCTAAGCCTCCCAAAGTATGGTACTATAGTTTTGTCAATGGAAATATATAGAGAACCAGCTCTCTCGAAAAATTAGCCGCGAAAATTTCATTCAGTTTTATGAAATATTCTCGAATTTCAGCAAAGATGATGGCCACTTGCCTATGTTTGGAACCTGGTCCCAGTTGCAATTGAAAGTAATGATAAATCGTTAGAAAGGTGTTTTGTGTACAATAAGGAATACCATAGTATTCCTTATTGTACACAAAACACCTTTCCGAGCGCTATGGCGCTAGTCCCGATTCGTTGTCGGATCGGAGTAATCCTACCTTGAAAGTTATTTAGTGTCAATTTTTCCTATTTTAGCATAAGTAGTAGGTATTATTATTAATATTTTATTATTTTTATTATCTTGGCAAAAAAAACAAGTTTTAGGTAAGTTTAATAATTTATTGTGTGTAAATAAATAATAACTAGTAATGTTTTTAAACAGCATCATTGTCTATAATAACGCTGCTTAAAAACAATGCTGGCTCAGTAAAACCTTCATCTCTGGCATACCCTAAATACCATACCGTATTACGTATAGAGGAGCCACTCAAAACAAATAACATGTTCCGTTTATATTTCAATTAAAACTAAAAAGCGCTACAGCGCTAAAACAATAATTTGTAGTCTAATCCAACAGTAATAACAAACAGCGCTCGATCACTTTTGAGCTGTAGTTTCCTCGCGAGCCGTAATGTCATAAGCGCCTGTGACTTTCATGGCGCTTACGCGTTTTGCCCAACGAACTGTTGCAAAGGATCTCTTACATAGAGGTAGCGCCAAGCTGATAAACAGAACGGACAAATAGCTTTATACCTAAGAAGCTTTATTAGAAAATTCAAACTCAGTAAATAGTACTTCAATAGTTTCGCCAGTTTCTATTTTATTGTCGAATGCATCGAGACATAAAAAATAAAAGCTAAATATTCAAAACAAAATTATTTATTTCAATTAAACGTGTGAACGTTTATTTAGTTACCCTAAAACAATTTAAGTTTTGTTAACTTATGCCGCTTCGAAAAATAATTGATATTCTGGTCAGTTTTAGCTTCATGTTTTAAACGAATTGTGGCATATTTGTTTACGACTGCTCGTATCAAATGTGTTCGGTGATTTAAACTACTTGGTTGATCAAAAGAATGTTGAACTAGAGACTGCTTTGTTTGATCAGTTTTCGTATTACAGTTTCCGTAGTCGTACATATTTTATGTACGTCTTCAGTGGAGTTTGATAAACCACCCATATCTTTGATTGTTATTAGTTTATGATATGGGAATCTTTCTGTTGTTGTTAAGAAATCTACACATAACTCGCATTTTAATGACTTTGTTAGAAACCGTGCAATGTAGCCAGATATGTATCCCACGATTAATTGGGAACCAAAGGGGATCTGTTCGCACCCGAGTGTCTCAGCAAAAATTTCACAGTTATTCTCGGCTTCTATGTCAGATTCTAAGCAGCTAGTAGCAGATAAGATTTCATATTGTTCATCGTCGTGCCTATTCATGGAGGTAGTGCTGTTGATAACTTTAATTGAAGAACTGTTCAAAACATTGAAATTGTCCAGCGGAATACAATTTCCGGTGAAAGATGAGCGAAGTTCCAAGTGATTCAATGTTTTTTTATAGGCAGCTCGGAACTGTAAAACGTTAGGGTTATTATTGCATCCACCATGTTGTATTATTACCCCAAAAAAGAGTTCTAAGTGATCCTGGTCCTAAGTGATTCGATATGCAGAAATATAATTCATGATTTTTTTTTTGTTGACTGCATATTGAAATATCGTCTTCAGTGATTCTATACAAATGATGGCTCCAATGAATCCCGTTTTATTTGCCGATTCAACGATTTTCTGTTTTGAAATAGTTAATATAATACGAGGTGCTAAATTCTTTCTTTTAATTATCTTTCTGTGTTTAGGTGTGCAATTTCAAATTTAATATGTATTTCTTCACTTTGTCTAAAAATTCAAACACTTCAGATTAGTTTTTACTATTGATGGGTCGCTTGAATCCATGATTCTTTCTTGAATTTAATATGTCGAAAAAGTTGTTCATAATTGTTAAAACATTAATAGTAGCTGACGACTCGAGAAACTGCGAAGACTTCAGTACCTCGTCACATAAAAGCAATGCTTTTGCTACACTTATACTTAACAATTGAGTAGCAAGCTTTACCTTCATTATTTGATTACGGAAATGAAGGTGACGTGATGTTATCTCTTTGCCAAATCTTGAACCCTCCTTCATTTGAAGCTTGTTCAGGTTGACCAATAACTGCCATTGAACTTTATTGCCGCCTTAATCAAAAAATAGTCTCTTCTTTTCAAATGAATTTCTTATAAGTTTGATAGCATGACATGGGTCAACGAATATAAATATTTTCTCTTGAGTACTTGCGTGCGGAAAATAAGTCACATAATTATTTGGGTCGCTTAACTTACAACCTAGAATTTCTGCAACAGACAAGTTTGCGGGATATCCATCAAATGTAACGCTTATTACTGTAACTCCAGCGTCGTGACATTTTTGTAAGCAGGTTGATATTAAGTTAGCCTTTGTTTCAGCAGTTATACCAGCTATTAAGAAGTAGCCCACAGGAAGTTTCCAATTTTTAGTAAGAGATACCAACATAAATACTAAAGCCTGTGAGGCCACATGATCATCAACATCACCTTCTTGAGGACCTGCTCCAAAATTAACGGCCCCGAGCTTCTGTTGGTTGTGAAATAATCTTTGCTTACGAATAGCCATCTCATCGAAGACCAAATTGCACACTAGAGATTTTTCACACAATGCCGCTTTTGTTTTCAAGGCTTTTTAGTGAAGTCTGGCTCAGCATCAATTGTCCCATACCATCGACAAAGAGTTCTTGTATGTGGAAGGACGTTATTGTAAACACTTCTCACATATTTGTACGCTGCAGGGGAGTAATAATGTAGTGTCAATGCGAATTTTCGTAATGCTGGAGTATATTTCAAGGTATGTCTATTCTGTTTATTTCTTTTCATAACTCTAGTGTGTAGTTCGACCAATTCTGCTTTACCTAGAAAAATATTTTCGGTCATGCTATCAAGTGAAAATTTTGTTTTAAGTGTCTTTACAAGAAAGGTCAAAAAATCACATTTCTTTTTAAGGTTTATGTTCTGGCGCTGGACCTTCTTGATTTTATTAGTTAATTTTATTTTAGCCGAGGTTTAATCTATTTATTTTTCGTTTAAGAAGTATTTTCCGTGGGGTATCAAAAATTGCTTCAGACTCGCTAACAGGCTCAGAAATCGATTCCATTGTTCCAGCACTGAGAGATATTTCTCGCTAAAACAAACATAATATTACGTTAGTGGTAACTAAAACAATGGGTGTTTGTCACTCGTTTGCTACATCATTTATTTTACTCACCTCGTCATAGGGTGTAGCAGACTTTTTCTGAAAACGTCTTCCCTTTTCGGTTGTATATTAATCCTGTTCGCGAAAGTGCAACGAACATAATATATAACTATGGTTGGATGGTAACCAGGTTTCTTCACTGCGGTTGTTAATCCATTTTTCCCTTATTTCGTGGCTCGGACGAGGAAACCTTAAAAAGACGAAATGCCTCAAATGATAATTATGTCATTTAGAATATACACTACAGCATAAATTATAACATGGCATTAAAACATTAATATCAGCGTAGAAAATCTGAAAACCGAAACGTCAGTTAATTCTACCTGCTACCTAAATATCACTTCTGTATGTTTTACTCTTAGATACTCTATGTCGGGTGATGAGCGCCACACTAATGAGTGGCGTCTTCTCTAGTACATACTCGTATAATCTCGATGCATGCAATAGGTACAATATGAGCACAGGAACATACCGTGCGGCGTCCTGCCAAACATGTATAATGGCCGCTTCCCACGGTCCGCGATTTTGCGGATCATCACCACAGCCGACGATCACAGACGGCAACGCACGCAGACAGGGCTCTTTCAACGGTGCGTGTCGGTCTGTGTAGATCTTTTGATAACTTCATTTCAAAATGCAAAGTGAAAGAGAACGTGTCGTCGCTTCAGCCGCGGCTTTGGTATTAATTAACAATTACCAAATAATGCGATCTAGTAAAAGTAAAAAGAAACCACGTCGCTGGTGGATATCAGCATACAACAAAAGTAATTTTCTGTTTTGTCACCCATAGCAGTGGGATCACGGTAGAAAATTAACGAATGACAAAATATTCCCTGTCCTGTGATCCTACCGGTAGGATCATGATTCGGAAAAACTTAATTGTTCCAGATGATTCCCCATTAAAATAGACATATTTTGGAACTATTTTAGAGGGTACATTTTTTTTTTTTTCAGATATAACGGAACTGATATGCTCATTGATATTCAAAAAGAACCAAGCAACACTGTTGAAGGTCTCGGTGTTGGTAGACAAATAAAAAGCGGACTGTATTTTACGCTGGTTTGTAATGTCGACAAGTAGGTACGTCGCACAGAGCAGTGATCCCGATCAAGTATATAAGGCGAGTGTCCTGCGTAATCGCGATGGTAGTGGGAGCCGTTCCGCCCGCCATCCGCGCCTCTCCTTGCCTGCGCCGCGCCGTTCTCTAGTGGTTCAGCCGGTTGAAAGCTCCGGCTTACCGCGATGTCAAGGATCGAGGTTGGATTCTCGACATATTACAGGATGAAGAATTAAGAGTCTTGAGCTGGAAGAGGGCAAATGTTATTATATGCTCTTCGTATGATGCCTCTCTTCGTCTTTATCTCGGCAACACGACTGATCCCATCAACACCAGGATAAACCTTGACGATCCTTCCAAGAGGCCACAACAATGGTGGAAGGGTGTAATCCTTAATGAGGACTAAGTCGTTGGGTTTGAGCTCATTATTGGAAGACGTAAGCCACTTCGTCCGCTGTTGAAGGGTTGCGATGTATTCATTTCTAAAACGGACCCAGAAATGTTGTCTAATGAACTCAATCCTTTTGTAGCGATCAGTGATGGTAATGTGTCTTTCTAAGACTTGTGGATGTGGATAACTGGTGAGTGGTCGTCCTATTAAGAAGTGGGCGGGTGTAAGCGCTGTGAAGTCGAGAGGATCTGTGGAAAGGTGAGTGAGGGGACGAGAATTTAAAATAGCCTCGACTTGAGCCAAACAGGTAGCCATCTGCTCATAGGTAAAATGGACAGCTTGTAATTGACGCCTAAGATGACGTTTTGTTGAGCGGACAGCTGCCTCAGCCATTCCATTGAAGTGTGGGCTATAAGGAGGGGTAAATTTAAAATCGATGCCTTCCTGGGCCATGTCTTGTTGAATATTACATTCAAGAAGAAACCTTTGCAGATCATTGGATGCACCAACAAAGTTCGTTCCGTTATCGGATGAGATACTTTGTCGCTTCCCCCTGCGAGCAATGAAGCGGTTCAACGCGGCTATAAAGGCTTCTTTCGTGAGTTCTGTAACAAGCTCCAAATGTATAGTTTTAACAGAAAAGCACACGAAAATGCATAAGTAGGATTTCAAGAGCCTGCAGCCTCTACCTTTGCGGTCAGCAATCAGCACCGGTCCAGCATAGTCTACACAACAATGCAGGAAAGGAAATTCTAAATTTGTTCTATTAAGAGGAAGTTGGCCCATTAAGGGTTGAACTGTTTGTGTCTTAAACCTGAAACATTTTAAACATTTGTTAACTGTCGCTTTAGATAAATTTCTACCGTTTAACGGCCAATATGATTGACGTATATTTGATAGTAGTGATTGTGGGCCTAAATGTAATAATTTAATATGGTAAGTTTGAAATATTAGGTTAGGTTTTCGGCGGTAGGTGTTAAAAAAGTTGACACATAATCAAAAGTTGTTTAAGTGCTTTAAAATCAAAATATCTATTTATTCTTAAAAATTAGAACAAATATCTACAGTACATACCTTAAAATTACACTGCTAATGTTTGTGCAAGTTTATGTTCGGATCCTAGTAATTTGAGAGACACCACCTACCAGCACTACACTACACTACAATATGCCGCAACTAGTAAACATTGAAGCTGCTCAAAAGTCCCTGGAGGAGTGCTTCAGTAAAAGGACGGCGGAATTGGAGTCACAACTGCAATGTCCCGGCCTTGCAAAGGATACAGTTGCCAAGGTAGCTGAAGAGTTCCGAACCTTTCGGGAACTGATGTACAGTATGCTGGGACTGCTACGGAGGCAGATAAATGAATGCTCCAAAGCAGTAGACGCTATAGAGACGAGGCATCGGCGCAAAGCCCTTTTATTCATGGGAGTTGAAGAGTTTGAGGGTGAGGACTGTGGCAAAGTCATCCTTGACATTATACACAACAAGCTGCAACTGAAGACATACTCTGCAGAGTCATTCACGGTCTGCCACAGGCTGGGGACACCCAATAAAGAACATCACCGGCCCATCTTGGTGAGGTTTTGCACGTCGGAGCTCAGAACATCTATTTGGAGGTCTAAGACTGCACTCAAAGGCTCATCAGTTTCAATCCGGGAATTTCTCACTAAGGCAAGGCAAACAGTAGTTGCCAAGGCCAGGCTTTATTTTGGTACTCGGGCTTGTTGGACACAGGACGGCACAATAGTGATTAAAGTCCCTGAAGGCATTACCACTATTGAAGAACTAACGGCCTTGATGTCGAAGGACCCAAAATCGCTCAGTGCAACAGTGTCCCAATCTAGAAGTGGGAACAAGAAAAATGCTTCGCCTGGCCCGTCCAAAGTATAGTTTAACCGTGTTTAACCGGCTCTGGTAACTTCATGCCATGAATACTTTTTCATAACTTCACTGTTGGCTTGAAAGTGTTGCTGTATGTAACTCGTTGGACGACTAGTAGGTAAACAACACAGTTTATTTTGATTGTTACTATAATTTCTACTATAATTTTAATCTGGACTACTACAACTCATATTTTTGTAAACAATCATTGACATTCAATTTATTACTGTCAATATGACATTTGGCACAGCGAGTTACGTTCAGAAACGCAAAAGTTTATTACTACTGCGCTATGTTCACACTATCACTTCTGTTACTTTATTTAATTTTTTCCTTCTTAATACGTTTTGACAATCTTGTGTTCTTATGGCTTCTTTACTCTTATTATGTGTGGTGTTAGCTGGTGGGTGGTGCAGAGAACTTTGCGCCAAAAAGTAAGTGTATGTATTTTTGAATTTTGATATTTATATTATGAGTAATATTCATATATTTATAGTAAATTGCAATACTTATAGCATATAATAATTATTTTTATTTGTTAAACTAATGATAACTGATGATGATGATTCTGATAATACTTCTTACAAGTCTGCTATATCCTCTAATGACGACAGTTGTGCCTCTTTAACTGATTCACTAGGTGACCGCTTACGGTCTACTTTTAACCACCAATCCGAGCACCTACTTAATGTCTGTCACCTAAATGCACAGAGCCTGCCTAGTCACTTTAGCGATTTGACAGAGGCTTTCAGTGACACCAACGTTCACGCCATCTTGATTTCCGAGAGTTGGCTTAAACCTAATCTTGTTTCTGCATTTTATCCTCTCCCAGGCTATGTCCTTGTTCGAAATGATCGAATCGATAGAAGAGGTGGCGGAGTTGCCATTTACATTCACAGGTCCCTACCTTATAAAATTTTAGCTTCTTCTCCTACGTCTCACTCCACTGCCGCAGAATTCCTTTTCCTCGAAGTTTTTGTCAGAGGAGCCAAAATGGCTCTCGGTGTTGTTTATTGTCCTCCCTTGATCGATTACTTCTCCAGTCTGGAAACAGTACTGGAATCTTTAGGGTCACAATATACACATCACGTCATCATGGGAGATTTTAATACAAACCTAACCCACCATACCCCACGTTCCTATAAACTCCTTCAGATTGTTGAGTCAGCCGGCTTGCAGGTCCTGCCCCTACAACCAACTCATCACAACAGCCAAGGGGTTGACACTTGGCTGGATTTGATGATAACATCGGCCCCAACTCTCATCCGTAACCACGGTCAACTTGTTGCCCCGGGATTCTCCAATCATGACCTTATCTTCCTTTCTTACGTCCTTAAACCACCCAAACTCCCATCCAGAGTATTGCACATGCGTTGTTTTGGTCACATGGATGTCGACAAGCTGCATAGGGATGCCGCTAATACCGCCAGCGTGTGCTGAGCCGAGTCCTCACTGCAGTCGCAGTGGTGACAGGCGGGACTCAGTTCCCTTATAGCGACCGAGTGCAGGTTCCCGAAGCAGCCGTGCCCGGAAAGGACCTGCGTCAGTCGGAAGGAAAGGGTCCCGTGCTGCCGCCCTGCCCACTCGACGATGACCCGCTGGAGCCCCTCCACGGCGGCAAAGCCAGCACGTGGAGCCTCCAGCCGGTACGACCAACGAGCCACGGTGGCTCGGCGAGCGGCCTCACGTCATTCGCGTACCTCTTCGGGCGGGGGCCGACTGTCGCTTTCCGCCCGGAACTCAGCCGTTCGCCGATATACTTCGGCGAGCACTTCCGCCTCCAAATCCCACGGGGGAGTCCCGGCCAACGCGCACGCAACGCGCCTCCGTCGACACAGTTCGGTATCCGCGTATGGCTTTAACCGCCATAACCCTCTGAGAGCGCCAGAGGCGCGCCCTATTCTGGGCGGTCAGAGTCTCCGCCCACACCGGTGCACCGTAAAGTGCCATTGACCGGACAACCCCCGTGTAGAGCCGTCTCGTAGCTGGGTCCGCCCAAATTAGGCAAGAGTCGCCCAAGGGCGCACGCAGCGCCGACCAACCTGGGGGCAAGCTGCTGGAAGTGCTCGTCGAAGCGCCACCTTCCGTCAAGGATCAGGCCCAGATATTTTATGTGGGCTTGAACCGGTACGAGGACCGAGTTGACCTCAATGGAGGCGCCAGGGGGTGGACCACGACGGGGCCCGTGAAATAAAAGGGCCTCCGTCTTATCCAGGGCCACCCGCAAGCCCAGCGCCTCAACGCGCCCGACCACCAGAGATACCCCCATGGTAGCCAGGCGCGCCGCCTCTTGAAAGTTCACCCCCCGGGCCGTGACCAATGTGTCATCGGCGTAACAGATTACGCTCAGCCCGGGGGGGAGGTCTCCTCGAAGGGCCCAGTCGTACCCCATGTTCCACAGGAGTGGTCCAAGGACAGACCCCTGCGGAACACCGCACGACATGGGCCGATGCTGCGCTAAACACTTAACGCAACGTCCTCTTTTAAATCGAGGTTGTTTCGCTGACCGCTCCCCTGAAACTTCACAATGTTCAGGGAAGTGGTCAAGTAGCCTGTTCAACCGACTGCTTAATTCTACAGTCGGTTGGCGTTCTCGAGTTTGGACGTGGGTGGTATATTTTTCGCAGAGATCTGCGGCCAGCTTGTACCGGAATTCACGGTGTGTAATTTTGTTCCGTTGGTCCATGTCAGAAGAATATATAGTGTAAGAATTTAAAATAGTTATATTATGCCCCTTTTCCTCTCTAGGAGGTACATAGCCAGTTTTTGATCTTTTAGGTCGACTCCACCCATAAATTTATTGTATTCTGATATCACTATCGGTTTCTGAACCGTGCGGCCGGCGCGCCTGCCTGTGGTCATGTCGGCGTTGTGATAACTGGACACTGTGGTGACTAATTTGACATCTTTCCATGCCAAAACAGCAACATCACCACAGTGTCTACTGACCACCGATCCCCTTTCTATCCTATTATCTTTGAGCAGTTTTATATCGTTGGGAGTACCTACTCTGCGTCTATTTAAGGTCCCAACAAACCGAATTATACCAGTTGTCCATGAACAAAGTATAACCTTTATTTAAAAACCCAGAGATTACATTTAAAACCGCTTTGGAACTGACATTCGTGAAAGCCATGAATGGACTGCATTGAATTGGAGCTCTTTCCTGTATAAATAATTAACTTAAGAACATAACCGGTAACCGCCTCGCACAGTTCATAAGACTTAATTCCGAATCGCGCTGCTTTGGTACGAATACTCTGTACCCAACTCAGACGTCCCTTCCAAACAGCAACGATTCGTCAATAGATAATTCCTGACGAGGCGTGTAAGCGGCTATGAACTTCTGGTTAAGATGTTCCACAATAGGTTGGATTTTTCCAATTTTACGCTCTTAACCTGTTGTTGGTAACGTATTATTATTGACGAAGTGGAGGAAGTGCATTAGTAAAATGTACCTGTCCTTGGACATCAATGCTCGGAATCCAGGCATGCCCAGAATTCCCGTGGACCAATACTCGTCCACACGCCCCCTAACGCACATCCCCATCAAAATAACAACTCGTATCAACCGATAGATTTCGGCAACAGATGTTTCGACCCAGTCATTGACTCATGGCAATACAATCCCACGCATATTGATTCGTTTCACGAACGATCGTTTCCATTACCGTCTGATCCCATAGCTGAGTAAACACGTCTACTGGGCGTGTTCCATCAATTCTGGGACCAAACTCCTCTAAAAAGACCTCCCTAACCCCTCTAAAGTTAGAAAAATTGACAGTCGAGGTTCCTTCCTCAACGCCTGCTGATCCGGCGGGTTCGTTGTCGTCCTCTGGCTTCGCGAGCTCCTCGAGGATGATATAGGCTCGCCCCCTCTGGCTTCGCGAGCTCCTCGAGGATGATATGGGCTCGCCCATCGCTCGCTCGCGAAGCTCCTCAAGAGAAAGCTCCTCATCCTCTCTCTCACTTCCAGAATCGACTTCTTCATCCTGTTATAACCCAAGTAACACGTAAGCAAGATAACAGTACACATTTAGAACATTTTACAGTTCAAAGATGAATATAGTTTGTATAAGAGCATTGGGAATAGCTAAATGCTGAATTAGATTGAGTTCGGACCCTTAAAATTCTTAATGCTTAATAAATTCTGTTTTTCTGTCCTTCCTTTCTTTAGGCTTAATAACCAATCACCGTAAGATTATTATACAGACGTTATTTAGCTTTACGCATTCCAGGTGGCTTAAATCTGAGAAACAGCCCCGTCGGCAGCATTTATCTGAATAACCATAACCTGTATTGCTATTATTAAAGCAATACTAAGCTAGTAGCGTTTGAAACAGCTATTTTCTGAATAATGTATCACTTTCTGAATAATTGTTTTTATTTTATCTTTAAACTGAATAAGATTCTATGTTTTACTAATTATTCAGCTGCTGAATAAACAGTTATTATTTATGCTTTTATTAAGCTTTTTTCTGTATAATAGAGAATTTGAAACTAACTTATTCAAATTGGAGACCACATTGGTATTGTTATAGCGCCCATAGCTTAATGCCAGCTTAATGAAAATATTATTGTACCTCGTATTTATTTTTCCGTTGTTTGTATTATGGATCGAAAGTCGTGGAAAAAACGTAAGAGAACCGGTTATATAAAAAGAAAATTGCTCAAAGAATATTTAAATATCAGCAGTAGTGATCGTCCAAGTGTTCCTGGTCATCGGATTAGTGTAAATAGATTGAATAATGAACCCAGTCCCAGCCAGCATGCGTTGTTGCCGTGCGATAAAGAGGGTTCCGTACCCCAAAAAAATCAAATAGAATTGCGATTCACGCAAGAAGATCAGAGTGCATCTGATGGCAGCTGTACAGATACCGAAGAAGAACAATGTACCGAACACATGAAAAATTTGATATTTCGAGAAAAAATTAGAAAATGGGCTGTCGAAAAAAAAATCACACAAGTAGCGCTAAAGGATTTAGCAGAAATATTAAATCCAAGATTCTCAGACATTTTACCTAATGATCCAAGGACAATTTTAAATACACCGAGAAAAGTCCATATAAAGTCTATTGAGCAAGGTGAATACTGGCACAATGGCGTTATAGAGCCACTTAAAAACATATTGAATAACACAAACGTTGTGCCTGAAAACATATAATATAAACATGGATGGTCTTCCAATTTTCAATAGTTCCAAGAAAGAATTTTGGCCAATTGTGCAACATACATGAAATAAATGAACCACCATTCGTCATCGGTATATATTATGGGATTGGAAAACCGAAAGATTTAAAAATCTATTTAGAAGATTTCATTTCTGAAATGATTATTTTGTTAGCAGAAGGTATTACAGTACAAGAAAATAAAATTAACGTTACGATGTTTTATTTGCGACTCTCCAGATAGAGCGTATGTAAAATGTAAGTAAATTCTATATTTGAAATTTAAAATAATGTAAATACTCTATATATATGTCTGTTACATTTTCACCCCTAGACAGCTAAACAGATTTTGATGATTTTTTGTTTAAAGATAGATAAATTAAAACTCAGTTGCGAAAGTAATATCTACTGAAAGGGGGTGAAATAGATGGATGAAAGTTTGGATGTGGAATCAATTCTTGCTCAAGCTAGGGATATAAAGATTCATCATATCTACAGTAAAAGCAGATTACACTTCTATTAAAATAAATTTAAAAAATATTGTTACAATATTATTAATAATTAAAAATATAATAAATATCATACTTAGTATTGCCCGGTCAAAATAGACATTTAAGGTAACATTAATTCGCACCCTGCTCAAATTATAAAAAAAATATATAAAATACTTAATACGTATAAGTATTGTTTTTATTAATATACATAATATTATGTTCCCTTAAATGTCTATTTTGACTGGGCAATACTAAGTATGATATTTATAATATTTTTTTTTATTATTATTACCTATATATTTTATTCAGTTATATACACATTACTATAAGATTTTTTAAGTTATTATTTTTAAATTTATAAAAAAGTATTTTCTAATAACTTGAAGGGTCACAACACATTGATCGATTATTATCAATCGTATGGTTTACCCTCCTTTTCTTCGCAGAAGAACGAATATTTTTCATATTTTTGATTACGCATTTCTCAACACCGTTTTAAAGAAATTTTCGTTATGTTCCATCGTATAAGTTGAATCCCAGAAGTTAACCATGGTGAAAAAAAATTTTATTACGTTTTTGAAAGCTTTGAATCCTATTTTCACATCAACTGCATTACGACTACCTCCAGTCCAGGAACAAAGGCACAAGAAATCTTTCGTAAACAGTATATCCAGCAACCTGTAAGCACAGTTAACACCGTTTCCCAGTAATTCAGAACACACAATTGAGTATTGTTTCTTGAGTTTTTCAAAGGTTTCCTTGTTTGAGAGATCCTGGTCTAGTTTTTCCAAGTGCTTAATGTCATTTATAGGTCTTAGTATAAAGGATTCCACTTCCATACCCTTGGCCTCACCTAATAGTGTTACAGTTGTTGGCTGCCGATCATTTCTTAATTCTTCGACTTGCACAGAAATTTCAGCAAGTTTTTTCATTATTTTGTCTTGGTTTTCCATAATATGTTGCTGTAACGCGTATATATTGTTGATTCCTTCTAGGGTCAGCTGGTTTCCATCAGTGCCAAGTGACTGCTGCGCGACTACGTTTTCAAATTGCCTTGAGGTTCCTTCGGAGACTACTTCATACATCACATTTTCTGCATCAGTAATCACAGAAATTGCTGTTTGATTGGGGGCTACTATATTCGCCATAGGATCGATCTGCAACAAAATAATTACCTATGTTATTATTTTATCCTACTAATATTATAATCGCGAAAGTTTGTAAGTATGGATGGATGTTTGTTACTCTATCACGTAAAAACTACTGAATGGATTTTCATCAAACTACACAATAACATAGCTTAGGTATACATCAGACTAACAAATAGGCTATGAATTATACACCTATCGATTAATGAATTATAACCTATACCTATGTCTTATTTGAGCTACATCGATTTATGTCAAACAAGTCGTAAAAGGTACCACTTAAATTAGCATTTCTTTGCGCACGCTGCCTAAACGGTTATATATTAGTAAACATTAAAGCAAATATGTAGGCCTCTAATAGATCTACAAAAAAGTCCGCGACACCATATACCTATCTATCTTTAGCATATATAAGCTATTACAACTGCTTATAGGTTGGAAAATTTGATTAAATAAATAGCAATTAGGTATTTAGAATGACTTTTTTTCTTAATCTATATCAAATTAAATTATGTAATCATCGAGTGTCTTTATTAACATGTTATTTGGTGCTTAAATCAATAAACTATTACTTTAGAAGATACAGCGATATTAAGATATAGCGAAGTTGAAAATATTATTGCGGGAGGGGAGATAACGCAACGAGTCACCAAACTCGTGCTGCTAATAAAATAACACAGACCAGGCAGTAGTAGTAGGTACTGTAGTCTGGATCTGGAATAGCATATTACTAAGGCTCTATCTTGGTCGCGATACCCGACCTCCACGCGGGCGGAGCCGTGGGCAAAAGCTAGTGTATATGTATAAATAAATACATAGATAGAAATAGAAATCGGCTTCTTTGTTTTGTTTGGACGCTTCCCCACAGACTTACCTACCTAACCTAGGTGTATAGCACAGATAATGTAGGTACGTACTACCTACAGACATGTACTAGGTACTTAGAGAATAACAAGGAGGAAGTAGGTACTACTTACCAAATCTTGAGCCATGGAGTTATAATTTGGACCTGCAGTAATAGAATTCGGTTCTGAACGATGGAACAAATTTTGTTGAATATAGCTGTTCTGCTGATCTGAGTCGGTGTCTGTTTTGTTCAGCATATTTGTTAATTCTTCTTCAGCCTCTTCATAGGTTTGAAAATTGTTTCGTTTTAAGGAACAACTCATCGAAAGCCAATCTGCGCGAGGTTGGACCGTGCTGTCTTTACTTAATAAATCCGCATTGTATCGTGGCCAACGCAGCTTTGCTTTATTCTCCCATAAGGAGGGTACCGTACATAATTCTGAGCGACCCTTACGACGTGTGGAAACGATTTTAAAGGACATTTTCCTGAAACGAAATGTAAATTATCGTTACGATGCAATGATACATATTTTAATGTAGGTGCAACATAATAAATAACGGAACACACCTACTGTAAAGTTTATCTAAAAGGCATAACTTTAGGTAGGTGTGTTCCGTTATTTATCTATGTTATTTATATTGTTTACTGTTTGGTGACGACTCAGCGACTCACGATCACGACTCTCGTCGACTGATTAAAACTGACTGGTAGTTAGCGAGTCGTCACTCGTCAGGACGCGGGTGTGGGGGTGGAGGCGAGCGCGGCGCGGAGTTGGACCGAGTCACAGAACACATATACTCTCTACCGAGAGAAGAACGGTAACTTCGTTCAACGAAACAGACAACATTCATAAATACGTTTATACTACTAGCGCTACCACGCCCTAGAAGCGGACGCCCATATAAAACTTCGTTTTAAGCGGGATATTCAAATAATAGGGAGGTAGGTAGTAATTATTATTGAAAACAGACGAGGCGAAATTAACTCGAATTTATCATCAATCACTTTTGCACATTATTGAAGATATTTTGATGACAGTGTGTGTGATTGTTGAGAATTCGAGCTACTTTCGCCTCACGTCCGTTCTCAGAAATAAAAAAAATGATTTCTGTACGTTATTAACATTCTATTAGCATGAGTTAAATAAAAAGTTAGCAACATGAAAAAAGAAACATTTTTTTTTGTGAAATACTTTATTTTTCTGTGATTTTTAAGGCTCTGTTTTTCAAAACAATAAATCTTTTTAAACATATGGAACATATTGACCTTATTAGAAAATTTATATTATTTTCCAAATGTTCCACACATTTGTTCATAAAAGTAAAAGTCACATTGGCAAGAAGAATGGATTTTAATTTTTTCAAAATATTCAGCTCATGGGAATTATGGCACAATTCTTTGTTGATAATGCTTGAACATATTTCGACACACTCAATGAGTTCTTCTGTTATATATGTTAAGCTCGGTCTGGCATCATGATATTCTTTAAATTGTGTAAATATGTGTGTGGACTTGGGTTGGGACGTCAAAAAAATAGATTTGCAATTTATGCAATCGATTTTTTGTTTTTTAACAATAAATCCACACACATAAGCACATGCTTGGCTTTCAGATGTAGCTTGCTCAATATTTTCGATTGCATCAGCTACAATATTTAGCATATCATTCTCATCATAATTTGCCTGTGGTTCACTCTCAGGGTGTATACTCAATGTATCGCTGGAATTTAAAAACGCCTCTAAATTGTTTGCCAGCGCAACAGTGTCATCTTCACAGTTGCGTCGATGTCCACTGTGTCTTAAATTTGTTATTATAGCCGTTTTAACACCAGCAACAAATTGTGACACAGTGGGATTATAATTAGAACCACAGCTGTACCTGATGCAACCGAAACAGTTTTCAAGAACATCTTGATTTAGACTTCTTGTGGCCAAACTCTCAATTCCGAGCTTTTTTAAATTGTGCCATAACTTTTCAACAGCATTGATAGTACGTATCCATCCTTCTTGTGATGGTGGCTTTGAGTTTGAGCCAATAAATTTTATTTCAAAAAAGATTTTTTTCATGACTTTAAAAAAATCTAAATGTTTTGTCCTGTTTGTTTAATTTGTTGAAAATTGTTTTCCTCTGCGAACATCTTTTGAGTCCGCATTTAGGGCGTCAAATATTTGGTCCAGCTTATGGATAAAATTGGCGGTTGCCGTCGCTTCAGTAAGTAGTTCATCTGTAAAAGAAAGCTGTTTTTGAAATTGAAATAAACCAAGAAATATAACAGTAGATAGAACTAAATTCTAGGAATTATAAATTCACAAATAGACTTTTCATTGACAATAATCACTTGAAAAGGAATTTCTGTGTATAATTTAATGGTTCCATGCTGATGGCCAACTTTAGGAACGAAGAGGCACTTAGAACAATAAAGCTCGCATTACCTCTTACACACATAAAAACAAACAAATTTAAACTCTCTGTACTCTGTATAAAATGAGGATAGATTAGCTTAGTCCACGAATTCGTCTGTGCTCATTGTGTTAACCAAGATTTGGGTCTGTGTGAATGTTTTCGAAAACACGTCACTATAAAAACTAAACTTTTCACTATATAAGCCAGAGGTGGGACAAGATGGCTTACCTAATGTGAAGAAATTATTGTCTTCCCCTAAAAAGGATACTCTTAAAAGTATTTTTCTAACTGAAATCTACAAAAACCCTAGCTTCGCTATTGCCCTTCGCTGACCTCTTTCTGTGAAAGGTTCAGGTAAGATAAGGTTTAAATTCCAACTACTTACTTGACGCAACTTTAGTCAAAATACCAGCAGCCACAGAGTGACTAAATATTTGCGCAGCCAGCTTGACGCGCATTTTTTGTCTGTTGTTAGGTTTAATATGGACGTCTGTCAAAGCTGGTGCAAATACAAAATTTGGGTTTGTTTTGTCAAGTTCGTAAAAACTGTTGATGTGACTCCATTTCGCTGTACCTGAAAATATAACTTTAAAGTTATATAATTGTGTGGTATCTATTAATAAACTCTAAAATCATAATTTTTTACTTTATAAATAAATTAAAATCCTAATTGAGATAATAAATGCGAAAATGAACACTTACAGATATTAACTTATAGTTATTAGAAAACGTTAGCGTCATTAATACCTATTTAGATTAAACTTAATTGATTGAATTAAAGTTTAGTACTTTATTTCAAGCAATTAAGTATAATCTAAATAGGTATTGATGAAACTGACTGATATACATCTGATTTGGAAGGACTAACCACTGTCAACATTTATATCTTTTTATATTAAATGTTCGTAACACATTGTTTGTCCGTGATGAACTCCTAAACTAATAAACCGATTTCAATGAAATTTTACACACTGTGATGTTGGTCAAACTTGAGAGATAGGATAGTTTTTATCCCTAGTTTATAGTCACATTATTTTTTCATTGCAAACTACTTAGCCATAGTAAATTATATATTACCTTTTATGGGTTCTCCATTGGAATAAATATCGGTAGAAACCAAAACATCATGCTTCAAAAATAAATTCCGGAAGCACTTTAAAAGGTGAGTAGGATCTAATATGGTCACTACTTCATGACCTTCATGGTAAAAAAAAGGTTCATCTGTCGTTGAGCCAAGTATCTGCAAAGCAATTATATTTACGGGTGACAAATCACAAACAGTCCCAACAACTTTCATGCCAGCTTTGAAACATTCTTGAAGAATCTGAAACCACAGAAGAATTATCATCATACTAATACGTGAAGAGAATTCTTCATTTTTAAGCAAATTTACTGGCTATATCTCCAGATCTGCCGTGGTTGGCATGGTCTTGAAAACCCTCAATGTAATCATGTCTTTTATTGTATGTCAAACTTTTTTTAATTGACATTTCATCAAAAACTAAAGAATATATTTTCTTCCTCAGTATGTTTTCCTGCCATGGCTGATAGGCTAGCAAACTTATGTTTATTGACACCTGGTTGCAAAGGCACTTTATTTAATAACTTTTTTAGTGTCGATTGACTTGGCAAAGCAAACATTCTACGTAGTAGCCGGTAACATGCTGGAGATTTCTTATACAAACTTAATGCCAAAATTTGTTGTTTTGTTGAGTATCTCCTTCCTTTCGTTTTTTTTGGGCAGTTAGCAATTTGGGATTGCAGTAACAGGGCAAAACTATCACTTATGTTCGCATTGAAAAGTTTCTTTATGTCTCCATTGTCAACTAATTTTCTGATATGATTAATCTTTTTCCTTTTATTTAAATTTCGTCGCAGCTGACTTATTTTTTGCAAGTTCTGCCTACACATTTTGTAGAGTTTTTGCTCTCTCTCACTAAGCTCCTGAACTTGTTTTATACCTAGGTGAATCTGAAACAAATAAAAATGATACAACAATAGGGAATAATATGCATGTATATTCTAACTATTTTAAACGATTGTGTTTTACCATAGGTCGGAATAGGTAGAATGATTTAGGGCGAATGAACTCAAATGTACATGTTAATATGGACATCCTTTGGAGATTGCGGTATTTTAAAATTACTTACACATTTTCCATAAATTAAAAAATATTACGCGGAACTACGTATTAGAAGATATGTATCAATACGTGGAAAGTTATAACTTCCAAGTCACCAGGGAATAAATAACCAGCATTGTATAATACAAAAATGGCTTAAGTAAGAGCTAAACCAAAAGTAAAATGAAACTAACTGGCCTGTACATGTACTTACATGTACAGGCCATGCCGCCTATTGTTGCGGTGATATTGTTTGTGTTGTAAAAAGGGTGATTTCAAATAATTGTTGAGCATTTTAATGAAATAAATAATAATAAAAAATAAAAATGTTTATTTGACACAAAAATAAATACATACACATTCATTTACTCGAACAAATTATAGTTTACACATTTGAAGATGTATTACTCTAACGGTACTGAGAACTGTTTTCCAAACTAGGCAATAGCCTGTATGTCGGAAGCAGATAAAGATATTAAATTAAAACACACAGAATCGAACTCCACAAACGCCAACTCACATATTTGAAATCCAAGAACAAACCTTTGTGTTCACCCCAGTAAAGGTTGCCCTGACAGAGATTTAATCCCGGAGCTTGATATGCCATGAATAATAAGATCGGTCATAAGAAATATTATTATTGCTCTACTAAAATATTGAAATATTTACTCACTTGTTTTATGGAAACTGATGGCATATATGAACATGATGGCACTGCAATCAATGTATCTTCTTGGAACTTCATTGGCACATCTAACTGTTTAGTAGATTCAACCTGAAATAAAGTAAAGTAATCTACAAGAAATTCCACATTATAAAAGATTTTTATTCGTTCAATTAGAGAATCCTAAAAATCTGAGTAATGTAGAAATGTATAACTATATATAATTGTTATTCAGAAGTTAGTGCAATGAGACTACTCTTTTTCAAGTTATAGCTTAGTAAAAAGACATGTGTGCACTTTAATTCAGCAATATAAATCAAAGCATCGATCGCCATTAAAAATCTTTGTAATTTATACCTACAAGGAATTTCCGAGATCACCAAAATGCTGAATCTTACAACTGCTACATTTTCAACTCGATTCATGTTATTTTGTTGGATTAAAATTGCTATCATTAGCTATTTCGTCACAATTAAGTACTTTTGTCAGACCTAGTATGTATTTAAATACTATTTACTTTCAGTTATCTTGATTATTCACGCGGCGCGTAATCAGTAATGAAATAAAACACATACTATTCACGACAAAATTACTTGCGCACTAACAAATTGACTATAAGCAGACCTCAAACTTTACTTACAAAATAATATAATAAATTTACTTACCGATTTTATGCACCATGTCAAATCATAACACTTACATTTTGACATCGACATTTTAATATTTATTCCAATCAAATTCTTTAATTTAACAATTTGTATGAATATTGTTTGCATAAATGTGAACAATATTTTAATTGCTTCATGACTTCTGAATAGCATAACCAATTTGACTAAGCTGCATAACTCTGTTATAAGAGCTTAATAATAGCAATGTGACCTGTTATTCAAAAGTTATTACGCTAATTGTACCGTTATTAAGTTCCTACTCAGATGTTGTTCAGATGTTGTTCAGCGTTAAGCATTCAAAATTGGGGCCCTTTTTGCTTGAATAACAGCTGAATAGACGGTTACTCAGACGTTATTCAGCTTAGTATTCAGCTTAATGCTCTTGACATTGCTCTTACTCGATCTTTATTCAGCACGTCTGTGTTACTTGGGAAAATACGAAGTTCATCCAAAAGCTCATCCAAATTATTATTAATAAATATTATTCTTGGAACCATATCGCAGCGCCATCTACCGGGTCCAATTGTAAATCTAAACCATTCTCGAAGACACAAAAAGTTTCATCAAAATGGGTCCAGCTGTTTAAGAGTTCAACCCTATCGCAGCGTTATCCACCGGTCCAATTGTAAATCTAAACCATTCTCGAAGACAAAAAGTTTCATCAAAATCGGTCCAGCCGTTTAGGAGTTCAGTAACCCTATCGCAGCGTTATCTACCGGGTCCAATTGTAAATCTAAACCATTTTCGAAGACACAAAAAGTTTCATCAAAATCGGTCCAGCCGTTTAGGAGTTCAGTAACCCTATCGCAGCGTTATCTACCGGGTCCAATTGTAAATCTAAACCATTCTTGAATCCACGTGAAGACACACAAAAAGTTTCATTCCAGCTGTTTAGGAGGAGTTCAGTGACATACACACGCACAGAAGGAATAGTCACCAACACCATTTACCACAATTTGAGTAAGTTCTGTTAAAATTTTACGCCAGAAATAAGAATGGCAGATCCATCCACCCCACTACGCGAGGGGGATTAAGATTTTTGGCTCTATGTTTTCAAAATAATAATAATTATTGTTTTACAGAGTTATTTTCCGATTACAGAGATATAATATATGTAAATATATATATACATATACGCATATATGTATATATATACACACATACACGCATCAAAACAAATTATTGACTTATGCTAGACTACATGAGGATACCAAATTAACAATTGTTGTTTAATAATTTAATTACATTACCTTTAAAGGTGCTAGGACGCATTGCTACAATGTCTAAAATATTGAAGTTTTGGTTATCCGATTGAACTAGCCGGTACAATGGTGAACGTTTGCCTGCGTTAGTTCGACAACGTGTAGTGGTGAATAATTGACAGGGGTTACGGCAGTGCGTCCTAGTAGGATTAATAAGAGATACACAATCGTATCTGTTATGGCAGATATCATATAGTAACATTGTTTCGAGCAATTTACGTCTATTTTCTAATGTTAGCATATTATAATTATCCAATAATTTTGTATAACTTAAGGCTCAATTCACACGTACCACAACCACACCACAACGACGCCATGTGGTCGGGCGTATATTTTGTATAGAAAATGAATATTACAATTTACACGTACCACATTTTGCCGTTGTTATCGACCACCTGTGTAATACGACCACATCGCGACGGCAACGCCGCCACGTGGCGGCGGCACCGCGGCCACATTGCCACGACATGACGTCATGCACAGCTCGCGCCTAGCTGGCGCCCGCGCTCCCCTCTTTCATTCTGCGTTGTACTGAGTCGCCGCGTGGTTGTGCGAAAAATTAAAATGTCCGACTCCGAGACCTTTGACACTGATATGTTTATTGAGGAGATTCGCAATATGCCATGCATTTGGGATCAAAGGACGGAGGAGTATTCTAATCGAATATTAAAAAATAAAGCATGGGAAAACCTTTGCATGAAGTTTTATGAAGGTTTTGATAGTAAGGAAACAAAAGAAAAAAACCAGTGTGGTAAGTTCATTAATTACTATGTATTTATTAAACCGAGTATAATACCTAACAACACCATTCACGCTTTATTGTACTGCCACGATAATTCACCTTCAGGGCTCACAAAATAGTCAGCAAATTCATTTCTAACTGAATCTGCTCGAATGCCGTCATGACCTTGATCAAAGGAATGCATTCGTAACAAATTTGAAGTTACCGATAAAGTGTCATCGAATTTATAGCCATCTCGCTTACGTACTATATTATGTAATAAGACACATGCGTTCACTATGTCTGTTGCAAATTCAACTGACACGTTAATTGGCCTATGCAATATTCGCCATTTGTTAGTCAGAATTCCAAAGGAACATTCCACATATCTTCGTGCCCGTGATAATCTATAGTTAAAAACACGTTTTTTCATTGTTAATTGCTTGCCGCTGTATGGTCGCAGCAAATGTTTGTGTAATCCAAAGGCTTCATCGCCAATGAATACTATAGGCAAGGGCCTACCTACAGGGGTAATTGCTTGCGGTCCAGGTAGATCTAAATCATTTCTTTCCATTGCATTATATAAACTGCAGTCCCTCCAAATAGTTGAATCGGAAATTTTACCATAGGCTCCTACATCAACATACACGAATTAATCGACGTCACATACGGCCATTAAAACAATAGAAAATAAATGTTTATAATTAAAGAATAATGAACCACTGCGTGGTGGATGAATAATCCTAATATGTTTCCCATCTACAGCCCCTTAGCAGTTTGGAAAATTTGCTTTCTTTTTAATTTGTTCGCAATATCAAGCCACATTGTTTTAATACATGTTGGTAAATGAATATGCTGTAATTTATCCCAAATCAGGCGGCACACGTCGTGGACAATTTTGCTAGCAGTTGAAGTACCACATTTAAAATAATCGGCGAGATCTTCAAACGAACACCCGGTTGCCAAATATCTGTAACAAAAAAATAATATTAAAAACAAATAATAATGAAATGGAATAATACAGGATGTTACAAAACGTTGAAATAAATAACACTGGGGTCATTGTACTGTATTCACGAATATGAACAAATTTTACTATGGGGACACATACAAAATCGTAAAAAATCTGCTGTTTCATACATTTAGGTCATGTAGGTATAAGTGTCCCCATAGTAAAAGTAGCTCGTGTTGAAGGGTTACAACGACCCCTTAAATTATTAGGTATATCAACCTTTTTTAACACCATTCAATAGGCTGATGATATTTTGGGAAAGGAAAAGGACGAGGGAAGATGATAATGTAAAATATTAAATACTACTTATTTACATATTACATAACGTGTAGTCCACGTGGGTAGAAAGCTAGTACATTAAATAATTATATTACGCTTTCAAAAAGCGCTTATACCACCAGTATAACAAAAACGAATCATTTATCAAACCATATTAAAGATGCTTGGCTGTCATAAATTTAAGAATAACTTGTTATATGATCTGATCACTGTAATTTCGATATTGTAAAATATTATTATTATTTTATATGTTATTTTCAAACTTTTAACTACAAACTTACTTTTCTCCAAATTTCAATTTAACAATTAATTTTTCAGCTGCCAACTTACAAAGAAAATGGAAAAGCTTACGAGACTCTTTCAACAGTGACCTTAAAAAACAAAATTCACAGAGAAGCGGTTCAGCAGGTTATTCGAAGAGATGCTACTACTTTAGTCAATTATTATTTTTAAAGCCATTGTCTGAAAATCGAAATACAACATCGTCTCTACCAGTACAAAACAAAGACGATGACATTGAACAAATCGATAACGAAGACGATAATACTACTGAAACGAGTGACTCTGAAGTTTGGAAGAGACCAAAATATATCCAAAGAAAAACCCCTCCCGACTCGTAGTCACACCACATTGTCACACCAGTATGACAAACGGTAATTTTTTTCTTGTTTGTCACACTACTGATTATCACACACCATGTATACCGTAATTGCTAGTGCAGTGCCAACATAATGTAGTCGGTTTATCGACAAGTAATGCAACTGACCTATAACCTGGCATGTCTTCAGCTGTGAATAATCCGTGATTCATAATATGGTACTGCAACCTTATCTATAGTACTGGCCAGTTAGAAATGCATTGAGATAATGATAATGACTGACAAACGTCAACATATGAACAAAAACGATTGTCTATTAGTTTCACATTGGCTTTGTATCATGGATTTTTGTATTATTAACAGAAAACGTGGACAAGTGTTGTTATTTAAGCAACATCAATACTATAAACAGAAAGTTTACAAGAACTTGAATCAGATATGGTTTTGTCGTAACCGTCGTAACAGTATAAAGTGCTCCGGTTCAGTCACAATAAACGTAAGTGCTAGTGTATTCTTATCTAAATATAGGTACATACCGAGATCTGGTCTGACTATCTATCTTCACGTTATGTCTCTAACGGGGCAGGTAGAGAGAAGGGAATGTAGTGCTTCGCGATCCTCGAATGACTACTCTTTTTGTGTTTTAATGATTCATCAAACGCTATATGAACGAGTCTCTAGAAGTTATATCCGTAATTTAATCGTTCTTTAAAATTCACAGGGACAAAATATTGTAAAAACAGTTGAGCACAAGAATACATGTCAACCAGATGAGAGCGATAATGAAATAGCGCTTTCGATACACAAAATACATGAAGTTGCTTGTACTTCTGCGGGGCCAATGGCTAAAATCTTCGAGAAACATATTAGACCCTTAAAAGAAAAAGGATTGAAAGTACCACAATTTGATAGCGTAAAGTGCAGCCTATATAATGCACGCAAACGAAAACTAAACGTGAATAAGACCGTTTTCAAACAAATTGAAGACGTAGAAGTACCTATTACATTTGAAAAATTTCTGATTGCTGATTATCAATATGAGAATACCAGACTATTAATATTTTGTGATGAAGACGCAAAGTTATTATTAAAAAGTGTAAAAGAATATTTTATTGATGCGACTTTTAAGAGTTGTCCACAACCATTTTCACAATTGCTTTCGATCCTCGGTGATTTGGGAAGCACATCTCAAAAAACTTCAGTTGTACCACTAATTCATGTGCTCATGAGTGACAAAAAAGAGTCAACATACGCTGCATTGTTCGACATCTTGAAAACTCAATTTCCCGAGTGGTGTCCCACTGTATTTCACGCAGATTTCGAGATTGCTGTAGCAAATGCCTTAAGAATATTGTTTCCACTTATATCGATTAAAAAGTGTTACTATCATTATTGTCAGAGCTTATGGCGGAAAGCGAAATCAATTGGTTTGAAAAGTAAATACATAAAAGAATTGTGGGATTATGTTCGGTACTGCCGTTAACTCCGTTAGAACTTGTTAAACACGGATGGGAGTACATAAAAACTGAAGCTAATGAATTGAGCGGGGAAAAGATTAAACAGTTCATAGCATACATGGGCCGTCAATGGCTAAATGATGAACAATATATTGCTGACTGGAATGTAGTTGGTCAAAGACACAGAACCAACAACGTTTGTGAAAGTTGGCGCTCCCAGTTAAACAAAAAGATAAATAAAAACTACGTAACCATACTAAAGTTATTAACAGTATTATTAAATGAAAAGGATATTAATATACGTAAAAAACGAAGGGTCGACCAAACTGATAAAGATAATTTTATAATTTCGTCCCAATTAAAACTATTAAATGGCGAAATAACATTGGGACATTTCCTTGAAATATTGCGTTAAATAGTTCAAAATAATTTAATATAATACACATACACCGGCAGAATTAGCGGAACACAAAAACATAAGAAATTAATGTATTTTTTTATAACACTGGCTGGTTACTTTATATTTTTTTATGTTAGGTCTAATTTGAAAATGAAACATAAGTCGTCATTCATTTTTCATTCATTTGTTTTAGTTTTTCATTCATATGTCTGTATCGACTGCTTTGAAGTGGATTATGGTTTTCATAAAATTTGCAAATTTCTTTTAGAAACATTGTTTTGCAGTTTAATGAAATTATTACGAAATGTATGAAAAATGCATTTCGTTGTTTGTTTTTTTTTTTAAATTAAACTTTAAGTATGGTCTTGCAAATTAATTGAAATATATGTTAATTTGTGTGTTGTTTTATGATTAATATTTGTTAATAAATAAATAATAATAAATAAATACATTACATGGTGTGTAAAAATCACTAGTGTGACAAATGAGAAAAAAAATACTGTTTGTCATACTGGTGTGATAACCTGGTGTGACCACGAGTCTGGAGCGAGAAAAACAGCTGATGCAGAATATGGGTTAATAAAAAAAATTACAAGTCATTTGAGCGATCAAGTACATCCACACCAAGAGGTATTTTAGTGCCAGAATCTCCACTCAGCGTTTCTTCTCAGGCTTCAAACTATAATGATCCGATTATAACGGATATTTTCGGAGATTAATTACCTACTTACTCTGTTGATTTTTGAATGACAAAATAAATTACCTACTTACTCTGTTGATTTTTGAATGACACAGAATTTTTTAATGATATTACCTACTTACTCTGTTGATTTTTGAATGACAAAATAAATAAAAATATAAGAAGCTCTTTTTTTTCGCCTTCTATCCTTCCCTACCACAGTTAAGTTACAAATTAACTCATTCGTAATAATAAAGGCCTGAGCTGACCGGATACGTGGCGTAACGTACAGTCAGCGACACATCGACCTACGAAAATCTGTGAAAAAACCACAACTGATGTTGATCTCTATGCGTTTAAAATTAGGTTGAAATTCAGTTGCAGAAATTTGACAGATAAAGGTAGGTCGAAATGACGCTAACTATACATGCAATACTGTTGTATTAATAGGAAACTATATGAAACGTGCCCACAATCATAACCTTACTTTTTATTGTTAATGAATTAAGAGGCCGTACCTGGTTTTGCTCGCAACACTAGCGCCACTTCAAGCCGAAGCCAACCAAAATTAAATAGAGAATACTTTTACGTACCTAACGTAAAAGTATTCTCTATTTAATTTTGGTTGTAGTGTATAACAGAGTTTTACAATTATTATAAACAGCGAGACGTAAGGAGTGTTTCTAGTAAAAATAAGAAGGCACAGGCACGCCATTTTATTTTTATTTAGGTACATATCTAGTGTGTAAAGTCTGTTTAGTCAGATAATGTCAGAACACCGGCAAGTTTTTTGGCTAGGTATTGTATTAAAATTATACACAGAGGTTAGATGGCAAATTAAATTTTAATGAAAATATTTTAAGTGCAAAGTAGAATTATTCTTCGTCACTTGAAATGTCGGTGTCATTATCGCAGTATTTATAATAAGAGGCCCCACGTCATCACGTTCTGAATCGCCTTATAGTCCGCCGCACGCGACGTACCTACCTGTTTAGTCGACGGGCGCTTTTATTAATTCATGCAAGCATTCCTTCATGAGTTTATTTATGTTTGTCGATATTAACCAGCGATCCTGTCTTTTTTTGCAGTATGTCATTTAAAATCGTGAGGACAGTAGAAAGGGGAAAACCTCAGTTATGCATTGTACCCGCTCAGTGGGAAAGTGACGGGATTTTAAAATGGCCCAAAAAAAGCGCAGAAAAATTGGCAAGGAATAATAATTCGACACCTACGCATGACTGGACTCACATAAGTTGCAGGGTTAAAAGGCGAAACCTTGCATCGTATGAAGCCGCTGAGTTTGAACTCCAGACAATGCTAGAGCACACCGACACAGAGCAAGAAGATGATCGAGTCACGTTGCGACGTCCAGTGGAACGACAGCAGCACGTGAATTTAAATTCTTTTGCAGATCAATTAGTAAGTAGTTTCATACACTATCAAGGTGTTTAAAGTATGTAATTTTATAGTTTCAAGTTCATGACGTCTTAGCTAATTTATCAAAAAGTAACCTATTCACAGGTATAGGTTTAGTTGTTGGTTAAGGATTTACGGTTGGAAATCTAACGTTATCTTACACAAAATGTCTAAACTTTTAGTGCATGTATGTATGTATATTTCTTTGGCACGGCCTACAGCCTAAACGGCTTGACCGATTTTAACGTGAGAGGTATCGTTAAATTCGTCTTAATCGTGAAAGTGACACTGGCTATATTAAAATTAAAAAAATCAAAATGGCGGAGTTTAGGCGCCATAATTTCTTCAAAAAAAAATGTTTTTTCTCAAAACCTATCGAATGGGGTATCAAAATAATGGGCTTTTTATCTAGCATACAAAAAATATTGTTATTTAACTAAAAAGATTTAAAAAAAATATTGAATAAACAAAAAACTCTTTATCGCTTTATCTTTTTAGTTAATTATTACGCAGTTGAGTTTTTTGTTTATCCAATAATTGAGATATGGGTGATAACTAAAAATCATGAAGCAATAAAAAATAACCTCCTTCAAAAAACTGTCAAAAAAGCTTAAAATAACGCATTAATTAATATGAGAAACAAATTCCTTTGGAGTCGTTGCATGATGTGCGTAGACTGTTGGTGTCGGTAAGCTTGATATCATGCACCGACTGCTAAAGAATTTGTTTCTCCTAAATAGAAGACGAATGCGTTACTTTTAGCTTTGAAGGCGGTTTTTTATATGTATAGATTATATCAAAACTGTATCTACTATTATATTATATTTACAGATGTGTCCTGAAAATAATGATGTTAGAGCTGCAGCGTTCGCGTCTGGGAGCTCTGAAGCACAAACTAATCAGACATATATCATCGTTTCTGAACCTGAAAACATAGAAAATCCGGTTCAATCACTACCAGAACCAAATACTGACATTCAAAATATATTGCAGAACCAGTCGGTTTTATTTGAACTAATGGGCAACGTTATTGAAAACCAAAAAAAAAATTATGCACGAAATGGCAAGCCTCTCCATTCAGATCGAAGAGTCGAATAGAAATAGAAATAGTAACACCAAAGTAGTAACATTGGGCAAAACTTCTGATTGGGAAAACAATTCCTTCATTATAAAACAAATTAAAAGTGTAAAAGACCTAGAGGATATGGAGCTGTTACTTTCTAATAATGAACAGAAAATAAAACTCATCCGATCATGCTCAATAGTTTGTACGGGTGGCATAGGTAAAGGAACTAACTGCGCGTACCGATTTTTGGATATACTCTTCTCCAGAGAGTTTCTTTGCGAATGTTCATGGTCTGGAAGCAGTCGTGGTGATGGTGTTAAAGTAAGCCTAAAATGTTACAAGAACACTTTGAACTTTTTTTTCACTGTAATAAATCAGTGGGATATTGAATACACACAAGAACAAAATGACACGTTTTTCAAAAACGTTTTAAAAAATGCTAATAAGAGAAAAGGTGTAAAATTTGACAGAATACCTACAAAGAGGCAAAGATCCAAAAAAAAGATCTTGCAATGACGAGCAAAAGACTACTGAAAAGGATACGAAAAAAAATGAGGAAGAAAAGGAAGAAAGGAAAGAAAAATGCGGCAAGGAAGACACAAAACAATGAGTCTGAAGAGGAAGAATCACTGTGTTAGTTTCTCTGTTTTTTTTTTAATAATTATGATTAATTACCTTTTTTTTGGTAGAACATGGTGTAAAATTTTAAAAATATTAGATTATGTAACACAAACTTTGTGTTAAGGTTCTAATTGTGAAAATTGTTGATTTTTCAAAGTTATATTAGTTCTAAAAATATTAATAATTATTATTACCTACTTTTAACAATTTTTTATGACATAAACTTTGTGTACCTAAAAGTAAAAAAAATTACACTAACTTTCATGTAAAAGTTCTAATTGCAAGAATTGTTGATTTTTCAAATACTAATTACTTGTAAAAATATTAATAATAATTATTACAATTACTACCCTCCCTCTTATAAACAGCCAGCTTAAGAGAAAAAGTTAAATGTGTATTTATAAGAATAAGTATTTTTCAAAACGTGACTGAAAAGCCCTTATCGAAGACTGATTGATTATAGTATACAGAGTGACCCGCGTTAAAGTGCAACCCCGAAAATGGGTGAAATTAGACCGAAAACTATCGACGAAAATGGGTCTGAAAAACTTCTAAAAAAAAAACTAATTTTTTTATACGCCACTGAACATTTGTTTCCCGAATTTTGACCTCTATGTACAAATAAATTTATTCCTCCCAAACTAGCTGGCCGATTTTGATGAAATAAACGACAAATCAATGCCAAGTATTTAGCGATGAGGATAAAACAAAAAAAAACAACAAAAAATGGCTTTAAATACTTCATTTTTTTAAATACTTGTGAAAAAAGTCACTATTTTTCACTGTTTTTTTCAATCAACTCAAATTTCTATGAAATAAACCCCTACATCTTGATTTGTTTTATAATTTGTTATTATTCTTGACTGTATTAGCTTTCAAAAAAAAAAAAATCAAACATTGTATCTCTAAAAATACAGGAGTTACGAATTTTTAAAGTTCACTACTCAGAATGGGCAAATCCAGGTAGAGACCCTTTTTTTATTCCTTTGTTATACCGGTGGTCGGCTGCTATTGTGTTCAATGCTTGGGGAAAAGGGAAGGGGTATTGGTACAGTCCGGCAGTCGCCCGCGCTAGTCCGCTCCGATCACATCGCTGCTGCTGTACTTCAGCTGTTGTTCTCGCATTAAAGTTACAGTTTTTCGTTGAGTTTTCGTTATTGACTACTTGTTACGTTTTTGTTATTGACTGTTTGTTACGTTACTCGACTGTTTTCGTGGTTGTGCTGGGTTGAGATGCCGCGATTAAATGCATTCTCCCCGCGAGAAATCGCTGACATCCATTATTATTATGGAATGTATGGTGGACGCACAACAGTCGCTCGATCGGCATACGTAAATGCATTTCCGAACAGACTTGCACCGTCGGCAAGGAACTTCCAGGAAGTTCATCGGAAGCTCTCCGACATCGGACTTGGATTACAACACACAAGACGTGAACAAGAATCCATTGTAATCGACACAGCGATAGAAGAAGCGGTTTTAAGTACCGTTTTTGCCACTCCTACTATTAGTACGAGGCGTTTAGCTTTACTTCACGGCATATCACAAGCCTCAGCGTGGAGAATCTTGAAGAAAGAAGGTCTACATCCATATCATTATCAAAGAGTCCACGATTTGCACGGGGATATGGATTTCCAATCAAGGTGCGTTATGTCGATCTGGCTACAACGACAAATTCGTCGCAATCCACAATTTTTAAAAAAGATTTTATGGATGGATGAGTCGAAGTTCACCAGGAATGGCATCACGAACGCTAGGAATTTGCACGAGTGGACACATGATAATCCACATCTGAAGAGGGCCTCGTCATTCCAGGTGCAATTTTCAATAAATGTTTGGGCAGGTCTACTCGACGACATGTTGATAGGACCAGTAATTTTACCAGCGACATTAAATTCGGAACGATTCCTAACTTTATTAAGGGATGAGCTTCCCCGTCTGTTAGAGGATGTGCCGCTGGCATCGAGACAGGGCATGTACTTGCAAATGGACGGCTGCCCTGCTCACTACGGGCGCAATGTCCGTGAATTTTTAAATAATAATTATGCCAATCGCTGGATTGGGCGCGAAGGCCCAGTGGGCTGGCCAGCCCGCTCTCCTGATCTGACGCCGCTCGACTACTTTCTATGGGGCCACATGAAGCAAAAGGTGTACAGTGCACCTGTGAATTCAGAGGCTGAGCTTCATGACCGCATCATGAGGTGCGCTGAAGAATTGAAAAATGAACCGCAACTTATACGGAGGGCCACACAACACATATCATTACGCGTGGCAATGTGTTTGCAACAACGCGGAGCACATTTCGAAAACCTAATACATTAATAATCTAAGTCAACAATAATTAATAATAAATCATTGTTTTTGATTAATTTTTGTTTTATTTCAACTGTCAACTAAAACGGAATAAGCTCATTGGAAGCTTATTTCGTTTTGTTATACACCCCAAGCATTAAATACAATAGCAGCTGGCCACCGGTATAACAAAGGAATAAAAAAAGGGTCTCTACCTGGATTTGCCCATTCTGAGTAGTGAACTTTAAAAATTCGTAACTCCTGTATTTTTAGAGATACAATGTTTGATTATTTTTTTTTTGAAAGCTAATACAGTCAAGAATAATAATAAATTATAAAACAAATCAAGATGAAGGGGTTTATTTCATAGAAATTTGAGTTGATTGAAAAAAACAGTGAAAAATAGTGACTTTTTTCACAAGTATTTAAAAAAATGAAGTATTTAAAGCCATTTTTTGTTGTTTTTTTTTGTTTTATTCTCATCGCTAAATACTTGGCATTGATTTGTCGTTTATTTCATCAAAATCGGCCAGCTAGTTTGGGAGGAATAAATTTATTTGTACATAGAGGTCAAAATTCGGGAAACAAATGTTCAGTGGCGTATAAAAAAATTAGTTTTTTTTTTAGAAGTTTTTCAGACCCATTTTCGTCGATAGTTTTCGATCTAATTTCACCCATTTTCGGGGTTGCACTTTAACGCGGGTCACACTGTATAATACTATGTACCTGCTTCATATAAAGAAATTATAATTGAGTAAAAAACTGAATCGTATTCCCATTATTTTATTTTACAAAATTGTATGTAACAACGGAAAAACATACATTTCCCTTTTATGTTCTAAACACACTAATTTACACTTTATGTCCTGGGGAGTAACAATTATGTTACTTCTTCGTGAGGAAGTAAAAATTAACAACCACATTGTAAAATGTCCAACAACTATATGCAGTCATTTCAGTGAGTATTTTGCTACGGTGGGCATGGACACGAATAACACCAACAAAAACAACGCGCTAGGTCGACCCGTCGTAAACTCACAAATGTGCTCCATGTACTTGCGTCCTGTAGGCAGGAAAGAAATAATCGACGTAATCCGCACAATTAAAAATACAGACAGCTGCGGCATAGATGAAATCCCCCCAATTCTATTAAAACAATGTGCAGAAAAACTGTCAATACCGCTCACATTTTTAGTCAATCAAAGTCTCCAAGATGGCCAATTTCCAGACCCCCTAAAAATAGCATTAATCAAGCCGATACACAAAAAGGGCGACACCTACACCCCTAGTCATTATAGACCTATAGCTCTATTACCCACGATTTCGAAAGTGTTTGAAAAAACAATGTGTACCAGATTATATGATTTTTTAGAAAAATATAACATTCTCGATGACAGTCAAAATGGCTTTAGAAAATCACGATCAACTACACTAGCAGTATATAAGTATATCCAGACTGCCCTCAAACATATCAATGATAAGAAACATGTACTGGGAGTATTACTTGACATGACGAAGGCATATGACAAAGTACTGTACGACATTCTTTTACATAAACTAAACGGTTCTGGTATTCGCGGTCCAGCTTACACATGGTTTAAGTCATATTTGGAAAATAGATCACAAATAGTTCAAATTGACTATTTCGATCCCAGCACAAATGAGGTTGAAATGGTACGATCTGAAAAAAGGAGCATAAAATCTTCAATTCCACAGGGCAGCGTGTTAGGTTGTGTACTATTTCTGATATACATCAACGACTTGCCAAAAGTACTAAATAAGGGACAAACATTGTCCGTCTTATTCGCTGATGATATATCAATATTGATCACTTATGACAAAACCAAAAATCCAACACCAATACTTCAGGAAACTCAATAAATCACTGGCTCAGGGACCATAACTTAGAAATCAACTTTAGCAAAACAAAAACTATCCAATTTTGATCATATAAAAACGCCCCCATAAACATTGACACAACATACAATAACACACAATTAGAAAGCGTAGATACATTGAAATTACTCGGTATAACTATAGACACACACATCAACTGGAAAGCACACATTGAACATATTAAAAACAAACTATCTCGATTCACATACGCTCTATTCCAACTAAAATGCAGCACAAATGAAAAAACCGCACTGTCAGCATACTACGCATACGCATACTCCTGGTTAAGATACGGCATTATGTTGTGGGGAAATAGTGTACACTTTCAGGATTTATTTATACTGCAAAAGAAATGTATCAGAATTATCGGTCAAATTGGAAATCGTGACAGTTGTAGGCCCTACTTTATTAGATATAACATCCTCACACTACCATCATTATACATATTTGACATTTGCATATTTGTATCGAAGAACATGAATCATTTCATAAAAGTAAAAGACAATCACAATTTAAACACACGCTACAGAGACAGACTGTACCTACCACCATCAAGAATTAAAATGCTAAACCAAAGTCCCTACTACATGGCTGTAAAAATATACAACAAATTACCTACCCACATAAAAACTAAAACTACAGTTACACTATTTACTAAAAAACTAAAAGCATTCTTAACTGAAAAATGCTTCTATTCAGTTAAAGAATACATTGAAGCAAAACACAAATAACAAATTACATATCTTTTACACAAATTATTTAATTAATATACCTAAACATTAAGTTAACAAAAATTCAAAAAAAAAAGGAAAAAACGGTTTCGTAAAAAATGTGTCGATGTAAAATGTCATAAACCGCTTCTTAGTACTACGTTACGTTACGTACGTTACTACGCCGGTATAGTAAGATAATGGTTTTTGCAAGATTTAATATTTTTTTATTATTCATTCATTAATGTATTTTTTCTTTAATGCTTGTATTTCACAATTCTTTTTGTATAGTTTCTCTCAAATTTGCAATGCCCGTAAAAGGCTACTAAGTTGAGACAAATTGTTATAATAAGACCATTTATGTACACTTGTTTGGCAAATAAAGATTGATTTGATTTGATTTGAAGTAAGTGGAACTTTATAAATGTTGAGAAACGATGATTTTATTGGAGTCTGGAACAATTCTATTTTATTTATGAACTTAAAGCCATGGAGGTACACTCTTCCTGCATCTTCTTTCATATTTTCGATTTCTATAATATCATTGTTTTTCAGCATTAAGTATTTGTCGTGATGTTTGGACGATATTTCATAATTATTAAATTTAAATATATATCGTGATTTTCTTTTCAATACTATTGGCGCTGCCATCTGCGTTGATTTATTCATATCTTTTTCAACTATAATATCATCTTCACTTAGTCTTTTAGCTGCTTGTGAAAGTGCGTTATTGCCTTGACGTAGCATATTTTTGATAACATATAATTTATTTTCGAAAGGGTATGCATTAAAAGTATCTAATGGTCCAAACCTTTCAACTTCATCCGCAATATGCGAAAGATTATGTACGTTACTTGTAATGTAGTCAACACCATAAAAGTATTTTTATTGGTCCACAAATTTATACAGCAGAATTTTTGCCAGTGGTAGAAAGTTTTTATATTTTGCAGTAGAACAAATAGTAATTGCACAGTAAAGTACCAAAAAATGTTCCATGACATCATGATTAAGAACATCAGGTAATATCACTACGCTCAAGTAAAAAAAGAATGTTCGGAACTCTGTCGCTTTCCAATAAGCCAATGTGTCCAATTGTCTTACTGCCCTGTGAATTTCTGATGGCATTTTACATTGCTTTAAAAAAGTATTGACGATACTTTGTTAGATACAAACCAAAATTCCCATTACACCAACCAGTAATTAATCTTTTCATGATTCCTAAATCTATTAAATGTAGTGAGTCACCAACAGGAAAATCATGAATCATGTCGATCGGTAATTTTAGCAAAAGAGAATCATACTTATGGTGCCGTCCATACTTTTTTTCACGAAAATCAACATTTGTTCTCTCAGAACACATTGTTTGGGGGAACGTAACCGTGTGAGATTTGTAAGAGGAATCGCCGACTATAGTGCATTTCAGGCATCCGTGTTTTCCGTTGAAATTACACACTCCTGAAATAATAAAAAGGAATTAATTAAATATTTAAATAAGGCAAAGATTGTATATTTATTCATAGGTCTATAAAATGTTGTTAGTAGTATTAATCGTAATTATCTGCACATATTAATTTAAATGGTAATGTTAATTGCAAGTAAATAATAAATACCTTTTATAAATGCTCTTGCAGGAGAGTCACAGACAAAACATCTTATAGTTATTTTGATTGCTTTTTCAAATTGTTCCAAATATAAATCATCGTCAAGTAATTGTATCATCTCCTCCACGAAATCGTTTAAAAATGCATTCAAATCTTTGGGCTTGCCTTTTCCACAATAAATACCAATTATAAATGGGTCTTGTTGAGGTATTTCAAAAATATTTCAAAGTATGGGCCCGAACTCTTTATTAGAACTTTTATGTATAGGAAGGCCATCAAAATTAAAATTTAGAGATATTTTTTCTGGCATTTCATTTGCAGTCCAAGAATGCAGGATTTTTTTCAAAGGAATAATAATCCCATTATGCCAATATTTTCCACCATCGCCAATTGACTTCAAATCGATGTGTCTCGGTGTCCTCAATAAAGTCCGTGGGTCATTAGGTAAAATCTTCGGTATTCTTACATTTATAATTTTTTAACAATTCTGAGAGCGCTACTTGCGTTACGTTGAATTTAACAGTCCATTTTTGAACTGCATTTCGAAAATTAATATTTTTAATAAAATCGGTACTGTCAGTTTCGTCATCTGAACTAGATTGATAGCCACAGTCAATGTTAACTGAAGTTATAACGTCACTTGAGGAAGCTTCTTCAAATAATTCAGTATGAACCCCCTCAGAAACACAGTTACTTATTTTAGGCACAACAGTACTGTTTTGGGAAGATACGGAACCCACTTCATTTTCTGCTTGTATTTCATTACTAAGGTTTTTTAACCTAACACACTGCCTCGAATGTTTATTCAATATATTAGAATACTTCTTCTTAATTTTTTGTCGTATGTTTCCCTGCTTCTTTATTAATTTCCAACTTTTTGTTCTATTCATAATTATGATCGAAGATTTTAACTCAAAATGGACAACAAAGTATACTAATCAAAGCATTTGAAACCGCTCCTGTCCCACTTAAAGCGTTATAGTAGTGCTATAAACGTATTACTCACGGTCTTAAGTAATTAAAACCACTACTATAACGCCTTTAGCGCTACAAAAGAGTTCATTTCCTCAAATATAGCGCCTTTACCGCTTTTAACTTTTACTCTACTGTAGGTAATGACGCTACAAGAGTGGTGATAAACTCTATTATAGAACTTAAGAATCTATAGAGACGCTCTTTTCCACTCAGTGATTCAGTAGCATCCTATAGCGCCTTCCAAACACTCATACCTTCCAAAACATCATTTATACCTCTACTAGTGATAAAGGAGTGTTAACAACTCTACTATACCTCCATTACCTGTAGAATAGCGGAATAAGATACCATTGTAACTGCGTTAGTGTAAATGATTACGATTGTATGGCCACTGTATCGTATACCTGTATAATGACGTTAGAATACGTTGCTATACAGGCTGAGGAGTTGGTTTTAGCTTTTCAACGGCTATTGTATCGCTAAGAAGCTCTATTAAAGGCGGTGAAAGGTGCTTGTGTGCTAGTTGGGTAGATTATGTACGGAAAATGCGCCCCTCGAAAAACGTGGTTTGCCCGAAGTGTGGTGGGCGTCATGAGAATTGCAATACTTTAATGTTTACATGTGACAACTGCAAGGGTAATCACATATCACTCAGCAGGTCTTGTCCAATTTATAAGAAAGAGAGAAGACTTAGAGAAATTATATCTGAGTTTGGATGCACATATAGGAAAGCCCTAGAATGTTATGTGCCCTCCGAAAAGCCCGCTCCCCTCGATACTATTGTCCCTCCTCAAGCTCGTTCGCTCGATAATCGTTTCTCTTCTACACCTGAAGACGTCTCTTTACAAACCTGAAAGCCTACCATTGCCGAAATAAAACAAAGGGTACAGTCCACAAGGTACAAACCCCTGCTACGGCTAACTTGAACAATGAAACTTGAACAAAGCTTCCGAAAAATAAAAAAAAACACTTAAAGAAGACTGGATGATTTGGACTGCAGATCAAACGAAGGAGAAGTTCATCAATTGCCTGTTGATGAAGAGGGTAAAGATGAATGTCCTTCTTTCAAAGAGTTGTGTTCAAGAATAAGGCCGGGACTCCACCAAAGCGGAGACGAGACGAGCGGAGAGGAGATGTTTTTTAAACAACCAATAGAATTGAGTTATTGACACATCTCCTCTCCGCTCAGCTTCGGTGGAGATCGCTGTGCGGAGATGTGTAATATTTGTATGTCGCGATGGAAGCGGAGATGTGAGCTGTGCGCGGACGACGCGCAGTGGAGACGAGAGATGTGAGCGGCGTGCAGTGAGCGATGTCACCCTCCCCCCTCTCGCCCGCTAGCAACCCGCAGAACCCCGCGCGCGCGCCGGCCGGCCGGCCATCTTGCTAGTACCGTGCACGCGAGCACACGCTTTTATCGTGAATAATTTGTGCAGTTTGTATTTTTCAACGTAAACAATTAGTTAATTTAAATAAAACGTAATGGATGAACAATTTATTGAATCAGTAAAAAAATATCCATGTCTATGGAACACATCAATAGATACCTATAAACTTACTGACGTCAAAGATGCAGCTTGGGAGAACGTTTTGAAAGAAACTCAATTATCTGACGGTAAGTGCAATTTATTATACTAAGTATTTCGTTCAAGTAATATTGTAGTACGAGTGTCTTGCCATGGAACGGCGCCCTCGTTGTTGAAATAACTACAGAATTTTTCTCGAACTTGATAGGCATCCATATTGTCATTCGATAATAGATTTTCCACGTTTGTGTCGTTAAACATAGTCGTGGCCAAACCCGTTTCATTATTATCTAGATAGCCAGGCATCTTGTCAATTAAAAAGTTGTGTAGAACACACGTTGCTTTTATCACTTTTTCCACTGTTTCTATTTTACATTCAAATTCTTTACGGTATACGTACCATTTCCGTGATAATACACCAAATGTAGCTTCCACAATACGACGAGCTCTTGAAAGTCTATAATTGTATGTTCGTTTTTCGTTATTTAAATTATCGCGTGGATATGGTCTCATTAAGTTAGGCATCAAAGGGAAAGCTTCGTCTCCAATAAAAACAAACGGTACAGGTTCTCCATTTTGGTACAAGGGTTGTGGCTGTGGTAGATTTAGTCTGTTTTCTCTCAAACGAATTCCGAATATACTATCAGCAAAAATACCACCATCGCTGAACCTTCCCATTGAACCTAATATCTACCATAATTATTCTTCGGGTAGCGTCGGCTACGCACATCATTACAGTTGAAAACCTGTGTTTATAACAGTAATATGAGGACCCAGATTTTGGGGGTGCAAACATGTACACATGCTTGCCATCAATGGCCCCGACGCAGTTTTTGAATTGCCAGATTTCTTCAAATTGCTTTGAAATTTTTTTCCAATCATTTTCATTAAGTTCTGGCATAACCAAAGGTTGTAATACTGTCCACAAGGCATCGCAGACATCTTCTATAATTCTTGGAACAGTCGATTTTCCAATCCTAAAATTTTCAGCTATTTGTGAAAATTTTGAACCAGTCGCCAAGTACCTGTAATAATTATAATATAGATTTATATTTATGTGTCGTGGTTTCAGTTAGAATAGAAGGGTCATTTCAAAATAATATCTTAATCAGTGTCGTGTTGTTTTCGGAACTATAAAAGAATAGGCTTTACTGAAATTATGTATTTACAGAATTTTCACTCGTTCAAAAGTTATAGCCATTTTTAAATAATAGAAAAAAAACAATTAAAAGTCTAAGATTCACACGAGCACAACACATTGAAATCAAACAAATAAAATGGATTTATCACTCGTTATTTATTAACATTTCAAATTTCGACGCCGCCGTCTGCCGCGACCACGTACGAGAGATACAATCCGTTTTGTTTGTTTGATTTCAGATATTTTTTTTTATAAATTGGTTTCCCTTGAAACTCAGGTATTTTTTAAATATTTATAATGGTTATAAATTCTGCATGAGTGATAATGCGGTAAGTATATTTTGACTATGGCAATGTCAACATTTAATATTTATAATGATTTCAATTATTTTTATTTCAGTAAAAACGGCTAAATCTAAGTGGAAAAAGTTGAGAGACAGCCACCGGGACGCATTAAAAAGGAAGAATGCCACTAGAAGTGGACAGAGTGGTAAACAAATTCGTGAATGGAAATATGAGAAGGTAATGGAATTTTTGATACCATATATGACGAATAGAAACAGGACTACAAATTATACCTCACAAACAAATATAAATGAACAGGAAACAAATTCATTGGAAAATAATGTAACCGATGAGTTTTTTGAAACATCAAGCAATCATACAAGAAGCACTCCAGAAGATCGTCCATCTGTACAACATTCGCCGTCACCGACATCAAGCGTCTCATCCTCGACATGCAGAAATGCAACAAGAAAATCGGATGAAATAAGTAATTTACTTATACAGCACCATGCAAACCGTGAAAGAATACGCCAAGAAAAACTAGAAATACAATCATTGATAGAGAAAAATAATACCCTTGACGAAATGCGACACTTTTTTTCTGTCGATATCAAAAAGTGTAAAAAAACTTTCTCACTATATGCAGCTTCAGGCTAAACGTAAAATTTTCAATGTTCTTCTAGAATTGGAAGAACTTGAGCTACAAAACACATGGTATAACATAAATGAAAATAATTGGTATTCCCCCGGTTACACTTCAGCACCGGGTCCAAGTTCGACACCGGGTCCTAGCTCAACACAGGCACCGGTTCTTACATCAACACAGGCCGGTGGTCCTAACTCAACACAGGCACCGGTTCTTATATCAACACAGGCCGGTGGTCCTAACTCAACACAGGCACCGGTTCTTACATCAACACAGGCCGGTGATCCTAACTCAACACAGGCACCGGTTCCTAGCTCAACACAAACACCGGGTCCAAGTTCGACACAGGCACCTGTTCCAAGCTTGGAAGATACGCACATGACCGATGAACAGATAGAAGAAGCATTCAGAAACGAAGAAGACACATATGATAATTTGTAACTATATGGAAAAGAAAGCAATATGTCTCATGTGATTTACTTTTATAATTTTTTTGTACGTTATGTTTCTAATATAACCTTACGTTTTTTTTGCTACTCCCAGAACGGCAGTTGATTTTTTTGTTTTCTTTATGAATAAATAAGATAATATAAAAATATATTTGGTTTTTACATAATATGCATCACTCCAGTCTCCCGGAGGGGTAGAAAGAGACAACGGATCTCGATTTCTCGTAATCCTTACATACCTCAGTTTACATAATATTTTTCATGTATTCTCGTACTTCTTGATTCTCGTTTTGAGTACTTCTCACTTAGCCCTTTTACACAAAAAAAACAAACACTCAAAAAAGACTGATCACATTCAAACGCAGATAACACACATAAACACAAACACACATTAACAAAAAAATAATTAGGTAGGTACTTACTTCAAACATACTGCTAGCCGCTCTTGGGTACAGATAGATCTCCTGTAGTTAGTATCTTGCTTAAATATATGCGGTTTAATTAAGTTATGTAGTTCGTAGAATATATTCCTCGGTAGTCTGTAGGACTTGGTAAAACTTTCATCATCTAACTCATTAAACAGAGTAAAAAATTCTCCATGACTGGTATGGTAATACAAGTGACTTCTTCTCCAAAACCGATGTTTTCTTTTGTTTAGGTAGTATAAAGCTATCAATTCTGCTTGTTCAGACTGTAGTTCTTCAAGTAAAAGAAGATACTTTTTTTTGTAATAATAGCGACATCGTCTACCTTTCGTGTCAGAATGCGTACTGAGCACTCAACGCCTCGCACCCGAGCTGAAAAACATCTCTTCTCGCACAGCACACAGCACACCGCACACATCTCCGCTTTGGTGGAGTCCCGCGAGCTGAAAAACATCTCTTCTCGCACAGCACACAGCACACCGCACACATCTCTGCTTTGGTGGAGTCCCGGCCTAAAGGAGGTTAAAGCTTCAAAATAAGGTGTCTTTCAGCTGTGCCTAGAATGGTTAACCCTAGCGTCAGTGAGTTTTGTTTCAGAGTGGCCGTGGATAAAAGCAATGTTTAACGTTTTTATTCCGTGTGATGGCTCACAAATCACTTAAGTATAAGGCCAAAGTTAGCATCGTTTCATGAACTTTTGTGTCAGGAAAAAGTACATATTGCTGCCCTTAGTGAGACGTGGCTTGAACCTGAAAGTAATTTTCAAGTCAGTTGTTATGATGTTTATCGCGCGGACCGGGATGACTCCATACGGTGGTGTAGCAATTATAGTACACAAATCTGTTAATTCGCAGCTGCGCCGCGTTCTCGTCAATAATAACGGTATTGAGGTAGTATGCGTGCAATTATTTAACTGTGACCCGCTTGAGAATATTGTTTCTGTTTATTGTCTATCTAGAATAGTAACCACTCGGCAGGATTGGGATAGTCTTTTTTTATTATGGTCATCCAAAACGCTAATTCTTGGCGACTTTAATGCCCATCACGCCAGTTGGTCTTATAAAACTGACCGCAGAGGCAGTCTTATTTACGACTCGCTAATTGATAATAACTTTATTTCTTTAAATACAACTTACAACAGTCTTCCCCAGATATTTCGCTGGTTTCTATAGATTTTGCATTAAATTTTAATTGGACCATTTTAAATGAAAATCTAGGCAGCGACCATTTAATTATTAAAATTTCTTCATTTTGTAAGCCATGCCTTCCTACAGTTATTAAAAGGAACTTTGCGAAAGCAGACTGGACTTTTCACATAAAACATTTCTGGAAGAAAAATTTCGAAATTTATATTTACCGAATGACCTCCAAAAAGCGTTTAATTCATTTTTAGATATTTTGAACGACGCTGCTAATAAATGCATTCCGATGTTACTTTCCAAAGCACTACCTTTTTAAGTTGTTTGTTATAACTCACATTCTTGTTACTCTTTGACGTATTTCACTTTCTTCATCTTTCATGAATAAAGCACTGACAATAAAAACCTCGTCAAGATCCTTCACAATTCACATGTAATAACAGACAGGCGTAAAAGAAATAGAAACGATTTCTTCGACGCGGTCGATCCTTTGGGTGCGGCTCGTATGTGTACGAGGCTTCCTTCACGTCGATTCGTTCAACGCTTTTGGCTCGGATAAGTATGCGTTCTCACCTGAATTCGCAAAAAGAGCTTCTTATATCTGGCGTAAAATTTGTAATAAAGTTATTAATGCTTGCAGTTCACCAGACCGGGACCAGATGAACGGGACCTTAATTTTGAAAAAGAATGCATAATATCGCATGCATTTCTTGGAGTATGCCTTACCGATTGACTCTACTGATTTCAGGGAAACGTATCTAACTGCCTAGTTGGTAAGTCAATCTTTACTGGACATATTTGAAAAATATGACAAAGAACCTGAACACGGACCATTTTAGGGGGTGGACAATTCAACTAACTCGACAGTATTACTTTGTTTAACGTCACCGAGTTCCGTTTATGAAGAACCCCTAAACGAAATAAGGAATGATAAGATTCCAGATTCTCCAGAAATTGGCATCGTTCCAAATTCTGCATTAATTTACCAGTCAGCACTTACTTTATCGCCAAAATTAGCCAACGAAGAACAAAAACCTGGTTCAACGTCACTCAGTTTTGTTACAGATGATGGCAATAGTAAAGATCGAGAAGCAACGCCTACTGAATCTGTTACAATGATTGAGTTTTCAGAACAAAAACACCCGAACCAAGATCATCCAAACAAATCAACGACCAAGAAAAGACACCTACTAAATCTTCAAAGTCTAGAGACCCTTTAAAACAAACTACACCTAGATATTCTAAAATTACAGTCAGCCCTGCTTTTGCCCACAGAATCGCCACTGAAAAAAGGTTATAAGCTGAATAGAAAGTAATTTTCGGATGCAGTTACATCGATAGAGTGGATGCAGTGTTGGAATGAAAACAATAAGGAACAACAAACAAAGAAAATAGGAGATTAGCAAGAGAAGAAAAAATAAGAGTTGAACAAACCTTAAGTCAAACGAAGAAGAAATAGAGTACAAAATAGGATAGATTCTGATTCAGAAGAGGATAACTTGCCATTAGTCAATTACAGTAAGAAAGGTAGATCAGACGACGAAATATAATTAGGATCATACGTAGTAGTAAACTATGAGGAAGGAGACTAAAGAAGTTAGTGAGATGGTGCTATCAACTCCAAGTACTTGTAAAGACCGAACTTTTATTTTAATGAGTCATATTTACTATTGTTAATTATTTTTAAGTATAAATAGCGCATCGCCGCATCTGTTAACTTCACTTCGCTTTTGTGATCGCTAAGGTGCAAAATAAATAAGTACATTGTTTTGTTACTCGAGCTTTATTACTGCTACCTACTTGACCTGCCAGCATTCTCTGCTCCAGTTCACAAGTTCTAATTAGTAAGTGGTTGGAGATAGTAACCTAATCACTTCAGTATTATAGAACAAAATTCAACAGCTGTGGCATCCAGAGCACCTAGACAAAACCAGAACACCGATAGGCTTGAGTTTCTAAAGAAATTTGTTAACCTTCTCAATAAATTACCCAGCTGTTACTGTCGAAAAACTAGAAATAAATTAACAATCAACAAAATGAAAGATGTACTTTCAGAAATTAAGGTATCTTTGTTCAGGCCTCGCAAGGACCAATGTGACCTATGTCTAACCTATACTAATGGGCATTTGCCAGCAATTGCATACCAGATTCATCAAGCCGAAAAGAAAAAAGCAAGAGACGAAGAAAAATAAAGATAAATGGAGGATGAATGTCATGTCTTAACAATGGATGTTCAAACTGTTAAATTGTCTCCGATGACGATAACCAACGCTCTTCACTATCGGACTAAGTTATATAACGATAGTTTTACAATTTAAAACCATGCCACAAATTGAGCTACATATAACTGAAACTATTAGTGATAGCTCAGCATCAACTTTTGCTTCTTTCTTGGTTCAATACTTGGAAACCAATTTTCTGGTAAAAGGTGATAGTCATCTTATCATAATATACTCAGATAGAACTCAGAATCGAAATGTTATAATGTACAATGCACTATTAAGCCTAGCCGAAATATAATGTTGAAATAATTCAAAAGTATCTAACCAAAGGACACACTCAAATGGAGTGCGACTCAGTCCATAGTAACATTGAAAGTGCTTTAAAAAATCGTGACACCTATTTGCCAAGTGATTATCACCGTATTTCTGAGAAAGCAAGAAAAACAATCCATATAATATTTTCTGCGAACTTCTGATTTCTTTCGTGATTATGGATACAAACATCTGTTAAAGCATACATCGATACGCTCCGGTAGAAGTGTTGGAGATCCCGTAGTAGTTGAACTTAAATCTATAAAATACAACCATGAGGGCATATCTTTCAAACTGCAATGCGATGAAGAATCCCGATTATTACCACATAGGCCAAAAAATATGAGCCTGGTTCAGGCTATATTCTGAAAATTACATTCTACTCCTTTATCAATTACTGAGAATAAGTTAAGAGATTTACAAGAGATCAAAAATGTAATCCCTAGGGACTGTTGGCTATATTACGAGTCTCTACCACATCGGAATTAATAAAGGAACCTAATAATACTAAAAAATGTCGCCACCTTATTTCAATTATTAATAAAATTACTATGATTAAAATCTGGTTTTATTTCTACGAGTTATACATTAACTTGTATCTACTTTACTTCTATTTATCCAGTTAGTGCATTTCCTTGTGAATTTGTGTGTGTGTGAATTTTTTAATTCTATAATTTGATTTTGCAACCAAAATCCGCTTTTTTATCATCTCTATAAAATGTATAAATCAAAAGTGTAAAAAAAGTAGTATTATATTGTTTGCATTGCTTTTAAAAAGTTTTTACTGCCACCTGTAAAAAAATCTTTTTTGCATTTACAAGGCCCTGCACTGACGCCGACGAAATGGTTTTCTACCTCATCGAAGTGCCAACATGAGTACAAGGAGCTATACAGTCCCATTAACTGCGGCGACGAACCTCTTAAAATTCTCAAAGTTTGTGATATTCGGTGGCTGTCTATAAAACCAACAAATGTCAGAATTTGGTCACAGTGGAAAGACAAATGCCACACTGCAGTAATATTAAGTGGAATGTACAGCGATGAAGCTAACCGCTTACATTTCTTATATTCGAAAACTATTTTAAATGATGTGCAAATGGGAATAAAGATCTTTGAAGGAGAGAATACAGATCCTGTTAAATTATTAACCTCATTGATGAATCTATTGCGATCAGTCTGCGACAGAATATTAATACCTAACTCTGCAATCACTAACTTTTACTAATTAACTTAAAAGACCTGCTGAGAGACAACGAGTTGCCGTTCAATTATATTGATCTACTTGAACACTGTCTAGAGGGCAACTATTTCCTTTTCCAAGGTCAACATTACCTTCAGATTGATGGTGTCGCAATGGGTAGTCCTATAGCCCCTGTACTTGCCAACATCTGGATGGAACATTTTGAAGAGAAGGCGCTGAGTCTCGGCCCGAAGACTGTTAGGCTTTGGAAGCGATTCGTAGATGACATCTTTATTATCGTCAAAGGAAATAAACAGGAAGTAGATCACTATTTACAACATCTCAACTCTATTCACCCCAAGATAAGGTTCACATATGAAGTGGAGGTGGATAGGTCGTTGTCATTTTTAGATGTCAAAGTAACCGCGAGATCAGATGGGTCCTTGTCGCACTGTGTGTACCGCAAGCCTACGCATACCGATAGATACCTACACGCCACGTCTCATCATCATCCCCGACACCTGCAATCTGTTATGACTTCACTAAAGAACAGAGCATACGATCTTTGTGACCCTGAACATTTGGAGCGAGAGCTGGATCATGTTCAGGAGGTACTCAAAAGTAACAGATATCAGGTGAATGGAACACGGAAGCGACCGACAATGAGACGTAAGCATCCGGAGGTGAACAGACAACCAGCCTACATGCCATATGTCAAAGGAGTAACGGATAAGATCGGCTCCATGTTAAAGAAATACTCCATTCCGACAGTGTACACACCAGGCATAAAAGTTCAAAACATCGTGGGCACACCAAAGGATGTCTTGCCTTTACAAACTCCAGGTGTCTACAAAATAGACTGCAGCTGCGGTAGTTCCTACCGCCACTGGATTGAGTTTCACCGTACGCAAGTCCTCTCCACGGAACGTCACTTTTACTCAAGAGTTGTACGTGAAGCGATTGAAATAAAAAAAAACACAAAACTTTCAATCGGGAAGATGGTTTCAAATTATCAACAGCGTGGAATCCAGTGATAAAAAACATGCCACCTCGCTTTTATGCGCAGTCGGGTGAACACCAGAATAGGGGCACATCGGTTTGCTTAGAGAATAGGGACACTGTTAGTATAGTATGTGACGGTACATGGCGAAATCAAAATATTAAAAATATCGAAAATGTGCGGGTGGATGAAGAACCTTCTACCTCACGATCTCGACGACGGAGGGCGTGCACCGCTGAGCCAGTCAGCCTGTGACCACGGCCAGTGCAACCTGGTCGAAACGTCAGGCAATTCAGAGGTATGTAATACCTTTTCGTGATCACGTTAATTCCCGTATAAGTACATAATTATATCTGCAATCACTGATTTGACTATTAAAATTGATAACCACCAAGCCCAGTAGTACCTCATCTGGGATACCTTTTTGAATCCAGCGTTGCTAACGCCAACTTGCTACCTCAAACAGTTGCTAGAGTTCGAAAAAGTTGTGTTGATTTCACCGTTCGTTTGGCAAAAAAAAAAATACAAAACCGTTTACCCAGCAACGTTTACAAAAGATGACGCAGTTGTCTGTATAAAACACATAGATACTACAGATAAAAGATAATTCAATCAGTGGTGGCATGTCATGGGCCATAACTACAGAAACCGTAAAATTTTTGGCACAATTATTTGAGTACAAAGACGCTGCAAGTAATAAGACTTACAAAGACATAGCAGATTTGGTTATAACAGTCCTGTCGTTGCCACATTCTCACGCAGAAGTGGAACGAATGTTCAGTCAATTGAATTGAATTTTGTCTTGCCAGATGATGTCCTGATAAAAGTCACAGGAACCATTAAGAAAATAAATACATCAGAAGCACCGTCCACATCCACTTCTACAGTGGAACCATCAACTTCTGATGCAGAGCGACCATCCACTTCCACGCCTTTAGTAGTTGTCGAAGTCGAAGATGATGCAGTAGTAGATGACGAAATTTTTCATTGCGTTAGACTTAAGATTTGATTAACTAAGTGTGTCAATTTAATAAATGCTCGATTATATTTTTTTTTTTTCGCCTCTGGCAACCCCACGGGTAACAGCTGATTTGAATTGCTCTCAACTTTTTTTTTTACAAAATTTAAATTAATTACCTAAAATAATCTTTAAATACCACTTTCACACTAAACAAATCGATAAGCATAGCATAAAACATAAAAATATAGTTCTTAAATACTCTTGACGTAAAATTAAACTAAGTTTGTCAGTGACGGTTTGCCGGTTGGGTACCGTTGAAAATAAATTTAAGTGTTTTATTTGTGAATTTATTGTCATCGCTGTAAAGGTATTGTTCATTTATTTGTATTCTGTTTCTTTATAATTATTTAGTTGTGTAGTTTATTAGACCACAATACTTTCATATTGACACTACGCCAATTTAACTCTAGTGTTTGATACCAATTCTTCTTGGTAATAATTAGATCCTGTTTTTTTCTTTTTAATTATATACACGATGGTTCAGACCCGCAGCGCCTTGGTCGTCAAGTGGAGACTAAACTCCAATTGACTTTGAGTGAACCTAATGCCACCAAGGAGAGATGTGATCAACTCATTGGAGAAAGGGATGACAATGAAAGGGCTTGATATATTAACCTCTCAGGTGCCTAAGAGCTGATCCGTTCGCCGAACTTATGTACGCTAACGTGCCTAAGAGCGGATCCGCTCGTCAGGTCACTTGCATCAGTTTTGTGCGATTTTGATACCATATATTTGTGTAATAAAGTTTAAATTGCTGTTTTATTGAACCACAGTAAATGAACGAATTTCACTTTATCGGTCATTTGAGCGAAATTAGTCTAACGTCCGTATAACGAGCATTTCAAAGTTGGCTACAACATTTGTGCACCGAAGTTTTTAGTGCTCCAAAAACTGTCAATATTTTTGGAAAATACTGAGAAAAGGTAAGTTACTGTTATTACTTTTACACTACATTACTTTTGAATGTACTACTAACATGTATAAATATGTATATACATAAAAATTCTATCTAAATTTGAATAATCATTCATCAAAAAGTCAAGAGTGCAAAGTTACCGTTGTAACGTACTATTATTTCAAGATTGTGATATTTATTCTTACATTTTCGTTCATGCAGTGATATATTACTAATAGAAAATTTTATTGAGAGCTTAGATTTCAATACCAATTTATCTATTAGCGGTCCTTTGTTAGTAAAAATTAAAGTTTTTTGTCGGTTAGTGCATATCGCACGCACACATACACAGAGCAAGATGGCCGGCCTGTTGTATGCGTACAGGCAGTAGCCATGACAGTTCTATAGGTTGTTGTTTTTTCATCCTTATGTATCGTGCCTACAAATGACTTTTTGTAGCAAACTACATATTTATTTTTTACTTTCAATTTTCTTAAAAACTATAAGTAGTATGTAATATATGCATGAATATCATTAATTTCTTTTTTCACAGTTAGGTAGAAATAAATAGTGAATTGAATAAAGTCGAGTTGTTTATTTTTTTTATTGGCATATTTGATAGTTTGATATTGATGCATATAAAGACGCCGCTTTCAAATTACGGTGGCCTCAAAGGATGCCGCCGCTTTGTGACTCGTGCCGAGCGGTCGGCGGCAACGTTCGATACCTATTAGCCTCTTGCAATGGTGCAACTTCAAAGTAAGCCGCGGCCTTTGAAATTGGCGACTTCTTATAAAAAATTTAGTCTCTCGCACATTCTGCTTACGAGTGCACGTTTATTTTAAATATTTTTACGAGTTGTACTAGAATATTACAGTAGTTATTTTTTTTTAGTTGCTATGGATTCACCAACGTCCGAATTAAATGCTGTCGCTGGCCCCAGTCAGCTTATAAGAGGGCTACAAGTGCAAAGAACTCCTCAGGGTTCTTGCACCCTAGTCGCGGCCGATGACGTTCTTTTGGAGAGAACCGGCTCCGGCCGAATTCGTGTAAGTGCCTATTTTCTTTGACAATCTCTACGTAATCAATCATTTCTCCTAGCTTTTTCTTTTTTGAAGAATAATAGTACTGTGGGTTTGTATAATACTAGCGTTTTTCTTAACCCCTCCCAAGTAAAGATTGTAGGTAAGTATTCGTTTATACTGCCCTTATAAATACAAATCTAAATTTTATTGTAGGCATGGCGGCCAGAACATATCGAGGCCGAAGCCGGAATCGAACTCATTCAAGAGCCGCGAATAACGCCACGACGTCTGTTCGATTATGAGGCTGAGCAAAATGTAAGTACTTGAATGTGTTATCAATACTAATATATAATATTGTAAAACATATTATTACCTGTTTGTATGTCCCTGCTTTTGCCGTACATAAATAAGTAGCTTGTTTTTTCGTTCTTTTCCTAGACTTATAACCTAAGCTTAATTTCGGATGAAAGGACAAGTGAAGCATGGCAAGTTTGTATGGCCTTCTATGCACGATAAATGGTGTACCTACTTTAATATATTTTTATTTATGTGTTGTGTAAATATGGTTATGGTTTCAATTGGTTACATATCATAATAACTAAACTTATTTTATTTTCGAAATAAATACGGTTAAAAGATTAACGTAAAATATTGGTTATTTGACGACCGGGTTGGTGTACCGGTAGTGTAAACGACTGCCACGCCGAAGGTCGCGGGTTCGATTCCCGCACAAGTCAAACATTTGTGTGCATGAACATGGATGTTTGTCTTGGTCTGGGTGTTTCTATGTATAATATGTATGTATTTACAAAAAAAAGTATATAAGTATTGTTTATCCATTATTTAGTACCCATAATACAAGCTCTGCTTAGTTTGGGACTAGATGGTGTTGTGTGAATGTGGTAGAATATTATTAACGTTAAATAAATAATAAATATGTGGACATTTTACACACAGCGCCATTTAGCCCCAAACTAAGCCAATGCTTGTGATATGGACACTAGAAAACAATTTAAAAAAAGAGAAATTTTATGCATTTATGAAAAGCGAAACACTATTCACAACTTTAGTTATTATGATATGTAACCATTTGACTGATGCTTATACAATAACTTGCCCGGGACCTTAAATTAATTGCATCTTTACTAACGCTTGGTGTGCATGTTGTGTAATGCTTTTGGTGGGTGGCATCTTTTACAGACGTATGACGATATATTGGATTCGCCATTGGCCGAAGCCTTGGCCGTCGACTCCGGCAGTGAGGAGGAGGACCAGGGCGAGGTCATCACGCAGGAGGAGCTCCTTAATATTTTGCAGGAGGGGGAAGAGGTGCCCGAGGGAGAGGCCGAAAATGTAGAGATGGGCGAATTTATTTGGTCCGCGGACTATAATACCTACACCGGCAGAAGGGAAACGTTTGTAGAAGATGTTGGTCCTAAAATTGATGATACAGATCCTTTGGATATATTCTTAAAGATATGGGACAAGCCTCTTCTAGAAATGGTCGCCGAGCAAACAAATTTGTATGCTTGGCAGACCATTGTCCCTCTGTCGGTGTCCGAAAGAGGCATCTCTGCCAGGTCACGGTTAAATGATTGGGTGGAGACGTCCGTTTCGGAACTTTCCCGTTTAATTAGTATAATTATTTTAATGGGTGTTTGTGTCCGCGGACAAATAGACGAATATTGGTCGACCGGAATCCTGGGCATGCCAGGTTTCCGAGAGGTCATGAGTAAGAACCGATTTTTATTACTAATGAGGTTCTTGCATTTTACCAACAATGATTCTATAATTGAACGGGGTCACGCAAGGAAACTTGCTAAAATTGGCTCTTTAATATCTTATTTAACCAATAAATTTCAAGCCGTTTACAGTCCTCACAGGGAACTTTCGATTGACGAATCGTTGCTGCTTTGGAAAGGAAGACTAAGCTGGGTGCCGTGTATACGCAGCAAAGCAGCACGATATCAAAAGTTACGAACTCTGCGAGGCTGTAAGCGGCTACGTTTTAAATATATTAATTTATACTGGAAAAGGGTCGGTTTCATCACAACCAGTTGGCGGATTTACTAGTGCCACTAGTAAGATTGTAATTACCTTATTGGGTAATTACATACAAAAAGGCTACACGTTGTTCATGGACAATTTCTATAATTCTGTGGAGCTGTGTAGGTATCTAAAACGCAAAGCCACAGATGTAGTGGGCACATTGAATCGGCGGAGGCAGAACACCCCCGCCGATATCAAAAATTTAGATGACCGGAGGATGGTTAGGGGGACGGTGGTAAGTAGACACTGTGGTGACATATCAGTGACTTCGTGGAAAGACGTGAAATTGGTCTCCACGGTGTCTACCTACCACAACAGCGATGTTGTCGAAGGCCGTAGGGCGGGCCAACGGGTGTTAAAACCCGTTGTCATTGCCGACTACAATAGGTCTATGGGCGGTGTTGATCTGAAGGATCAAATACTATCAAGTTACCTCCTTGAGAGGGAACGTGGCATGAAATGGTACATTAAAGTTTTTCGCCGATTATTAAATATAAGTATTTTAAATTCATATATAATATATAAAAATAATGTACAACAGAACCAGTTCACGCACCGGGAGTTTCGCTATCACCTAGCACAGACGCTTATTCAAAAATATGGCTCGGCGGTCGTACCTAGATCCCGGCCACATATCGACTCCATTGCTCGGTTGAACAAAAATTTAAACCACAATCCCGAGCATGTGGTCGAAACGGTTCGAACGTCGAGCCGTCAGAACAAATTAAAACGCTCGCGATGCGTGCGATGCTTGGCTGCAAAAAGGCGTAACACCTTTACAAACGTTATTTGCAGCCACTGCCAAGTATTCCTGTGCATAGGGCAATGTTATTATGATTACCATAATTTAGAAATACTGTAAGTACTTCGAAATTATGGTAATCACTATTATTTTTATAGTGACTCGAAGTAGCCTATTCACCTGATGGAAAATTAATATTGTCTAGATATGCTATGTTCCAGATTCTGCGAACCCGGTGCGTGAGTCTGGTATATTATATATAAAATGTCAACATCATATATATTTTTTGGTTTATACACAGTTTTTCTTTATATATATTCATTTTACGAATATTTATACCTATTTATATATAAAGAACTCAGTTATTTACTTCATGTCACGTTTCTTCAGATCAACCCGCACTATACTTTTGCTATCTATACATATAAAATTCAAGTCCTGACTGACTGACTGAGTTATCAACGCACAGCCTAAACCACTGATCCTAGAGACGTGAAAATAAATACTTTTAACTGTTTCGTTAAACTTAAATACACACGATAATTTTCATATTTTTTTTCATATCTGTATAAACTTAGGAACGAAACGGCCAGTGTCTTTTCGATCTCTGAATATTATAATTATAATATTATGTATATTTTTTATGAAAATATGTATAGATAAATATTGAAAATAATAATTAATTGATTAATTAGTAGGTACCTATGATTGTTGTAAATAAATTTTAGAAATAAAACATAAATAAACAATAAGATTTTTTATTTGATTTTACCCCAAAAGACACCTCCTGTATAGACGTACGGATCCGCTCTTCGGCAGAATAGACGTTCAAAAAGGGTGTGTGGATCCGCTCTTCGGCAGTCTACGATATGCAGTACACGCACACATATAAACGATTTGAATGAAAAGTGAGTCGTTTTTTATTATCTTTATTTTTGGTTTTTTCTAAATATTTTGTACTGGGCATACTTATGAGAGTTATTCAATCGAGAAAACAGTTCGTTTTCTGTGTCATTCAATCGTTTCCATAGAGTGTTGTCAATTATTAGTACTTGAAAATTGTAAATGAAAACTAACCTAAGAAATCGTCTACTCTTATGTTTATAGATTGAAAAATAGGTTAATTTCATAATAATATCTATGTATTTTACAATAAATTCATAGAATATGATATTACTGAACTAAAAAAACAACAAATACAAACACCTACTGTCTAAATACGTCTCCAGAGTGAATAAAAAGTTTGGTTGGAAAGTGTACAAAATGGCAAATATTTTGTAGTGTTACGTGATTTTCACAATAGTATTTTTGAGTGAATTTTATATGAAAAAGATGGTGTTTTTTATCATCAGATAGCCCTTTTATTCACATTTCGGAAAATAAAAATAAAAAGCAAAAATAATTGGAAGAATATATTGAAATTGTTTTTTTTCTACAATAGGTACGTAAAATGGCATTTGGTTCGATTGTCTGTAAAAATTTAAAAGATAACATGCGTTTTAGCAACATAACATAACAATGTACATTGGTTATCTATCTATGAAATAAAGTCGCTAGGTACATGACCGATCTAACATTATTTTTCAAAGATTGATGAAATCCGAACTCTCTTCCGCCACGCTCCAATCACGCGATTGTCGCGGCACGGTAGGAACATTTATCATGCAGTAGGTCCGGCAGCTGAGAGGTTAAAAGAGAATGAAAAACTAAGAAAGAAAATGTCACAGTTGCATTCTGAACATAGTGATGCCATTAAAGCCGGAGAAAATCTGCAGCTCCTTGTTGACAGCTTTGATACTTGTAGGAATGAGTATGAGCAAGCCCTTGACAGAATTAGGATGCTTGAACGTCAACTGCAACAGGCAGACAGCAAGATATAAAAAATGAGCACTCATACACACAACACCTTAGTAGCATCCAACCAAAGTTTGTTCGAGGAGTTTGTCATTCCGGGCTTAAGTTCAGCTGTAGTTGACAGTATTCATCCTTCTATGATATAGTATGTATATATATGATGATGACACTCCTAAATCATTTAAATCTAAGAGGATTGTCAAATGTAGCATGAATAAATTAAAAGAAATATATTAAAATGAAGAAAATCACCAAAACAAAAAAAAATTGTTCACAAACATAATTTTTTTATAGATAGTTTAACACTAAACAGACAGAGATTGCAATTAATAGACCAAGTGAGCATGTATTCTTTGGAGATGGACAACATGTCAACAATACTTAAAAGATACCCGTGAACTGCAATGTTGAGGTTGACCGTCTTCAAGAATAAACTATAAACTCTAAATATGAAATGTCGCAAAAACAGAGTACATGTACTTAAATTTTAATTCGACCATTTTAAATGAAAATCTAGGCAGCGACCATTTAATTATTAAAATTTCTTCATTTTGTAAGCCATGCCTTCCTACAGTTATTAAAAGGAACTTTGCGAAAGCAGACTGGACTTTTCACATCACACTAAAACATTTCTGGAAGAAAAATTTCGAAATTTATATTTACCGAATGACCTCCAAAAAGCGTATAATTCATTTTTAGATATTTTGAATGACGCTGCTAATAAATGCATTCCGATGTTACTTTCCAAAGCACTGCCTTTTGAAGTTGTTTGTTATACTCACATTCTTGTTACTCTTTGACGTATTTCACTTTCTTCATCTTTCATGAATAAAGCACTGACAATAAAAACCTCGTCAAGATCCTTCACAATTCACAACAGTGCGACAGGCGTAAAAGAAATAGAAACGATTTCTTCGACGCGGTCGATTCTTTCGGTGCGGCTCGTATGTGTACGAGGCTTCCTTCACGTCGATTCGTTCAACGCTTTTGGCTCGGATAAGTATGCGTTCTCACCTGAATCCGCAAAAGAGCTTCTTATATCTGGCGTAAAATTTGTAATAAAGTTATTAATGCTTGCAGTTCACCAGACCGGGACCAGATGAACGGGACCTTAATTCTGAAAAAGAATGCATAATATCGCATGCATTTCTTGGAGTATGCCTTACCGATTGACTCTACTGATTTCAGGGAAACGTCTACTGCTTTGCATCCAGTCGAGTCTCTTAGATCTAACTGCCTAGTTGGTAAGTCAATCTTTACTGGACATATTTGAAAAATATGACAAAGAACCTGAACACGGACCATTTTAGGGGGTGGACAATTCAACTAACTCGACAGTATTACTTTGGTTAACGTCACCGAGTTCCGTTTATGAAGAGCCCCTAAACGGAATAAGGAATGATAAGATTCCAAATTCTCCAGAAATTGGCATCGTTCCAAATTCTGCATTAATTTACCAGTCAGCACTTACTTTATCGCCAAAATTAGCCAACGAAGAACAAAAACCTGGTTCAACGTCACTTAGTTTTGTTACAGATGATGGCAATAGTAAAGATCGAGAAGCAACGCCTACTGAATCTGTTACAATGATTGAGTTTTCAGAACAAAAACACCCGAACCAAGATCATCCAAACAAATCAACGACCAAGAAAAGACACCTACTAAATCTTTAAAGTCTAGAGACCCTTTAAAACAAACTACACCTAGATATTCTAAAATTACAGTCAGCCCTGCTTTTGCGTTTTCTTTAGTTTGGCCCACAGAATCGCCACTGAAAAAAGGTTATAAGCTGAATAGAAAGCAATTTCCGGATGCAGTTACATCGATAGAGTGGATGCAGTGTTGGAATGAAAACAATAAGGAACAACAAACAAAGAAAATAGGAGATTAGCAAGAGAAGAAAAAATAAGTTACAAGAGTTAAACAAAATTGAGAAACCTTAAATCAAACGAAGAAGAAATACAAAATAGGATAGATTCTGATTCAGAAGAGGATAACTTGCCATTAGTCAATTACAGTAAGAAAGGTAGATCAGACGACGAAATATAATCAGGATCATACGTAGTAGTAAACTATGAGGAAGGAGACTAAAGTTAGTGAGATGGTGCTATCAAGTACTTGTAAAGACCGAACTTTTATTTTAATGAGTCATATTTACTATTGTTAATTATTTTTAAGTATAAATAGCGCATCGCCGCATCTGTTAACTTCACTTCGCTTTTGACATCGCTAAGGTGCAAAATAAATAAGTACATTGTTTTGTTGCTCGAGCTTTATTACTGCTACCTACTTGACCTGCAAGCATTCTCTGCTCCAGTTCACAAGTTCTAATTAGTAAGTGGTTGGGGATAGTAACCTAATCACTTCAGTATTATAGAACAAAATTCAACAGCTGTGGCATCCAGAGCACCTAGACAAAACCAGAATACCGATAGGCTTGAGTTTCTAAAGAAATTTGTTAACCTTCTCAATAAATTACCCAGCCGTTACTGTCGAAAAACTAGAAATAAATTAACAATCAACAAAATGAAAGATGTACTTTCAGAAATTAAGGTATCTTTGTTCAGGCCTCGCAAGGACCTGTCTAACCTATACTATTGGGCATTTGCCAGCAATTGCATACCAGATTCATCAAGCCGAAAAGAAAAAAGCAAGAGAGGAAAAAAAATAAAGATAAATGGAGGATGAATGTCATGTCTTAACAATGGATGTTCAAACTGTTAAATTGTCTCCGATGACGATAACCAACGCTCTTCACTATCGGACTAAGTTATATAACGATAGTTTTACAATTTAAAACCTTGCCACAAATTGAGCTACATATAACTGAAACTATTAGTGATAGCTCAGCATCAACTTTTACTTCTTTCTTGGTTCAATACTTGGAAACCAATTTTCTGGTAAAACGTAATAGTCATCTTATCATAATATACTCAGATAGAACTCAGAATCGAAATGTTATAATGTACAATGCACTATTAAGCCTAGCCGAAATATAATGTTGAAATAATTCAAAAGTATCTAACCAAAGGACACACTCAAATGGAGTGCGACTCAGTCCATAGTAACATTGAAAGTGCTTTTAAAAATCGTGACACCTATTTGACAAGTGATTATCACCGTATTTCTGAGAAAGCAAGAAAAACAATCCATATATTATTTTCTGCCAACTTTTGATTTCTTTCGTAATTATGGATACAAACATCTGTTAAAGCATACATCGATACGCTCCGGTAGAAGTGTTGGAGATCTCGTAGTAGTTGAACTTAAATCTATAAAATAACTATGAGGGCATATCTTTCAAACTGCAATGCGATGAAGAATCCCGATTATTACCACATAGGCCAAAAAATATAAGCCTGGTTCAGGCTATATTCTGAAAATTACATTCTACTCCTTTATCAATTACTGAGAAGAAGTTAAGAGATTTACAAGAGATCAAAAATGTAATCCCTAGGGACTGTGACTGTTGGCTATATTACGAGTCTCTACCACATCGTAATTAATAAAGGAACCTAATAATACTAAAACATGTCGCCACCTTATTTAAATTACTAATAAAATTACTATGATTAAAATCTGGTTTTATTTCTACGAGTTATACAGGGTGGCGCGCAATAGAACGTGCATATTGCATCATTTTTTTTAGCGGGGTAATAAGCGTGCGGGGGGGGGGGGGGAGAGCGTACATCGTTGGGTAGCTGAGCTCATGGAATTTTAGTCACTATGAGTCATTTCGACGGGAAACGTCGCGCATTTTGCGTACGCGCATTTTACGAGAACTCTCGTTCATACATTATTAGTAGACGACTATATTGTTCCGAATATGGAGTGCGGCGAATAAGTGAAGCTCCGAGTGCTAATTTAATTAAAATATGGATAAAGCGTTTCGAAGAGACCGGTTCAACATTTAAACCACAAGCTAAAGGACGTCCAAGAACAGCTAGGACCGACGACAATATTGAGAGAGTTATGGAGTCAGTGCAAGGAGATCACCAAATGTCTACTCGCAAGAGATCGTCTGTCTTGCACTTATCGTGACGCAGTTTGCAACGAATTTTAAATATGGATCTTAAACTGCATCCATACAAGCTGCAATTAACACAGGAATTAAAAGATTCTGACTTCAGAGCAAGGGTCGCATTTGCTAATGAAATGCTTAATCGATTTTTAAATTTTGACAATATCCTTTTCTCTGATGAGGCCCATTTCCATGTCAATGGCTTCGTAAACCGTCAAAATTGCCGTTACTGGCATAGCGAAAACCTTAAACGCAAACACCAAAAACCACTGCATAGTCCCAAAGTGACAGTGTGGGCAGCAATCTCTGGCAGAGGAATAATTGGTCCTTTTTCTTTGAAAATGAGCGAGACAAAACGTCACTATTAATACCGAGTGCTATGTTGCAATGTTGGAAGACTTTTTGGCGCCAGAACTTGAAAATTCAAGAATAGTGAATTCTAGGACTTGGTTTCAACAAGACGGAGCCACCAGTCACACATCAAATGACTCCATGCGGGTTGTGAAACAGATGTTCCCTGGCAGACTGATTTCGAAAAGAGGTGATATCCCATGGCCCCCACGTAGTCCAGACTTGACGCCTCCTAACTTTTTTCTGTGGGGATATCTCAAACGCAAAGTCTACAGTAATAATCCGAGAAACATCGATCAGCTTAAGGAAAATATCCGTGGTGAAATGGCAGCAATTACACCAGCATTACTGAAGAAAGTTTCCAATAATTTACGTTTGAGGTTAGAGGAGTGCCGTCGTAGAGTAGATGAAAGTTCAGTTATTTTTTTACAACTCCCTAGTTTTATTTTAATTTGACCTTTTATATTTATTTTTTTATGTATTTTTAAAATATGCACGTTCTATTGCGCCACCCTGTACATCTTCTATTTATTCAGTTAGTGCATTTCCTTGTGAATTTGTGTGTGTGTGAATTTTTAAATTCTATAATTTGATTTTGCAACCAAAATCCGCTTTTTTATCATCTTCATAAAATGTATAAATCAAAAGTGTAAAAAAAGTAGTATTATATTGTTTGCTTTTAAAAAAGTTTTTACTGCCACCTGTAAAAAAATCTTTTTTGCATTTACAAGGCCCTGCACTGACGCCGACGAAATGTTTTTCTACCTCATCGAAGTGCCAACATGAGTACAAGGAGCTATACAGTCCCATTAACTGCGGCGACTAACCTCTTAAAATTCTCAAAGTTTGTGATATTCGGTGGCTGTCTATAAAACAGTTGTCAGAATTTGGTCACAATGGAAAGACAAATGCCACACTGCAGTAATATTAAGTGGAATGTACAGCGATGAAGCTAATCGCTTACATTTCTTATATTTGAAAACTATTTTAAATGATGTGCAAATGGGAATAAAGATCTTTGAAGGAGAGAATACAGATCCTGTTAAATTATTAACCTCATTGATGAATCTATTGCGATCAGTCTGCGACAGAATATTAATACCAAACTCTGCAATCACTGATTTGACTATTAAAATTGATAACCACCAAGCCCAGTAGTACCTCATCTGGGATACCTTTTTGAATCCAGCGTTGCTAACGCCAACTTGCTACCTCAAACAGTTGCTAGAGTTCGAAAAAGTTGTATTGATTTCACCGTTCGTTTGGCAAAAAAAAAATACAAAACCGTTTACCCAGCAACGTTTACAAAAGATGATGCAGTTGTCTGTATAAAACACACAGATACTACAGATAAAAGATAATTCAATCAGTGGTGGCATGTCATGGGCCATAACTACAGATACTGTAAAATTTTTGGCACAATTATTTAAGTACAAAGACGCTGCAAGTAATAAGACTTACAAAGACATAGCAGATTTGGTTATAACAGTCCTGTCGTTGCCACATTCTCACGCAGAAGTGGAACGAATGTTCAGTCAATTGAATTGAATTTTGTCTTGCCAGATGATGTCCTGATAAAAGTCACAGGAACCATTAAGAAAATAAATACATCAGAAGCACCGTCCACATCCACTTCTACAGTGGAACCATCAACTTCTGATGCAGAGCGACCATCCACTTCCACGCCTTTAGTAGTTGTCGAAGTCGAAGATGATGCAGTAGCAGATGACGAAATTTTTCATTGCGTTAGACTTAAGATTTGATTAACTAAGTGTGTCAATTTAATAAATGCTCGATTATATTTTTTTTTTTTCGCCTCTGGCAACCCCACGGGTAACAGCTGATTTGAATTGCTCTCAACTTTTTTTTTACAAAATTTAAATTAATTACCTAAAATAATCTTTAAATACCACTTTCACACTAAACAAATCGATAAGCATAGCATAAAACATAAAAATATAGTTCTTAAATACTCTTGACGTAAAATTAAACTAAGTTTGTCAGTGACGGTTTGCCGGTTGGGTACCGTTGAAAATAAATTTAAGTGTTTTATTTGTGAATTTATTGTCATCGCTGTAAGGGCCAGGCCACACGGTGCGGTACGGCTCCGGCGCGGCGCCTGTGCGGTGCCGCAACGGTTTCCTACATATAAAAATGTATGGTATGCCATACGGTACGTCCGGCGCCGCACCGCAGGCGCACCGGACAACGGCGCGAGGCAGACGAGGCGGGGAGGGGTGCAAGCAGTGTGATGCCGCAGCGCCGCCGCCGCGCCGCTCAGTTGTTTATACGGCGTATAGGCAAGAGTGCACGCTCGTTGATGATAATTACGTGTATATCATACAAAAAAATGAGTACCGGTGTAGAATCAATAGACGTGGACTACCTCATTTCGTTGATACAGGAACGGGAAATACTGTGGGACAAGTCTCATGACAATTTTAAAAACAAAAATTTGAAAGCAAAAGCATGGGAAGATGTTACAAAAAATTTATTTTCTGAATACGATACATACACGCCTGATAAAAGAACCAAATTGGTGAGTCCTTATTTTTCTTCATATAGGTAAGATGACTAAATTTTTTTAAATTGCCAATTCAAAGATCCTTTGCTGCTTATAAAATAGTTTGCTAATTCATCTCTTATACCATTTGCTGCTGTCAATTCATCATTTTGAGGTTGAAGCGAGTGAAATTCATCACAAATTATCGCCAATTTATCACTTGGGCGAAGACCGTCCCGATCGGCCACAAAATTGTGAAGAACACAACAGGCTTTTATAATGGAAGTTGCAAAATTATAGGACACGTTTATCGGTCTGTGAAAAATGCGCCATTTATTTGCTAGGATTCCAAAAGCGCATTCAACATATCTCCTTGCCCTGCTAAGACGATAATTGAATATCTTTTGTTGTACATTGAGATTTTTACCACCATGACGCATAACATGTTTACTCAATCCAAAAGCTTCGTCACCCACTAACACCCATGGTATTGGTCTATTGTAACCACATAGTGGCTGGGGAGTAGGCAATGAGAGGTTCTCGTTAATCAGTAACTGGTATAGTTTTGAATTTTGGAAAACAGTTGAATCGCACTCTTTGCCGTATGCGCCAATATCAACAAAAGTAAATTTGTAGTTCGAGTCCACTACAGCTAGCAACACCACAGAAAAAAAAGATTTGTAATTAAAAAATAACGATCCACTATTAGCTGGATTACATAGGCGTATATGTTTTCCATCGATTGCCCCTATACAATGAGGAAAATTTGCTTTGATGTCAAAATCAGATGCAATCATTTGCAAACGGTCTGTTGTCAGTTCAGGGATGTGGTCTCGAAGAAGATGTTTCCATATAGCTTCACATACTCTCAATATCATACAAGCAATTGTAGATTTCCCACGTTTGAATTTGAATTCTAAATCTTTTATCGAATTTCCGCTTCCTAGGTACCTGTAACAAAAATAATACAATTAAATAAACTATACTTATGTATTAGGATAAAATATTTGTATTTTCAGGTAATTCAGTAGTGAAAAAGTGGAGAAATGTGAAAGACTCCTTTTATAAATATTTAAAAAAAAAGAAAGATGCTTCCAGATCCGGCTCAGCATCTAAAAACCTTTCAAAATATCATTACTATAATCAACTTTTATTTCTAACCAAAGTAGCACAGAATGCCACGGACGGTAGTTTAGACGTACCCGAAGAATCTAACGCGAGCATGACTTCTACAAATGATGATATAATACCTGAATCGTCCCGCTATGTTTCTGTCAACCGGAAGCGAAAGGCAGAACAATTGGATGATTTTGAAAAAGAAACATTAAGAGCTCTCAAGGAGCCAGAGAATCGCCACATGAACTTTTTTAAAGGTATTTTGCCATCCATAGAGGATTTTACCGATCTTCAAACTCTCACGTTTCAGAGTAAAATATTGCAAATAATCACAGATATGCGTTATGGACAAATTTATCCACAATCTTCGTCCTATCAGCATGAAGAAGCATCATCGCATGGGTATCAAACCAAAAATTATCAAAGTACAAGTTCGTTTAGTACAGTACAATCAAACTCTAATTTTATTCCATCTCCAAGTCAAGTGTCTCAAGAAAGCGATCAGACGGAGTTTGATTTTACAAGGTTATAAGTGTTTCCCTGACATTGATTTGAAAATTAATAATAAAGAAGTGCAAATAATAAAAGTTTTTTATTACTTACCTTAAAGTGATTCCCAGCATTTCTATTGGCTCCACAGGATTCCTCATATTAGTATACTGTTTCCGTATATGTGGCTCTAAGGCTTCCAGTAAACTTTCGAAAGTGGGCACACTCATTCGAAAAAAATTATAAAACCTCTTTTCGTCTAAGACCAACTCTCGATATTCTTTAAGAAAAAAAAGGCCGTCACTATTCCTCAAGGTAATAAATGGACTGATCCAGTATCTTCGTGTGCTTCTACGTCGATTTCGTCGATGGCGAAGTAATAATAGCAGCAACACACGTCTTTTTCGATCCATTGTTTATTGTAGACTGTCGTTAACTGGGCAAGCCAAGCTAAGCCTGTTGCGGTGCCGCAACGGCGCCGTAAGAACATTGCGACGCCGCACTGCTAGTGTGGCCGCCAGTGCGGTGCGGAGTAATGCGGTGCGGTGCGGTGCCGCACCGTGTGGCCTGGCCCTAAAGGTATTGTTCATTTATTTGTATTCTGTTTCTTTATAATTATTTAGTTGTGTAGTTTATTAGACCACAATACTTTCATATTGACACTACGCCAATTTAACTCTAGTGTTTGATACCAATTCTTCTTGGTAATAATTAGATCCTGTTTTTTTCTTTTTAATTATATACACGATGGTTCAGACCCGCAGCGCCTTGGTCGTCAAGTGGAGACTAAACTCCAATTGACTTTGAGTGATTGAATGCCACCAAGGAGAGATGTGATCAACTCATTGGAGAAAGGGATGACAATGAAAGGGCTTGATATATTAAAAGAGAATGAAAAACTAAGAAAGAAAATGTCACAGTTGCATTCTGAACATAGTGATGCCATTAAAGCCGGAGAAAATCTGCAGCTCCTTGTTGACAGCTTTGATACTTGTAGGAATGAGTATGAGCAAGCCCTTGACAGAATTAGGATGCTTGAACGTCAACTGCAACAGGCAGACAGCAAGATATAAAAAATGAGCACTCATACACTAAACACCTTAGTAGCATCCAACCAAAGTTTGTTCGAGGAGTTTGTCATTCCGGGCTTAAGTTCAGCTGTAGTTGACAGTATTCATCCTTCTATGATATAGTATGTATATATATGATGATGACACTCCTAAATCATTTAAATCTAAGAGGATTGTCAAATGTAGCATGAATAAATTAAAAGAAATATATTAAAATGAAGAAAATCACAAAAACAAAAAAAAAATGTTCACAAACATAATTTTTTTATAGATAGTTTAACACTAAACAGACAGAGATTGCAATTAATAGACCAAGTGAGCATGTATTCTTTGGAGATGGACAACATGTCAACAATACTTAAAAGATACCCGTGAACTGCAATGTTGAGGTTGACCGTCTTCAAGAATAAACTATAAACTCTAAATATGAAATGTCGCAAAAACAGAGTACATGTACTTAATAGAAATGTAATGTGAGCTAATGTTTCTTATTTTAAAATCTGTTTTTCTTTTCTTCTTTTTAATTTTTTCCTTAATTTTCAGTTTTCCTATTGTCATATTCTTTTGAGTTTATTTACCTTTAATTTTAAAAACATAATAGCACACAACAAAATGATGTGATATTTACCAAATATTGCTAAAAGTGTCTGGTTTTTTTGTAAAGGACTGGCCATGAGTTTGTTTGTCCGATTTCTTCTCACAAGGCTCAACCTTTTGGAAACGGGCGGTTATAGATCAAAACAGGCAGATGTGATTATGTTAATTATGTTATCCATTTTTTTCCTTAATAATTTTACGTTTGCGAAGCAAACTATTGTTGCGGTGACTCTGTACGTGTTGATCTATAATTTTTAATTATAATAATTATTTATTAAAAAGACGATTTCGAATAATTGATCAACAATTTTATGAAATAAAAATAATAAAAATTTACTTTTAATTACGTCATATTTATACCATAAAAACTTTGAATTATTTAGTTAATTTTCCGAATAAGTCTAGTGACTTTTTCGAATAGGTCTAGTGATTTTCTTTTTTCTTTAACGGCAACACTGCTCGCCACATAACCGATTCAACGCTCACGAGATCGGCATGCTATCGCGCCATAGAAGACTGTACATAGATTACACGACTCTACAAAAAAATTTTCGTTCTTTGTCCTAAAGTTTATACTATTATTTTCCAGTTAGTTATGCACAAAAACGAAAAGAAAATACCTTTTTTCGGTATAAAGTTTGCTTTTGTGATAGTTATAATAATAATACTCATTTTTCAATTTTTTCATAAATTTTAATTGATTTTAATATTTTTAAAAAGACCGCGCGGTGAGAGTGGGGTATTAACGTTTACACTGTGCCGCTAGATGGCACCCGAGTGATAAACAACCATCAGGTGTTATTTACAAGCCCAGAATAACTTAAAATATCGTCACGAAAGTGCAAATACGATGCTGATGCATTTTGTTTTATATGTGGTCAATTTATTAAAGTTCGAGACGTGAAATATGAACTAAAGACATCTCACGTTCTCTGTGAAGCCTATGAAGCATATTTTGACTGTCCTGTACGGAATCAAGATAAGCCATGGGCTCCACATGTTGCTTGTAGTTATTGTAAAAGGTGTTTGGAAGGTAAGCAATTTTTATTTAATTAAGCGATGAATCCAAAATAATAGACATATTAATTTTTATTTTTATATTTTTAGGTTGGTATCGAGGTGAGAAAAGGTCTATGAAATTTGCAATACCAAGGATTTGGCGAGAACCAAAAGACCATATTACTGACTGCTACTTTTGTATGGTGAATCCGAGTAAAAGACGTAGAGGTAAAAATGCAAAACCTATTGAATATCCTGACCTCGATTCTTCTTCTGCTCCAATTGCTCACGACCTGACACGACCAGATCGCAGAAAAGTAGCTCATCTTTTAGTTCTTATAAAAGTAATTCCGATAAGGAGTTTTTGCCTACACCTGAACAACCAAAACACTATCTCATTACTTCAGAAGATTTTAACGATCTAATTAGAGATTTAAATTTGCCAAAAAATAAAGCAGAGCTTCTAGGCTCTCGGTTAAAACAGTGGAATTTGCTTGATGATGTTAAGATCACGGATCAGCGGACTAGGCATGAAATGTTTGCACCGTTTTTCACGAAGGAAGATGGACTTTGTTTTTGTAATGACATTAAAGGTATGTTTGAAGCAATTGGCATACCCTGTGTCCCTAGCGAATGGCGTTTATTCATTGACAGCTCTACAAAAAGTTTAAAAGCAGTTCTATTGCACAACGGAAATAAATTTCCGTCTCTTCCAATTGCTCACTCAGTACATCTTAAAGAAAATTATGAAAGTGTCAAAATTTTGCTTGAATCTGTAAAGTATCGTGAGTATAACTGGGAGCTGATTGGAGATTTTAAAATGGTGGGATTTTTAATGGGGCTACAGGGTGGATATACAAAGTATCCGTGTTATTTGTGCTTGTGGGATAGCAGAGCGGATTCTAAACACTATATTCAACGGTCATGGCCTGTAAGAACAGAATTGTGTGTCGGAAAACAGAACGTCAAATTTGAGCCGATTGTTGAAGCGGAAAAAGTGTTAATGCCGCCTTTGCACATTAAGTTAGGGTTGATGAAACAATTTGTTAAAAAACTGGATGAAACTGCAGAAGCTTTTGGATACTTAAAAAAAATTTTTCCGAAGTTATCGGAAGCAAAGGTTAAAGCTGGGGTTTTTGTTGGTCCGCAAATAAGACAGATTTTCGCCGATGAAAAATTTCCAACGTTGCTGAATCGTACTCAAAAAGCAAGTTGGAACAGTTTTAAAGCAGTAGTTTCTGGATTTTCAGGAAATAATAAAGCTGAAAACTACGAAAAGTTGGTTGAGGATATGCTTACAAATTTTAAGGCCATGGGCTGCAGGATGTCATTAAAAGTACATATGCTGCATGCTCATTCAGCCTATTCCGAAGAGCAAGGAGAACGTTTCCATCAGGACATCATGAATTTTGAACAACGCTATCAAGGCCAATACAATGAAAACATGATGGGCGACTATATTTGGGGTTTATTGAGAGAAAGTAGCTATGAACATAAAAGAAAAAGTAAAAGTGTGCACTTTTAAGTTATTTTCCACTTTTCTGTAAGCTAATTTGATAGTAAAACTTAATAAAAATAATAAACATTTTTATTTCAATAGTTTTATTTTCAATCAAAAATTAAAATCCGAGATTTTTAAAAATTTCGTTCAATCAGTCTTCTAAGCACAAAAGCAAAGTTTTTCATGCCATATATTTTTTTTCCGTCTTATTACGACCTAAACTACCGAAATTTAATGCTTTGCAATCAAAGTCAAATTTCATGTTGACCCGTGTTATTTATTATTCACAATATAGTTAATTGCTCTCGTCTACGTGTTTCCTTCTACCAACACCCGTAGAAAAAAAAGAACAGCTTCTAGCCATGGTCCTTCGAGCCGGATTGACCATGCTGGAGTGGACTGTGTTCGATTACTAATACTCTCAGTACTTCACATGTTGAAGAAACTCAAGGTACTCAACACTACAGTAAAACTCCTAGTGCTCCAGATAATATGAATACTAGTATTAATTCTCCTAGTGCTTCACAAATTCAAGCAACCCAGAATACTGAAACATCTGCAGCAGCGCAAACAGGATCGAATGAAAATGCGAATAACTTTCGAGATAGATTATAATTTTTAAATTAAAATAACGGGACGTGACTGTATGCAAATATATAAAAGTTACTTTTATTTCAAAATGTGTACTTACTTTAAACACACTCCTAATTTTTCACAGCTACTGATTGAATTTCTGGAGTTTGCGAATATATGGTTCAATAAAGGAGTGTAGTTAATGAAAAGTAAAATTGGCCGGAGCCAAGCTAAGCAAAATGTGAACTCGATGGATTATGACGCGCCACCCGCTCGGCTCCTCAGTCTCTATACGGCCATTGTGTAGGATAAGTGAATAGTTTAGAAAAGTGAATAGACATTGTTCAGTGTAAATATCTTTAATTTATTATCCCAAATACTACGCACATAATTGACTCACTGATGAATATACACAACAGTAGGTCTTGAAACTCTATAAGAATTTTCGATAGTTTCTTCATCAACAGTTTGGAAATAGTAAAATATTGACCGTGTTCTGAAAGATATTTAATATGATTTCCTAACCTAAATCTGTTTCCTTATAGAATAGTTCAAATGGTATATGGCAAGTAATTTGGTTTCTTCTGACTCGAGGAGGTAATAACGTATTGTAAGGTCCCGCTTGGCAGAGAGGATTTTTGGGATCGGGTGTTTCAGAGGAGATAGGAATTGATAGAGGCTGGGAACTGGTATTAACATATTAGCGACTGAACTAGCTATAACGAAAACATTAACTTTATAATGGCTTCAAAGATGTGGCCCGGCAACTTGACAGCCGTCCGCTCTGACTGCACGCTGGGCTGCTTCTGTTTTTTTTCTAGTGATTCCATATAAATTCAAATCAAGTTTCGAAAACATTTAAATATTATATTACCAGCCAGCTTCCCGCATGGTTCGAACCGCACAGTACAAACTTATTTTTTCATAATATGTCTGTTACTTAAAGCTGTATGAGGAACTACATTTCACTCCAGATCAATTCAATTAATTTTTTCGATCATATTTTACCCGTAACATGCTTATTATGCAAGAACGGTGAAATGACAGACAACATTTTCCAACTTATATATTCTAAACTAGAAATGTACAGTGATTTTTGTGCTCACAATCCAAACTATGGCAAACTTTTGTTACACTTCATTCAGAATATGTCAGGACGCGGTGTAAGTATGAGAGACTTGAAGAAACTAGTTAAATGTCATCGCACGTCATATAAAAGTATTTGTAAAGCAGCTTTAGAGAAAATTCATCGTGATTTAGAGGCTCTTCAAGAAGATATTTACGACGAATGGACCAAGAATTGTTATACCAAGACCAACAGACGATTTTGAAATATAAATTTAAGTATTTGTTTTTTTAACTAGAGTTGAATGCCTATTGTAACAATAATATTTTGCATAGTTTTATTCAATTAACTTGGCACGTTACTACTGATAGTGTGCTATTAACAATATTATGTGGTTTACAATTCGAAAGTGTACTGGGTGAGGTTCGAACCCGCAACCACTTGGCCGTTGCCTCAGCCGTAACGCTTCCGCCGCATACCTTATGGTATATACTATATATATGTGTAAGGTGTGATACCATACAGGGTACATCCCAGTCATATGTCAAGTTCCATATCAGGTTTTTTTAAACTCTTACTTAGAGTTATTAAATTGAAGTTAGTCTTTCTCTTTCTAGTTTGTCTAGTCTTAGGTATATTTTAGTTTTAACTTAGTTTCGAAGCTTATGGTAGTTTTACCAGAATCATATTCGTTTATAACTTTGTATTAAGTTTTATTCATAATAGTTTTTAAAGCAACAGATTTAAAATTGACTAAACTCTAATATTGTGTTTTATCGAATCAATTTTTTCGTTTACTTATGTTCAAAATACCTGCAACAAATCCTAATTGTGTCATACTTCTTATTTTTTGTAAAGATTTTCAACTGAGCTATGTTAAATATTTGTATTACGTTTGTATTACGGGTTTGTATTTGCAGATGTAGACGTGATAAATGTAATCGTAATCCTTTTAATACAATTATATTTTTTTTAAATAATCTTGTTTCAAATTATACACCGATAATAAGATTATTTTATTTAAATGAATTAATGATATTTTTTTTAAATAATCTTATTATCGGTTTATAATTTGAACCAATTGTATTCTTTTTCACTGGCTTATAAATCTATTATAATACTGTGAACTGTCAATATTGTTGTCAATAGTAAACTTTGTGTGATATATTTTTTTTAATCATTTATTTACTTATTTTCAACTTTTTAATTTCAATAGGGTAGATTTGTCAGGACAGGACTCGTGCGCTCCTTTTTAGTTTAGTTAACGATATTACGTCATCGACATTGCATGTGAAGCTAATTGAAAGTGTCAAAAGATTTCCATGTTTATGTGATACACGACTGAAAACATACAAATGCAATGAAACCAAAAATGCGGCGTAGGAAGTCATAGTGAAAGAAACCGGATTACAAGATGGTAAGTATCTACTTTGTTATTGTGATCGGAATAGTTAGCGGACAGTTTATGGGCGACATAAGCATTTTATGGCAAGGACACTACCAGCGATACTACCAGTAGTGTCGTTTCTAATTAACGACACTACCGCGCCCATTTTAGATCAAATTGTACAGCCAACACAGAAGTTTTTTTTTTGTTTATGAAATCAAATGACATTGACAATAATTTGTTTTGACTTATAATGGATAAACTATGCAAGACTATTTTCTCACATTATCTTACATTAGGCTTATCTTCATATCAGATCAGACAGAAAGCGAATCAGTTTTACAATAGGTATCAACAAATGGTGGAACTGCGTTGCTTTTGGGCAAACACAAGTAAGTATCATGTTCTGAAAAATTATAAAAATGGTGCATCTATTTGGAGGTGCTCAAATTATAAAAAGGAAAAATGTTTAGGAACAGTTACGGTCAAGGTATGTACAGCATAATTTTATTTTATCAGGGATCTATCATGTAAGCCGACCGAGAGTCGAATTCAGGGCGGTTATTATAGCTATCCAGTACAGTCAGCTTGTATTTTTATTTAAGACGCATTACCTTAACCAAATTAAGTATGAATTTCAAACTCTTCATTTCTTCAGGGCAACAGTATCCAAAAAAGAAAAGCGCATTCCTGGAAGCCAGGTATTTCGAAAAACATAGTTTTAAGAGAAATTGCTGACTTGAAGGAGAGAGCACGAAATACAGATATACCAGTTACTTAAATATATGATGATAAACTATCACAAGTTCAAAATAGCGGCATTCATCCGTTTGTAATGAAACTAAATCCGTTTCCTAATGTTTCCCGTATCCTTTATGGTGCTCGACACAAAGCAAATGATGTCCCTAGAAGTACATACACAGATGCAGAAAGCGATGTAGTGCCATTGAAATTTCGTGAGTCAATCTTAGCTGACTACTATGATAACGGTAATAGAATCATAGTGTTTTGCTGGTTGGATTCGGATGCAATTGAAAATGTAAAAGAGATCTTTATGGATGGAACTTTTAGCAGCTGCCCGTAGCCGTTTGTACAGCTTTACATAATTCACGGCGATATTGGTAGCTCTATCAATTCAAACAAAGTGAGACCTTTATTTTTTGCTTTAATGACGGATAAAAAGACATCTTCTTATTATATTTTATTCAGTCTAATCAAATCACAGTTACCGGAGTTCACGCCCACAAAAGTGCATTGCGATTATGAAACTGCAGCAATAAACGCTTTGACGGAAATTTACAAAGACATCCAAATTAAGGGCTGTTTTTATCACTGGTCGAAAAGTGTTTGGAAAAGAGCAAAACTCTTGGGCCATATAAAATGTAAGGCAGAAAAAAGAATTATCGCGCTTACGGCTGCACTGCCATTGATTCCACAGGCACTTATTAAGGAAGGATGGGAGCACATTAAGTCGGAAAGTTTCAGCATGGAAATGTCAAAATTTATAAATTATATTGAGAGGTTTTGGATGAAATCATATTTCAGTACCATTCGAGAACATCATCGTAGAAACAACATCGCCGAAGGCTGGAATTCTAAATTGAATAAGTGTCTAAACAAAATAACTGTAAATCTGTTACGCTTACTTAACGTTTTAGAAAAGTATCAGAAAACGACAGACATAAAAAAAACCTCAAAATAGTAAAACTAAAAGACCTAAAAGAGTTATCTCTAACGACGATTTCATCTTACATGTGCAAATGCAACTTCTAAACAATGAGATAACCTTAGGCCATGCACTTGATAAACTCAGATAAGGAGATACAGTTACATTCAGTCACTTGATATTTTTATGCCATTTTGGCAAATGCCTCCCCCATTCTTTCCACTCATCTCTATTCTGGACCACCTCTCGCTTCCTGGACCGGCCTAGTCTCTTATGTCTGTCAGCAATATTGAGTTTTTTTTTTGTAAAAAAGTTACGGAGAAGTATGATTTACTATCTAAATAAGTTTGCTTTTATTTAGTTATAAATAAAAAGTTACATTTTTTAAGATTGCTATTGCTTTTTTAAAATAGGTAAATAAAGAATTAAATTTCTGAACTTCGTAGTTGTTGGCTGTATAATTTCATCTAAAATAGGCGCGGTAGTGTCGTTAATTGTAAACGACACTACTGGTAGTATCGCTGGTAGTGTACTTGCCATAAAATGGACACGAGTGGTTGATTATAAGTACCTACCATGATTGAGTGATTAGTGTAATTTTTATTCGGTGATACCAATACGGTATGCATGCGTAGGTAATCAATACAAATAAATAAAATTAAAGTGTCTGTTTGTAATGTCAAGATAAAATTTTTGTGATGGTTACTGCTGACACGTAATTCTGAGAACTGTGCAACAAAAGATGTCCCTATGTAATATTCCACACAGCTTTTAGTCGTTGTTTGAACTTCGTTATAGATACTCATGTTGTAATTCCTCAGTAAGAATAAATTATATTTTCGGTGACCTCCAGTATCATTTCTCTCCTGCACACATTACCTTACACGCAGTATATAGTGAAGGAGCCCCATATACCCAAGTGGTGTGATACCCAACAGTGGTGACCCCGACGTGATAATATCAAAAATATCTATTTAGCTATAATTCACTTTCGTAATTTAATAGAGGGTCGTCATTTGATAATTGTTACAGACCAAGCTTTTAACTTTCGTGTTTTTTAAAATAGGTACAGAGAGGGAAAAAGCCCGGCGACGAGCTAGACAGATTATGTTCATTAGTGAATTTAGTACAAATAATAGACATATAAGCTGTTTAAATAATATAGCAGCAGATACGTTATCTAGAACAGAATACATTTCATGCCCCACGGTTATAAATTTCGCAGAACTAGCAGGTGCGCAGGAAGTAGACAGCCAGCTTGCGAAACATCAAATAACATCAAATCAATAATTAGTGTTTAAACGCGTAATTCTCTAGCCCGACTCGTGGTCACGCTAGGTTATCACACCAGTGTGACTATCAGGATTTTTTTCTTGTTAGTCACACCGCCACTAATACAACACCTTTTATCGTCACTTGTCATTATCAACTAGTGCTGTTTTATCGATAAGTAAATTAAAATTCGTTATATCTACAAACAAAATAACACTTAAGTTAAGATACAAAATTATCTCAGCATTTCAAGGAAATGGCCCAATGATATTTCATTGTTTAATAATTTTAATTGACACCCTAAAACAAAATATCTTTAGCAATTTGATCAACCTTTTTCTTTTTTTGTGGCAATATTAAATGCACGTTGTTTGTATTATAACTTAATAAAGTGTTATTTTGTTTGCAGATGAATATGAATTCGAATTACGAACTTTCCCATAACAAAGTACAGAACAGGACAAAATTATATTACTACCTACTGCTAAGTAAGTATACATAGTAGGTCTTACCTTTGTTATTGTAACATAGCCTTTACAACGTATATGTTTATTCTTGTAGTTTTTACAACGCCAGTAGCTGTTTTGCCCACTAATGACAGAATTTCTATAAAACTGATACCCATGAAACAATAAAACCCGTCCACGTTCAATGATTTTAAAATCATTTATATCATTCATTTTTGATATTACGGTAACACTTTAAATTAATTATAAATTACTAAAGAGCAATAAATACATTAAATACCAATTCGCATTGAGAACGAAAAATTGTTTAACAGTTTGAAATTAGACATTGTCATTATGATTAATACCTATCTTGCAACTGAAGAGTCTGTATACCTATATCTTAAAGAGTTTGCTTAGCTAATTTGTGGCGACATTTCTACCCAGTTATTTTTATATAAAGTGGCTCTCTTTACTTCATTTTAAAATAATTATATTGTTATTGTCTTTTCTTTGCCTATGTTACTTCGCGAACTATTGCTACTAAAAATGTAGCAATAGTACGGTGCGTTGTGCTTACCGGACTACTGCGACTAAAAAGTAGCATTAGTTCGGTATACCGGACAAATCACCGAAATACTGCGAATAGGTGCGTCTGGGTAACTGGATGTGTCGATGCATCTATTGATCATATGTGTAATTACAGGTGTTATTTGTTTGTTCATATTTTTAATGTCGGTTACTCTAATTCCGTCTAATCCAGGGCTTTTGTTAGTGTTTAGTTTGTTAATAATTTTAAAAGTTTCTTCAATATTTATCTTTTGCATCCTCATCGACACATCCACCTCTTTTGTGATGTCGGCTGCTGACTCAGTTAATATTTTTATGTCGCACGAGTTAGAAAGTATTTCTATATTTTTTTTAAACTCGACTGCAAACCTCTTTGCCGCATCATAATCAGACAGAGAAATATTTTTGAATTGTTTCGTCCACTGAGTTAACTACCTTGCCACACAATTCATTTATAAACTGCCATAATCTTTTAGAATTTTTAAAATTCTTTATAATTTCTTTCTTGTAGAATTTATTTTTGGCGTAGTTAATATATTTGTTAGTCTTGTTTCTATATATATTATAAATTATTTTATTTTCTATAGTTGGTACCCTTTTCCACAATTTTAATAGCTCATTTCGTTTTTTACACATGTCTATGACTCTTTTGTTTACCCAGTTGCAAGTGTTCGATTTATATTTATTTGGCCTAATTTTACTCTGCTTACATCGCATATAGGAGTCTGTAAATATCTTGTGAATCTTTTTATATACATCGTTAGGCGAGTCACAACAGAGAGGTGCATTCCAATCCGCGCGGTGCAGTTCTGCCACCAGTCGATCACTATCGTAGGTTTGGATAACGCGTTTGTTTACATCGTCCCTAACCGGCCGTTCATTTACTAGTGTGCATGCCGTTATATAGTGGTCTGCCGGTGACTCATTTACTACCGCAGAATAGATCGTAGCTGAGGTGCTCCGCACGAATATGTGGTCTATGCATGACTTTGTTATGAAGTTACTTTTTTTTTCAACCCGGGTGTACTGATTAATGCAGCTCATTAAGCCTAACTCGTGTAACGTGTTTATATAATCCAATTTTATGTTACAGTTTTTTAAGATGTCGATATTCATGTCACCAATTAGCATAACATCACATTTTCGGCCCTGTTTTTAACTATATGTAATTTCCTTAGTGAAATTCGGAATTGAAAGGTCTGGTGGCCTATATAAACTAATTATAACTATTTTTTCACTGTTTATTTCTAATACACCCCCATAATAATTTCACTGAAGTATGAGTAAACGGGCGTTCTTGTGAACTTTAACCTTTTTGTGAATATAAAGAACAACACCTCCACCTTTCCTGTGCTGTCTCAAGTTAGTGTACATATTATAATTATGTAATTCAAACAAAGCCGAACAGTGTTCCCGTATATTCACTTCCGTAAAAACAATAATGTCAACCAGCTGTGAACTTGAAGCTATTGTTAATTCAATTTGTGCAAAGTTTAATATTAGTGATCTAATGTTTACATGTAATGTTGTTATCGACTGCTTATGCTTTGGTAATGATTTTATGTAACCATTCCAACTATTGAAATTCCTTTCGTCTATGTTATTGGTGGTGTAACTATCCATTGAGGATTTCAAGATAGGTAGGTGTTACAATGATCAATTTACATAACACAAAAGAACAAGACGATACAGACTCACGATTTGTGGCTACTTATCTCCTACTAAATATAATAATGAATGACGTTTATACATGATTTGCTTATTTTATGGTGATGTTTGCATTTTAATGTAATTTGCACTTGCGGTATATTAAACCTAGATAAGAAGGTCAAGCGGAACTTGCGTTTATTTGCTTTGGTGTAATTTTATGATTGATTACATTTTCTTTAAATATGGGTGAAGTGGAACCCGATGTAAAATGCATTCATAGAAAAGGTGGAACAGTCATGTTAGCCGGAGGCTATCAATACTATAATTTAAAAGAGTACAAATGTGGTTCAGTCATCTGGCGATGCAGATCATATTTTAACAAAACTAAGTGCTCAGGGAGTATCACACTAATGGTGAGTTTAATATAATTATCTACATCTACAATACCTGTTGTGTTATCCGAGTTGTGCCATCAGGGATCCCCATATTATAAAGAGGAAAGATTTATAATTAAAAGTTTGTTTGGAATGGATAAAATTAAAAACTAATAACCGATCTCAAAATTTTTTTCACTTAAATACGAGTATTATGATAAATCTGTAGGCCGCAACTTCCTCATTCATTTCTGAAATCATCCACTTCCTAAAAAGTTCATTTTCTATACCGTCACTTTACAAAAAAGTGCATTTTTTTTAAATTATTACTTTAATAGTTAAATCAAATTTTTTATAGGATAACAAAATAACGAAGAAAAATACACAAGTGTGTAAAGCTGATTTTGCAAGGAATACACTTGCTGCTAGTATATCAGATTTGAAAAGTCTCAAAAAGTGATGAGCCTATACCAAAACTATTCAAAAATGCAATGCAACAACTCGAGGATGATGGTATAAATCTAGTCACAAATTTACCATCACTTTCTAGTGTACAGCATTCGCTTTATGATATGCGAAATAGATGTGCCAATATAAACAAACCAATTTACGTAAAAGTTGAAGAAGTTCAAGTGCCAGCACAGTTTTATCACACAATTTTGGCAGATTACTATTATGAAGGAGTCAGAATATTGCTGTTTTGCACCCAAGAAGCAAGAGCAGAAATAGAAGATATAACGGAGTTTTTTGGAGATGCATTAAGGGCTTGTACACAAAACTGCGATGCGACATCGCATCGTAAAAATCTACGAGCTCGCACAACGCATCGCAAGAACTTGCGAATTGATTCGCAACGCGCATTCCTGCGATGTTTCGTCACACTTGTTGACGCCATTTTTAGTACGGTCTGGGACAGCGTGTGGACAAGACGTATGTAAAAAAATGACAGAGTACGACGTTGATTTTTTAATATCACTGATTGAGGAGCGCCCTGTTCTTGTCGACACTAGTAATGAAGATTATAAAAACAAATTCATCAAACAAGATGCTTGGAAGGACGTTTGTAAAAGTTTATTTCCAAATTTCGAGGAAAAAGAAAACAATGAAAAAACTAAACTTGGTAAGTAGACAAATACATTTATTAAGTCTTTTTACTTAAACTAACTACCTACAAATCAAACATTCTATTCATTTAAGCACAAAAAATATTCTTTAAATTGTTTACAAATGTTTAAGCGTCGACAGCGAGTTACTTTTTTGTTTTGCGATGTGATACTTTTGTACCAGTTGTATTGACTTATTACTAAGGCTACCCGCATTGTATATTCCTAAATTTTTTGTAGTTGCCAGCTTAATGCTCCAACTTCACTAGTAAAATAATCCGAATATTCGTTTCTTATTATATTTGCACTTACTACCCGACTGCCTACATTCAACCTTTGTTGAAGTGGTTGTAGTTCGGAATCATCTATGATCATTTCAACAGGGGTGTCTAATCCATCACGGTTAATTACAAAGTTATGTAGTATGCAACATACCTTGACAATGTCTATTGCAAAATCATGTGAGACGTTAATAAATTAAATATTGGTGCCGATTCTGTTGTAAACACTCACCAAACCAAAACCTGACTTAATTTCTTCATATGAAATCAACCCTATCTTCTTCGCAACAAGGTATATTTGTTACTGGCATCTATTTCTCAGCGCCACAAAATTTCACTAAAACCTGCCAACGTATGCTCAACTTTATTTCCACGCAGCGAGAGTCCCCATTTATTCAAATGCCGAATAATTACCGTACAAAAACTTGTTCAAAATGAACTCAGATGACGTTATTTTAATCAATACCTACGAAGACGCTTACTATAAACACAGAGCAAAAGAGATGGCATTCAACGGTAAGCGGCTCTCGCTACGTGGTATTAAAGTTTATTTAAGCGTGTCAGACTTTAGTCGACAAATAAATTGCTTATTTCGATAGCGACATATGTTACCTACTTGTTTAAATTTGAAATAAGACCTTGTTTCAAAGTTTGCAAGGTTTACATCTTGTATGAAGAAAATTTAGTCAATCATAGTCAAGAGAGTAAATACAACAGAATTGACACCATTGTCTATTATTTTTTTGCAGGTAATTCAGTAATACAAAGATGGAGGGGGATTAAGGATTCCTTTAATAAATATGAAAAGGAACTCAAAGATGCAAATAGGTCAGGGTCTGGATCAAAAAATATAAAAGAAAACCATCTGTACAGACAATTACAATTTCTTAAGAAAAATTTGCAAAATGAGACCACTACCAGTTTATATGAATCAGAAAATGAGAAAGATAATCAAGAAGGTACATCTAAAACACGTTACCAAAAGCAGCCACCAAAAAGAAAGATGGTAAATAAAAATTTTGAAGATGATATTGTAAAGATTTTAAAGGAACCGGAGAATAGACACATATCTTGTTTTAACCCTTAAATGCATATTGTTGCCAAATGGCTACAAACTACTTTTTGTTATTTTTATATGAAAGTGACAGTTGTGTGTTTCCGAACGTAACTTTATGGCTCAAGCAAATACACAGACTACATAAAAAACATATGTCACAGTGGATTTTGGCGGGAACTTGGAAGTTATTCGCCATTATGATCGATCAATTGGTCAGAGTTAGTTCGAGCGTAATACCTAAACATTGTTTTTTTATTTTTTGATCCATAATTATACAGTATTGATTTGAAAAAAATAATAATAGATTGAAATAAAGGTAAGTTGTTGATATTGCATGTTTTTACTTCTCATTTTATTTAGTATGCATAAATAATTAGATTTTTTGGTATGTTGCCAAATGTCTACACTATGCGTTCACCTATGTGTGCAGTATACAACACAACTGTTTGCAATATTTTCTTTGGTGGTGGTTTCCAGCTTTTTTTGTTTTGCTTTTCAGTATGGCTGGTAGAATTAATGATAAAGATATCGAAAATATACTCTCAGCATTAGAAAACGGTGATATATCGGAGGATGATGAAGACATAGGAGACGAAAACGAGTTCGATTTTTATCCAAACGTTCAGTCGTTATTGCAAGACTTAGAAGAATCTTGTGATGAAGAAGACGGCAATGTAGATCCTCCTTTAGCTGCTGAAGAGGGGCATTTATTGGCAGAACCGCAGTCAGAGGAACCTACCCCAGGACCATCTCCAGGACAACCGGTAACTAGTGTTCTTGGAGTTTCTGCTTGGCGGACACGTAGCAGAGAACTAATTTGGAAAAAAACTAATTTAGCTTGGGATGAAGACCGTATTACGTTTTTGGGTAACTCAGAGATTTCCTCCAGCGTATCTGACCTAGAAACGCCGTTTCAATTTTTCTCTCTTTTTTTCAATAATGATATTCTTACCAAAGTTGTGGCAGAGACAAATTTGTATATAATTCAACAGGGAGTTAGTAATTGTCGTCCCGTAAGTTCTACAGAAATTCGGCAATTCCTAGGTATAATAACATTTATGTCTGTATACCACTATCCCAATCTAAGATCTTACTGGTCAAAGTATGGCTTCACTCACATCATGGAGACGATGACGTTGAACCGATTTGAAAAAATTAGGTCAGTCATTCATTTCAACGATAATACACAACACAAACCTATTGATCACCCGGAACATGACCGCTTACATAAAATACGACCCTTGGTAGACCATCTAAATACATGTTTCATGACTATTGCTCCATTTGAACAAAGACTCTCGTTAGATGAACAAATGTGTGCTTCCAAAGTATCACATTTTATGAAGCAATACTTACCCAATAAACCGCATAAGTGGGGCTTCAAATTATTCGTTATATGTTCTTTATCTGGGTATGCATATAATTTTGAAATTTATACAGGAAAGGAAACGTTCGACGTTCTCCCTGGTGAGCCAGATTTAGGCGTTGTGGGCAACACAGTAGTAAGAATGTGTCGTGCTTTACCCAGGCGCGTAAACCACATTATTTATTTTGATAATTTTTATACTTCTATTCCTTTGCTGCACTATTTAGAGAGTCAAGGTATACATGCCCTGGGTACTATCCAAAGAAATCGGCTGGGTAAAAATTGCAAACTGCCGACACAAAGATTACATAAAAGATTCGGTACCACGAGGAACATACGAAGAGCACGTCACTTGTTATGATGGTGTTGATATTTCTGTTACTACTTGGAAGGATAATAAACTTGTTACATTAGCCTCTACATATATTGGTGCCGAACCAGCTGAAACAGTAAATAGGTATGATAAAAAGCAGAAAAGACGAATAAATATACCCTGTCCAAAAATAGTAAAGGACTATAATGCCCATATGGGAGGAGTCGACCTAATGGACAGTTTCTTGGGCCGATACAGGATAAGAATCAAAAGTAGGAAATGGTACATTCGTCTTTTCAATCACATGATTGATATGGCCATTATAAATTCATGGGTGTTATATAAAAAGGCTAATGATAAAAGAGGAAATAATAAGGTCATGACCTTAGGCGACTATAGATCTGAGTTGGCAGAGGCTCTTTGTTATTATAAAAAGAACATCGAAACTAAAAGAGGAAGACCGTCTAGCAGTAATGTGGAAAGAGAATTAGATGCAAAGAAACATCGTGGACCCATGAAACCTGTTCCAGTACGTGATGTAAGAACTGATGGTGTTGATCACCATGAGAGAAGATGTGATAAGAAAAATAGATGCAAACTACCTGGATGTAAGGGATTTTCACGCACTGAATGCACAAAATGTCAGGTTGCCCTTTGCCACACTAAAGATCGTAACTGTTTTGCTACATTTCATTTATAGATTACTTATTTAATTATTTAATTGTTGATTATGTACCTACACCTACACTATACCTATCTACTACCTACATGCATAGTGTTGCCAAATGGCAACATACCGTTTTTCCTCAATAAATTTTCTTATTTTCATGCAGGATTTTTTTATTTAATTTTCCCATAATCCATTAATAATAACCTACAAAATATCATTTTTCCAATAAAAATTTTTAAATCATGCATTTAAGGGTTAAAGGTATTCTACCATCATTTGAAAGATTAGATGACAATAAAACACTAATCTTTCAGAGCAGAGTTCTTAAAATTTTAACAGAATTGCATCAACCTCATGGCTACTACTATCCGAATAGCAACTACCAGGGTGGCTATCAAACTCAACATTATGCAACATCTCAACAAACGCCACTGATACGTCCACAGTCATCTAACATACCAGATCAAATTGATTCACCTAGTAATGATTTTTCTAACTCAAGCATATTAATGAAAAGTAAAATTGGCCGGAGCCAAGCTAAGCAAAATGTGAACTCGATGGAATATGACGCGCCACCCGCTCAGCTCCTCAGTCTCTGTACGGCCATTGTGTAGGATAAGTGAATACTTTAGAAAAGTGAATAGACATTGTTCAGTGTAAATATCTTTAATTTATTATCCCAAATACTACGCACATAATTGACTCACTGATGAATATACACAACAGTAACTCTATAAGAATTTTCGATAGTTTCTTCATCAACAGTTTGGAAATAGTAAAATATTGACCGTGTTCTGAAGGATATTTAATATGATTTCCTAACCTAAATCTGTTTCCTTATAGAATAGTTCAAATGGTATATGGCAAGTAATTCGGTTTCTTCTGACTCCAACTCGAGGAGGTAATAACGTATTGTAAGGTCCCGCTTGGCAGAGAGGATTTTGGGGATCGGGTGTTTCAGAGGAGATAGGAATTGATAGAGGCTGGGAACTGGTATTAACATATTAGCGACTGAGCTAGCTATAACGAAAACATTAACTTTATACTGGCTTCAAAGATGTGGCCCGGCAACTTGACAGCCGTCCGCTCTGACTGCACGCTGGGCTGCTTCTGTTCTTTTTCTAGTGATTCCATATAAATTCAAATCAAGTTTCGAAAACATTTAAATATTATATTACCAGCCAGCTTCCCGCATGGTTCGAACCGCACAGTACAAACTTATTTTTTCATAATATGTCTGTTACTTAAAGCTGTATGAGGAACTACATTTCACTCCAGATCGATTTTTATTTTTTCGATCATATTTTACCCGTAACGTGCTTATTATGCAAGAACGGTGAAATGACAGACAACATTTTCCAACTTATATATTCTAAACTAGAAATGTACAGTGATTTTTGTGCTCACAATCCAAACTATGGCAAACTTTTGTTACACTTCATTCAGAATATGTCAGGACGCGGTGTAAGTATGAGAGACTTGAAGAAACTAGTTAAATGTCATCGCACGTCATATAAAAGTATTTGTAAAGCAGCTTTAGAGAAAATTCATCGTGATTTAGAGGCTCTTCAAGAAGATATTTACGACGAATGGACCAAGAATTGTTATATCAAGACCAACAGACGATTTTGAAATATAAATTTAAGTATTTGTTTTTTTAACTAGAGTTGAATGCCTATTGTAACAATAATATTTTGCATAGTTTTATTCAATTAACTTGGCACGTTACTACTGATAATGTGCTATTAACAATATTATGTAGTTTACAATTCGAAAGTGTACTGGGTGAGGTTCGAACCCGCAACCACTTGGCCGTTGCCTCAGCCATAACGCTTCCGCCGCATACCTTATAGTATATACTATATATATGTGTAAGGTGTGATACCATACAGGATACATCCCAGTCATATGTCAAGTTCCGTATCAGGTTTTTTTAACTCTTACTTACAGTTATTAAATTGAAGTTAGTCTTTCTCTTTCTAGTTTGTCTTGGCTTAGGTATATTTTAGTTTTAACTTAGTTTCGAAGCTTATGGTAGTTTTACCAGAATCATTTTGGTTTATAACTTTGTATTAAGTTTTATTCATAATAGTTTTTAAAGCAACAGATTTAAAATTGACTAAACTCTAATATTGTGTTTTATCGAATCAATTTTTTCGTTTACTTATGTTCAAAATACCTGCAACAAATCCTAATTGTGTCATACTTCTTATTTTTTGTAAAGATTTTCAACTGAGCTATGTTAAATATTTGTATTACGTTTGTATTACGGGTTTGTATTTGCAGATGTAGACGTGATAAATGCCCTCCCGACTCGTAGTTACACCACATTGTCACACCAGTATGACAAACGGTAATTTTTTTCTTGTTTGTCACACTACTGATTATCACACACCATGTATACCGTAATTGCTAGTGCAGTGCCAACATAATGTAGTCGGTTTATCGACAAGTAATGCAACTGACCTATAACCTGGCATGTCTTCAGCTGTGAATAATCCGTGATTCATAATATGGTACTGCAACCTTATCTATAGTACTGGCCAGTTAGAAATGCATTGAGATAATGATAATGACTGACAAACGTCAACATATGAACAAAAACGATTGTCTATTAGTTTCACATTGGCTTTGTATCATGGATTTTTGTATTATTAACAGAAAACGTGGACAAGTGTTGTTATTTAAGCAACATCAATACTATAAACAGAAAGTTTACAAAAACTTGAATCAGATATGGTTTTGTCGTAACCGTCGTAACAGTATAAAGTGCTCCGGTTCAGTCACAATAAACGTAAGTGCTAGTGTATTCTTATCTAAATATAGGTACATACCGAGATCTGGTCTGACTATCTATCTTCACGTTATGTCTCTAACGGGGCAGGTAGAGAGAAGGGAATGTAGTGCTTCGCGATCCTCGAATGACTACTCTTTTTGTGTTTTAATGATTCATCAAACGCTTTATGAACGAGTCTCTAGAAGTTATATCCGTAATTTAATCGTTCTTTAAAATTCACAGGGACAAAATATTGTAAAAACAGTTGAGCACAAGAATACATGTCAACCAGATGAGAGCGATAATGAAATAGCGCTTTCGATACACAAAATACATGAAGTTGCTTGTACTTCTGCGGGGCCAATGGCTAAAATCTTCGAGAAACATATTAGACCCTTAAAAGAAAAAGGATTGAAAGTACCACAATTTGATAGCGTAAAGTGCAGCCTATATAATGCACGCAAACGAAAACTAAACGTGAATAAGACCGTTTTCAAACAAATTGAAGACGTAGAAGTACCTATTACATTTGAAAAATTTCTGATTGCTGATTATCAATATGAGAATACCAGACTATTAATATTTTGTGATGAAGACGCAAAGTTATTAGTAAAAAGTGTAAAAGAATATTTTATTGATGCGACTTTTAAGAGTTGTCCACAACCATTTTCACAATTGCTTTCGATCCTCGGTGATTTGGGAAGCACATCTCAAAAAACTTCAGTTGTACCACTAATTCATGTGCTCATGAGTGACAAAAAAGAGTCAACATACGCTGCATTGTTCGACATCTTGAAAACTCAATTTCCCGAGTGGTGTCCCACTGTATTTCACGCAGATTTCGAGATTGCTGTAGCAAATGCCTTAAGAATATTGTTTCCACTTATATCGATTAAAAAGTGTTACTATCACTATTGTCAGAGCTTATGGCGGAAAGCGAAATCAATTGGTTTGAAAAGTAAAATACATAAAAGAATTGTGGGATTATGTTCGGTACTGCCGCTAACTCGTTAGAACTTGTTAAACACGGATGGGAGTACATAAAAACTGAAGCTAATGAATTGAGCGGGGAAAAGATTAAACAGTTCATAGCATACATGGGCCGTCAATGGCTAAATGATGAACAATATATTGCTGACTGGAATGTAGTTGGTCAAAGACACAGAACCAACAACGTTTGTGAAAGTTGGCACTCCCAGTTAAACAAAAAGATAAATAAAAACTACGTAACCATACTAAAGTTATTAACAGTATTATTAAATGAAAAGGATATTAATATACGTAAAAAACGAAGGGTCGACCAAACTGATAAAGATAATTTTATAATTTCGTCCCAATTAAAACTATTAAATGGCGAAATAACATTGGGACATTTCCTTGAAATATTGCGTTAAATAGTTCAAAATAATTTAATATAATACACATACACCGGCAGAATTAGCGGAACACAAAAACATAAGAAATTAATGTATTTTTTTATAACACTGGCTGGTTACTTTATATTTTTTTATGTTAGGTCTAATTTGAAAATGAAACATAAGTCGTCATTCATTTTTCATTCATTTGTTTTAGTTTTTCATTCATATGTCTGTATCGACTGCTTTGAAGTGGATTATGGTTTTCGTAAAATTTGCAAATTTCTTTTAGAAACATTGTTTTGCAGTTTAATGAAATTATTACGAAATCTATGAAAAATGCATTTTGTTGTTTGATTTTTTTTTTAAATTAAACTTTAAGTATGGTCTTGCAAATTAATTGAAATATATGTTAATTTGTGTGTTGTTTTATGATTAATTAATATTTGTTAATAAATAAATAATAATAAATAAATACATTACATGGTGTGTAAAAATCACTAGTGTGACAAATGAGAAAAAAAATACTGTTTGTCATACTGGTGTGATTAAATATAATGAATTTTAATTTACATATCGATAAAACAGCACTAGATGATAATGACAAGTGACGATAAAAGGTGTTGTATTAGTGGCGGTGTGACTAACAAGAAAAAAACTCCTGATAGTCACACTGGTGTGATAACCTGGTGTGACCACGAGTCTGGAGCGGATAAATGTAATCGTAATCCTTTTAATACAATTATATTTTTTTTTAAATAATCTTGTTTCAAATTATACACCGATAATAAGATTATTTTATTTAAATGAATTAATGATATTTTTTTTAAATAATCTTATTATCGGTTTATAATTTGAACCAATTGTATTCTTTTTCACTGGCTTATAAATCTATTATAATACTGTGAACTGTCAATATTGTTGTCAATAGTAAACTTTGTGTGATATATTTTTTTTAATCATTTATTTACTTATTTTCAACTTTTTAATTTCAATAGGGTAGACTTGTCAGGACAGGACTCGTGCGCTCCTTTTTAGTTTAGTTAACGATATTACGTCATAAACTTCACACGTCATCGACATTGCATGTGAAGCTAATTGAAAGTGTCAAAAGATTTCCATGTTTATGTGATACATTGAAAACATACAAATGCAATGAAACCAAAAATGCGGCGTGGGAAGTCATAGTGAAAGAAACCGGATTACAAGATGGTAAGTACCTACTTTATTATTGTGATCGGAATAGTTAGCGGACAGTTTATGGGCGACATAAGCATTTTATGGCAAGGACACTACCAGCGATACTACCAGTAGTGTCGTTTCTAATTAACGACACTACCGCGCCCATTTTAGATCAAATTGTACAGCCAACACAGAAGTTTTGGATTTAAGTTTAATTCAAAGTTCTAACTGATGATCAACCTCTTTACAGATTTTTTTTGTTTATGAAATCAAATGACATTGACAATAATTTGTTTTGACTTATAATGGATAAACTATGCAAGACTATTTTCTCACATTATCTTACATTAGGCTTATCTTCATATCAGATCAGACAGAAAGCGAATCAGTTTTACAATAGGTATCAACAAATGGTGGAACTGTGTTGCTTTTGGGCAAACACAAGTATCATGTTCTGAAAAATTATAAAAATGGTGCATCTATTTGGAGGTGCTCAAATTATAAAAAGGAAAAATGTTTAGGAACAGTTACGGTCAAGGTATGTACAGCATAATTTTATTTTATCAGGGATCTATCATGTAAGCCGACCGAGAGTCGAATTCAGGGCGGTTATTATAGCTATCCAGTACAGTCAGCTTGTATTTTTATTTAAGACGCATTACCTTAACCAAATTAAGTATGAATTTCAAACTCTTCATTTCTTCAGGGCAACAGTATCCAAAAAAGAGCATTCCTGCAAGCCAGGTATTTCGAAAAACATAGTTTTAAGGGAAATTGCTGACTTAAAGGAGAGAGCACGAAATACAGATATACCAGTTACTTAAATATATGATGATAAACTATCACAAGTTCAAAATAGCGGCATTCATCCGTTTGTAATGAAACTAAATCCGTTTCCTAATGTTTCCCGTATCCTTTATGGTGCTCGACACAAAGCAAATGATGTCCCTAGAAGTACATACACAGATGTAGAAAGCGATGTAGTGCCATTGAAATTTCGTGAGTCAATCTTAGCTGACTACTATGATAACGGTAATAGAATCATAGTGTTTTGTTGGTTGGATTCGGATGCAATTGAAAATGTTAAAGAGATCTTTATGGATGGAACTTTTAGCAGCTGCCCGCAGCCGTTTGTACAGCTTTACATAATTCACGGCGATATTGGTAGCTCTATCAATTCAAACAAAGTGAGACCTTTATTTTTTTGCTTTAATGACGGATAAAAAGAAATCTTCTTTTTATATTTTATTCAGTCTAATCAAATCACAGTTACCGGAGTTCACGCCCACAAAAGTGCATTGCGATTATGAAACTGCAGCAATAAACGCTTTGACAGAAATTTACAAAGACATCCAAATTAAGGGCTGTTTTTATCACTGGTCGAAAAGTGTCTGGAAAAGAGCAAAACTCTTGGGCCATATAAAATGTAAGGCAGAAAAAAGAATTATCGCGCTTACGGCTGCACTGCCATTGATTCCACAGGCACTTATTAAGGAAGGATGGGAGCACATTAAGTCGGAAAGTTTCAGCATGGAAATGTCAAAATTTTAAAATTATATTGAGAGGTTTTGGATGAAATCATATTTCAGTACCATTCGAGAACATCATCGTACAAACAACATCGCCGAAGGCTGGAATTCTAAATTGAATAAGTGTCTAAACAAAATAACTGTAAATCTATTACGCTTACTTAACGTTTTAGAAAAGTATCAGAAAACGACAGACATAATAAAAACTTCAAAATAGTAAAACTAAAAGACCTAAAAGAGTAGGTATAAACAAAAGAAAAATGACATATCCTGATTTACCGTCTGCTAAAAGACCTCGACTGTGTTCAGATGACGTACCATCTCCCACGAGTCAAGATTTTTCAGATCTATCAGATTTTTCGGACACCGAGATGATGGAAGTTTTTTCTGATGAACGTGACAGTGATTTTAAAGTGTCAACAGCGCCTTCACTTTTTTCTCAAGATGCTTTAAGTGATTTGATTAGAGACCTTGACCTCTCGAAAGAGCCCTCTGAGCTACTAGCATCTAGACTCAAAGAAAGAAATTTGTTATCTCAAGGTACAAAATTAACATTTTATCGTGATCGCGAAAAAGAATTTCTTCCATTTTTTAGCTCAGAAGATGATATAGTTTTTTGTAATAACATTGGTGGCCTTCTAATGAAATTGGGGCTCTCAGGGTACAAAGCTGATGAATGGAGATTGTTTATGGACAGCTGTAAGCGAAGTTTAAAATGTGTTTTACTAGATATTGGTAACAATCATGCAGCTGTGCCTATTGCTCATTCAACGAAATTAAAAGAGGAGTATCAAAACGTGGATCTTGTTTTGAAAAAACTTAAGTACTCGGAGCACCAATGGGTTATATGTGTCGATTTAAAAATGGTCAACTTTCTATTAGGCCAACAAAGTGGGTACACTAAATTTCCGTGCTTCATATGTTTATGGGACAGCAGAGCAAAAAAAGACCACTGGATCAAGAAAGATTGGCCTTTGAGAGATAACATGACGGTTGGCAAACAAAATATTATAAACCCGCCTCTTGTTTCTAGTGATAAGATTATTTTGCCTCCATTGCACATCAAATTGGGACTTATGAAGCAATATGTTAAGGCATTAGATAAAACTAGTCCGTGTTTTGTATATCTTTCAAGAAAGTTTCCTGGTTTAAGTAATGAAAAACTAAAAGCTGGTATTTTTGATGGCCCACAGATAAGACTTTTAACCGATTCGTTGCGGATGGCACGTTTCAGTGCCATCACTTTTTTTTACGTGTGGCGTCAGGCACGGATATGTGTCATTTTGAAATCGATGATAACTCCCTCAATTAAGTTTTATGGAAGTTTTACCTGAAACCAAACTATCTTCATTTTTCACGTATATTAAGCTCGTAGCCTTCGTTTCTGGATATTGTAATATTTTTTTAAAAATAGGGGGCACCAACCTTTTTGGAAGTTGAGGTATTTGATATTAAATCATCATATGATAATAAATTATAAATGTATTACAGTAAAGCAGCTAAATCACTTTTCTGCGGTTGTCTTTAGCTTGTCTTCTATAAAATTTTACACCCGCTCTAAATAAGGATAAAATTTAAACAATAAAAAGTATTTATATAGAGATGTTTCTTCTTCTCTTTTAACGACAACTCTCTAATCCTTATCTATAAAGAAATATGCATAGACGTCGTAGTCACATTTGGGTATCGATAGTGGGTAAATTTTATGTCTCGAAATATGGTAGGTACCTACTTATATAAAAAAATATCACCGTGCGTCGTACAATATAGGCGGTATATAAAATACAGTCCTCATATTTATAATTGTCTAAGGGTAAGCCTGCAATAATAAGAATGATATGAAGTTCTTATATTACAAAAATACAAATAGGTACTTAGATAAAAAAATGCTGAGACATCATACTTAAATATTTGACAACTTATCATATCTGACAACTCTAGAATCGATTCTCATTATGTGTTATTTTTAAACACAAATAGGATTCAGATTACACATTCATAAAGTGATACTTATAATTAGTTATGGAAAAAAACCACGCTATTTTAAACTACGCGTATCAATATGGTTGTGGCTAATATGAGTCATGTCATGCTCATGCATGATGCTACGACACAAAATTGCATTTGCCAAAAGCGCTTCGAAAAAGGACTGTATTCACTCTAAATTAAAGGTTTATTTTGGATAAAATTGTATAGACTTACAAAAAAATGGAAACAGACAATGGACGGTCGGTCTAGGAGCGGCCGGGACCGTCCATTGTTTATTGTAACAACACGTGGTATATATTTTTTTCTTTCGCGCATCTTGTTTTTTGAATTACTTCTGGTTTACTATCCTTAGTTATCAGACGTGCTTACTTTTCTTGTTATTTACCTTACCGATGACTTTCGCTTGTTTACTGGACTCTGTGTTTTTATCGATTGTGGTTTTGCATTTGTGACGATTTTGGCAGTGTAAAGTGGACTCTGATTTTGCGTTGTGACGATTTTGGCTGTGTAAATTGGACTCTGATTTTGCGGTGTGACGATTGTGGCTTTGAACTGGACTCCGTGCGACTTCAGCCTGTGCACACATCTCTACTTGCCGTGAACTTCAAGTAAGATTCTTTTTTATACATAAGTTATTGTTGCTAATTGACGGGCCTGTTGGTCTAGTAGTTAGTGAGGTGGGTTCGATTCCCATGCAGGTCAAACTTTGTGTGATGAGCACAATTGTTTATTCTGTGTCTGGCTGTCATTATCTATAATATGTATATATTTATAAAAGAAAATGGTAAATATGTATGTTTATCGGTTGTCTAGATCCCATAACATAAGCTTATCGTACTAGTCATAAATTGATGAGTTTTTTCAAATCAAATCATTTTATTGTAGATCTACTGATAAATATTATGTAATTAAATAAGTATTATTACTAAATATAATCTATACGTACATAGACAACACAATGAAAAACACGACCAAAAATACGTGTCTCTTTTATTTTCGTTTCCAATAGAGTTTTCATTCTTTTGCAGTTTGAAGAAAATGGAATACCCTTCTTCGAGTTCTCCGGAACCTGAACCATTATTTGGCGTAGATCCTTTTCCAAGTGCGCCAGTTCCTGGGCCATCATCTGGCATGTACCATCAGAATCCATATATGGATCTTCCAAGTTCGCCAATTCCGGGTACATCATCGGCCATAGATCCCGTAAGCGTGGAATTGGAACGAATGATGTCTCCTCAAGAAAGTGAGCAGTTATATGACATTCCAGGCTTACAGTTATATGAAGACGAAGAACTGTATGGAATTCTAACCGGGAATAACGAAGAACTCTTAAATGAGTTAAGTGATGCAAGTGCGAACGAGGATGCAAACATTGTCGATTCTCACGCCAATGAACAGAACGAAGATCCAGAGGAAGAGTCTTTAGAAGAAACGACTGGCTGGTTTCCGGGTAATCCCAGTCAGATGTTACAGATACCATTTACGGGGACAAGTAGTATGTTGCAGCCACATGACGCAGAGGTCCAAAGTCCTTTGGATTATTTTTTTTTATTTATGAATGCCCGCTTTTTAAATTTAATATTAGAATGTACAAACAAGTACGGTAACAAATTGAAAGCAGAAGCGACAACTGCACGTTCTCGCTTTAGCAAGTGGACCGATCTAAGTGTCGCCGAATTAAAAACTTTTATTGGCATAATATTACTAATGGGCACAATAAAGCTGAACAGAATGGTGGACTATTGGTCCACTCATTATTTTTTCCGCCTTAGTCCACGCCTATTTATGTCTAGGGATAGGTTTTTTTTAATTTTAAGAGCTTTGAACGTACAAGAAATCGAAAGGACGGAGAGTATATTTAAAATAAAATCTTTGATCGATTTGTTCAATGAGACAGTTGACGCCGTATATTACCCATCGAGAGAGTTGACAATTGACGAATCTCTTATTATGTGGAAAGGGAGGATACGGCATTAAGCTGTACATTTTAGCCGACGCCAACGGTATAATTTTAAAAATTCACATGTATGCAGGATCCCAAGACGTACAAGTAGGAGGTAGAAACCACGTCAAAAAAGTGGTGCATCTGCTCATGCAAAAATATTTTGACAAAGGGCATGCTTTGTATTTGGACAATTTTTATACCAGCGTAGGGTTGGCTGATGAGTTAATAGGCAAAAACACGTATGTGACTGGTACCCTAAGACCAAACCGTATAGGAAATCCAAGAGATTTAAAAATGTGCAAATTAAAGCCTGGTGAATCGTGTATATTACAAAACAATAAAAAAATTGTTGTCACCAAATGGCAAGATAAACGGGAAGTATTATTTATAAGTACTGAACACAAAAGTAATTATAAAGGGACTACTAGTCGCCGTGTTCGCACAATAAAATATAAGCCGGCCGTACAAATAAAGTATAATAAATATATGCGGGCAATAGATCGACATGATCAGATGCTAAGCTATTATTGCTGTGAGCACAAGACCCTGCGCTGGTACAAAAAAGTCATAATACACATAATCCAAATATGTTTGGTGAATGGTTATTTACTTTTCAACGCAAAAAACACTACAAATAAAACTTCATTATATAAATTTAGAAAGAGTGTAATGCAAGAATTGTTACCAATGCCCAATGTATCAGAACTTTCTCGTCCTCTATCACAGTCAAAAATACATTTACCCGCCAACTTACCAAAGAGAGGTAATAATACCCTAAGAAAAAGATGCAGAGTTTGTTACACAAAAACTAAAAAAAGGGTATCTGTTATAACTGGCTGTCCCGATTGCCCTGGATTCCCAGGCCTGTGCCTTAATGATTGTTTCAGAGAATTTCACAAATATTGAAATTCTCTGTTTAGGTTAATCGGATCTGATGTAATGATTTTTAATAAATATTATCATCTAAGTCAAAATTTGGTTAAAATTAAAATTGTAATTGAGTTAAAATTTGGTTTTATTTAACTTTTGTCCGGTCTTTATTTGATATTAAAATTACTTTTTTATTATACCTAATATTTTCTGCATCTTTATATTTCTTTCATATGGTTTAAAGCGCAATAATTCATTTGAAACCAACTGGCCAAAACATTTACATCCATGGACGTCCAATACAGTCGGGCCATCATCTCTTTCTGTGCATGTTGCACTGTCCACTATTTCTTTTTTTGTGTACGTTGAAGTATCCTTACATGTTTTTTGGTTTGGTATAAATTCCTGTTCCCAGTTTTCTGAGTCTTCCCAGCGTTGTGAATTCTGTAGTATCTCTTCGTCATCGTCGCATTGAGTTTCATTTTCTGTATCGGGAATGTACTTTCTTTTTCGCTGTAATTCTTAAACAATAAATAAACATTATCAGTATCTTGCCAAATATTATTTTTTTCTGACAATAATAATTTTCACATTTGTTGTGTATCCGTGAGAATGTTTGGATGTTTTTGTTCTTTCACGCAAAAACTACTGAATGGATTTCAATGAAATTTAGCACAGGTGATAAGTCTTGGTCTGGAATAGCACATAGGCTACCTTTTATTCCGATTATAGGTTCTTGTGGGACAACGGGAAACAAATTCTACGCGGGTGGAACCGCGGGCATCGGCTAGTATCAAATAATCATATTAAATAATTATATATTAGTACTACTATCATTATTATTACTATTTAATCTAACTTAGCAGTTTTTATTTGCATAGTTTAATTATAAACAATTGAAATTTGTTATGCAGAATATTTTAGACCCAATTTAATACCTCATAATCAATCAAATTACTAGGAAATGCAAAATAAGTTGAAAAGGTTGAGCACATCTGTATTAAATAAGTCACTTACCTTCCATTTCCACAAATACACTTGTTTCGCCACTTTTTATCGCTTAAATCAATGTGCCTAACCGTTCACGTTAGATTTCACATGTAAACTAAAAGTATTCGGAGCTTTGAACACGTAAAAAAATGTCAAAACACTGTTTTCTTTTCCGCATGGCTGAAGACACAGATGAGTGTCATTTAATCGTATGGCGTTGGGCACTGATCAGTGTCACGTTATTTTTGTTCGACGCCACGGCTAGAAGTTAGTGAAATTAGGCATCGCAACGAATCGGTTAAGCACACTTTCAACTGAAGAAGACTTTGATTTTTCGTAAATTTTATCGATTGTAATATTTGGAAAACTCTTTTCTCAATAAAAACTACTTATTGTATACAAGTTTCTACTTTACTTACCGGATAGTGAGGCCAATCATTTCCTGAGGCATAACAGGAATTCTCCCCTTGTACGATCGTTTCTGAAGATATGGTGATAATACACTTAAAGGCTCTTCGAATGAAGATATGCTCATTCTAAAATACTCAAAAAAAATTTTTTCGTCTGTTTTCAAATATTTTTCATGAAAATAGTTCCCAGCGGGATTCATAATATTAATAAATGGATGAACCCAAAATCTTCTTTGTTTCTTTTTCCTGTATCTCCTAAGCAATAACAGAAGTGCACACTTCTTTTTACGATCCATGTCACGACCTAGTTTTCAATTCAAAATACGTTTAGTACGGTTGACGGTTGTCGAAGGAATGGTCACCTTGGGAGACGCCTTGCCGCACGAAATCGCATCGCAGCAATTCGTGTCGTAATTTTCTGCGTTGCGAATTCGCATCGCGTCGCATCGCAGTTTTGTGTACATTCCCTAAATCCCCTTCTGACCAACGGTACCACCGACCATACCCCTGGTGGTACGGTGGGTAAAATTTTTTCCCTTCGATACCACCGTAATGCTGTTACAAATCATGAATCTATAATTTATTAAGTACTTATCAATTATTTTATCATAATGCATTCATTAAAAGGGTAATCCCTCTTATCTCCATAAAGTGCATAAACATATATTATGATGAAGAGGACCTCTTTTCTAGAACCGAACTCTTTACTTGCATTTATTTATGTCTTCTGTTGATTTAAGTGATTTTGTTCTATTCCTACTCATTGTTTTTATTGTTTATGGTATTGATCCATAGAGATATGTTCCTTCTCTGTTTGCTTGTCCTTATGAAGATGGTATTAAAATTAACTGTTGCTTTATTTAAATATGAATATAGTAATAGAAGATAAATAAATATCTAAAAGCAATATAAGCGTTTATATTAACATGGTAGCAGAGCGTGGTTGACAAAAAACTAAAGATGCAAGAAAAGAAAGAAGATATGATTTTGCACATTTTCGATGGAGCAGAATACGCTAATTGGAAATACAGACTAAAGCTATTCTTACAAACTAAAAACTGTTATGAAGTAATTGAAAATGAAGAGAAGCCCTCCTCAACTGAAGCGGAACAATGGACCTTAAAAGAACTGAGAGCAAGAAACTACCTAGTAAATCATTTGACAAACTCCCAACTCGAACTTATAATAAACGAACAAACAGCAAAAGAAATGATAAGTAGACTAGATAGCATCTATTTGGCAAAGTCAAGTGCAAATCGCTTATTGAGATCGATTATTAAGAAAAATACTTGAACTAAATATGTCTGAAAACGAAGATCCAATTATCTTTTTAAACAAATTTGAGAGCCAACTAAACGAATTAATCAACTCAGGTGAGACAGTTTCCCAAGAAGATAAGTTAAACTATTTATTACTTTGTCTACCCAAGGCTTATTCAAATATAGTAGATATTGTTGATGCATTGCCCGACAAAGAAAGGTCTGTTGAATATGTTAAGTCAAAACTGTCATTAGAATACAAGAAGAAAGATAATACAAATATAGACAAACATACATTTCACTCATACAACCAAATAATCTGCTATGGATGCGGCAAACAGGGGCATTATGCTAGAGACTGCAGGCAACAAGGTGTATATCAGCGAGGTGGAGGTACATACCGAGCACAACAGCGAGGAGGTGCATACCAAGGACAACAGCGAGGCAGAGGTGGATATCAAGGACAACACAGAGGCAGAGGTGGATATTATGAACCACAAAGAGGTAGAGGTGCATACTCTGGACAAATGTATGGGAACTCGGCTAGTGTAGGCGATGACAACTGTTTCTATGTGGAAGCTATGTCTTCACAAGTGAATACATCAAATGACAAGGTAAATTTTCAAATTTCATGGCTGTTGGACAGTGATTGTTCTGATGATATTGTAAATGATGATAGGTACTTTTGTGAATATAAAACTTTAAAAACTCCAGTACAAATTTTCTTTAAATGTTTTTCTTTAAAGTCATTTAAAATTGGTAATAATGTACCAAGCATGCGTAAAAATCTTGTGTTTCAAGTATAACTGCTCAAAACAACATTATTGTGTTTAATAATGATAATGCTGAGATATATAATCAGTATCAAAATTTAATAGCTTGTGCCTCTAAGAAAAATAAATTGTTTGTGTTAAATGGTAATTGTAATATAAAGTCTGATTGTTATAATTCAAACATGTGTTCAAATGTAAACAGAAATATCTTATGGAACCGACATAAAAGTGATCCTAATAATAAAGTCTACAAAGAATCTTTCATAAATAAGAGAAATGCTGTTACGGAAAGAATACAATCAACAAAGAGTAAATACTATCAATCTGCTTTTAACAACTGCAAAAATAAGCCAAAGAAAATGTGGAAGTTAATAAATAGTCTCGCGAACAACAAAATTAAAGAAATAGCTGTACCTACTAAACTTGTAACATCTGATAAAACTGTCACAGATGAAGGGGGTATCTGTGAGTGCTTCAATGATTTCTTCTCGAACGTGGGATCAGACTTAGCTAATCAAATTCCTAAATACTATCACAACAATAAGTCCATCTACATAAGCACACATACTCCTCAAACATCTTCAACACTAACTCGACTTGCACTGGCCACAAAAAATGAAGTTGCAAAGATAATACACAGTTTAAATTCAAATACTAGCTCAGGGATAGACGGCATAAACACGAAATCCTTAAAATGCGTGTCAAACATAATACTTGACGAGCTAACCAACTGCATCAATAAAAACCTAGAATCCGGCACTTTCCCAGACAGCCTTAAAGTTGCAAAAGTTACGCCAGTATATAAATCGGGAAGTAAAGCGGAAGCAAATAATTATCGTCCCATCTCTGTGCTTCCTGTGTTATCTAAAGTTTTTGAGCGGATTCTTTACAATCGGTTAGAAAGCTATCTAATGGAATTAAATTTTACATATGAGAAGCAATATGGTTTTCGGCCCAAATCCAACACACTCTCGGCTACAGTAGATTTGGTTACAAAATTAAAACTTAATATAGATAAGAAACAAATAGGATTGGGTATTTTTATAGACCTTAAAAAGGCTTTTGATACAATCAGCCACAGTTTGTTGCTACAAAAGCTAACCAATATTGGTATTACTGGGTCTGCCATAAATATCTTTAAATCTTACCTTACAAATAGGTGTCAGGTTGTTAAAATTGGCCAGGCGCAAAGCTCTCCTAGAAATGTAACGTTCGGTATACCCCAAGGATCCATCTTAGGACCATTGCTGTTTCTTGTCTACATTAACAGTATTCATGAAATGGGTCTAAAAGGGGACATAACACTTTATGCCGACGATACAAGTTTGTTTTATTTTCGTAATTCAATTCAAGCAATAATTACAGATGCACAAGCAGATCTGGATCGCTTAAACGATTGGTTTCTACATAATCTTCTAACAATTAATATATCAAAAACTAATTATATTTTATTTTCAGCTAAAAACAAAAAAATATTACATCATAGGCCACTTACTATAAATAATATAAACATTGATAAAGTAGATCAGGAGAAATATCTCGGTTTAATTTTAGACAGTCACCTCACGTGGAAACCACACCTTAATAAAATAAAATTGAAACTCATTTCTCTCTCAGGAATGTTAAAAAATGTCACAAAATGTATCACGCGGCCAATACGTTATACGATATATAACTCTTTAATAAAACCACACCTAGATTATTTAATAGAAATCTGGGGCACAGCTGCTCTGACTAACTTGGCTCAGCTACAAATAGCTCAAAATAAATTGATAAAAAGGCTTTTTAATTATGACTTTCTGACACCTTCCTTAAAGATTTATAAAGACACTAAAATTATGAATATATGACAAACTTATCATTACTATAATTGCATATTAGTTAGAAAAATACTCAATAAAACTATACACTCACAAATAAACTTCAGTAAAAAAACATTAACACAAAAAATTAAATTAAGATCTGCCAACAACATACTTGATAAAACCTCGGACAAACTACGGGAGTAAAAGTATTTTGTATCAGGGTGCAAAAATGTATAATATGCTACCAAAAAATATTAAAGAAGAAAAAAACATACAAAAATATAAAGTTTTACTAAAAAGTCATGTATTAAATGACATCAAATGAACTTATAATAGACTACGCTCACACTAATTCATGCACATTCCTCATATCACATCTAGCTACGCTTGATCTTTGTACTCTGCGGTAACAGAACTTGTACAATGTTTTGGTTTGCGGAAGTATTCACGCTTACCCTCCTTTATATACTTATTATCTTTTTACTTACTTAGATTCAAATATGTGACTGTATTGTTTCTGTCAAACTGCTCGATACATATTTTGTAATTTTATAAATATGTTCTCATGTAAGTGAATGTAATTCTTAATGAGAATAAAGTTTCTGAAACCCGAAATGTAACTATGACAAAACAGGAAAAGTGGCATAGAGTTTTTGGTCATACTCATTTTTCTAATCTTAAAAAGTTGTGTGAAAATAATTTATGTATTGGTTTACCAAAAAATATTGAAAATTCCTCTTCTCAGTGTGAGATATGTTTGGCAAATAAAATGTCAAATTTACCATTTGAAAATAATAGACATAGAGCCTGTGACTTACTTGAAATCATACACACAGGCGTGAACGGTCCAATAAGCCCCTTAGGTTATGGTGGTGAAAAATATTTTGTGAGTTTTATTGATGATTACAGTAAAATTGCTAAAGTGTATAGTATTAAGTACAAAAGTGAAGTGTTTGATTGTTTTGTAAGGTACATGAACTTTGTGGAAAACCAAATAGGTAAGAAGATAAAAGAGATTCGTTGTGATAATGGAACAGAGTATTTGAATAGGCAATTCTTCCAACTAGCTAAAGAAAAAGGTATTTATATAAACCCATGTCCTGCTTACACACATGAGTTAAACGGAGTTGCAGAGCGATACAACAGAACTATAATGGATAGAGCTAGATGTTTATTAGCTGAAGCAAACATTAATAAGTGTTATTGGCCTGAGTGTATAAATACAGCTGCATATTTATATGCACCATATGAGATATTCTTCGGAAGGAAACCAGATGTGAGCAACTTGAAGATATATGGAAGTACAGTTTATGTTAGAGTACCAGAGCAGAGAAGAACATCCAAGTTATACCCAAAGGCTGAAAAAGGAATACTAGTAGGTTATACAGATACTGGATACAAAGTGTTAGTGAATAATAAAGTGATAGTGAGTAGAAATGTGAGATTTATAGATAAAGGCACGATTTATAGAGTGCAGTGACAGTGATGAATGTGACAGTGTAACAGAAGAGTGTGAAAACAAGAGAGAAGCTGAAGAGACCATTGGTGAGCAAAAAGAAAGATATGAAAACGTTAAAGAAAACAAGTTTGAAAATATAGGTGAAAGAAAGAGATAGTAAAAGAAGATAGTAACAATGAGAATGATATAAATAAAAATGAAAAAGTTCAGGAGGTGATAAGAACCAGACCACAGAGAAATAAAAAAATACCAGTAATGAATAGTACAGACTCAAAGAAATGGGAAAAAGCAATGGAAGAAGAGATTAAAAGCCTTAAAGAAAATAATACTTGGAAGATTGTAAAAGAACCTATAAACAAGAAGATAATAGAAGTAAAGTGGATATATAGAGTAAAGTCAAATGGAAAATATAAAGCTCGCGTTGTAGCTAAAGGTTTTCAACAGTCATACAATGAAAATGAAGAGATTTATTCTCCAGTGGCAAGAATGACAACACTTAAAGTACTACTATCAACAGCATGCGTTAGAGGATGGTATATTGAACAAATGGATGTTGAAACAGCATTCCTGAATGGAACAATAAAAACTGAAGTATATATCTATCGCGCGCGATATACTCGCGGCGACAGGTAAGTTCAACCAGTTTGAACTTGTCGCTAGAAATGATAGCACGTTATTACCATGTCCTTCAATACAGAAGAGTTTATTAGTGCTGTTCAGGCTAGAACTCCGATTTGGCAAAGTAAACACAACCATCACATGTACAGAAACGTTCTTAATAAGCTATGGAAGGAAATTGCTGAATTGTTTCCTGATATGGAGGGTGAGTAAATAAAATATTGTCATATTTATAGGTCTTTTAAACTTTTTATAAAAATACTTTTAACACACTCTACAATGTTTACCGTCCAAACTGCCAATGCAGTTAGGAAAGTCCCACATTTCCTCAAAATCTAAAGAAATATTAATGCTGGTCTTCAGATGGCTGTGGTATGTGGACATTTAATTTTTTTTTCCAAATAGCTTCACAAGTACTATAAACAATCTCGGACACTGTACTAACACCCATACGAAAGCTATAAGCCAAAGACCGAAATGCCAACCCAGTGGAGAGATATGTGAAACATATTAAAAAAAAATACAATTATTATGTAAAATATAAATATATTTACACTAATTACCTAGGTACTTAATATACTAAAATTAGGTAGACCATCAATACTAAACAATAATTCTGTTTTTTACAGAAAAGGCTTTAAGAAAAAAATGGAAGAACATTCGGGACCAATTTATGAAAGAGTTTAAAAAAATTCCAGTTTCTCGTTCTGGTGATGCTGGAACTGTTCAAAACATTTCAATGTGGCAATATTTTCAAATGATGCTCTTCATAAAAGATGAAATTACCTAAGAATTAAATGAAGGCAATTTAGATGATGAAGAACTGTAATGATAATGAGCGGTCCCCAACTCCCCAGTCAATAGCTGGTTCATCTACAAGTACACAATATACGACTACCAAACGTAAATGTGCACAAGATATAAGACAGGATTTTATGGAATTGGAGAAGAAAAAGTTGGAGTTATTACAAATGAAACTGTCGGAAAGCAGCGAAAGCCAAGAAAAGGATTGCGAAGATCTGTTATTTTTTAAAAGTTTATTGCCGTACATGAAAGAATTATCTACTATACAAAAATTACGTGCTGGAAACAAAATTACACAAGTTATTATGGACGAAATAAACAATGTCACGACTCAAGCTTACCATGGTTACAATACTTACGAATATAATACATCAGATTATGGAAATTAAACTTTGTAAACTACTAAATTGGAATTAGGTACTGTAATTATGTATCCGGATAAAAAATGATAATTTACTACGAAAATTCTTTGTTTTATACTTACCTTATAGTTACAAATAGTCTTTCTTCAGGCTTTATACTTTTATGAAAATGTGTGTCTTCTTTTAAAATGTCACTCCTTATTGAATCCAGTATGTAATCAAAACAGTTTACAGTCATCCTGGTATATCCAAAAAATCTTGAAGGATGTTCTCTCAAATTATTGTATAAAGTATGAAATTCACCATACCGTTCTTTCTTAATTAATTTCATGCACACCGATTCTAATTTTTAGCATCTCCCACTTTAGGTATGAATTTTCGGTTAAAAATAAAAGATCGTCGTCCATGTTTTCAAGCTCTGACAATGCGTCACACCCGCGCTAACGCCTGGCGGCTAGTGTGAACACGAGCTCGCAACGTCTACCGCGCTCGCAACGTCTACCGCGCTCGCACCCGCCCCCGCGCCCGCGCGTTCCTACGTGAACAAGCACTTAGAAGCCTTCCATTCCAAAATTAATAAATTGCTTAACAAGAACACAGTCACTTTAATGCGTTTACTTAATGTGATGAAAAATGCTCACGAAACTGAATATTGTCCTAAAAAGAGAAGAAGTCAGGAAAACGTAAATGACGATTTCATAACAATGGTTCAAATGGAAATTGTTACTAAAGATATTTCAATTGGCCATGCATTAGACAAATTAGGACCGTAAACATTTTTGCTGTAATCATTTAGGGGAGTGTAAATTCGTCACATTTTGTTCTCAGAATTAGCGAAAATTCATGTTTTGTAATTTTTTTGTAAATGATACTAAATAAATACTATATGATATAAAAACATCGGCCGTCATTACATCACTATTAGTCAGTGGTACCGTTTAATTTTAAATTACCCACTGTACCAACAGGGGTATGGTCGGTGGTACAGTGGGTCTGTAGGGGATTTATCTCGTACTGAAGATACCGTTTCATTTGTGCCGATAATCTATGCACTGCAGTGCACAGAAGTGTTTAAGCATGTTACTATTCGTGGGTGTTACTTGGGTGTTACTATCATTACCTTAATGCTATTTGGAGAATGAGTAAGAAACTAAAAATAAATACCACAAATGAAGGTCAAAAATTACTCATCTGTTAACACTTTTGGCTTTACTTCCACCAGTTTTAATTCCTGAAGGCTATTTAAGTATTCGGGAGAAATTTCCGCAAAATGAATCATTCCAGAAATTTCAAGAATATTTTGATAACCAGTGGATTCATATTGTATTGTATTGTATTGCATTGCATTTATTCATTACAAAATATATTTGTGTTGAATACCAAAAGGATTTTTCATTTAACAATTTGATCTTCTATACAATTTTATAAAATTACAATTAAGTTAAAATGAAATAAAAATTACAATTAAAATAATAAAATCAAAATTATGATTAAATAATGATGACTAGTGTTATACAATTATTGGATTAATGTCAAAGTATTACATTAATCTACAATATTAAGTTAATGCCAAAAATAATAATACGAAAATATCAAAACAACAAACTAATGTCAAAATGATAATGTTAAAGATAAATAAATGTCAAAATAGTAAATTAATGTCAATTTAATAAATAGAAAGTCAATTAATAATTCAGTAGGAAATAAAATAAGCCAATAATTATACGTAGATTTCATCATTATTTAACATATTCACAGAGATTTGTCATTAAGATAATCTTCAATACTATAATAACACTTTTCCAACAATATAGCACGCAATTTAAACTTCAAACTTATTTAAGCTATACATTGTTTTTAATTCTACTGGCAATTGATTAAACAGAGATATAGACTATATGTAATGTTTAACCTAGGTATTATAGTATTGGGAAGAGAATTTTAGAACAAGAATTTTTCTTTCGTCAAGGGTCTCAAATTTATGAAATGTTTTAACAAGATCGCTAAGCAGAACCAGGATATATAGACACGGTACTGTAAGAATTTTTTATGTTTTGAAGTGATCTCTACATGATTCTTCTTGTTTAATTTTTACTATAGTTCTGATGGCCCTCTTTTGCATAATGAAAGCAGAATTAATATTGTACTTATAGCTATTTCCCCAACACTTAATGCTATATCTAAGTTTCGATTAAATTAGGCAAAATATACAGGGCGAATTTGAGCAACAGTTAAATCATCTCGTAAACTTCAGATCGCGTAACACGCACTACTGAGCGAGTTTGTTATGGCTGTTAATTCTTTCTTCCAGGATAACATATCTATCTGTATACCCAAGAATTTGTAGTGGTCAACTAAATCAATTTGATTCCCTTGAGACAGTATTCTTAAGCTATCATTTTGTCTAACGGTGGATTTAAAAAGCATAACTTTAGTCTTACTCACATTAAGTTTTAAATTATTTGCGGCGAACCAGTTTTCCAGGATGCCCAGTACTTTATTAATTTTGATCTCTAGCTGTATAGTGCTATCACTGGATATAACAGCACTAGTATTATCTGCGTATGCTGTATTTTAGGATAGTATGGTCAGATGATATCTTATTAGATGTACTTAGAAAGCGTTTCATCTTACTTGCAACTTTAATCCCATTTGTTAACCATTTAGACTGGATAGGCCTAGATAAATTAATTTTAATCTTCTTTTTTTTAAAGGTAGTAGTTATGTAATTCTGTGATATTTTTAATAAAAGTGTTTACGCCAGTATACCACTCTCTCTCTAATAAGCCCTGTCTAAAATTATGATAATTTACTTTATTATAAATTCTACGATCCACATACATATACTGAGAGCCACCCTTCATACTATCAACTGTATCCAACAAAGCCGTGCAGAATAAACCTGCATGGCCATCGAACAGTCCGTTGTGATCCACATTTATGCTATTTATATTGTTTTCAGGCACATTCGTTAGTATGTTATCTATACACGAGGCTGAATTATTCCTGACAAATGTAGGCGCGTCAAATAGGTATCTAAAGTTATAGCAGGTAAGTAACGACACGAAAGAATTCCGTTTCTTGTCATCTTTCAAGATGTTGATATTGAAATCCCCACATATGCAACATAGTTTCCTGAAAAAATGCTGCAATAATTGTTCCAATCTATCCATAAATTGTTAAAAATTATTATAATTTGGCGTCCTATAGCAACAAATAAGAAAACAATTGGTTTCTTGATCTCTAATTCCGCATACTTCAAAACACTCTGTTTTATATAATTGTTTATATATTTGTAAATCCTCAACTACATAATATTACATGCGAGGTTTTCAGTTGCCACGGACAAAAAATAGAACAACCAATGCCATAGAAGGCTGGCATAGGCGTTTAAACACAAAAATACCTGCCAAACCTACACTGTTGCAATTTATTGTTTTGCTTAAAAAAGAAGCAGTTTCAAAATATTAAAATTGAAAAGGGAAATTATTATTGTGCCTGGAAAAAACGAAGAGAACAGGATATTTCCAAGGATAGAAAAATAAATGGCATCATTTCAGATTGTCAGCAAAACATTATACCCGTCGAAACATGCTTAGATAGACTGTCAAAAATAAATTATTAATATTTATTTATTTAATCTTAGGAAGACCAACAGCAAATAATAAGAAGCTAACGATGCGTAATATATAACAGACAGCCAATTATAGGTCTCCACGCTTAGTTATAGTAATATTTTGCAGGCCTCGTACTGTTAAGCGTTTAAAGTATTTCTCTACTATCAACATGTCGATTTCTGGTATTTTTCTAGACTTAATTCATTTTAAATTTAATATATATGTGAAAAACACTTTTACTGTCACAATTTAGGTAATAGTAGTTGTAATACCTAATGTCAAATTTAATGTCTCTTACGTTTATTCTGTTTATTTTAAGAGAAAACAGCTTGAAAAATAAAACTAGTGGTAATTGGTAATGAATGTTCAAATATTAATGGTAACTTGTAGTGAATGGAACTTTTTGACATTTTAAATTGTTCAGACGTATTTGGTCATCTTGTCTGCTACAATATATCTGATGGCGACTGTATTTCTGGTATTAAGAGAATCTGGTATTTTGATCATCTGGTATTTTGGGAATCTGGTATAGTGAGAACAAAGGTTAATAACGCCATCTTTTTTAAATCGTTGGGAACTACCGAATGAATTTGACAGTTTATTTAATACCTCAATATTACGGTAGATAGCGCTAAACTAAAACGTTACTAAACAAAAATTTTAAACATATGCTAATGACATAACCGTTATTAAACCAGTTTTCACCGGTCATTTGAGGAGTCACGTACAAGTTTTTAATAAAAGTGTAACTATTGGTATAAGAATGGTTGACTTTTTGCGAATAAGGGAAATGTGTATTTTAATTTTTTCAAAGTTAAAACTAAAACCGTTACCTTTTGTATAATCCTTTTAATAAAGATTCTAGATAAAAGTATGACAAATATTTAGTTTAAAGTAGTGATTATTGTTTTAATATAGTTTTTGACTAACTTTATTCTCATATTTACGGTTTCGATTTTTACAAAAGTGGGACTTTTAGCGTAGTCGCAATTTTCTATTGAACGTAGTGGTAATTTTTAGGTGGTTGTGTGTTTTCTGATGTCAGTTTGTAGAGTATAATTAAGTATAATAAAAATAACATTTAATGTTATTTAAGATTTTTTCTTTAGTGGTAACGTTTATTACTTTTTTGCTTTAGATAATGTCTTATATAAGAAATCCACGCATAAAACGTATCGTAGTTGCAATGCAAACTGCCGAAGCTTCAACCACAGGATGAATATCTTCATAATGTTGGAAACAAAAATTCGCATAGCCGTGAAACATCCCCATCGTTATTAGAATCTGATAAAGAATTGGTGGGTGTTAATATTGAACACCCAGAAAATGAGAGTATGCCGGTGACATCAATGAGTGATACTAGTTTATTTGCGACAGCGGCAGAAAATTGTCTACATAGTAGTAGTAGACCCAGGTCCGATTCATCAAGCTCTAGTACTACTACGTCATCTAGCACGTCCTCATTCTCTAGTTCATCCTCCAATACATCCTCAGGTAGGTAACTAAAGTTATGGCTAATTTATTCTTGTCGTCTGCTTGTGTTGTAAATGTGTTTACTTTCTTTTTTTGTTCAGGTAAGGATTTTTCCCCTGATGATGCGGATCAAGATCCTGACTGTCGAACAAGTTGCACCTAGACGACGTATTTCAACATCTTCATCTAGCTCTTCTCTTCAACATGATCATGGTATTCAGCAGTTACACGTCGAAAAATTAATTCCCGAGCCAGTGCCAGAAGTTGATTCAATTCAGCAGGCAAGTGTAAATACTCCTTGCACACGTAAACGCAAAAGTAACAATACTAAAACTAAGAAAGCTAAAATGCTTCGTAACAGTGGACAACAATACACTTCATTATCTAAGGCAAAAAAGATACGAACTCCGTGTGGGGATAAATGTAGATTAAAGTGTACTGAGAAAATTACGGAACAGGAGAGTGATTTTATTTGAAGAGTATTGGAATCTTGGTGATTTGACGAGACAGAGGGATTTTTTAGCATCCCTGTATTTCAGAGATCACTCCTAGATATCATTATAAAATACACAACAGCAATAGAGGGCCTAAACATTACTTTTGCTTAGAAGTCAATAATGTTAAAATTCGCGTGTGTAAGCTATTTTTTAAAAACACTTTTATCCATAAACAATAGACCAATAGCAACCGTCATTAGCAAAAGGAATAAATACGGTATTGTTGAACCAGAAAAAAGAGGAAAACATGGTAAACATAATGGAATTGATCCCAATATTAAACAAGGCATAAAAAGACATATTGATAGTATACCTAGAATAGAATCACATTACTTGAGGCAACACGGCAGTACATAGAGGGTGGAAAAAATCTGACAGATCTATATAAAGACTAAGAAAGACAATGCATTAATAAAGGTGAAAAAGGATCAATGTGAGTTATGCGCATCGTATAAAAATGACGTAAATCATGACGAAGTTAGCAGCACAGTGTGAAGAACATCAGATGGAGAAAGAATTGAGCCGCATTGAAAAGGCAAATGATAAGGCTTCGGTTAATACTAATCACATTGTTGCATGCTATGATTTACAAGCTGTGCTTCCCTTTCCTAAGGGTGACGTATCCACTTTATACTACCGGGTGGCCCAGAAAGACCGAAGTGGTGTGAATTCCTTATAACTTTTTTATTATAATTTTTTTTTTCTTTTCTTTTCAGTATTTTGTAAAGAAGACTTGGATAATTTATAATGGAGCAATACACAATTGAACAACGTGCCCAAATTGTTGAAATTTACTTTTCAAATCAACGGTCCATTGTGTTGACTCAGCGTGCATACCGTCGTCAATTTAATGTGCGGGTTGCACCCTCTCAGTCAACAATAAACCGTCTGGTTGCAAATTTTCGAGAACAAGGAGCAGTAAGGAACCTTCCTGGTCCCGGCAGACACCGAACTGTCCACACGGCTGACAATATTCAAGTGGTACAGGAGAGTATTCGGGAGGATCCAGAAATATCAACCAGGAGACGTTCGTCACAACTGGGCCTCTCAAGAACGTCGCTGCAGCGAATTTTGCACACCATAGGATTGTTTCCATACAAAATTCAACTTGTCCAAGAATTGAAACCAACAGATTACCAGCAACGACTTGACTATGCAATTTATTTCCAGCAAAAAGCACAAGAGAATCCAAATTTTATTCATAACTTAATAATGAGTGACGAAGCCCATTTTCAATTAAATGGGTTCGTTAACAAGCAAAACTGTAGGATATGGGCTACGGAAAACCCGAGAGTACTTCATCAACGACAATTGCACCCAGTTAAGTGTACCGTTTGGTGCGGTGTTTCTTCAGAAAGGATCATTGGCCCATTTTTTTTTGAAAATGAACAAGGTGTCGCCATTTCCGTCAATGGTGATCGATATCGGGCCATGTTGCAAAATTTTGTAAGGCCAGCCGTGGAAAACCATCCGCAAATATGGTTCCAACAGGATGGAGCCACAGCGCACACTGCGAGGGCCACAATGACTCTTTTACGCGACATCTTTGGTGAAAGAATAATTTCTCGTAACAGCAATTTTAATTGGCCTCCGCGTTCCCCGGATTTAACCGCTCCAGACTGTTTTCTTTGGGGCTATTTAAAAGGAAAAGTTTATGTTAATAAGCCTAGGACTATTGAGGAGTTAAAAACCAATATTCGAGAAGAAATTAACAACATACCACCGGAAGTTTTGCGAAAGGTCATGGAAAATGTGTTGGAAAGAGCACATTTGTGCGAAGCAGAATATGGCCACCACTTGCGGGATATCATTTTTAATAACTAATCCAAAAATATTCCCCATAAATTTAATGTATTTAAAAAAAAAAAAATTAAAAAAATATCTCTTAAATAAAAAGTTATAAGCAATTCACACCACTTCGGTCTTTCTGGGCCACCCTGTATAAGTGTAAATTAAACATTTATAACTTCACCACAAGTGAATTAGCCAACGACTATTGTGATTGTTTCGTATGGAGTGAAGTGGATGCGTTGAGAGGTACTAATGAAATCGCAACATGCGTATTCAAATATTTAACTAAACGAGTATCTGAAATTAATAATGAAGAGTTACAAGTCACATTTTACTCAGACAATTGTTGCGGCCAACAAAAGAACCAATTTATGTTTGCGATATATATGTATACCGTATCTATTTATAACATTAAGTGTATCACGCATAAGTTTCTGATAAGTGGGCATACGCAGAACGAAAATGATTCCGTGCATTCAGTCATCGAAAAAGCGGTAAAAAAAACGGTTACTTTCAGGACCTATGTACGTACCTGATGACTACATTAATGTCATACAATCTGCGCGAAAAAAAGACAACCCTTATAAAGTTAACCCAATGTGTTACAGTGACTTTGTAGATTTTAAAAGTTTGTCAGAAGAATGTGGTGGACGCTTCTCTAAAAATACTCGAGGAGAAACTTAGATTAAGCGATATAAAAGTCACCAAGTTTGAAAAGGACACACAAGGTACAGACAAGGTCTGTATACTTTATAAGACTTCATGTGCGCAGAACGAATTCGAAGAAATTGAGTACTATAGTAGTCGTCCATCTCGTTTACGCAGAAATATTACGCTAAAAGGCATCGAGTTAAAAATTTGTTTCAGTCCAGACTAAAGTTATCTGAAAGAAAAAATAGCGACTTAAAAAGTTTAATCCAAAATAACATAATACCACAATACTACGCGATTTCATATTATACGAGGGGTGATCAAAAAGTAATGATAAACGGGTATTTCTAATAAAGATAAAAATCCAAAAAAAATTGTTTTCACTTCTTCGGTCCTTCACTACTTCCCACCTAAAAAATTGTATAAATAGGACATCATTTGGAGGAGCTACATTCATTTGAATACCAGCAGTCGGAGCGACAACACGAAAATGGAGAAACACGAAGTGAGATGCGTCATCAAGTACCTCTGTTTGAAAAAAATGTCTACCAAAGAGATACACGCTGATTTGGTGGAGACACTGGGGGACTCTGCTCCTCCATATTCTACGGTGGCACGGTGGTGCAAAGAGTTTAAGCTGGGTAGAACATCCACAGAAGATGAACATCGCGAGGGACGCCCAACCTCGTCCCTCACTGAGGAAATCGTGAAAAAAGTCGAAGATATCGTATTAGCAGACCGAAGAGTAACCATCAGACATTTAGCTGAGGTCACAGGGATCTCATATGGCAGCATCCAAAGCATTTTGACCGGCAAAATGAATATGAAGAAGGTCTCCGCGCGTTGGGTACCGAGAATGTTAACGGACGAACAAAAGAAAAAGCGAGTTGACATTTCAAGAGCCAATCTTGCAAAGTTCCAGGCTGACCAAGAAAATTTTTTGTCTCGATTTGTGACCATGGACGAAACATGGATCCATCATTTTGATCCTGAGACCAAACAACAATCGATGACTTGGAAAAGGCCATCCTCACCGACGCCGAAGAAGTTCAAAGTCTCGAGCTCGGCGGGCAAGGTTATGGCGTCCGTTTTTTGGGATGCTGAGGGAATCATAATGGTTGATTACCTGGAAAAGGGAGCTACTATAACGGGCTCCTACTACGCTGATCAAATAAGACGACTGCGAGAAGCCATAAAGGAAAAAAGACGGGGCAAACTCCGAGCGAAAGTCCTGTTTCATCAGGACAACGCACCTGCACACAAAGCCGAAGTTGCGACGGCTGCCATTCGAGAAGCAGGCTTCGAACTGGTCGAACACCCACCCTATTCTCCAGATTTAGCCCCCAGCGACTTTTATTTGTTTCCTCGGCTCAAGGAACACCTCAGGGGCAAGAAATTTGAGGATGATAGCGAGGTTATGGCTGCTGTAGAGGCGTTTTGGGAGAGCCAAGATAAAGATTTTTTTTAAAGGGTATTTTAGGCTTAGAGAAACGTTGGACTAAATGTATCGACTTGTTAGGAGACTATGTAGAAAAATAAATTAAATTTAAACTAGAATCGTTGTTTTATTATACTCATTATCATTACTTTTTGATCGCCCCTCGTAATAGTATTTTGGAATAGTATTGAAATTCTTATACTATAAATATAAAAATAAATATAATTTATAAGTTCAAGGGACTGTTTGTTTTGTTTGACTTGTTTGTTAGTTGATTGATTAGATTAATGTTTTGAGAATAATATTTTACTTTTGGTTCGTTTTAGATTGCTACTTAGTATTATTAAGTATAAAACAAGTAAATACCTACTGTGATTGAAGAGTTCCTAATAAGTAAATAAACAAATTAAAAGATTTATAGATGACTGTTTAGTTTCTTATTGTGTTATATTTATTTTACTTTAAATTTGATAATTATTTTGCATTTATATTGTATAAGTGTGTAATAGGAAGTCGTTTTCTGTTAATTATTATTCAAAATAAGTAAATACTGTGATTGTAAGCTTCAGTAGTTCCTGATAATTATTAAAAAGAAGAAAAAGAGTTATTTGCCATTTATAATTGGACGTAGTTATGCAGAAACGTTCCAACCCACAAGTCACCCGAAATCGAGTTATTGTGATCAAACTACCTTTTATGACATTTAGGATCAGATTAGCAAAAAGGTTTCAAGTTTTAAGCCTTATATCAGAAAATATTTTTTTCACTTACGTTCCAACCCACAACGTTTATCAAATAATAACTTGTGTAAATTAACTAGAACGTACTATGAGGACAGAAACATTTAATGTTTTATGAAACAATATATTTATTTTGTTAAAACGTCACAACAATCTTGTAGCGTTTTAGCAAAACCATGTTAAACCATTTTATTTTGTAACAAATGTTCTATTTGGAACGTTTTAGCAAAATTACAATAGCGCGGCATAAACGATCCAAAATGTTTGGTACGTTATGTTTCAGACCTAAATAACATAATTTGAAAACTTAAAAGGTTTCATGAATTTTGTACTATAATGTACCTAAATAAAAAACTTGTTTCGAAAAAAAGAGTTTCAACTTTAAAGGGTTCAATTTTAACACACTTTAATAATTAGCTTCATACTTAACTGTATGCATACAAAACCACTAAAAATAAATATTTATAACACGTTATGAAAAAGTTTATTTTCTTTGTAGTTATTTATCAATAAAATATTACTTGAAACTTTTAAAATCATAGACAAAAGAAAAGAATACTAATGACATTAATCCGAAGATATGCATAACCGGGAACGCATCTTTCAATAACTTTTTACTGGTGCAAGCGAGACGGAGTATTTTCTTTTTGACATTGAATCTTATTTGAGTTCGCAACGATCATTATTGAAACAAACGTCGTGGAAGAGGTAGTTTCCGTCGTCTTTTGTTTGCAATTAACCTTATAACGTTTATAACAGTAAACCGTGGTGAATTTGTAGTGTACTGTGTGTCAATATAATTAGAGTAAACAATGGAAGCTAATGAAGATGTAAGTATAATATTTGGTGATTGTATAATATTTGGTATTATACATATTTACGGTCATTAGTTTTATCGAAAGACGATTTTAACTAATTTCCGTTATTTATTTTTACAGATTTTATCATTAGAACAGTTATTAGCTAAAAAACGGAAATTAATGGAACTCAGAAACAAAGTTATTTCTCAAGGACAGATCAAAGGTCAAGTTGGAGTTGCGGACTCCAAAGGTATGTTGGAATTTAGTTATGGGAACAAAATATTTTTATGAATTTGACGGCGTATTAATTTTATTGTATCGCCATTTCTTAGGTCCATTCTTACGTGTCTTACACATCCAAGCGGTCGACGAGTCAACATAATAAGCCCCGCAGAGGGAGTTAACGCGTTTCGAGTCGAAGATAGGTTTCGGTTGCATGTAGCAATATGAATCGTATCTTCTGCATGTATTGTGTATGTTCTTGTTGGTGCTTTGCTATGATATACAAGCATGATTATTGTTCTTGGTGGGGCTATCAAAAATATTATTAATCATTTTATTATTTGCATTGGATTACGACTTATGATTACTAAATTAAATTACTGTTTAATGAGAAATATGTATATTATGGATGGGAAGGGATTGGATATGATGAGATATGTATCAGTTTGCATAAATTGTTTTTTTTTCAACTGACTCTAATCCAGTTACGCCATATTCAAACACGCAGCCTTCAATCTCTCCTCCACCATATTCGCCACTTACTCCACTAAATTTTATGAATAAAACAAGTACGGATAATAATTTACAAGGTAAGATGATTCTTTTAACATTATAACCCCAAAAGTACACGTCACCTGAAGCAGATAATATTATTAAAACCTTTAAATATATTCCGGTCGCAGTTAGTGTTTGTATAAATTGTGCCAATAGATTACTTACGTGAATATGTACATTGTTTTAGATACTTGTGATCGTGTTATTATACTAGAAGAAATACAGGATGAAGTTTCGCCATTAACATCACCTCTTCGACCAATGTCACCAGAAACGCAACAACTATTTAATATATTAGCTGAGTATGAACCAATTAACATTAACGAAAATAATGATATTTCAAAACACATAGATGGACCTGACTATTATGATAGTGATGACAGCGTAAGAGATCCGGATTATGTCTCAAGTCGACAACCTCTTGTTCGTCTTTTAATGACAGTGTAGATCATGAGGTGAGTAAAAATAAGAAATTTCCATCAAAAGAAAAGCTCAACAATGAGAGTATAGAAATGCTAGAACCTAACAATGAAGAATCAACAGAACTTATTCCACCTATTAGCGACGAAGATTTACGATCTAATTCGGGAACTGGTAGACCGAAAAGGGGCCGTAAGAGAATTAATCCTCAACTTAGATCTGAGAGGAAATTTAATAAATACAATAATTTAGAATACACGACCACTAAAAATAAATTAGTGAAACCAAAAACCTTTATTGACTATAATTATTGTAAATGTTTAAAAAATTGTGCTAGCTTGATTCCAATAGAGAAAAGAAAAGAAGAGTTCGAAAAATTTGTGCGTCTAGGTTCCTACAATGCACAATGTTTATACTTAGGATCATGTATTAAAGAAGAAAATAAAAAACGAAGTTACACTATGACTAATGTTCCCGAGAAAAAAAAAAAGCCAAAGCAATTCAGCCGTGTCTATTCTATTAATGGTACAAAGGTATGTCGTGACATGTTTTTAAATACTTTTCAAATTACTACTCAAAAAGTTACCATTGCACTAAAAAAACTTAGAAGTAGTGAGCCCATAATGGATGCTAGAGGAGTTAGCACAGGTGGCAAGAATAAATTATCAGATGAAATGTATAATTTCATAGTTGAAACTATTTCAAAATTACCAAAGTATGAGTCGCACTATAGAAGAGAAAAGAACAATGACACGTTATATTTACAACCGGGGATGACGTTAACCAAAATTTACGAAATATATCAGCAGGAGTACACAAATACTTATGGTGAAGGCCAAAAGTGCGCTTCCTTCGAATCAGTCAAAAAGATTTTTTATACTAAGTTTAACCTTAAGTGTAAATCACTTAAGAAAGACACCTGCAATAGGTGTGATATGTTAGCTGTAAGAATTCAAAATGCTAGAACCCTCGAGGAAAAAGAACAAGCTAGAACAGAAAAGACACGACATTTAGAAAAGGCTGAAAATTTGAGGAAGCAGATGAACTCCGACTTTGAAGACGCTCGAAACATGTCGACTATTGAATGTATAACATTCGACTTAGAAAAAACTTTAACCCTTACCACGAATACCTACAAATGTTGCGTTTTATAAAAGGCAATTGTGGCTCTACAACAGTGGCATCCATAGTGCTTCAGATGACATTGGTCATTGTTATATATGGGTTGAAGGGGAAGCAGGAAGAGGTGCGCAAGAGGTGGGTTCGTGCCTTATAAAATATATTCAAACTAAACTAAGGCCCACTATTGAACACCTTATTCTTTGGAGCGATTGTTGTGGAGGACAGAACCGCAACATAAAAATAGTTCTCATGTTGAAAGCACTTTTAAACTCACATGACACCTTAAAAGTCATTACAATGAGATTTCTTGAGTCTGGGCATACCTTTCTGCCTAATGACACAGACTTTTCTAAAATTGAAACTGCTCTCAAACACCATCAACGTATTTATACAGCCGAAGAATATATGTCCATAATTAAAACATGTAAAAAAAGAAAACCTCTCGAAGTATTTAAAATGAATAAGATTGATTTTTATGGCACAGAAAAATTGGAAAAAAATATGGTCAATAGAAAAAAATTCACAGATAAAACCAAAGTCAATTGGTTAAATACAAAAGAAATAAGACTTGAAAAAGAGAAAGTGTTTTCAGTTTTTATGAAATCATCGTTAGAGGAAGATTACAAGGAATTAACAATTGAAAAAAAAGTTAGAGGGGAAACGCGAAATATTAACATGTCCGATTTCTGTTTGTTGTGGCCGGATGGTAAAGCCATTGCTCCAGCCAAATTAGCAGATTTACAATCCATGTTTCAGTACATCCCTGAGGATTGTCATGAATTTTATAAAAACCTAAAGAGTTCGGAGAGAATCATAGATGATGTCGATGGCTTTGGTGGGGAACCAGATTTCGAAATGCAAGAGGATGATGAGTATGACGTATGAAGATTTTATCATCATCATTAGCCTATAGCAGTCCACTGATGGACGTAGGCCTCCCCAATAGCACACGATTTTATATTGATTTTTAAATTGTGACCAAGTAATAAAAAAGTGATAAGCAATTATTATTCTTTTATTTGTTGTTCAGGTTTAACATATATATTAAGAAATCAAATGATTACGTAAAATTTAGATTATAAATTAAGGTACAGATGGATAAAAAGTACCTGGAACGTTTGTGCAAAATTAATATGAAGCTATGTTCATGTAAATATTAATTATGTTAAAATGTTCCAATACCAATAATATTTTTATTTCTTATTGTAAAGTGAATAGCCTAAAATTAAACATATGATTATCTAAACACAATATAATTCAACAATAAAACCTTTAGTATTGACCTTTACTAGTTACAATAAAAAAGAATACCATTGAAACGCGTAAATGCTTTTATCTCAAATTCAACTTACTGTGGAATGGAACATTTTTGCATAACTACGTCCAATTGTACTTCATACGTTCGTTTAATAAATAGTGATTTTAACTATTACCTTTTATTTAATCCGTGTCTTTAAATATGTATTCACATTCATTATTCTGTCATATAAAATAGCTAGAATTTAATTTTTTACATAGTAACATTCAATTCATACTAACATTACAATATTCAATGATAATTCAAGGAAAAAATATTGCAAGTGTTACTATAAAAATTAAAATTAATATAAATCAGTAATTATTTAAATTATCTAATTATGTGCCTTCACACCTTGAAAAGGAACCAATAATTTAATAAGTAATCTTAGGCATACCTCATAAAAGTTCATAACTTTTTCATTATGAGGTATTTAATTGGCCAAAAATCTTAAATTGCTTCTCCTGTAAAATTTAGTTATTTTGTTTAGTAACGGTGCACATAGGAGTATTTCACATAAAAAACCGGACAATATTGAAAATAGTGATGTTAATCCAAACGCACCCAAAATACATGTTTCTTTACCTACGATAACCGGTTTATCAAAAGGCAAACGCCCCAACCCTCAACTCCCGCGCATGTGCCACAACGTCAGTCGGAACCCAGTCATCGTATTGTACGCGTGTCTTTGTTCTCGGCGCTCTCGTTTGTGTTGATCAGTTTTCTGTGCTAAAATGGATTCGTGTAGTAAACAACAGGAGATTAACTATTCGGACATGGATATAGAAGGTTAGTACTATATACTGAAGTATATTTTATTATGTTTCTTCCAAATTTTCTACTTGTATAGCCATCAATAAACCGCGGCACTTTTTTGACTCGTTTTTAAAGAAATTTGAAATACATTAGTTTTTGTTTATGTGTCGCGTCTTGTCGCCTCAAAATTTTTATGTGGGCATAAAATGTAGACTCTAAGGAAGTAGAAACATGAATAAAAAGTCCCCCCAACGTACCCCATATTTTTTTATAGTTTTTTTATAGTACAGTAGAATCTCGTTAAGTCGAACCTCGATAAGTTAAAAACCTTCAAATCTCGAAAAAAATGTTTTATTCCCTTCCCTTCAAACACCAAAACCTCCATTACTCGAAATGTTAACCCTCAATTAGTCGAAATAATCAGTGAGTCCCTCCAAGCCATTTTGGTACATATTTTCCCTCCATAAGTCGAAAAATTTAATCGGACCTCTATCTCGAACATAGCAAAGTTTTATTTTACAACCTTTACAACTCGATTATTTGAAACTTATTACCTCTATAGTTCGAAGAAAGATAAACTTTAAGAATTTGCCGACAATGTAAGTACACCATTGTTGTGCAATATGGAAGAAAAAATAATTCTACTATAATTATATGTATTTGCAAGCCATGAGAATGGCTGATAAAGTTTGGCGAAATGTAACTGAGACTACTATAAAAAAACTGTTATGTACACTGTGGTTTTTCATCGTCGTCAACGGAAGAAGCTGAAACCGAAGATACTATTTCACCTCCTGCAGAATGGAATGCAGTGGTGTCTGAATCAAGAATATCCTTTGAAGATTTTGTTACGTGCGATGATGGAGTTATGACTGCTGGGACATTATCTGATGACGAAATTATCGATTCAGTAGCTCAGAAAATCGATACTAATGATTTAGATGGCATAGAAGACTCGAATAATACTACATTTTATAGAGGAATTTTATAGAGCAAATTCAAAATCTGAAGAACAAGAATTTTCTGCTCTTTATATCTTTGAGCTTTATACTCTAAAGCAAAAAAAAAAATACTGAATTTTTTTAATGCCATATTTTTTTCTTATTTTAACGATGTTTTGAAATAATGTTGATTTATAATAAACAAAAATTTGTTTGTTACCTCTGCAATTTGAATTTTTATTTATTTTACCTGTTTATGTCGAATCAAAATTCGTCTAAGTCGAAATCCTCCAAAAGTCGAAAACTCTATAACTCGAATTTTCTGGCGTCTCCCTTGATGTTCAACTTAACGAGGTTCTACTGCACTTAAAACTATATGGGGAAGATTATAATTATATTGACAAAGCTTATTTTTTGTTTTCTATTGTCATAGATCCTTCGGAAAGAGTGAAAAAAATCTCCAGAATGGAGCTTTATACTATTATCAAAGAGTTCACGGCAAAGAAGATTGAAGAAAAATTTTCGTTGTTGGAAGAAAGACTTGCGCAACTAACTTCATGTCCACCCGAAGAAACAAGTGTTCTTACCCGTTCTTTGAAATATTTCAAGACCAGTTTCAAAGAAAGATGGTCGGCAGCCCGTAATACTGATAAGAGATTCGTAGAAAACAATATGGAATGGCTTAATGTATCACTAGAACTACCTACTTGGACACACAAAGCAGGCCGACCAACAAAACAATTCGGAGAATTGTGTGATCGAAGCAAGCGTCGGAGAACAAAAGATTTACGGTACCGGGTACCTGTTGAGGAATTGACGTACGCTGCAAGCGTGAGTCAAGGTACTTCGGGAAATGTTGATGCGTTTAAGATTATGAAAGAAATAACGTCCACACCTACCAGAGCTAAAAAGTTCCGAAAAGCAATATCGTCAGCTAAAAGAGTACCAATCGCGAGAAAATACACAGCACAAGAAGCATTAGCGTTATTTGTAGAAGGTAATTTTACAAGAGGGCAGTGGGAATTAATACAAGGTGGCCGAAAAGAAATTTATCCTTGCTATTCGCTTTTACAAAAAGTGAAAAAGGAGTGTTATCCCGCCGAAGATACCATAATAGTTACTGAAACTAGCTTTGAAGTGGAACTTCAAGCTTTGCTGGACCATACGGGTTTGCGACTCCTTCAGTATTTAACAAAAGTGATTAAACCATTAACAGAGTTTCAGAAACAACATCTTACCTTAATATCGAAATGGGGCTGTGATGGATCTAATCAGATACAGTTTAAGGGGTTAGACGCAGTCGGTGCACTTCGTAACTTGTACACCATGCTCAAATGGTGCACTTCGCAGTTGGTGCACTTCTCAATTGGTGCATTTCGCAACTGGTGCACTTCGCAAAAGGAGCACTTTTTAAGATGAGTGGAGATTTGGCAAATTGTCTAAAAATGAATGAATCTTTGGTTTAGCGCAGGTAATTTTCTTAAAAATATAATCAACTAACACCCTTTCAAGTAGGTACACACTTACTTACAACTTAAATAATTTTCAATATTAATACAAAAAGTCACTCGAAAGTTATAAACAAATTTTGCAAAATAATTATTATAATAACAAAGTGATTATGCTATTAAGTACTTTTATTAGATGTTTTTATTTTATAGAGTGGTAACCCAATATGCCAAAATATGAAAAAAACCACAACTGTCAAGACTACGGCAGCAATAAATTTAGTTGAACGATGGTTTTATTCAGTGTGTTGTTGTGTGTCTGTTAAACATTTAAGTTGAAATTATTTGTACATATTTCTTATAATATACAATATATTCAATACGAGGTTTAGTGTTCACGATGGATGAAGAAGACGTTCGATTTGATACAAATCAAAGAGGTAATATTACTCTTATATGCGGTGAACATATACACAATAAAAAGAAGACCAATAAAAGAACTACTTTGTGGACATGTGTAAACAGGAAACGTTGCAATGGTTCAGTTACCTATGATGAAACAAGGAAAATTGTTATAAGAAGATCTGCACATACTTGTGATGGACAAGACAATACTAGAAATAAAATACGTAATCATATATCGTTTTTAAAAAAGGCCGTATGCAATGATTTTAGGTCTATCCAAAAATATTTGAGGAGAATGATGCAAAGTTACGCAGAATTGTTGAAAATAAATATCATTTTTTACTACCATCATTTCATTCCGTCAAGGACACATTATACAGGGCACGCAAAAAATATCTAAATACATGCCTATTACACCATAGTTCTCCTGCAGATGTACATATACCTAAAGCATTAGGTAAGAATTTTTTTGTGTGTGAGGACGGTGAAGAAGAAAAAATTATCATTTTTGCTACTAACACAGTAAGAAAACTAATGAAAGCGCCAGGATCGTATTACGCAGATGGTACTTTTCAATCAGCTCCACGGCCATTTTATCAGGTTTACACTATACATCTGGATGTGAACTCAAACAAACAGGTTACTGGCATAATACTTGCAATTTATGTTTTATTACCAAATAAAACACAACAAACATACACACGGCTCTTTTCAATATTGAAGGAAAAACTCGGTATAATTATTAAAAAACTTAAATCTGATTATGAAATTGCGCAGTTGAATGCGGTTAAATCAGTTTTTCCGGCTGTAGAATTGAGTGGATGCTACCGTCATTTTAACGCCGCTATATGGAAAAAAGCTAAATCACTGAAATTGCTAAGCACAAAAGCTGGACGGAACACCGCTAGGTTGTCCTCCATTATACCACTAGTACCGGAGAACCATATACCTGCCGCGTGGACCTACATTTTAAGTGTTTCTCCAAACAATCAACAAATGACGAAATTCCAAGAATATTTTGAAAAAACGTGGTTTCCGAAAATGCCACCGTAAATTCTGAGCTGCGCAAATCAGACACACAGGACTATCAATGCCTTGGAAGGATGGCATCGCCGTTTAAATGCTCGAATACATAAACGTCCCAACTTGTACATGTTTGTACACAAATTAAAAATCGAAAGCAAGTATTGGGATAAGCGTGTGTGTAACATTTTATTTCACAATGTCAGAACAAACCGTAAACATCGTGATGTGATATTTGACCGAAAATATAAGAAACTATTAGTTAAATTGGAAGCCGGAAATATCACTGTGGAACATTTCATGAAAAAGGTCATTTTTCTCCAATTATTAAAGTAACTTAAAACCATGTATAATTTAATATTATGTGAATAAATGATTTTGGTAAAATTTATATCAATATACTTAATTAATAGTAACAATTACTAAATAAAAATACAGCTTTAATTTATAAACTGTTTTTAAAAAACAGGCTATGAATTAATTTAAAGCTTATATTTAATTAACAATAATAACTATAACTAAAAAAGTACAGTTATTAAAAAAAAGGTTATTGATATAATATGATATTATATCATGACTTTATTATGATAACTTTATTGCTGTAAATCTACATATTTTTTCCTACATAATTGTATTTTTATGACTTCCGAGTGTGATATTTTTTTAAATAATAAAAATGTTATTGTGATTAAGTTACGTTTAATTAAAATAATTTTCTGTCATATTTGTTTATAACTTTCGAGTGACTTTTTGTATTAATATTGAAAATTATTTAAGTTGTAAGTAAGTGTGTACCTAATTGAAAGGGTGTTAGTTGATTATATTTTTAAGAAAATTACCTGCGCTAAACCAAAGATTCATTCATTTTTAGACAATTTGCCAAATATCCACTCATCTTAAAAAGTTCTCATTTTGCGAAGTGCACCAATTGAGAAGTGCACCAGTTGCGAAATGCACCAATTGAGAAGTGCACCAATTGCGAAGTGCACCATTTGAGCATGGTGTACAAGTTGCGAAGTGCACCGACTGCGTCTAACCCAGTTTAAGCAGACATTTGCTAACGCTGGCGACGATGATGCCAATATATTTTTAAGTTCTCTTGTACCTGTGAGAATGGTTGTTTCTATTAATGGAGAGACAAGTAAAATTATATGGCAAAAGCCAGTGCCTTCTTCAGTGAGATTCTGTCGTCCTATCCGGGCTCGGTTCATTCACGAAACAAAGGATGTCACAAGGGAAGAAATCACCTATATTGAAGAAAAAGCAAGGAATCTTAAAGAAACAACTGGTATGGAAGATTCCGTTAAAATAAATCACACCATTTTGCTCACAATGGTCGATGGAAAGGTGTGCAATGCCGCGACTGATACGGCTTCAACAATGAGATGCCATATATGTGGACAGACATCTAAGGACTTCAACAAACTTGAAAGAAGTAATGTTTGTGAAGAGTCTCTGAAATTCGGACTCTCCATTTTGCACGCCAGAATTCGTTTCTTCGAGCTATTGTTGCACCTGGCGTACAAAGCACCCTTACAGAAGTGGCAAGCTCGAACGGCAGAAGACAAAAATGTTTTGAAAGAAACAGAAAATACAAAAAAAGCTTCAAAGAAGAGATGGGCCTTCTTGTTGACATACCCAAAGTCGGTTACGGCAATAGTAACGACGGAAATACGTCGAGAAGATTTTTTGACAATCCTGAATGCTCATCTCGGATTACTGGAATAAATATAGATTTGATTAAAAGGTTCAAAATCATTCTTGAAGTGATATCAAGCGGATATGATGTTGATCCTGCTAAATTCGATGACTTTGCTCACACAACTGCCAAATTTTACGTGGAACTGTATGGTTGGCATCCCATGTCACCTACAGTTCACAAGATTCTAATGCATGGCGCTCAAGTAATATCAAGCCACATTGTACCTATCGGAGAGCTATCAGAGGCTGCTGAAACCCGGAACAAACATTTCCGTAAATATCGTGTAGACTTTGCAAGAAAATTTTCAAGATTGGACTGCAACAGAGATATTTTAAATAGGTTGTTGCTAACATCTGACCCCTTCATCAGCTGCAACAGAATAAAACGGAAGAAGAAAAGCAAACCTTTTTCCCAGGAAGCTATTAGTATGCTTCTCGCGAAAACACCGAATTCCACCAGTTCCGACGACGAAGATGATGAGGACCAAATCACCTGTGAACTCGGAGACAGTGATTCTGTTTGATTCGGCCTCTTCATGATTATCCTCTTAAAAAAAATCCCGTTTTAAGAGTAAATACTGTACTTTCTTAGATTTGTAACTTATTTTTAATTGTTTTTCTTCTTAAATAAATGTCTGAATTATGATGTATTATTGATTTTTATTTCATAAAATAGTAAAATAAAATATAAAATAATATTGTCCGGTTTTTTATGTGAAATACTCCTATGTGCGGCGGTGAGGATACTTTCAGATTTAACTCTTTCACTGAATACGAAAATAGTCTTGGATTGGGAGCAAAGGTTGTAATAGCCCTTTGCAAAACTATTGTTAACAAACCAGCAGTGGTATACTTCGACAATTTCTTCACCTCTTTAGAATTGATTCATTTGTTACGTGATGAATATGGTATATTTAGCTTGGCTACCATTGACTGCATCGAGAAAAGATGTTGACTGTCCTCAAATTGTCAAGCAATATAATGCACACATGGGTGGTGTGGATTTAGCTGACATGCTAATTGCTTTGTACAGAACCACTTTTCGAACCAAGCGCTGGTACATGGCCATCTTCTCTCAAGTCATTGACATATGTCTGAACAATGCCTGGCTGTTGTATAGGAGGTACTGCTTGGCAAATAGTAAGCCAACTATACCTTTGAAAAAATTTCGATTCCATATTTATTCGGAATTGATTAAAAAAAATCGCATGTCCCACCAAGAGGCTCAAGACTTTGACCTACCTTTGTCCAGAAAGATCATTACACCTACCGCTCCAAGACCCACAGAAGCAACCAGGTTACACAATATTGGACATTTCCCAGTTTTTATTCAACGTGGTAGGTGTAAGTACTGCAAAAGTGGTTATACTAGTATAAAATGCGTAAAATGTGAGCAGCGATTATGTTTGTTACCTAATAGGAACTGTTTTTTCAATTATCATAATGTCAATTAAGCATTTTCTTGAACATTTGTATTAATTTTTTTTATTTCACTTTTTCTAATTTGTTTTTTTTTCAATTTCTATTACGTCGAATAAACATTTTCTTCAAAATTTGTTTCAATTTCTTTTTATTTTAATTTGTCCCTAACACGACCGTCGTTGCTCCTGAGCCACACTGTTTTCAGACAGCACTTCTCTGTATGTCTCGCAGCGTAGCTCATCAGCAACGTGTCATATTTCAGTAAGTACATGTTACAGATTTTTTTCATTATTTTTTTTGGTCATTTATATGACTTAATTATATGGGTAAATAAAAAAAAACAAATTTCACAAAAAAAATTTTATCCCTTATTGACTTTTATTTGATGTTCTTTTACAAATTTCGCGGACTTAAGTTATAAAATCATAGATCGGAGTTGGGACGAATCCACTTTAGTCATAAAATCTCTGAGATAATAATCCTTACTAAAGAGAAAGTCATTTTAAACACTTTTTAACAAATTTCGAAATTAACTAGGTACAGCGTTACAGGGTTAAAAGAAAAATTGGGTATAATTATTAAAACATTTAAGAGTGATTATGAAATGGCGCAAATAAACGCTGTAAAATCAGTATTTCCTGAAGCAAAAATAACAGGATGTTATAGACATTACAACGCAGCAATATGGAAACACGCAGAGAAAAAAGGATTAGGTACTGCATACACGGGAAGGGCGAAATTTTGCAAGAATAGCCGCAATAATACCACTGGTACCGGCTGATCAAATCCCTGCAGCTTGGGGGTACATTTTAAGTATAGCTCCAGATACACAACAGATGAACCAGTTTAGACGTTATTACGAAAACCAATGGTACCCCAAAATGCCACCATCCTTACGTTGCGCCCACCAACGCCACCGCACAACTAACGCGTTAGAAGGGTGGCATCGGCGTATAAATGCAGGCCGCATACCAAAAAAGCCAAGTTTATTCATATTTATAGATAAACTGCGAAAAGAAAGTAAATATTGGAACAGAAAAATAACAGATAATTTATTTACAGAAACAAAAAACAGGCAGAAGAAAGATATGGACTTTGACATTAAATACAAAAAATTATTGAAACAATTTGAGCGAAAGGAACTGACGCTTCCACAATTCTTAAAAAAAAATATTTTTTTACAAATGTGCAAATAGCTAAATTTAGGTTTTACTGTTGTTTATGTTTATTTTGATTTGCAACAATTCATTAGCAAGTAAGTCAATTTTTTTAATAAAAGATTTATTTTCTTAATCGTTTACGAAAAAAAATAACTTATGTAGCAAATTCTAATTAATAACTAAGGTTAATTTAGTGCGAAGAGATATTTTTGTAATTATTTATGAAAATGATGTTGAAATATTTTTATTCGCAATGTTTAATAATTAACCAAAGTTAATTTCAAGATATGTTTCATTTGACATGTCACACTCACATCTATTTAAATTTTCTTTTTAACAATAAATTAAAAATTACTAAAATACATTTTATGTTACTATTAGTAATAGCTACTATTTTCTTATCTGTGGATATGTTACAAACAGTATTGATTCTTTTGACCTAAATTTTGAATGTGTGTAAAATGTTTGATACCTATTGATATTTTTTTTATTTGGAATACTTAAGTAAATTTAAGTAGGTACCAAAGTTTTATTCTATAATTTTAATAAATGATTTTGTTTTGAAAATCGCAATTTTATTCTTGAGTCCCTGGCGCGACATTTTGCGAAAGAGACATTCTGCGAAAGAGACGTTTTGCGACCAAGTGACATTTTACGAAAGAGACGTTTTGCGCATGAGCCCTCGTACCAAAATATTACCGATAGCGATGTTCATTTGTTTTTAGCACAATTCACTGCAAACTTTTGGGATAAAAATATTAGTTCCACTTGTCCCATGGAACTACTGGGACGTAATCGTCTCAGTTGTCCCATGATGGGACAACTCAATGGAACTAGTGGGATAGACAGGAACTGACGAGGTGTACTATGAACAATAACCGTCATTTATCACATTTTTTGTAACAAAATTATTTCACTTTATATGTAGTGAAGCACGGCCGCTAGTCTTTTATATGATTTAATTCTGTTTGAATTTTTGGTTAAATAAATATTATTAAGTAAATGTTCCTGAGTATTTTCTTTTACAATGAGACTTATCAAAACCACCTGTTTATCATTAAGTGTATACAATTTATCAAATCACTTACCTAAGTTCAGTCGCTATTTTTGTAAACCTGCAATGCCCAGGCGTTTATTTTAAATTCCAGTATGTTTCGATAGTAAACAACAAACAATGGCATTTCCAGACTTTAACTTCGTATTCTGGCCTAATCTGCCATTATTTCATTCCATTTATGCAGCCTAATATACGCAAAGTCTATGGCAAGTAGTGGTTTTTAAAAAAACTTAAAAAGTTATAGCAAAAAACAAATTTCTTTAATTTCCCACTTTTCACTTAAAATAGACATACTGGATTTTAATATTTAACTACACTTATCAGTGGTCCATGTGCCAAATTTTATCACTGTTGGTATTTTTGTTAATTTAATAAATAACATACCTAAGGTAGGTAAACCCAAGGTGTTTCAAAATGTCCCGATGTTTTATTGTATGTATACAGTCTATTTTGACATTTCTTCCATAAAGTGTTTAAGATAAATGTAGATTATACATAAACAATATCAGTTAGAATTGCATAAAACTCAATAGACAAAATAAATTAGTACTTAACATATCAAGATCCTATCTAGAAATAAGTACCAGTGTGTACCCACCAATTAGATGTGATTTTCCAAAGAAATCTTGTTTGCCCTAAGTAATTTTTCTATTCATCCCAGATAAATCAATTATCTTCTAATTGCACAAATGAAACACACAAATAACATTATGATAAAATTAAAAATAAGTAATAACTCATTTAAAAATAATGTAAATGTTTATTCAGCCTTACCCTGTTTTAGAGTATATAAAAATACATACCTGTTAGTTAGTTGTTATGATTACGATATATTTAATATGATTCCCTTCAATATTGTACAGACCACTCATTAAACGCATTTATAAATATTAGGTACTTGACATTGTTCTTTTTCTACTTTCCATTTTCAAATAGACCAAAGACTAATTTTAAAAAGTATAATACATTATTAGTGCTTTAGATTCTCTTTGTACAATATAGTAATACTTAGTACATAGGCTGCACTAAAAGTATGGGGAATGGAATATTTCCACTATTCCTATCATATTAAAATCTTTTTAAATGAAAACTCCTTGGTTTTAAAAATCAAATACCATTTATTTATTTAAAAAAAGATTCTCGATCTTCTCACAAGGTCTTCTCAAACTTGTTTAGTTGTTGAGAAAATGGAATTAACTCGAGAAAATTCAAGGGCGATGATTTATTATGACTTTTGAAACGGTTTAACACAAAAACAGTGTGTTGACCGGATGCTTTCTGCATTTGGTGATGAAGCCCTATCCAAAACCACAATTTATCGCTGGTTTGCTGAATTTCAACGTGGACGTGTCAAGCTCAGTGATGATCCCCATCAAGGTCGTCCAAAAACTGCAGTCACCAAAGAAAACGTTGATGCTGTGCGTAAGCTGATTGAGGAAGATCGACATGTGACATACCGCGAAATTCAGGCAAATTTAGACATTGGCATGAGTCAAATACAAATAATCTACTGGGACGTAATCTTGCATGAACAATTAGGTGTAAAAAGTTGTTTTCCCGATGGATACCGCATTTACTCTGTGAAGAGCAAAAATGTTGCGACTATTCCTCTTGAGGGACAAAGAACGGTTAATGCAGAATGGTATGCTAGCATTTGTTTGCCACAGGTCGTTTCCGAACTCCGTAAAGAGAACTGCAACCGCCGCATCATCCTCCATCACGACAATGCGAGTTCTCACACCGCGCACAGAACAAAAGAGTTTTTAGAGCAAGAAAACATAGAATTATTAGACCATCCGCCGTACAGTCCCGACCTAAGCCCTAATGATTTCTATACTTTCCCTAAAATAAAGAATAAATTGCTGGTCAGAGATTTTCATCACCTGAAGAAGCTGTGGACGCCTACAAAACGGCCATTTTGGAGACCCCAACTTCCGAATGGAATGGTTGCTTCAATGATTAGTTCCATCGTATGGAAAATGGGTCAAATTTCGCGGAGAATACTTCGAAAAGCAATAAATACATTTTTAAATAGTAATGTTGTATCACTTCCTTGATTCCCGAAATGTTCAGTGTAGCCCTCGTATAATCAACATAATCATAGAATTTATGTTTTCTTTAATACTACTCTAATTCTAACTTATACCAAGCTTAGATACATAGAGAACTGTTAGGTCGGTAAGTCGGTATATAATTAATTAGACTACCTACCCTAATAAATAACTTACTTAGCTTACTTTTAATATTCACTGAATGCTTATTATTAATTTATTATGTGTATACACTAAACGAACAAACATTTGAAAACATTGTACTTAACTTTAAAATTGCTTAAAAATATTTTAATCTAGTTCTACTAGAATAAATAAACTTATTGCAGGCTGAGCTGAGCACTCTGAGCAGTACAGTACAGCAGTGTTGCCAACTCTACTACCAAATTTTTAGCTAAATTAGCCCGAAAAGTTGCTAGATATTCAGATTTTCTTCCCTCAAAAAGTGGCTAGATGTTGCTAAGAAAAAAAAAAACACTTAATATTGAAATCATTAAAATTTTATATAATATGTAATATAATGTTTAGCGGTACATGACATATTGTAACTGATATATTTCTTAAACTTATTAATTTGGAGCTATTGATGTGGATGGTTGTGCTAGTAGGAATGTTTCTGAATCTATTGATTTTAGATATTTTTTAACACCTCCAATTTGGTGAAGCACCTTTAAGGGTAAAATGCTGATGAAACAATGTTTGCCTTTTTTTTTCATCGCGTCTCTAATACACAAAATAGCATTTAGCGTTGTCAGACTCATTCTGTTCCTCTGTTTATTTTTTACTATTTTCATTTGAGAAAATAGTCTTTCTACCTCGGCATTTGAGTGAGGAAGTGAAAGGCAAGATATAGCTAGGTCGCTTATTTCTTTAAATATATTTTCACCACTTGCATTTATATGGTTTTTCAGTTCAACCCAAAATGGCACTATTTCTTTTGATATCCATTTTACAGAGTCAAGAAAATGCCACTGTTGGACCATTTTGTCAATAGTTTCAGGTGAAAATTTTAAAAACTCTGCAACATTTACAATTGTGTTTGATTTTGCGGATTTCGTTGCCTCTTCTAGGCTCAACTGTGCCATCATTTCCAATTTTTTATAATTATCCGGCAATCTCAGCTATAGCTCTTTATATAATTTGACCGAAAATGCGGAACATCGTTGTCGTATCCCGTTTAGTACCAAAGAGTCCAAATTTTGTAGACGTGGTTCAGTTTAAAATATATAACCCAGGTATAGTCGTGGGTTTATATCCCTATCGATAATGGAGTCTTATAAGTTCCTTTGAACGGAACTTGGCATGAGTATTCTTTGGCTAACAGTAGTTCCCATTACACAAAGTTTTGCCATCTAGTGACGAATAGATTTAATTATATTTAAAAAAAACACTCGCGAGATTTTTCTAGAACTATTTTAATAAATTAAATAAAAAAATACTTACAAATGAAATAAAAAAAAACTTACAAATTAAATGTATATATGTATAGATACCATACATGGCATCAGAGCGTCTATCCGAGTAGTTTTTATATGATAAAATAAAACACTTCATCTTTTACTTCTTAATACCACGAGAATTTACTGATTCGCGATTTTTCGATACAAATGTACAAGACGAACGCTGACACACGCAGTATGCTAACTATAAGCCACGCCCACTGTGATAACGTCAGGACCTAGTTATAAACATAGTGCACAGCTGCTTAGGCCCTCTCCTCTTTGTATCTGTTCCGTGGTCTGGAACACCACCTACTACAGACCACGTATAGTTCCGTAATCCCCAATTTAAAATTGGATAGGTCGTCAAAGGGGGAACCCCCGTCGTAAAGTGTCCTTCAACTATGAGAAAAAGTACTCTATGTCTATGGTCATCCTTGTACACTTTTTAACAACTGCTAGTTAAGTCAGATAATTAAAAAAATCCACGTACACATTTATATACTGTATCGCTATGTTAAAAAGGTGCTAGAAAACGTAGCTAGTTTTGTTAGCTACAATTTTTTCAATTTTGTAGCTGACGGTAGCCCAAAAGTAGCCAGATCTAGCTTTAAAGTAGCTATAGTTGGCATCACTGCAGTACAGTGCTGTCAATCCAAAAACATTTATAAAGCCAAATCTAAGTTCGGAAAAATATGCCAAAAAAATACAAAACTGCTAAAAAATATTGCTTATTCCTTGACTAAAACTACTAGTAGCCGTAGGTAATAGAATTCAACTCTAGGTACCTAAAAACCGAACTTTTTCAGTATACTTTATGTAACTACCTATTATGTAATGAAAAAGCAAATAATTAACTAGTACCTACCTATCGGAACTACTTAGTAATCTGAGCTATCGGTAAAAGATCGTGATAATATTCTAAATCCAAATTTAAATGTGTAAATTTTTAGTTAAAATTAAAGAAACAATACGTAATACGATGTATTTTTAAAAATACACCATTTTATTACTTACTAAACTACGTTTATCTCTTGTTTCTCACTAAGGTATGCATAGTAAAAAAGACGAAATGCTTCTTGATATAATATGTATCCCATCAAAAACATAAATGGGAAAATGGGAGTCAAGTTTAATATTAAGAATATACGTGGTTATCGACTACGCCGACAAAATAATTGAGATCTAAATGATTGCCAAGTTCTGTGGATAATTTTTCTTGGTTTATGTTATATAGTTTTTTTATGCTATTTTGTACATTTTCTTGAGCATTAAAAATATTAGAGCGCATTGCCAATTCAATGATAAATCGTTCCTTACGTAATTTACATTTTTGGTAGTAATTCTGTACATTTTCAAAGTGTCTGTTAAAAGATAAAATAAGTAAAAATTCAATGTTTTCTGATTTTTTCCTTTGCATACACACAATGACACACAGCTGGACACCAAATTTCAACTTTCTAGGCCATCGGTAAGTAGGTTAGGTTTTTGATCTATTTGTCAGTCAGTCAGTGATAAAAATACTGATTTTTAAACAATAATATCTCAATGACTGTTTAATCTGTATTTATGAAATTTGGGGTTCTAGTTAAATCTAGGGGGTTTTAATAAATAAACAAAACTTCAAGTATTTATATTAAATAGATTATGAGTTATTGAGCGGTCAAAGTGGCTCCAAATGGTTCGTGTAATATAACACACTGCTGCTGCGTCGCCAGTTATATTTTCTTGAACTTGGCTTGACACGCTGCCGCGTGTCTAGATACGTGTCGATTTTATGTGTATCATATGGTAGTATAATGTATTTTTCGTATCTACATACGAAAAATGGCCTCTACATATTTGTATTTACTTCATTATTTTTCAATGCTAAAATAAATTTTATGCTATTTACTATTTCATGACCGGCCACTAGTAACAGTAAAATTAAACTAATACACTGTGTTCGTAAAACTTTTAAAAGTAGATACTAGCTATGTACCTAGATCACGCTATTGGCCTTGCTATTTAACCGATTAATTCATCGATTACGTGTGATCTTAGATTGAATGTAAATCCAAGGGTTAGCTAGTGGCGTAACTATACTATCTGAGGCCTGTGGCTAATTCATCGGATGTGTGCGAGTCTGTTGCGAATTTAGCCTTTATTTTCTAACTCGTGTATGTTATTAGATTCATTAAATTAGATAACTTATATTGATTAAATTCAAAATTAATATTTTTTTAATACATTTTGTAATTAGTGCCTCCTGTGTTAGGGGCCTTTATAATTCAGACTGGTTAAATGTTCTAAGAGATCAGCTTAACAATAGTCGTGACATGACGTCCTGCCGATGGTGGCGAATGTGTCGGTTCGTTCAGCTCCCTTTGATATGGCTGAAGTTGACGATGGCTGGCGCGTGCATCATGCTTGTGAACGTCATCTCCGAACTGCTATTACTTGCATATAAAATAAGTAGTTTGCGCGACTGTTTATAGCTTAGAACAATACGTTACATTGTCTTTACATTTAATTTGCGCACATAAGCAATGTAACCAGATACTTGTAAAAAATATGTTGAAAAACAGTGTCCTTGGAGTTTTTTGCCTGATCTTCTCCACAGGATCTACGAATTGGAACAGGTTCACGACTGAATAGTCTAACTGACTACTACTTCTGACAATTCAAAAATACCTATAATGGAAATAAATGATTTTGATTTTGATGATAATCTTTCCCATCTGCCTGTATTTACAAGTTGGTCTCAGTGCTTATGGTTTAATTTATACGAATATTATGAAGCTGAAGAGTGTGGTGAAACGCGCTGATCTTAGGAACTACTGTTTGGAATTGAAAAATTATATTTGTATTAGATAGCCCATTTATCGAGGAAGGCTATAAGCTATATAACATCACGGTACGACCAATAGGAGCGGAGCATTAATAAAAAATGTGGTAAAAACAGGAAAATTCACAAACGCAGACAAAGTTGCGCGGGTCAGCTAGTATGCTACTAATATAAACGTGAAAGTTTGTGAGGATGTAGGGGTGTATGGATGTTTGTTGCTCTTTCACGCAAAAAATACTGAACCGATTGCGATGAAACTTGGTATGTAGATAGCTAGACACCTGTATTAAGACATAGGCTACTTTACGATATACCCACGGCATCGGAACTTATGCGGGAGAAACTGCGGGGCGCAGGTAGTATGTATATATAGGCAAGTTATTGTTATTACTTATTTAAATCCAATTAAACATATTTATTTAAGTGTTTTTATTTAGCAATGACCAAACGTGGACGCGGCTAAAGAAGTTTTATGTGCTTATAGACTGTTTTCTATCAGAGCCTTGCACACGTAGTGTTTGTATACTCTTTGCCCTGCACAGTTATTTCTTCTAAAGTGTGATTGTCAAGTACTTGTACTTGTCAAATATCACACTATTCAATATTTGTAGGGATTTAAATGGACTTATAGTTTTTCAGTATGTATTCTAAAAAGAAAAGAATACGCCAAAATGACGTTGTTTACGATAGTATTACAAGGGATGATATTCCAAAACGAGGATATTACTCTGAATTGGTATCTGATCTAACGAAAGAAGAACCTACAAAAGCAGTCGTTTCACAGCAACGTATGAAACTAATATTAAGGGTTAGTTTACAATCCTTTAATAAAAAAAAGCGATGGTAATGTAATGGCTAAATTGCCAATGTTTAAAACAAGCGTTTGCGCAATCCTACCGTCCTGAATTTTTCGAAATTTAACTATTATACTCTACTAGCAAAAATATTTATAAACATCTGATACGTTTAATGTCAGTTAACATTAAACGTCGAAAAATAATAGTAACATATTGTTGTCTATATAAAGGTTAAAGTTAACATGTAACCTTCAGTAGCTATATCACTATTGTAGTTATGCTTTGTGCTTTCGTTAAAAAAATGAGAATAAGGACTGAAGGAGGTAAATAGCCCTTTGATAGGATTAATTTAGCTTGGAACATTTTGTGTTACTAGATGCTTTATCGATTTAATGATATTTCACAGGCTAAACGTTTGTAAGTGGCTATATCATAGTGGTTGTCAGTGCTGTTAGGTACTGCTAAGTCTTAACATCTTAGGGTGACGAATATAAATAAGAACAATAATTATAAAACAAAATAAATATCGCTTCTCAAAACGAGATGGAGGATCCTCCGCACTCTCACTTTGGACCAGGGACGGTCTATAGCGAGAGTCTTCCCGCACTTATTAAAATGAATGCGAATGATTGATATAGGGCTAAAACAACGAAGTAATTTTGTGTACAATAATGAATAAGAGAAATGAAATAGAAACAAAATTTATAAATCTGACAAAGATATTCGTACAGATTAGTTAGCAAAAACTGAGGCAACACTATGATGACAGCTCACGGCAGGATTGGAAATCGTACGAGGTTCCTCGCACAAATACGAGATTTGTGGTATGCAGTACGAGGTGCGAGGATACGATCAGAATCGTACAATTATGTACGAGATTTTGATATAGGAAATTTAATAGCATAATTTTATTTTGTAGACTATTTTATAGCGTCAATGGGTTTTTACACTTTGGCTACATGGGGTCTGCTTAGGTCTGCCATCCGTCCGAGTTTCCCTGGATTTGTCTTAGTTTAAAGGGCGTCCGGGGAGCGTCCGGCTGGGGTTGTTAAAGGTGTCCGGGGAAACCCGGACACTCTTTGTCAGGGAAATATTATTATTATTAGATGAATCGTTAGAGCTGTTTAAATTAAATGGAAACTGAGTATTTTCTTGGATTTTTTTTTATTTTAGTATTAGCGCAGGTGTATTATATACTTCCAATTTGCGTAGAAGCAAAGTAAAGCAATTCAAAGACTTAAATGTAATGAGGAACTTTGACAGATTGGAGTAGTCTGATGTGCCGGCCACCGAACATTCTTATTTAACCTCAATCATTAGTTAAATATGATGAGCGTGAATTTAGCAGACATGTTGAAATTAAAATATTAAGAGCTCATCAAAAAAATGGAAAAACAAAATGAACAGACAATTCTTTTTTATTTAAAAATTAGTATTTTTTGTTTTAAAAATACCAACATTGCATTTGTTAAAAAAATTAAGTTAATAAATGTCTGCTAAATTTATACTACTTTTATAACATTTTAAATGCTTGTTGAATTTGCGAGGTTTGAAAGCCAGAGTACGAGATTTTTAGTTATTTATGTACGAAAAAAAGTTCTAAGGTTGGCAACCCTGGCTCACAGCAGCTGTCTCTGACTGAGCTGAGGAGCTGAGCTAAGGCTGAGAATGAGAAGTGAGAGTCAGTGAATTCGATTCAATATTTTCAATAATATTCATCCTGTTTAATAATAGTATATTTATTTAATATGTCATTGTGTAAGTGTTGTGCGTTATATGTTAAACAAACCAAACATGTATATTTTTTTTGTGTAACTGCTTTTTTGTCCTAAATAAATAAAACAAAATAATATTGTTTATCGTCAGTGTTGGTTCGTCGTCAGTTTACTTTAGCATCTAACTGTTTAATCAATATGTATATATTAATAAAAGATTTGTTTTCAATTGATTTAAACATACTCCTAATTCTTGTAATAAGATGTACATTCATAAAACATTCTCATGCAGTAAAAGCATTAGTAGAAAAGAGATGTAATCTCTTTGAGGCAACCTTAATTTAGTTATTATAGAAATAGTTTTGGAAATATGGTAGACAAACTGAAATGACTTGACAGTTGTCATGTCCAATCAGTTTCTCTTCTTGAACAACTTCTGACAAGATATGATGGTATTGTCAAAACATTTACTTTTAAGAAAATAGTAATTAATCCAATTTTTTAAAGACTTATATGACAGTGATATAATGTCATGAGGTCTATTAAATAATTTATTTTAACCATCATATTGAAATACCTTATTTCTGATGAGTGGATTGAAAACTCAATCATTATGTTTTATTGTACAACAAATTATTCTTACTTATTTGTGTGGCTGGTTGGTCTAATGGTTAGTGACACTGACTGCTGAGCCAGAGGTTATAAGTATGTTTATCAGCAGTCTGGTTAACGTAGTACAGGCTCTGCCTAGTGTGGGATCAGACGGCCGTGTGTGTGATGTGTCACATTATTATTACTTACTATTATTTTATTAATAAACCTTGACTAATTTGGAAAAATTTTGAGGCCCATATTTTACCATTGGGTGTTACTTAAAATGTATAGAGTACTTTAGACGTTCTAAGGTTAAATTATGTGTTGGTAAATATTTAAGAAAAGCAGATATTCTGATTTGAAAAGAATTGCAATTTTATAGAAGCAACAGTAGCTTTATCATATCTTTACTCTATGAACTTTTGTATTTTCCAGACCAAGTCAGATAGTCTAGCCCCTAACTTACTGTCACTACCAAAGCCACAGAAGGCAGCAGTTTTGTTACCTCCAGGACGCTGGACCACATATAAAGAAGATGATAGCATTGTTAGTACAGATTTAAAAATAGATAGCCTATTAACTTTTGCCTGTAGCTTTGTTTGCTTAAATGTAGATTTTGACAATTAATCCAGGTATCTCTCGGGAACAATATTTTTCGTTCTGGAAGAAGGAAGGTACCCTATATACGTTTCTGTAACCCTGACAATATGCAAGAGCAAATTTTCATAAAGCGTAACAAACTCAAATTTGCATAAAAAAATCGGACTACCCTGTTATAGGTATTGCGTCATCAGTCATCACTCAAAAAAAATATGTAAAAAAAAAACTAATAAAAGGGTTGACTTGAGAACCTCCATCGTCGTTTTTTCGTTGGTTAATAAAATATTAGTTCAGATTAGAATTACAGTCAATAGTTTTGTAAGTTTATTTATGTTAATGACAGTAGAGGAAGCTTTTGAGGTATGTATGTATGGATGATGGTATGCTGTTGTGTCTGCTGACCCTGAAGGGGGAAAGGCGTGCTCGGTTGAAGGGGGAGGTTCTCAATTTAACTGTTTTTTTTTTCCTTAATAATTGCACCGATTGTACTAGTCTAAACCCTAAAATTACCTGTTTTTAACTGATATTTTTATTTAATTATAAAAAACTTAGGTTTATTTGTCAATGGAAAATATGTCTAAGTATGTCTGTGATATTATTTAATTTACAATTAATTTTAGTTTGCGAATCAGTCATAATTTAAAAAAGTACCTACTATGTAACAATTTTTTTAAAAGTAATAAGTATTGTACTAGTGTTATTATCCAGTTTATAAAATGATTACTAGTAACATTTATTTTATTGTGATCAGATTTAGAAACTCACACAAGTTGCAATAAATATTTTTATACATCCAAAAGCATTATTTTTCTTATCTATTAATACACTAACAATATCACTGGGAACCCTAAAAAAAATGATGAATCAGCCTCAACAGCATAGATGACTTCTTGGGAATAACTGAAATTGCAGTTATAGAACTGTCATAGCTATTCAGGCCTTTTCTTGTGGGCAGTTAGATGAAGGGGTACCTATTGATGACTGACAGTCATGCAGTTAAATCATGATGAGTGCTGTGAAAAAAAATTAAGTTTCAACAATTTTAATTAGTGTTTAATGGTCGATCTTTCATTAGCTAGTCATAAAGTGGACTTAGTTAATTATATGAAAGTATTTTTTACTATGTTATGGCCTCTCTAAGGAGGTCCATATTAGAATCCTTTCTAATCCTTCTATACATCTATCCTTGGTACTATTTATAACTATTCATATTATTTAAAGGAAATATCTACAGCAAAACATACTTCAGTGCCATCTAGCTAAGATCCTGCATTGTGCAATGAAAGTTAATTTAATTGTGTATTGTTAATTGTTAGGTAGGTAGTAGGTAGGTAGTAGTAGGTAGATATTTCTTTATTTTTTAAACTGTTAACAAGGAAAATGTTTTATTTCAGCAATTCCCATTTGAAACATTTGTACCAAAACTTCAGTTCCTTAGTATTGTCTTGCCTAAGGAATTGCCCAGATTGGTCAAGATCGAGCGGCTACGTAGGAAATTCCTTGCTGCTAACATAAAGGTTTATGTGTTATTTATGTTCTGTAGTTAAAATCACAAACGGTCTGCATAATAATAATATTTGAAATGTTGACAATGGGCCTATTTAGAATATCTATTCTCCTAATTAAAAATATTTGGAAAGCTAGCAGAAGTTTTCTAAAAAGAAAGAATACTTCTGACAATTTTCGAAAGAAAATTTGGAAATTAAAGCACTAGTAAAAACTATGTACCTACGTGTTTGTGTTGTTTACTACAGTCTAATTAAATTGGACACTTCTCGTTGAATTTTTAATTTAACCAAGGAGGTATAATTTGTTTTTTAGTCCCACTGCTGAGTTTTTGTGATTGGTAGCTATTATTACTATTATGGCAAAAAATAAATGGACTAATTACTGGCGATTGAATATATAGTAGAGCTATAGCCTTGATCCCTGTGGCACAACCGCTGGGCATAGCGAGTTTGCTTTTCACAGAGGATAATTGGGTATTTGTGAGTTTGGAAAAAACATTTCCGCTTGCTTGCCTTGTTACATATTTAATATGTATATATTAAATATGTAAATCGGGACTTAATCGCGATAATATTTATTTATAAGGTACGCTACTTTCTTGGTCTGATGGATGGTTAATTTGTTTAACTTTGGAAACTTGCAGAAAATTATTCGTGGACTAGACATAGAACCATACTTATTACTCCCAGTGGAAGAGTTGAAGTTCAGTGATGAAGAGTATTATAGTATTTACAGCCCTCTTCCCAAGTTTAATCTCGAAATCTTTGACAACACTGACTTCGACTGTCGGTGAGTTCTAAAGGTTGGTGCAAACAGCGGACGGGGCGGAATGGCGGGCGATGCGGCATGTGTGGTTGTATGTAATGTATTAGCGCCGATTTTTTAATAACGGCGTCCCGGCCCGCCCTCTGTCTGCCCCAACCATAATCCTTGCTAGAATAAAAATATTTGTCAGTGGTATTATATTTATTAAAGATATACGGTTTTACAAGTGTGTATATTTCTGGGATGCCAGACTAACTAGTTACGGACCCGACAGAGGCCCTTTGTCAAGGGCTGAAGCGACATTCCGTATCGGTGTCAGGCGCCACACACCAACATCTTTAATAATATATTATATAAATAATTTTTTTTTTGAGAATTTAGTTAAAATTAGGAGACCTTACATTCTAATATAACAATGGTAAGATAATATAATATATAATCAACCTAAATGAAAACTCCTAAAAAAGCCGTACACATACTAAAATTTTATCGTCCACGTAAACAAAAATGTTCATAAAATGAAAATACTGGGCCAAACTCTATTAAATTTTTATGGGACCAAATGGCAACTATTCCGCATCAAACCAAAGAAATGAAGAATCACGTAAATCGAATCATAAATCTCAGCGTAATCGGTGCACATACAAAAAAAAATACCAATCGAATTGAGAACCTCCTCCTTTTTGAAGTCGGTTAAAAAATATTTAAAACCAAGAAAGACTACTTTTACCAATATCTGTCAATAATTATTTATAACAATTGACATCAAGCATCCCAGGCTTTTTACAATAAAATATATTTTTTTGTTAATAACAGTAAGTACTCTTAATTTAAATTTATTTTCAACTTTTTAGGTTGGTTTTCTATTAAAGCGTGTTTTTTAGGGTTTTAAACTATTATTTATGCATAACTTAAGAGTTTCCTACGCCTTTCTGACAAAACTAAGCGTATTATTTAAAACTAATGAAAATCTCGCTTACGGAAGCACAAATTAAATAAAACTGGCATAGTCAATGCCCGTATAAACTTTATAAAAATATTTAGTTATTTACAATATTATTTTTATATTTTTATTTGGCGCTGGTGGTAATAAAAAACAATATAATCATGGAGTTAATGGAGCCGTAGGGAAAGAAATTAATTATTATTTAAAAGAAGCTTGGAACCGTTGGGAATCTATTTGTGAACTTTAAATTTTTGAGACCAATAGGATTTTGGAGCTTTGGGAATAAGCCATTTTTTCCGAACCTCCTACCTAAGTCTCAAAAGGGAGGGGCCCTTTCGAGACCACTAACAGATAAATAACTCTCCACAAAATATCGAAACTTACCTATCGTTTTAAATGACTGCTCTTTCCGGGCTTTAAAATGTGTAGGGTAACCTCTTCAACAAAATTTCATATAAAAAAAATTACAATTGTTACGTAAATTAAGTACTTGACGTTAATTTTTCATTTCACATGTTTTAGTAGACAAAAAACCTAAATGTTTTATTTTTATTTTTATGTAATGATTAAGAAACTTTTCCCTTTTCTAAAATCTCAATTGTAAAACTGTATGTTGGAAAATATTCTAAATCTTACATAATGTAAATTTTTATTAAAAAGCGCTGATGGGCTTTTTTCTCTTACTTCATCTACATTCATATACTGCATATGAACAACCATGTCAATTTTCACTATGAATTTTACAGTATTCAAAGAATATATCAATACGATATTGAATGACGTTTTTGTACTTTAAAAATAAAAGCGTGTGCGCGCGACGCAGCTGTCGACATCCCACTGCGCGAGACTGCGTATAACGTCCGCCGGCGGACGAGCGGCCGGTAGGTAGGTACATCGAGTGACGTAGGCCTGCTATAACCTGTTATACTTTTTAGTGTCCCTGAAGAATGGATGTCCCTGGGGATGATTGATGGTGAGCAGCATCCCTGCCCAGGCTTGGCTTTTATACCCAAAGTTGATGCAAGACCAATGAATGGCGACTACATGCACTATCTTAATAATCTCTACGAGGTATATTTATTTTCGTTCTAGTTTTTAAGTGTGGGATTGACCGTGTAATTTAAACAGGGTAACATAACGTACATACTGCATCTGCATTCTATGGCCAGAGATTATATCTAGGTACTACAAAAAGAATAAGTTATGTGTAAGTGTACGTACTGTAAAAAGTTTTACCAAGTTGTACGAACTCATAGGAAAATGTTCTGACACCAAAACCGAACTTATTTTCCGAATTATTTGTAATATGAAATCTTTAAATAATTTTTTATGTTATCTATTATATTTTATTGAAAATAGTGGCCCTGATTTTGAACTATTTTTGCTGGACTTCTGTGATGGATACGCTACGCAGTCATAATCATAGGTAGTAACTAGTAGAGCTAAGAGTAACTGCTAAAATATTCATTATACTTATCCCTACCGGTAGGGATAAGTATAAATAAAATTACACTTAGTCCTACCGGTAGGTTTAAGTATAATGAATATTTTAGCAGTTAGTTCGCGGTATAAGAACCAGATGAACGTATCTACAAAAAAGTTAAAAATCGTTTTTTTTTCATAATGCGGGTCACAAAGTGTTCCTTTATGACTTGCCAAAACGACGTAATTGTAAGTGCTATATCACAAATTCCAAAATAACAAAATAGCCAAGGAGCCAAAAGGAACTAGGTAAATTTTCGGAGTATTTTGGTTTCCTGTAAAATTAAGAAAATGTAGATACGTTCATCTGGTTCTTATACCGCGAGTTACTCTTAGCCCTAAAATATTTATTATATTTATCCCTACCGGTAGGGATAAGCATAAATAAAATTACACTTAGTCCTACCGGTAGGGATAACTAGTAGGGCTAAGTGTAACTGTCCCTTGTAACCGGCGTAGTATACTTTGTGTCCTCGTTTTTTTTGTGATGTTCAGACTTGCAAAAACTTTGGCATTCGCTATTCTTTTCAGTGGACTAACGTTGCAGCTTTAAATAATGACCCAGAAACTGGTAGATGGGGTATCATGGCATTGGATGGTACCAAGAGAACGTATTCGTATGTATAAGTGCTGTAATATAATATAATAAATTAACAACTTTAGGTTAATTTAATCTATTAAATACTAGCAACCCGCCCCGGCTTCGCACGGGTAGCAAAGACATCTTCAACAATCATCAACATATTTTAATCAATTTACACAAAAATTTAACAAATTATACACGTAAACCTTCCTCATGAATCACTCTGTCTATTAGTGAAAACCGCATGAAAATCCGTTCAGTAGTTTTTCAGTTTATCGTGAACAGACAGACGCGGCGGGGGACTTTGTTTTATAATATACTAGCTACCCGCCCCGGCTTCGCACTCTTCAACAATCATGTCATATTTCAGCCATTTTACACGAAACCTTAACGAATTATACACCTAAACCTTACTCATGAATCACTCCGTCTATTGGTGAAAACCGTATAAAAACCGTTCTGCAGTTATTAAGTTTATCGCGAACAGACAGATTGACAGACGCGGCGGGGGACTTTGTTTTATAATATGTAGTGACTAGCAACCCGCCCCGGCTACGCACGGGTACAAATTATATACCAAAACCTTCCTCATGAATCACTCTTTCTAATAGTGAAAACCGCATGAAAATCTACATATTATAAAACAAAGTCCCCCGCCGCGTCTGTCTGTTCGCGATAAACTGAAAAACTACTAAACGGATTTTTATGCGGTTTTCACTAATAGACAGAGTGATTCATGAGGAAGGTTTACGTGTATAATTTGTTAAGGTATTGATTGAAATCTGATGATGATAGCTGAAGATGTCTCTGCTACCCGTGCGAAGCCGGGGTGGGTTGCTAGTTTAAGTTAATTGGACTGTATTCACGAAAAAGTTCATAAGCTCTTGCTCAGATAGGTACTTCAGTTTTTTTATATAAATTTGCAAAAATAAACAAGAGATAGAAATGATTGTAAATTACAAATTTTGGTCAGTATTTGTACTTATGATATTACACCACTTTATGTATTTAAGTAACTACCCAAGTACTAAAGAGGCTGTCTCAAATTCCTATCTTTTTATTATACAACTAGCTTTTGAAGTAATTTGTGAAAAGTGTGTGTAAAGTGTGTTTGCTGGCTTTTCTGTACCATTGACAAAGTGTATGCAAAACTTCATAATGATCGGTTGAGTAGTTAGGCGTGAAAGCGTATAAAAAAAAACCGGCCAAGTGCGAGTCGGACTCGCGCACCGAGGGTTCCGTAAAATATTTTTATTTGATGTAACTAAAAATATACGGTTTTCGCAATTTTTTTTTATCTGTGCTATAAGACGTTGCTTCGTACCAAATTTCAAGATTCTGAGTTAACGGGAAGTACCCTGTAGGTTTTGATTCCCTTGCGAGTGTCGAAAATTTGCGGAAATTTGCGGCATAAACGGCTGTATCTTTTGATTGCGTTGGCTTAGAAGTGTGATTTTTTCACAGCTCCAAGGGACAGTAGACTTGAGTATTTGATATAAATTTCAGCTTGATACATTCACGCGTTCTTGAAAAAAAGGGTCTTGACAGACAGACAGACCCACGGACGGACGGACAACAAAGTAATTCTATAAGGGTTCCCTTTTTCCTTTTGCGGTACGGAACCCTAAAAACAAACAAAATTAAGTTCGCATTTATAATATTAGTTACTAGCAAACCGCCCTTCGCGCGGGTAGCAGAGACATCTTCAACAATCTTCAACAATCATCAACATATTTTACACAAAATCTTAACAAGTTATACACCTAAACCTTCTCATGAATCAGTTTATCTATTAGTGAACCGCATGAAAATCCGTTTAGTAGTTTTTCAGTTTATCGCGAACAGACACACAGACGCGGCGGGGTCTTTGTTTTATATTATGTAGTGAAGATTCAGTTGTCACAGAAGCACACACAATTAAGATGACTGATGACATTACTGGTGTCACACGTTTGCTGCAAACAACTGGTACTTTTATGATGACTTTATAAGAAGAGAATCAGTGGTGTAGCGTGCCTTGGAGGGGCCCTGTATCAAAATTAGTTGGGGGGGGCCCAAATGAAGGGTAAAGATTTCTCACAAAAGAAACAAAAATGCTTTAAACGGGGGAACCCCGCAATAACCGATGTAGAATGTAGCCAACTTTTGGGCGCACGCTTAACCCAGGAAAAAAAGAGATTGCTTTTTTGACTTTTGTCATTTCTGAAGTGAAAACTCTATAGGCAGGTATGACAGTTTTTTTCCCGGGAAGCACGAGATTAAGTGACATAGTAGATAACATTTTACTCATTTTTGCTTACACGCGTTAGGGGCCTCTGTAGCCCGGGGGCCCGTATCATTGATATGGCTGATACGGCGGTAGCTACGCCCCTGAAGAGAATATATGATATTTGAGATCCATTATATTTTCGCAGCATTCCTCGGATCCGCCTTTTGTTTAAAGCTGATGATCCTGACACTTACGCTATGCGGCTCAAGTTCGCAGTGGAGTTTCGGAAGGAAGTTGAGAATAATATAAGGTCGGTTTGCATCATCATCCACAGAGCACGACACGTAATCGCGTCCCCCTTGCCTACAATTCAATATTCCTTCCTTTTATTTTACGAACACCTTACAGATGTTAATGTACCTATTGTTTTTCTCTGATCATTGCCAGTATGTTGTATTGCGGTTCGTACTCGAAAATTTTATTGATATTGTGTAACTTTATGAATAAATTTCTATTGGATCCCTCGACTATCGCCTAATACGAATTACTATTTTATATTGACTGGCCTGTTGGCTTAGTGGTTAGTGACCCTGACTGCTATACCTATATATATGTGTATATGTGTTCTTTGTGTCCGTTGTTTGTATGTTTGTAAACTCCCCTGCGACACAGGAGATATTCCTAATGCGGGAGTTGTCATTAAAAAAATAAAATAAAAAAAAACTATATAAGTAACGGCCATTGAAAATATCCATCAGAATAGTCTGTTACGATTGATGGAGGCTATAATGGCATTGGAACGTTAAATGGTACTCAGCTTGATGTCCAAAGTTACATAATAAAAAAAGATTAACACACCATTACTACTAAATATATTTGAATTACGGGAATTAATTTCTAAGGGCAGTCTGTTACTATACAGTAAAGCAGTCCCAGTATTCTCCGGTGTAAATGCTGGAGCTATTGAGGTATACACGCAGTTGTTCTGCGAGGTTAAGCAGCCCCCGCACGTCGTTGGTCCCCGGCGTTGTAGGTTGGCTCAATCCGGCGATGAGTTGGATCTGCCAATGTGGTTTAATGGCGGTAGTAAGCCCCCAAATCGTGAGGGAAAAAGGCCCGTCAGAGGTCAATCCAAGCTAATGGATTTAAATAAAAAGCAGCGATGTGGTAAAACTTGTAATGGCTGAACAGTACCGATTGAAGTTAACAATTATAGTAATGTACCGACATATGTATGGGAAGCGTCGGTAGCGTAATGGCTAAAGCGTCGGACTTGCGATCAAGTGGTTGCGGGTTCGAACCCCACCCAGTGCACTACCGTCATGAACCCACTACTAACACAAGCGTTAAGCTTAGCTGGAGGGGTTAACGAGATTACTAGTAATGTGTGACCCACGCTACTAGCAATATTTAAAAAAAAAAATAAAAAAAAATGCACCTAAGCGTAAGCGCCCTATAATGGTAAATAGATGCCGAAGTACATAAGCACTATTGCGCACACTAATTGCGTAGGCGCTTTAACAATTTGGTATACAGAAAGGCATCCTGGATTAGTTTCTTATTTTGACTTGTGTGACAAAATCTCAGGCGATAATTGCTTGCATAAGGTGGCAGTAAGTATACCAGTCTCACAGAAAGCCGGCCTTATAGCAACAATTGTGTTGTGTTTCGTCGAGTGCCTAACCCTTCCCTCTCCCCCCTTCTCTCCCACCCCCATCTTTTTCCCCTCCCCTTCTTCTCTCCCTTCCCCTACTCATACCATAATACCATAAAGGTCGGCAACGCACTTGTGACTCTTTGAGTTGAAGGTGATGGTAAATGATTACCGCCGCCCAGGCTGTAATCATTTACCATCAGGTCAGGTGACCCGTCTACTCGTTTCCACCTATCCCATAAAAAAAAACCTGTTATTTGATTTCTTGATGGTTAGAAAAAGCTTATGTATTTTAGAGTCTCAGTCAGAGTTTATGTATTTTAGAGTCAGAGAGTTTCGAGAGTCTCAGTCTGTCCCATTCGAGACATTGAGTACAATTGTTTTGCTTTTTTCAGGTTTTATCTATATCTAGATTGTTTAATATTACACGGACTGCCTATACAGCCGCGCCACTTTATGCCCAATATCGTGAAGCTGGTTCTCATCCATCGTCAGGCCAGGGAACTTCATGAGGAACAATTCGCTCAACTTAAGAAAGAGGTATGTCATTACCAATACATCGAAGTTTATTAGATCCAGGTGAACCGAAACTTTTGCCAAACAATACTGATGACATTCTTACACTCTTACATACAAAAACTGCAATGTATAACGTCTGTCGTTTATTACCTACTTATCACACGCACGCTTGCGAGACTGAAAAGGACAGGTTGCGTACCTGTTTTTTTATGTATTTTAAAAATAAATAACTTTTTAATTTATTGTTTGTTGAAGTGGCATTATAATACTTTAAAAATTAAAGCTATGATAAAAAATACTATTTTTATAGAAACTAAGACAGTCTTTGCATTCCTAAATCATAGTTTTAGCATTTTTTCGCTACACCTGAAACGTTTTACCGCTAGCGCGGGCGCGAAACGTCTGATAGCACAACTGTGCTTACAACTGCATTTAAGCACAGTTTAGTTAGTGGCATATTTGATCGAAGGTAATTTGACAATCCGCACTAGGCCAGCGTGTTGAACTCTGTTCCAACCCCTCATATAAAGGCATGGACGCTCCAACAACTGGCTTTTACTCGGCTGGGTTCGCGTTACATATATTTTTCTATCCTTTGGGAACAGTGTTCCTTAGTGGATGAAAGGTATCCTTTGTCCTTTTCTCCACCCCTGTGTATGCAAAATTTCATGATGATCACATGAGTACTTGTATCACATGAGGTAAAAGCGTAACAAACAAACACAATTGCGCTTATAATATTAATAAGGATTAACCCTGAATAATCTTCATGTTTTCCAGGCGGAAATTAATTATCAAAAAATGGAAGGAAAAATGAAAATAATACACACAATACAGAAACATCCAGATATTTATAAGTTTATTAATGTTCCTACGAAAGATTACGTGGCTCCTGTACCGGAATACGGTAACTATATACAGATTATACAGATCAAATGTAACCTGGAAAATCTTCTACCTTAAGAAAGATAGGTATCACCCCTTCGTAGTGTCTCTTTTAGTGGTTATGAGTTGGGTTCCTCACTCTTCCGTTCATCTTGCATATATTCCTACGCTTCTTTACAATAAAAAAAATATTAAAGGGTTCGCCCTTCCCGGCCATAACCAGTTTGAGGGGTTCGGACTTCCTGGCAATAACCAGTTCGAGGGGTTCGGACTTCCTGGCAATAATCAGTTCGAGGAGGTCAGACTTCCCGGCAATAACCAGTTCGAGGGGTTCAGACTTCCCGGCAATAACCAGTTCGAGGGTTTCAGACTTCCTGACAATAACCAGTTCAAGGGTTTCAGACTTCCTGACAATAACCAGTTCGAGGGATTCGGACTTCCCAGCAATAACCAGTTCGAGGGGTTCAGACTTCCTGACAATAACCAGTTCGAGGGGTTCAGACTTCCTGACAGTAACCAGTTCAAGGGGCTCAGTGTTCCTGGCAATAACCAGTTCGAGGGGTTCGGACTTCCCGGCAATAACCAGTTCCGAGGGGTTCAGACTTCCTGACAATAACCAGTTCGTGGGGTTCGGACTTCCCGGCAATAACCAGTTCGAGGGGTTCAGACTTCCTGACAATAACCCGTTCGAGGGGTTCGGACTACCCGGCAATAACCAGTTTGAGAGGTTCAGACTTCCTGACAATAACCAGTTCGAGGGGTTCGGACTTCCCGCCAATAACCAGTTCGAGGGGTTCAGACTTCCTAATAATAACCAGTTCGAGGGGTTCGGACTTCTTGACAATACCCAGTTCGAGGGGTTCGGATTTCCCGGCAATAACCAGTTCGAGGGGTTCAGACTTCCTGACAATAACTAGTTCGAGGGGTTTAGACTTCCTGACAATAACCATTTCTAGGGGTTCGGACTTCCTGGCAATAACCATTTCGAGGGGTTGGGACTTCCCGCCAATAACCAGTTCGAGGGGTTCATACATCCCGGCAATAACCAGTTCTAGGGGTTCAGACCTCCCGGCAATAACCAGTTCGAGAGGTTCAGACTTCCTGACAATAACCAGTTCGAGGGGTTCGGACTTCCCGGGAATAACCAGTTCGAGTTACAGGTATGCCACCGACTTGCTCAAGCTATTACTTACACTCCCGATTCCATCCATATAAGCAATATCCTTTTCCTTCCATTACTTCCCTTCTTGCCTACCTTCCCTTTCAATATAATAATTTTCCCATCTCTAATTCCCAAAGTGCCCGGTTGGCGGCAATAGGCTTTCCAAAATGCGGGTGTTTAATGCCTCTGCTTACTCCTTCGGCGATACAGCCGTGAGTGTATGTATGCATGTATGTTTTTATTTTGGTTTGCTATTAAACTATAATTTATTGTCACATACATGGATCGAACCGAATCACTTTTTTAGTTGTTGTTGCTTTACGCGCCCAAAAGTTGCTTTAGTGGCGTTCTTGTGTACGGATTCGTGTGTGCTTGCAATAAATTAAATTATCCAATAAAACCGGCCAAGAGCGAGTCAGACTCGCAGACGAAGGGTTCCGTACCTTCTTCGACCAAAAATATTAAAATCGAGCAAAAAATCTAAAAAATAATACTTTTTCTAGTAGGGGACCCCCTTTAATTTTTAATTTTATTTTTATTATTTGTTGTTATAGCGGCAACAGAAATACACATTCTGTGAAAATTCCCTCTGTCTACCTATTACGGATCATGATATACAGCCCGCTGACAGACTGACGGACGGACGGACAGCGGAGGCTTAACAATCGTTGGTTACTCTTCGTGTACGGAACCCTAATTCTTACATTAAATTATTACAATGATGCTAAACAATTGTTACAGAACGTGTATCGGAAGAGAGGCCTGAGTGGAGAGGGTTTTTTTTTAAGTTCTCATTATATTTCTTATTACATAAACATTGACCTTGTCCGTGTGTGTGAGATCATAAAACTCTGACATTGTTTGACCGATCACGAAAATACTTGCACATAGTTTTTTTAAAGAAGGTTTTATACCTACTATCCATTTCTTGTACTTTGCCAATAAGAAAAAAAACAATACTGGAATATAGCGCCCGGGGTTAGCTGGTATATTATAATTTTTTTGACGTTTCCGGACCTCAAATAATTTAGATAAGTGAAGTAAGAGAAAACAACTGTATTGATAGGCAACCGTTGATTTTTTTAATCCTCAATTATTCCTCTACTCACCAGCAAGTATCTCTTATGACAGGAAATTACCCCTGCGATATGGAAGACTACGAAGAACGTAGGACACACAACAAGTGGTTCGCGTTGTATGTAATCAGGGAAGCGATAGCCTGCATCCACATGATCGTTGATGAGTGTCTTAAGGTATTGTAGTCTGTTCATTACAGGTCCTGAAGTTTAGCGCCATGATGTTTAGAATGTTACCTGTTTATATTACCTATCTAATTCAGACGGTATATTGTCATAATTTCAGCGGAACAATATGCCTTGAAAGTGGAACAACTCGCCCCAAAGCGGGGCTGAATTTTCCGCTTCGAAATTTGACATAGATTTGCTTTTGTAAAAAAAAAACTTGAGATATTAGTGGAACTGGCTATAGTATTGCAGAAACCGATAAACAACCTTTCAATATTTGCAAATTTTGAAAATGAAGCCCTCAATTTTTATAAGAAAACTTCGTATTATTTGAAAATCGGAACTTCCAACCCCGCTCTCCCCTATGTTCAGTCTTCACTAGCGTTAATACCACAATAACTATGATTAGATATGAATATGAGTTATAGAGCTGCTATTTATTTGTTTTTCAACTTGTGTGCTGGAAACGTAAATACTCGTAGTTGGTACAAGGTTATAGATTGTAGCAGGATGCAGCAACAAAACAGCCAACAAGATTCTTGATGCGGCGATTAAGTGATCTGAGGCTCCTGAGCAATTATTGTTAGTTTTAAACTAACTACTACTACAGATTATCTAGTTCTAGAACTAGTACCTACTACAGATTATTAAATAGAAGAACAGATGATCTTTTCAAAACAAATAAATAGCAGCTCTATAACTCTAGTCATTAAAGTTCAATATTGATCGCGCGTCAACACTACACTGCCGGATAAATATATCTAAAGGTGGCACGCGATGCATGCCTTTTTTTTTCGTGTAGAAACCCCCACGGGTCATCGCCTCACCGGGGTCAACGGCAAGGTGGTATGTCGGACTCGAACCGACTAAAACCACACGTTGTTCCGTCACGGGGTCCTAATGCCGGAGACTCAGGTGTACCCTAAAAAGGAAATCCCTGTCAACCCCGACGGACTTGGCCGCCTGCTCGACAGCAGGTGACTCCACAATCTGGTGCGGGGGCCTTGCCCCCTTTACGTATAAAAGCAATTGCCATCCGCTTAATAGTTTCCATGTTCCTCTCATGAAGCCGCTTGTGCCGACGGTGTACGAGTACCGTACGCCAGGTACCAGACGTGTGCACGAAAAGCTAAGTAAAATATGTGGAAACAAATTTTTGTATCTGCACTAATATTATGAATCTAAATGATTATTTTTTTTGAACACGCTATGCTCGTGTTCTATCACTTGCTTGTTTTATGCGATTTTTGAAGAGTTTACCTGATGGCAGCGGAACGATGATTAATATTTATCGTTTTCTCCTGCAATCGCATGCATAAATATTAATTTATAAATAGGTGGAGTCTATGCTGTTCTTCACGGCTAGCTACGGGAGAAACGTCGGCCTGGCAGAGTTTGACGCAGCGCAACAGCACTGCACGAGTATGGTACTGTATATTGCGACTCTTGTCCAACACTATAATTTTTATAAAATTGACTATTTTCAAAAACGCCTTATACATCGTTACAAAAAAATTAAGTGCTTCATGAAAATATTGTGAATTAGAATTCCCACAGCAGATTTCAAATGATCTTTGGTAAATATCTGGCTTTATATTTAGTTTATATAATTTTATCCCATATTTTCAACTAGCAGCGCCCCGCGGTTTCACCCGCGTAATCCCGACCTCGTGGGAATATCGGGATATGCAGGTTAATGCAGGTCTCCAGCTATCTACATACCGAGTTTCATCGCAATCGGTTCCGTGGTTTTTGCGTGAAAGAGGAACAAACATCCAACCATGTATCCATCCACCTATTCATCCATCCAAACTTTAACATTTATAATTTTAGTGGGATAGATTCCTTCCGATATCTTAAAAAATAGATAATTACATGAATAAACGCAGATTAAGCAGAATCAAGGATAATTGTTTTAATGGAAATAGACTTTTTTTTTTCATTTCTTATTGGTAGCGTGTGTATTTCGGGGATGCCTGAATAATTTTGGACCCAATGGGAGCCCTTTATCAAGGATTGAAGCGTCCTAGGAATTCAGTGGGTTCTGGTGTTTCAGATGTTGAAATATTTGAACATAACATGGTTAAACAACTGTGCTCAAGCGATCCGGATGTCATTTCGAGATGTTGGAAAAGGGTATGTCGGATATTATGCTATCTCGTATGTTGTGCAGTAAATAGACCACTCAACACTTTAAATACTTATAAAGTTAACTAGCAACCGGCCTCGGCTTCGCACGGGTACCAAAGCATATATTTATTATTTCCGACATCTTCAAGTATCATCGTCATACTTCAGCCATTACCCACCAAACCTTAATGAATTATACACCTAAACCTTCCTCATAAATCACTCCGTCTTTTGGTGAAAACCGTATGAAAATCCGTTCTGTAGTTATTGAGTTTATCGCGAACAGACAGACAGACTTTTTTATAATGTAGTGATTACCTGGAAGGAGGCCTTGACCTGCAACTTTACCTACTTTATTTACAACATTATGTTTCAAAGATAGTCAGGAATGTGTAATTCATAGAAATATATGATGGCCGTAGTGTATGTAAATAATAATATAAATTCTGTCGTCTCATGCGTACGCGCCGCGCGCTCAATGTGGCGGGGAGTGGGGCGCACTCCCCGCACTCGGTCACTTTACTGTGAGCTTTATAGCGAGACGGAAGCACGTACGGTGTGTAGCAGGGAGCCTATACTTCTATATAAATTGTGAGATACGTAAACAGTACAATGGTTGCCATGAAATATCGTAAGTAGGTACACACTGGTATTTGATATGGAAACGCCTTTTATTATTCTGTTCGATCAAGGCTGCCCGTTACAAAAAAGATAGGTTTCAGGGCCTCGATGGCGGTACCTAACCATCTCATATAGCTTGTGTTTTCTATATTGGCAGTTGGTACAATATATATGAGAAGAATTGGGACTATTACAGTGTCAGCAAGATATCAAGGTTAATGCAACTTATCAGATTTCGCATGCAGGTACACACATCGTTCTTTAACAGTGTCATTTTATTTAAACTGAGGACCACCATTTTTTTATTTGTATCTATATAGATATCTTCAGGCGGGTTGGGCCAAATGGTGTAACTATAATTTGTGCTTGTGAATCTACGCTATATAGTCTATTTTTAACCCTCGACGCAAATACGACGGGGTGTTATACATTTGACGTCGATGTCTGTGTGTGTGTGTGTGTGTGTGTCTGTGGCATCATAGCTCTCAAACGGATGGACTGATTTCGATGTGGTTTTTTTCATTTGAAAGCCAGTTTCCTTGCGATGGTTCTTAGCTATGTTTGGTTAATATCGGTCCAGCAGTGTAAGAGTATCAGCTCTTTTCCAAAATGATGTAAAGCATTTTGTAATCGTTGAAGGGACTTTCGAGTCGGGGGTGTTTTAAATTTTAAATTTATACTTATAATTGGGTTTGGTCGGACTTAATATACAATTTTGGGGCAATGTTACTAGTATGAAATCGTGCAGAAATGCATAAACATTTCCTTTACCTTCCTTGGTTATCAAACGAATAGGTAAAAAAATTATTATATTATGATTTCTTTCACAGTTCGCTCTCCGGTACTGCATAGAGCAGTCCATGATGATGTTCGTAAACATGTGCGAGGCGCCCTGCTTATGCACTTATGTCTGTGAAGAGGACTACGAGTGGGACTCTAGCGACCTAATCAATTCCCCCTTTCGCTCAATCGTTACCCTATTTTATTTTTACCTCTTAATGTCTAATGATGGTCCTTATTACACTACAGCCCCAGAACAATTCCAGGTAAGTACGTCGTCACACTAACTTTGTAAAGAATTTCAAAAGCCGGTTTTTTGCCGTTTCTTCTAAAGATATAAACTGCATATTTTTTCAATTTATGCTAAAACAGTTACTATTTTTCATATTATCTAAGTACGTATGTAAATAAAGTATTAAATGGAGATATATATGAGATTTCAACATTTTAGAGGTACAAGATAATTAGAACAAAGTTCCTAGTAATAGTAGTCGGTGATATACATACAGGTCTGTAAGCAACGGCAGTATTAGCATAAAGCTAGGTGTGGGAACTGCAATTGAGTGGTTGTGAGTTCGAATCCCAGCCATTACTCGCAGACGTGAATCCAGTTCCGAATGTAGGATGTAACGGTATTTTTTGTGTTTGAGGCCTAAAAATGGGTTGGAAGGGGGGGGGGGGGGCGGAGGATACGACAAAAGTCGTGTTTTAATAAACATCAATTAACAAGCTGACAAGACTTGTACTGATTTCGAGACGGTAACTTAAACTTTTATATTTGCTATGACGTTCCTCATAGGCGTTTCATGAATAGAGGAAATGCTGTCATGAAAGCTTTTTCTTTAGTAAAAGGCTGCACGAAAGACAAAATTGTTTTCATTCATAATCTATCAAAAAAGGTTTGAGTGTAAGCTGTGTTATAAAGCTAAATTCTCTTCTGTTTTTGGGGTTCATAATTTGACTAGCAAATGGTTCAAATGACAGCTGAGTTCATATAACCCATGGGTTTCTTTTCCTTTGTTTTCTTTTTCCAATCTCAAACCTTCTTGTTTTCAAACCGGATTCTTCAAATTAGAGGCAATTAACAAAATTCTGACTATTTCTGTTTCTGAAATATCGCGTTCATTTGTGATCGTAATGACCCCATAGATTGTGATCCTGAGGCTATTCAGAGAGATGTTGTATCGTTGTCACTTCATAAAACAAGTGCACCCCATGATCATTACCGGCCTTGTGTTTGATAAGGAGCTGTTCCTTACGTCCATTGGTGAGTTAAGTGATTATTATATTTATTTATTTAGTTTTGAGGAAGGCTTACAGACTAATAATATAAATACACCATAAACATAGAAAAGGTAACTTAATTGCTAATGACAAGCACCTACAGTTAAAACATCCACTTGCAAAACTTAATTAAAGGTAAACAAAAAAATAAATAAATTGAAAACATATTTAAACATAAAGACACATTTATATATTAAATACTAGATTTGGCCCTATCCCTCAGAAACAGTAGGTACCTACTTGTTTTCTAGATCAAAAGTACCCCATTTCCTTTTCTGTACTCCTGTCGACTTCAAAATATCATGATTAGTCTAGTCGAGAAGTGTAATCTGCGCTTTTTCGCAAATTTTCATGTGGCAAAAAAACATTTGTCAATTAATTAATTAGCAAATTCTTTTTCGGCAAGTAATTGATTAATAAATAATTACTTGATCATGTTTCATTTTGGCATAACTCTTCCCAAAATATTTCATTTTTGGATCTTCGCCGGCCGCTGCCGCGGCACGCTTGCTTCGCTCGCTCGGCTCGTGCTGTTGGGGTCGCAGTTCTAACCTAACCTACTTTTCTAAAACTTGACAAATTAAAATGATGCCAAAAGATAATTGAACCAAATGAATAAACAATTGAAAATTTGATAAATACTCAGTTGTCAAATGAAACTAGGGCGATAAGTTTTTTAACGCCTGATCCTGTTGTAAAAACATACGCAACAGCTTTTGCATTAAACATTTTGCTCTAAAAGCAATACCTTTGTAGATATTTAATGAAAACCGAAAAAAAAGTCGATTTTTAAGTTATTTTGCAATAATAAACAATAACGCGTATCTCTGTCGATGTAGACACTTTAGGATGTTATTCTACGTATTTTTCTTCAAATTTTAAGCCACGTATCGTATTGTTATAAAAGACCTCCTTTTAGCACCAACATTGGTGCCAGTTGATCTATGCGGCAATAACAGGCTTATCTATGTAGTATAGTAACGTGCGCATAATATGGTTGGTTGTCAGGTTTCTTGGAGCCAAATGTGGTAAACTATTGGGAAAGGCTAAAGTTGGCCTACACGAAGGCGATAATACCGCTTAAAGCGTATATGCGACAGTACGAAGAGTATAAGGAAATTTACAAGTTAGATATTGAAGCTTATGTTGAGTGAGTAATACATTTCTTTAGTATCTTCATCATTTAGTATTTTCATTATTATATCCTGTTTGCCTACTGCGAGTTTTTTAGGTATTAATTAGAACATTGAGTACGATTTGTACGTATTTAATAAAGCGCATTTCGGCTCAATCTAAAGTCAAATGTACAGGGTTTATCTGACAATGGAACACTTATTTAAATCACTGATATTGTTCTGTCGCATGACTCTTTTAGCATGCAGTTACAAAAAGTATTGTGAAAAAAAACTATCCGTTTAACAGTTATGAGCGTTTGAATATCTAGGTATTCACCTCTGTTTTTCAGAAAAGCAGCAGGTGGAATGTGTAAAGTTAAAGATTTTAAATCGAACATGTTTTTCTTTATTTTGGAGTTTTTCAATCTGTTATTAAGAAAATCCATAAAAACTAAGTTAAAAATTATGCATGTTAGTTTTCATGGATTTTCTCAAAAAACGGTGTGAATAATATCAAATTAAAAAATAAGTTCGATTGTGAACTCTAAAAATCTTCGTTCTATACTATTTTCACTTTCCGAAATTAAAACTAAAATTGAATGACTTGACAGCAGTCTGAACAGTCAGAACTATGATGTCACAAAACTTAGATTTTTTTACAAGACTATAGACAGAATCTATTGTACTGACAGTCAACTATCGCATTTAAGTTAAAGTTAACCAATACATGTCAAGTCAATTCGCCGCACCAATAACTAAAACTAACTTTTGAGGAATATTAGAAATTATACATACGGCTTTGACTATATACATAGGCTAGGTTTAAATTTCTATCTTAAGTTAATATTTCTATTTCTTTTTTAATTTTATTTTAATGTTTTGCATGTAAAACTGTTTATTTAATTCCTGTAACGAAAGCTTTATCTGTGTTAGATGTGGTTGTCTGTAAGTAAGTGAGCACAAGGCATGATGTCTGTAAATTATTATCTAGATGTAAGAAATGTGTATCATTTGTTGGCGATCCAAATTAATATATATATAAAAAAAAAAAACTAACAAATGATGCGCATAAAACGGGATCCAATTACGAATTATGTGTGGGTACGAGCGTGTAGTTATTGTCAACAAATTGTCACTGTGTGCGTGTTTAGGGATGCCTACTCTAAATTATTTACTTACCTTCTTGTATTACGACATAATATGAAGGGTAACTAAAATATTGATTTAAAAGGAAAATGAATTTATTACAAAACATATAAATCAACAAAAAAAAACAATGAAAAATATAATCGGCTCTTAAAAGGAGGTGCAAGTGATAGAATCTGTGAGAAACGAAAAATTATCGGTCTAATTCAAATTACAAAGATACCAATGTAAATTAGTGAAAATAAGTGATTAATTTCAATTGATGAGATGTATTTTTCAATAAAATAATTACAAGACTATTATTATTATTTTTTAAAGTATTTTTTCTATCGATGTTAGATGATACAGACGTATCATCTAACATGAATAATTAAAATACTTTGAGTCAAAATCACCAATATCATCAGGTATCATTTTCTTCAGCGATAGACTTTTTAATGATATAAAACAGGAATAGCCTCATGGTTTATAGTATATTATAGTAGTAACATAGTTTTTGTAAAATTACCCCGTAATAAACTGATAACGTCGTCTGTCAACGTCTGTCACATCACACGCGACTCTACGAAATATAGTCCACTTTATTAGCACCGTTCTGTACGGCCGAATATGTCATCTAGACAAGTATATAATATATATTTGACCAGGTTACACTGTCCATGGTCACAGGATGATAGAGTCATCGCGTTAATTCTTATTAGTTTTATTGTTTTCTAGCCTTATATTATATTTTAGAGAATTTCGCGCAGAGAGCCACTCTGCATCAGAAACGAAACAAGAAATTCAGAGCCACTACGACGCCAAGCAAGATCTCATATGGCGTTTACCTCAATACATTAACATTGGACCTTTTGCTCTCAACGTTGACACACTTAAGGTAAAGGTTTTAATAGTTTATTTTTTGAATTAACTATTTAAAAGAAAAACCCTTACTCATGTTGTTCAATCATTGCTCATTTATTGGTGAGTAAGCATACATTTTTGTGACACCGCCTTTTCTTGATACCGACGTTTTGAGAATGCGTCGGGGTCGGGGCACTTTGTCTTTTACGCCACGCGTGTTTGGAGCGGACCTGTTCTATTTCTCGCTAAATTTGTGGCCGTTCCATAAGGACAATTCGCCCTTTGCTATCTACTCAACCGTGAGGGCTATAAACTGTTATTTGGAGCGTAAAACACATTGCATAGTGCCGAATTGTGGATTTTTCAACCTACACACCTGCGTGGTCTCCTGAGCTGCTGATCTTCGCATGCGAAGGTGGATGGTTAAGGTTGGTGTCTTTTCGCTTATCTGCTATTGTGAGCATTGATTGTTTATACTCCAAACCTACACTTTTTTATATAAAACTAATACAGTCCACTTAATTTTACATCTCAAACCCAGCGACATCTATTGCTTGAAAACTGCACACATATGGTTTTAACCATATTAAGGGTATGTTCCGTTATACTCTGAGAGCACTGTTCAGTGCTCGTACTGGCGGGAAATTCGTTCCGTTAAGGATTTACAGTATACTGCAGTATCGTAGGGAAATATATGACGTCATATGTGACGTCATAAACGTCGCCATTTTTGCACTGTGAGCACTGGAGCTTTCGAGGTAAGGTGCTCTCAGTGCTGTCACACTGTCACTTTTATTATGCGATTTTACATTGACAACTGACAGTATACTGGACTGCGTTCCGTTACAAACAGTAACCAGTATAGCTAACTATAAAGGAACGGTTTCGCAGTATACTGAATTGACGTCATTCTTTACAGTGCTCTCAGTGTATATCGGAAGGCACACTAAATGTATCAAATTTTGACGCAACACGACACAGTACGGTGCCAGAGGAATTTCGTCCTGCGAACACTGATGCTGCGATTGAATGAGCTCCTTGCCAAGGTTTTCCCGAAAGACCATAGTATTGGGCACTTTAAGAAAGGAGTGTACAGGTTTTTAATGAATCGGCAATGCACATGCGAGTCCTTTGGAATTGCAAGCGTCCATAGGCCGCTTACCGTTATGCGAGCCGTATGCTAGTTTGCAACCGACGTGGTATAAAAAAAACATTTGTGTGTACTTATGTACGCAGTTAAGAAGTTATACTTTTATCTACTTAAATAAAGTTTATTTAAATATCAAAATAGATCATGCATACCGTTAACTAACCTCAAATTCTACAAACGTACTCAAAGTAATATGTAAAAACCATTTTTATCACTATCGTGAAGTTGGTAACTTTTTTTGAAAAATTAAAATGTTGACTAGCTAACTTCAGGGTGTCGGTTTATCGTGATGGTGTGCGCGCGCTTTTTAAAAAATTACTCTCATAATTTTTCCCTAACGCGCCAAAAGAAGTATAACTTCAAAAAAAAAGTGTGTTTCTACCTCTATTATTGTAGGTACACACATCGGCTGTCCCATTTCAAAACCTATTAGAGCTTGTAACTAAATTTTTAGTATTTATGTTAAGTAAAAAAAACTTTATTGGTTGCTTAAAATACTAAATATTTAACATAGTTCTACCAATATTCTAACGTATGTATTACATATTTTAAGGTTTTAAATGGTCACGAGGCCGCAAATATTACTAAGTATTGATGCTTCAATATATGCTTTCTAGTAAGGTGGTGGTGGTGGTGAGGAGGAGGTGAGTGAATAGGGACTTACTAGGTTAGCAAAATTATCCAAATAATGGTTTTTGTAAAAAGTGTCTTTACCATTCAGATATTATGTACTCGAGAAGCTCCTCAGAACAAAATACATGTTCCGTTTTTATTTAAATTAAAACTAAAAAGTGCTGCAGCGCTAAAACAATAAATTGTAGTCAAATCCTACAGTATTAACAAGCACCGCTCGATTGTTTTTGAGTTGTAGTTTTCTCGCGAGCGTAAGGTTCTAAGCGCCGTGATCTTCATGGCATGTTGCCCAACGAACTGTTACAAAGATTTGTTTGCACTGCGGTGCAGGGGCTGCAGTTCGCGTTACAAACTTTTTCTTCGCGGTGTCTACTCTATACGCTAGTAATAATAACTCAGTGGTCTTTACTAGGTTTTGCAATGAGGCAGCCGACATAGACTATCTGCATCACCCAAAGGCTGACTGGTGCAGAATACTCGCGGCGTTAAGTACGCCTTATGCTACGTATTTAAGGCAAACTTTTACACACAGAGTTTTGTTATTTATTATATAGCAACAGCTAGTGACAAAGAGAGAGAATATAATGAAGGCGCTGTTGACTATGTGGAGTGAGGAGGTGCGTTTAGTGGTTGAAGACGTTTTAAATGCTTACAAAACTGTTATGCGCAAGTTAGGCGAGAAACCTAATACCATAGAGCACGTGTTTGAGATCAGAGAGTGGATGGAGTCGATACCATTTGCCTTGAAGACGCAAGACGACATTATGAAGAAAGTGCACACGGTAAGATCTTCACGAGAAGTTCTCAATTCGTCGGAATCTTTTTTTTATGTATGTTCACCGATTACTTGAATACGCCTGAACCAATTTGGATTTTTTTTTCAAAGGGTATACTTCCCAGGTAGTCCCATTTAAATATTATCGAAATCAGTTGAGCGATTTTTGAAAAATCACGAATATCTAAAAATTTTATACATCGATGATATTTTCGTTTACTCCGAAACCTCGCTGTCTCATTCGAGCAGTGCGTTTAGTTGGCCTACCCATATTATATTTAAACAAAATACATCTTCTTTCCACTAAAAGCACAATGAAGTCCGTTATAGTTTTTTTTTAAAGATAATTAATCTTCTAACAAAACAGATTAATTAATCGTACAACAGATGACCCTTAGTACAAGCTCTGATTAGTTTGGGTCTGGTGGAATATTATTATTATTTCAATTATTAAGAACTCTCTCAACATACTACTCAGTATTATGCCTCCGAACAGTCTCATACGAAATAACATTTTATTTAATTACCGTGCGTGACAGACTTCATAGGTGAATTTCAGTTCATGCCCATATAAGTTGTCTTATACAAATATAATATTGAAGACTCTACTAATTACATTAACAGGAATTAGCGCGATGATTTTTGTACGGACTGAGGCTGACTTTCAAATGTCTGCGTTCCTGTCAACCTTTGTACTTGCCTCCTTCGAACCTTTGAAAGGTTCAAACATATTGGACATACGCAAACCATTGAGTTAATTCCCGTTAATGTAATCGCATATTGCAGAGTTTTTGACGTGACAACGTCTTATAAATTGGTTTGCCGGGTGACACTTCAAGAAACTGCGTTACGCTCCGCTCACGTTATGCGCTCACAATGAGAGCGAGTGAGAGGCACGCGTCCCTTCCACTCGGGCATGGTTAGCCCGCCTAAGAGCGAGAGAGACAGACATAAAAATTATTTTACCACTCAAAGTCGTTGTCACGTAAAACTTTCGCCCGTATACCGACTTTACAGGCAACCAATTTTTTTATACAAGTATAGGTGACCTTATCCATGTATAACTTTCAGTATTATAAATTTTAGTTTATGTGTATAACCGAATATTGCTGTTTCTTGCGACAGATGACAAGTTATTTTGACAAAAATGGCTGTCTTAAGTTGGCGGGGAGAATTTACTTTTTTACATTTCTTTTTTGCTCTTTCAACTGTTCGTTAACTGTTCTTAACTGTTCGATCAAAATTTTTATTTGTTCGATCTTAGTTTTTTTTTTTAAATAAAATACAAAATTACCCTCAAGTTGGCGGGGAGAAGTCGTTTTTGGACATTTTCTTTTTGCTATTTCATCTGTTCGTTAACTGTTCTTCATTGTTCGATCAAAATTTTTTTCTCGTTTTAATCACCTTCAGAGAAGATAACTACTCAATTTGACTGGTAATTTTCATATTTTATTAAATCAAAAAAAGAAAGAAAGAAAGAAGGTAAATATTATTTCTAAATTTTTAAATTGTTATTCTCTATTCGAATTTTAACGTAATATGTTAATGCACAACAATGCATAATTTATCTATAATATGTATGTGTTTAGAAATATATAAGTATGTTTATAAGCCGTCTGATTACCATAGTACAGGCTCTGCCTAGTTTGGGATCAGACGGCCGTGTGTGAGATGTGATGAAACTGAACGAATAACAATGTTCTGAAAAAAGGGGCCTTGACGAGCCTGTTGCTTTAGTGGTCAGTGGTCCTGACTGCTGAGCCTCGTGGGTTTGATTCCCACCCAGGAAAAATAACTTTTACAGTCATTAGTTTGATTTTGCGCTACGCAATGTACACGCAACATGTGTAGGTATCAATTTTGTGCGCTACGGCCAAAAAACTGCAATTTAATCTATTAATCAACATTTATGCAATCAGTTTCTTCGACGGCGCCGAACGTTTAAGTGATAAGTATCCAAAAAAAGACGTTTTTGTAAGTTATTCGTGACGGTGATACTTACACGCTGTTTAGGTAACTATGTTATATTTATTTTGTGTACAGAATTATGAAGTCCTCGATGCGTTCTTCTGTCCATTGGAGAACGAAGACTTCAGGGCGCTTTGGGAAGCTGTAGGTTGGCCTTTACAGATAAATAAACAGGTTAGATATATCGCATCTACTTTTGACAATTGACTTGATGACCAAGTGATGTATATTGTATAGCAGTTTTTTTTAAATTAATATCTACAAAATATCTTCTAGGCATAGTATATAATAAATTAGCCGTCCCCGCAGTTTCACCTGCGTTTTGGGTCACTGCTCCACTTCTGTTAGTTGTAGCGTGGTGTTCTATAGCCTATAGCCTTCCTCGATAAATGGGCTATCCAACACCAAAAGAATTGTTCAATTCGAACCAGTAATTCCTGAGATCATTCAACCAAACAAACAAACTCTTCAGCTTTATAAAATTAGTGTAGATGTGTATAGTTTAAGTAATTCTGAATTGTTTAAGGCTAACTACACAACTAATACTAACGTTAGTACTAAATTCGTTTTTAAATACAAACACTTACGTGGTAGAGCCATGCTTCGGCACGTACGCTCGATACCACGGCCTGACAGAAAACTGGCCGTGAAACAATGCTTGCATTGCTTTTCGCCGCGTGAGTGAGGTTACCAGAGGCCCTAACCCTGCCCCCTCCCTCTTCCCGTCCTTCCCCTATCCTCCCTCTAATGCCCCTCTCCCGTCTTCCCGCTCTTCCCCTATTCCCACCTTAAAGGGCGGCAACGCACTTGTGACTCTTGAGTTACAGGTGCCCATGGGCGGCGGTAGTCATTTACCATCAGGTGACCCGTCTGCTCGTTTGCCCCCTATACCATAAAAAAAAGAAGTTTTTACCAGGTGTGCGAGTCCGAAAGAGATTTAATATAAATTTTAACTAGGCACTACAGAGTTGTATCAAAGGTATCGTAACTAACAACATCTAATATTCATAGGTGGATGAGACCACTCTATTTCTGGAGGAAGAACAAGAAAAGTTCTGGAAGTTGCACCAACAGGATGAACAGACTCTGTTCGATAGGATCGACATGTTCACCGCGCAGTGCATGCAGCTTACTTTGCAGTCCGATTTTTCTAGGGTAAGTTTAGGCCCCTTACTTTTTTTTAAGTGTTTAAACCCCCACTTCGGACAGGTGAAACGAATGAAAAAAAATAGACAGTCATGGGACTGCCGGCAGAAGTGAAAACTTAAACGAAACGACGAACTTAAAACGTCACATTAGCAGGTTGGTGACATTAATTAATAAGGAGCTGACAGAACTCAATGTTTAGATTAGCGCTCTCTAGTGGATCTATTTATGTATTATTAGCGTGACGGTCACGAGTTCAGTGCTTTTTCCCCATAGCAAAAGTGCACAAACGTGCCTAAAGAAGTTTTTACTTCAAAAAAAGTTTTTTTCTCAGAAAGATTATATTTTGAGCTTCACTTGTAACTATGTAAATACATCTTGGAAGTCAATTTTAACCAACTTCTAATAGTCGTACCGAAATTAACCTTTGTACGTATATGTATGTAGTTTGGATGAAAATACTGTAATTTGGCTTCATGGAGGGTGTTGAAGCGCTGATGTGTGCAACCCCGTTTACACACATCGACCGGCACGATGACGCGAGGCGCGAGCCAACACCCGCGCCATTACCACTCTCACTCGGCTTGCAAGCGTCACGTACACAAGAATAACAGATACATAATTATATACCTTTGTCATTGTTTCAAAGAGCAGTTTTTTCTTACAATTTGTAATCGAAGTATGATATCAGTAAATTACTTATTATAAACAAATTCGCTTCCTAATTTCGATCAACGAATAATCCCGCCTTGTACTACAAATCTCGACAGAGGGATCATCATATCTGATGATGGAGCCAGATTCAGTTATGGTTATAGGTATTTTAGGTATTCCTACGTTACGTATGAATGGTTAACATTTATATTTCAAAAACAAAATACTTTACATGATTCTTCGTTAATGTAACCTGTGATAGACAAATGCTTTAATCATCCTCGTTTTACGCCGCTGCCGGTGATTAGGGTTCGATCCCTGATGACGTACCAGCTGACTTTAAAACTTATGTGCGCCTTAGAACATTAATATAATTTGCTTTGAAGAACGTCGTAAGGAAATCTGTATTATCTGTAGTCTCAATCTCCATCAGGCGAGCAATACTAAGGAAAAAGAATCACATCCAGTAGCGGGCACCTTATAATTAAGACTGATATCGAAAAAAAACAACAACAAAACATATTTTTTTCTGGAGATCTGATAATTGCCGTGTAAATAAACTTTTGATAAATTTGATTACTCGATTCTTGTCATTCAGGTTCATGAAATAGCTAACGACATAAAGAAAGCGTGGAAAGGAATGAAGGATTCCCAGGACTGGGGACGTGTCCTCAACACGCGCCAAAAACTATTTGGACAGCCTGTTGTTCCTTTTGCTGACCTGAACAGGCTGGTGAAAGAGTTCGAACCCTACAGGAACCTGTGGGTAACTGCATCAGGTACTTAAATATATATATATTCAACTGCACTTGGGTCCCTTTTTTTTGTCAGTTATTTTACTCGGTAAGAAAGAAATCGAATATAAAATTAAACAACATGCCTTATCTGCAAAATAGATACAGTTGGTCAAAATTTTAAATAAGAAGACGAAGAAGTTTCCGCAGAAATAGGAGAAATTCAAACAAATTCCTCCCATTGAGTTGGAAAGGGTTTTCTATCGAACAGTGGTCAGGGTTGACAGTAATGTTGAGTTTTTGAGCAAAATCTGTCAGTAAGTCAGTTGCTGCACGCGGTTACACTGACTATAGCCAAAAGTTTGGTATGGGAGAAACTGTGTCGTTTTAGTCGCTCCCGAATGTTCATAACAGCTTCGTCGTGACCTCGGCGAAGACCCTCGCACCAGAAACCGAAGGCTTTTACGAAAAAATAAGTACAATGGTGTTATAGCTTTATTTTCTCTGTAATAGCATGCATGTTTGAAAGCATTTTAACACGCCGTGGTCATAGGCTGTCTTATCACTCATCACTGTCAACATGGAATGGATAAGTAACACTTATATCTTCACTAGTCTTTCCTTGCAGTTTCAGTTGCGTTTATGGCTACTGCTCGGTCCTAAGTGTTGTAGCGTGATGTGAAGGAGCCTATAACCTTCCTCAAACCTGATCTTTTTTCTTTTTTCCAGACTTCCTAAAGTCCCGTGAAGTGTGGTTCGACAATCCTCTAATGTATGTAGACGCTGATACTATAGAACCTTCAATAAACGAATACTATAAGACCATCGTCAAGTGCATCCGTACGTTCGCTGACCTTCCTAAAGTGCAGTCCGTCGCAAATACCATTCGAGTGAGTGTTCATATCATAATAACTTTTATACTATAAACAAGCCGCATGCCCAATTGGGTAGATGCATACGCATTTATCAAATAATAATTATTATTTTACCCAGTCAGTTTTAATTTATTTTAAAAGCGTCAAATTAACATTAAAATGCAATGATTTATTAACAATAGGGCGTGAGGTCATGTAGGTTCCTCGAGGTTCCTTGGTCGTCTTTCAGTTAACATGCAGTAAGCCCGCAGCTTTAGTCATTACACTACTGATTTCTATGTTACACTTATTTATGACTACCGATTTAACCGGAAATAGGATGCCATCGATGAGTTCAGACCTTTGATTCCTGTACTGCAAGCTGTGAGGAACCCCGGCATGAAGGAGAGGCACTGGAGCGAGTTCATGGAGAAATCTGGTAAAATATTGAGATTTTCACATTTAGTATGAATGACGACTGGCCTGTTGGCCTGGTAGTTAGTGACCCTGACTGCTATACCATAGGTCGTGGGTTCGATTCCCACCCGAGTCTGGGTGTTCTTTGTGTCCGTTGTTTATATGTTTGTAAAGTCCCCCGCGACACAGGAGTAATTCCTAATGCGGGAGTTGTCTTCTTAAAGAAAAAAAAAAAGACAGCATAATTACATATATTATAGTTCAAGTCTCATTTAGCACACATTTTCAAAAATTCTTTGACTCAGTTGTTCGTCGTGATGTTTCAGTGTTGTGTCAATTACTCACTAAATTGCTATTGCTGTTTCTTATCGACCTATTTTTGTACTTCATGTAATGTTTGTAATTGGTCATATTTGATCCACTGTTTATAATATTACACCACATAATATATTAAAAAATTAACGTCGTACGTAATGCCGTCAATCTCGGCTGTCATAATAATAATACTTTATTGAAAGCCTTTGTACATTTTACAATAATTAAACGATCATGGTTACAGTAGTATAAACTGTTTCGTAACCATTAACGCCACATCCGAATTTTGCGGTATATTTATAACTAAGGTTAGTCATTTAAACAGTATTTACCATAAGTGAATGATTATGTTTTACTCTACTGTGTAGATGGTGTTTGTGTGTATGTTAAGTGTAGGTGAGTGTATGTCTGTGTGCGTGTAATGTATGTAAGGTGTATGAGTTTATGCTATGATATCTTCACATGTGTCATGGATACCAGTACCAATACTAGAGAGTCTATACTCTAACTTATTAAATAAAGGAGACGCAGGTGACGTTCTGTGTGAATTTGTGTATGTTGATCACGATTTCAGGTATAACTGTAACAATGAACGAAAAGCAGACATTCCAAATGTGCCTGAAGCAGGGTGTGGCAGAACACGCGGATCTGATCGCAGAGATCGGTGAGCTCGCCTCCAAAGAATATGTCATCGAGCAGTCCCCTCGATAAAATGCAATTAGATTGGACTACCAGGCTTATGGAACTTTCACCTTATAAAAATACTGGTAATGTATTTGATTATATTTTTTGTACTAGAACTTCATCATCATCATCAGCCTATCTCCGTCTATTGCTGGACAAAGGCAAGGAGCGCCAACTATCTTGGTATCTAAGTAATGAGACTCGAAACTGTGTCTTCCCAAATATACAGGATTAATTTACAGTTTTAATTAATTTAAAAGTCATGAACTAATAATAACAATAATTGACTGGCCTGTTGGTCTAGTGGTTAGTGACCCTATATAATTATGTACTTATACGGGAATTAACGCGATCACGAGAAGGTATTACATACCTCTGAATTGCCTGACGTTTACTTAATTCCCGTATAAGTACATAATTATATCATGGAACGCGAAAGTTTAAAAGTTAGTAGTTAGTGACCCTGTCTGCTAAGCCAGGTCGTGGGTTCGATACCCAGGACAAATAATTATGTGATGAGCACGATCATCTGTTCTGTATCTGGGTGTAATTTATGTATAATATGTATGTATTTAGAAATATATAAGTATGTTTATCAGCAGTCTGGTTACCATAGTACAGGCTTACCTAGCTTGGGATCAGACGGCCGGGTGTGAGATGTAAGGAGTTATTATTATTAATAATGCCAAAGTATTATGGAGCTTGGTCTTCAAAGGGGTTTCTATTTATTCTGATTCTGGTCTTTCATATCTGCAGTTTTCGGGATTGTCGCTTCTTGAAAGGCAGCATTTTCATGAATTAAATTTGCAGAATTTTATTCGTTTTGTATGTAGCAAATTATAACATCTTTCGTCAGGTACACATATAATGAAGATAGCTGACGAGACTCTTCAACTGTTGGATGAGCACCTCCTGATCACCCAACAGTTAGGATTCAGCCCTTTCAAGGCCGCTTCGAGCTGCGCATCCAGGAGTGGGACGATAAACTGCGGCTCACCCAGAAAGTTGTC